>OX244031.2:18529019-19763185 GCA_945859785.2 Tridacna gigas
GTGTGAAATGAGTTAAAATGATTCTGTATGTAGTGAGGGATTAACTCTTTACCAAACGGCAAAAATCTTAATTTGAATGTTCAATTTGAAAGCATAAATATGACTCAAAAATTTAAGTTTGTGTTTTTAAGAGTAGAAATTATTTTTGAAAAAGGAGAAAATGCTGGCTATCAGCATTTTCTTCTTTTTTTCACATTTGTTCCAAAAATCTTCTCTCCTTCAGGGTCGTTAAAATTTGAGATTGTTTGGTAAAGGGTTTAAGGTCTTTGTTTTTGTTGTGCTAAGTTGCTCCTACGACACAAGATAAATCTGCGGATGACGTACGGTCTAGGCATTGATATACAGTCTTACATTTTGAGAAGCCAAGCCCCAGTAGCTCAGTCGGTAGCGTACAGGACTTGAGAACAGGAGGTCGCTGGTTCGATCCCCGGCTTGGCCAATTTCTTTCCGAGGATTGATGATAGTCATCGCGACAGGATTCGTTCCTCTCTCACCGCTGACCATTGTTTCGACGATGGTTATGTGGGAAAGCAGCCAGTGGCTTGGAAAGAATAGTGTGCGTAGTACTGGTAAAAGAAACTCCAGGAGAGCATGGATAGGTGCACTGGCCGCCGGGATATAACTGAAATAATGTTGAAAACGGCGTTAAACACTATACAATCATACAATCAAACATTTTGAGAAATCCTCAATAGATTGCTTTTTGTAATCAGACTATTTGTTCTTTTTTAGATTGAGTTTTGTTTTCAGACTGAATGTACAAACTTTCCCTAAATGTTAGCTCACATGGTTATATCTACTCGACTCGACGCTCTGAGAAGCCACAAAAAGTTGAGCATTTGATTTGACACAGTTTAAACTCTTGTTATTTCAGAAATTGTTCCTTTCTAAATGCGTTGTCGAAAATCTGCAAGCCCATTTACTTTTTTTTGACCTGAAAAATGACAGAAAGTTCAAGCTAGAGGCTGGATTTTTTTCACTATGAAACGCCAGTAATTTCAAATTGATTTCTTGCACATAAATGGAAAACATTTCTGATTTTAATATATTTCAAAACTGTATTTGTTTCTTTTTGCTAGGGGAACCTTCCGACTCTGTCAGACGAAAACGGATGCACAAAAGTCACAATTGGTTTTACCCTTTTCCTACTAGATAACTTTTTACCAGCCGACAAAACTTTAGATACGTCCAAACTGAAAGCACTTGCAGACGACAAATTTAATCTAGCTCAAGTGATGAAATTTATCGATTGAAGGATGGAAAACATCTTGGGAAAAGGAGAAAAGGAGAAAATGCTGGCTGCCAGCATTTGCTCCTTTTCCCACAATGTTTTCAAAAGCTCTCTTCCCAAAGGTCGTTGAAAGAAGGGATTGATTGATCAAGGTTAAAATGGAATGGGCATATTTAATCAGTAGATGATATTTAAATATTACGACCAAGAGTCGCTGGTCTGAATCCCCATCTGGGCATATCTCTTTCCAAGGATTGATGAGAGTCATTGACACAGGACTCATTCGTCTCTCATCGCTGATCATTGTTTCGGAGATGGTTATCTGGGAAGCAGCCAGTGACTTGTGAAGAATATTGTGCGAAGTACTGGTAAAAGAAACGCCAGGAGGGCATGGATAGGTTCACTGGCAGCCGCGATATAACTGAAACAATGTTGAAAGCCATGCAACCAGTCAATTATTTATTTACCAGATATCCCAAGAAAAGGTCGGACGGTATAAATCAGAGATCAGCCTGCATGTTCTGTGCAGCATAAACTTGGTCCCCATTGTCTACAAATGCATTGAAATTCGCGCACAGAAGTTCAAGCATTAAACATGACTCCCGGCTTTATATTCTAAAATGTAATTAACTATGATCGATTATTACCTTTAATTGCTGGCTATGGTTATACAATAGCAGTTTTCAAATATGCATTCCAAATGCAAACTGCGCTTACGTGGAGACGGGCGTTCAGAGAAACAGCTTGCGTATTCCCGCGAATGAAAACAGCGTTTTATTCTGTAGTTTTTGTGGTGAGTTCACGAACCTTTTAGCGGCGCGTGAAAAGTAAATTATGTGGGGATACGGCGTGTCGCTCATTTCCGAAACAAATACAGTCTCATGAATATTTAAACAATATAACATAATATGTCTCGGGGTTTTGAACGCGAATTTGAGAAAGAAAGAAAAAAAAAACACACATCTCGCCCCTCCTTAACCCTTCAGGGCCAGAGTCGAAAACAAGGGTTGTTTTGGACCGCAGAGATCAAGAACAGACTGCACGTTCCGTGCAGTCTGATCTTGGATCTATACCACCCGCTTGTTAAGTCTATCAGACGAAAAACTTTCTGTGTCTCTGTGGAATGTGCTTTCAGTCATTGGAGAAGTCAAGTTTGTATATTTTGCTCAGAAAGAGTTAGTCGTTTACCACACAATCCAGAGTCTTAACGAGCCAAAAAAAAAAAGAGTCTTTTTTTGAAAACATTGTGGGAAAAGGAGAAAATGCTGGTAACCAGCATTTTCTCCTTTTCCCACAATGTTTTCTGCCCTTTCGGAGACAAATCCCACTATTTGGGTCACATTTTATTTGTCGTTTGCAAACGCCACCAATTTGCACAGGTCCAAAATTGTTGTCGTCTGGTAAAGACTTCTGCTACCAACAATATAGATTCGACATTTTGGTGATCCTAAAGATTTCCACTGTAGTTGAAGACAGTTTGGGTCGTACTTTACCTTCACATAGCTGACGGTATAAATACATGATCAGATTACACTTCCTGTGCAGTCTGATTTTTGATCGTATACCGACGGCAAAAGCTTTGTACGTCGCCATGGACATGGACAGAGTTAATGTTGTATCGAGAAATTTGATATAGTTGCACGCGTGTTGTGCTTTTAAATGTGGAATAGAGTACGTCTGTAAAAATTTGTACCGATTGTCCATATATCCCAAGCCTGACGGGGTAGCTCAGTGGTTAACGTATCTGACTCGTGACCTGACGGTTGTGAGTTCGATACCAAGCTGAGGCAAACTTTTTTTCTGTGGAATTTTCGCCACTCACCTCTGATGCTTGAGAGAAGAGTAGTCAGTGACTCGGAAAGAAAGTTGTGTCAGTGCTGGAGTGAGAAAGCCGGGAAACACATGCTTAGGTGCACTGGCCGCTGCGATATGACCTAAGCTGTTAAAGCGGCGTTAAACTCCTAAACAAACGAACCATATTTGCCAAGAATGCTGTTTAAGTTTGCTTCTTTTTACTTAAAGGCCAAATAGTGGTCAAAAGTAAACAATGCAAGGGTCAAATTGCAAAGTATGGACAAAATTGTGAAGATGAAGAATTGTTACTGGACGGTCATTCCAAGTGTTAGTCGATGGCAGAGAAATGAATTTAAAAACCACGTAAAAAGTAAAGGAAAGACTTGGGAACTTTTGACCCAGTTCTGAACACACCACACATGTAGGCCGATGTGCGTTTATGAATTATGTATTCTGAAAAAAAAAATACTTCGCCGTGCCAACTTGACCTATCATTTCTAACTAGAAATAGGAGTGTTCAAGAGCAAGATACTTCAGGACTTTGCCTGGTTACAGGTAAAGCCCATGACTTATACATGTACAAGTGAGCTGTCGCCATGATATGACTGAAATGATGTTGAAAGCAGAGTAGAACACTACTTAATCAATTAAATGAGAGCCAATCTGTCTTTCCATATAGTTGTACCTTTCAGGTTTTGTGCATTTTCAATGATAAACAATAAGACATATGAACAAAGATTACTGTCTGAAAGTTTGTTCACATCTGTGACTGATCTGACAAGCGATCTGTCTGACAACACGGGACCGATTCCTGTCCGTGTGACTGAACACAGGAAAAGCAACATCCAGCGGGTTTTCAATCAAAGTCAGGTCCGTGTGGTAGAGTGTGATCTTGCGTGGCTCCGTGGTAGAGTATAACACTCGTAACCTGGAAAGTCGGGTCTGATCATCGTTCGAAGCACTTAGTTTATCGTGGGAGTGTCCTTTGGCAAGATACAACAGAGCCCAAGCCTAAGACTGGTGAAACCCAAAACATACAGGAATATGCGAGCTGTCGCCCTAATATGACTGAAATAATACTGAAAACAACCCATTAAATAACCAATTCATGAAAAAGAAGCTTATTACAGGAGAAGTATGAAAAAAAAAAAAATCAACTGAACGAAGTCTTTAAAATTTTAAATATTTATTTGTTTCGAACGAATGTTCTAATGTATTTAAAATAATCAGTTTCATTTTGCAAGGGCTTTGATATAGTTCTCTGATAGCTAAATTCTAAGTTCAATACCCTTCAAAGTCAGGCATAGATTTAACTCTTTACGAGATAACAAAAGTTTGGACCTGTCCAGTTTGAAAGTATTCACAGACAACAGATAAACTCTTTACTACATAATCCCGACTTTTAACGATCCTAAAAAGGAAGCCTTTTGAAAACATTGTGGGAAAAGGAGAAAATGCTGGTAAACAGCATTTTCTCCTTTTCCAACAATGTTTTCCACCCGTCCCATAACAAATTTTAATTTTTAAGTCACAGTTAATTTGTCGTCTGCAAATGCTTTCAATTTGGACTCGTCTAAAATTTTGTCGTTTGGTAAAGAGTTAAATGTGGCCCAAATAAGGGAATATATCTCGAAATACCACGTGGCTCAAATAATGAGATTTATCTGTTAACGAGTTAACCCTTTACCACACAGCAAAATTTTAGATTCTTCCATACTGAAGGAATTTACAGACAACAATAGAAATGTTTTTCGTTCAAATAATAGTACGTATCCTTGAATAAGTAGAAAACGTTATGAGAAAAAAGAGAAAATGCTGGTTACCAGCATTTTCTCCTTTTCCTACAATGTTTTCAAAAAGCTTCTTTCTCAGGGTCGTTAAAACTCGGCATTGTGTGGCAAAGGGTTAAAAGCATTATGGGAAAAGATCAAAATGCGGGTTACCAGAATTTTCCCCGTTTCCCACAATGTTTTCAAATATCGTACACAACAAGTCAACTTAATCTGTTTCAGTTTACAATAAGCTTTTCAAAGACAATGTAAGTTTTTCTATGTTAAAAGCCTTAACCAAACAATCCCAATAAGAAACAATTCTAACCGTCCCTTGAAGAGAAAGCCTTTGAAAACATTGTTGGAAAAGGAGACAATGCTGGTACATTTCCTCCGTTTCCAACAATGTTTCCTACCCTCAAAAAGACAATTTAGATCATTTTAGCCGCATTTTATTTATGGTTTGCAAAAGCATTTAACGCTTAAAGTGCTGGAACCAACTTAACTTGTTTTCGCTGACAGTGTAGATCAAGATCAGACTGCACAGAACGTGCAGTCTGATCTTTGATCTACACTGTCAGCTACTTCATTACATTTTCTGACTAAAACAACCATGAAATGACAATATTTTGGATGTTTTTCTTCAATGAAAAGGTCCATTTCATAAATTCAGCACTGTAAGGGTTAATTTGGACAAGTCTTAATTGTGTCGTTTGTTAAAGAGTAAAGACAAATGAGCTATGTTCTGGCAAAAGGGTCCTTAATGCACTTTCTTCATGATGGATTGTACCTAGCAAGATATTACATAATTAGGGACCCATGAAAACTATAATGTCTAAAAACCTACTACATTATGAAGCAGATTGGTCTTTTGACATGCAGAAATTGATCAATATTAAAAAGTTTCGGCCCAGGTCAGCCTGCACAGTCCGCGCAGGCTGACCTGGTCGATGCTGTTTGCAGATGTATCAAGCCCCCTTTTCACAAAGCATGGTCCAAGTATAATACACAATGTTGTCACTTCCATTGTATGACATGCACAAAATGTCAACCTCGCATTTTTCCAACCCTGATGCTGTTTGTAAGACATGTTATCCAAGACATGCTTCAAGTCTGTGCAGTCTGGGTCCGTATTTACCAACCATTCGTAATTTCATTCGAGGTTTAATTCTAGATTTAGAAAGTAAAACAATTTCTGATTGGCTAAACCAAATGGTTTAGCAAATCAGAACTTGTGTTACTTTCCAATTTTCTAGCTTCAGAAAGTTACGCAATTTCTAATTGGCTAAACCAAATGGTTTAGCCAATCAGAAGATGTGTTACCTTCCAATTCAATATATGTACTTGAGAATAAGAGAAAAAAAAATGTTCTAAAAACTAGTATATTCGGACCCAGATCTAAGTTTGTACTATTCGACGTAATATAATTTCCAATCACTACGTCTGATGGCCTTTGTGATTCAAAATATACTAAGATTCCGTGTCAGTCTAACCTTGAACGACTCTCTTCAGTACTAGGTAAATGAGCCATGCTGTGTGAAAATGGAGCTTAATGCATTGGCGAAAAATATCGACTCAGATCAGCCTGCGCAGTCCTCGCAGGCAGACCTAGGCCGAAACTTTTCGCTATTGGTCAATTTTCTGCATGTCTAAGGAACATTCTACCTCATGAGTAAGTCGGTTGTTAAAAAATAGTGGCTACTATGGATCCATAATTATGTGATGGCTTGATTGGCATCATGGACCACGGAGATGCATTGAGTCCCCGTTTGCCAGAGCATGTCTCAATCTGTCTATCAGAAGACAAAATTTGGGGCTTAGCCATAACGAAATATCTCGGTTAATTTTTCTGCATTGTGTAAAATGTAGCTTAACAGAAGTCGAGAATCTTTAGATTTAATTAGTGACTATAAAAAAAACGACCACGTGACACGGACAAAACGGTGAAAATATCAATAATGTAGCACTAACAAAATTACATTAACCCTTTCCCAAACAAGCCCCGGTTTTCACGTGTCTGCAGTACAGGTCTTTTGAAAACACTGTGGAAAAAGGAGAAATTGCTCTAAACGAGCAATTTCTCCTTTTCCCACAGTGTTTTCTACCCTTTTTGAGACCTTTCTGCCAGTTTCATCAAATTTAAAATTGTCGTCTGCAAACTCTTTCAATTTGGACCAGTCCAAAATTTGTCGTTTGGGAAAGGGTTAACAGAAGTCGAGAATCTTTAGATTTAATTAGTGGCTATAAAAAAAAAACGACCACGTGACACGGACAAAACGGTGAAAATATCAATAATGTAGCACTAACAAAATTACATTAACAAAGAGACTTAAGCTTAGGAATAAAATTCATTACAATTCTATAAAACAAAATCATAAAACAATTCAATTGCACAAAAGATGGTCATTTCAGTCGAGGCTCAAACGACTTTGATAGAACAAACTGTACTGTTCACTGTTTCGATTTTTTTTTTTATATACCTACAAATTTCACATCTCAAATACATGCAGCCCATGCGGATATTTAAGCAGACAAAACGGGAAAAAAATCTAGTCTACACAGTGTCAAATCGGTTTCAAATATGGTATGTTGACGTAACCCCATCTTCGCAAGCCAAGGATACTAACTCCACTTTGTTCGTTACGTACCCTTGGCCGCTCGCCTCTTTAAAAATCGAAACTCCCACTGCGCCACCTTTCGAATATCACGAGTTGCCTAACCTTTGCTGATGCTATTTCTGACCAATCAAAATGCTCGTAATAAAATGTGTTAGGCTATGCATCAAATATGGCTGCGCTTTCAGATTCATCACAATTTCCTGAAATTAATCAGACATACGATGATTCGCAATCATTTGGCTGTGGAACCCGTCCTAATATTTCACATAATTGATCATGAACTATAAAAAACTCATTAAATATCGATCGTCTACTCTTTTTTTGGCAAAGTTTCGTCACAAACACGACAACTTTTGTTTTTGACGGGCGCTGCCATTGTTTTCTGTTTCGCGGAAGATTTCTTGTTATGGATGGTTTGATTGGACGCGATGGGTTTTGATCGCATCCAATGAAATGTCGCAGCGGGAGTTTCGATTTTTAAAGAGGCGAGCGGCCAAGGGTACTACCATAGTATCCTTGGCTTGCGAAGATGACGTAACCCGGGCGCAGAATACGCTCAGATTGGTTTGCAATTTGATTGGTCAGACAGTAATGGTATAATATTCATCCGCCATTCATAAAATCGAAGTTATTTCACATTAAACTAGTGGTGTTTTTTTTTTTTTTTTTTAAATCTTTTTCGAATAAAATTGTCAGTAGTTGCTATATTTTGTTGTAGAAATTTGTAGGTGTATAATAAAAGAAATACTGTGTTGTAGTAACTTTCCTGGTGCTTGTATTTGCTTCTCGCTGCGTAAGAAAATTCTTGCTCGACCTCCGCCTCGCACTGTATCAAATTTTGTCATGCAGCTCGAAGGAACTACAAGCACGAGGAAAGTTACCACAACAATTCATTTCGCACGTTTCTTCAAAACTAACATTTCCATTTGTCCACAAAACAAAAATAATAAACTCACGAAATATCGATGTCTTAAAAAGCATCCGGATTATGACAAAAAAAAAGTTTTTCAAAAAAATGTACATTAGTATGGAGTGTGAAATAGGTGAAATAATAGCTAATTTACGACCAAACAACGAATACCATTTAAACGTGTTTGCTTACGTTTCTATAGAATAAGGTTCTGTGAATTCTCGTATATCTGCAGTTCACAATCCAGGATAAAAATCTACGATAATGCCTTAAAATGTAAATAATTTGAAAAGTTGACCGCTTCAGCGCCACAGGTGAATACTGTTAATTTTGCGGACGGCATAGAACAATATCATACTGTATAGAACGTACAGTCTGATCTTGTACCTATACCACCCGCTTGTTTAGAAAGGCATATCAGATAAAAATAAAAATCTTTATGTATTTCATATGCTGGTAGTTTCTGGATTCCGACGGTAAAATGACGAGTGCTAGTATACACGTTTGGCGCTGAAAGGGCAAAGAACAGGGTCCGTATTCACCAACCATTCTTAAGAATGTTCTTTGTCTTGTTCTTCAAGATTTTCTAAATTTGAAAGCGACGCAACTTCTGATTGGCTAAACCAAATGGTTTGGCCAATCAGAAGTTGCGTTACTTTCAAATTTAGAAAATTCTGGAGAATAAGACTGAGAATGTTCTTAAGAATGGTTGGTGAATACGGACCCTGAAGACAAAATGCTGTACACCAAAAAATTAATTGAGTTTCCTTTCTAACTTATATTTGAAAAGTTATTTAATCCAACAGCAATAAATATCATTAAAACACTCTGGCTCTCAACACAGTATTTGAGCCATGCCCTGTGAAAAAGGGGCTTAATACATCTGCAAAAAGTATCGACTAAGGTTAGCCTGCGCAATTTGCGCAGGCTGACTTGAGTCGAAACTTCTTGTTATTGATCAATTACTTTTTTTTCTGCAGCTCAAAGGACCGGTATACCTCATAATTCAGTCTGTCGTTATACAAAATGGATTTTATGGATCCATAATTATGTGATGACTTGCTTGGTACCATGGATCACGGAGATGCATTAAGCCCCCTTTTGCCAGGGCATGCCTCATTTCTATTTTCATTCGAATTTCACACAGCGTTGTGGAAAACGTAGGACTGTACCACTTCTGACATGAAGATACAAGATATGTACAATATAAATATGACATTGTGATACTCTAAAAACAGCTGTAGAAAATATCATCAACAAATTTTAAGAAAATTTGAAACAAAAAGAACAACGTTAAAAGTATTTGAAAAAAAAAGATGGTGAAAAAATGGCGAAAGCTTTTCTGCGTAGACAAAATGACAGTCACGTGACGGGACACTGACCAATCCTGCAAAGGTAAAAATTATCCTCGAACAAATAACATTTGACTTCCACAAAAAAGCAAAGTTTCAAAACGCTTTTCTAAAAAAAATTAATTCCAACCACGTGGCGAATAGAAATATGAAGTGATATTAAATGCACCATTGTAAAACAACATTAACCGTAGATTTTAAAAAGAAAGTAGGACCAAGGGCCTTATTTCGCGAATTCGTTCATTCAGTCTGCATACTTTTCCTCCATTTATAAAAAACCATATCGAAAAAGAGACCTGAACAGCATTCTCTTCTTACGTGTCTAAACTCTACTCCAGACGACAACTTTTACACATGTCCACATTGAAGGCATTTGCAGACGAAACATGATTAACCCTTTCCCAAACAAGCCCTGATTTTCACGTGTCTGCAGTACAAGTCTTTTGAAAACACTGTGGGAAAAAGAGAAATTGCTCGTAACGAGCAATTTCTCCTTTTCCCACAGTGTTTTCTACCCTTTTTGATAACTTTCTGCCATTTTCATCAAATTTAAAATTGTCGTCTGCAAACTCTTTCAATTTGGACCAGTCCAAAATTTGTCGTTTGGGAAAGGGTTAACCCTAAAACTGCTAAATAAATGAAACGAAACATGTCCACTGAATAGTTTAAAACCAAATTTGTGCCTTTTCAAAGTTGATGTCATCGAAAATAAAATACATGTTCCATATCGGAAAGTGTAGATCAAAGATCAGACTGCACGTTCTGTGCAGTCTGATCTGGATCTACACTGTCAGCAAAAAGGTCTTTGAGTCGCGCTTAGCAGCCTGAGGGTTAATCATAGCTGAAATGATGAAGTTTGTCTTTGAGAAGGAATGCTGGTTGCCAAAAAAAAATCTAGGGTCTTCCATGTTCAGAGGAGCTGCAACGACAAGTTAAGAATGACTCCAATGGAATTTGTCTTTGAAAAAGACAGGTAACCAGTATTTTTTATCCTTTTCCCACAATGTTTTCAAAGGCCTTCTTCTTCAGGATCGTTAAAAACAGGAAAGTTTAATGAGGTATTAAAACACTTTACAGGCAGCACTGTAAGAGTGCAATACAGACAAAAGGTCTGCAATTTGTACCTTCATATCATTTGGAAATAAGAGTCTTCACATTTTCAAGAATATTACCCAATTATAGATTCTCGTCTTTATATTTTTATCTTTATGAAGAACAAATAAACCATGCTCTGTGAAAAGAGGGCTTAATGCATTTGCAAAAAGCATCGGATCAGGTCAGTCCGCGCAGGCTGACCCGAGTCTAAACTTTTTGCTGCTGGTCAATTTTCAGCATGTCAACGGACTCATTCTACTTCATAATTCAGTCGGTTGTTTTGACATAATGAATTTTACAGATCCATAAATATGTGATGACTTGCTTCGTGTAATGCATCATGGAGATGCATTTAACCCCCTTTTGCCAGAGCATGGCTCAATTACATGCATCCTTATTTATGAAAAAAAAAACACGATTAAAGCACAAAGCTCGGAATGTCGCACGTGTTGCCGAAAAAAGTCGACAATTTAATGTGTGACACTACAACTCAATATGAACAATTCAAAATACAGTTGTTCGTACTGGCTCTCTCCATTCAAAACTATAAATAGCACGTGACCTTGACAAAAATGAGATCTGCATCTTTTACAAAAACCTTTACCGACAGCATCCTTATACACTGTTACTGGCGACACCTTTGTGATAAGTGAGTACAAATACAACCCTTGCAGGCCGATACTAGTCTTCAGTCTGTAATAGGCAACCAATATACTGTTTGTCATTTAAAACTTATCCAGCTAAATAAGTGAAATGAAATTTTCAAGCCAATGGTAAAAATCCAAATTTTGCAATTTCAAAGGTATTTTGGGGGAAATATATCTCCTTGTCCGACAGTGTAGATCCAAGATCAGACTTCACGTTCTATGCAGTCTGATCTTGATCTACACTGACTGCAAAAGATCCTTGAGTCGCGCTTAGCTCTTAAGGGTTAACCAGACTTGTCCAATTTGAAAACGTTTGCAGATAACAATCTAAATGTGGTTCTTGCCTTGGAAAGAGAAAGAAAAGAATGTCTTTTCTCCACAATGTTTTCTAAAGCCTTCTTCCTCAATGTCATTAAAACTTGTGTGGCAAGGGGCTAAGTTTCTCTGTACCACTTTAGACCATAGAGCAGACAATATATAAGCTGGTACAAAGTACTGAAAGGAATCGCATAGAAATGCGTGCAAAATTTCTTTAGGAACGACGTGAATAACATAATGAGAAACAATCATTTTGCTTATAACAAGAGACTCTCATCTTTGCTCAAATGTTTCAGAAACTGTTTACTGATGGGTGTCAGAAATCGTATTTGTACAGTAATGAGTATACATAACTAAATCTCAATTGTTTTCTTTGATTGTTCAATATTAGCAGGATAACGGACATGGTAAAATTAGCGAGATTCAACCTTAAAAAATGCATAGCATTCTAAAACTCATTTGAAAGCTTACCGAACAGAGCCTTTCACATCAAGTCTGACAATATTATATCCCATTGCTGCGAACATGAGAAAGCTTACTGTCTAACAAAAACATACAGTGTATATATGACCAGGACAATCAGAGAACAGTCTGAACAATCTTTGGTATGTATCATCACATGTCATACACAGCTATAATCTCTAACCTAAATATCTTAAATGTCAATAAGGTCGCCATACATTGGAATCTCCATTGTTTGTTCGACCTGATCTCGGTGGCGAGGGGTTTGGAACACCTGTAGGGGTAGCTGTTACGTCAGGATGAAATGGTGATTGATTTGTGTGCATTTCCGTATGGTGTTGGTTTCTGTCTTCTCCTGTTGTAGGCAGGGCACCAGACGGTGTGCCCTCAAGAGCCAGCCTTGAAACAGTTGGCATAAGAGGACGTTCTAACTTCACTGGAATGTCGTTTTGTCTTCGCACCATCATGTCATTCGATGAAATTGGATCGAGACTCTGGTATGTGAGAATTTCACCGTTGGGCAAGTAACTGTTGATTAGGCGATTCTGCGAAATGTGTGGGTAAATAAAGTTTGTTGGTAGTTGTGGAGAAGTGGGTAAAAACGTTGCTGACATTGACGTAGGCGGATTGATTGAGCTGAATAATTCCGCCAACAATGGTTGCGGCGGATCTGAAGGGACATTGTTCGTTAAACTTGTTAATGGGAGAGAAGAGATCGCTCGACTTTCTTCCAAGATCGAATAATTTGACGAGCTTGTCGGGAATGGCACTGATAATGACGAGGAATTCTGTGGGCGTGGCTCCGAAAACCGTGGCTCCGGAAGTCTGTCAGCGAGAAAACGTATATCTCCCGCGGTTGTCTGATATCGTGGTGGCAACATAAATGGACGCTCTGAATAGCGTGGTTCCAGACTGGTTAGTTTAAACTGGGGTTCGGGTACCAGAGGATGCTGTCTGTCGAATGACGCAGTTTCATGTTGTGACGTCACAGGAACTTGAATGTCTGGCAAGCTTGGTATATTTAGACGACTAGAGTCACCAATTTCCATTTCCTGTCTCTGACCTGCAATAGTTAGGTAAAACAAACGGTCAGTTAAAAATTCGCCATCAGTAATGTCACTGTCAACAATATCGTCGTCATCATGATGTATATGACTACAACAATTTCTTGTTGTCATTTAAAAATGTTACTTATCTTTTATTTCATATTTGATCATAATAGCAATAAGTATCATACACTGAAAGTAAATATTACTATCGGACAATTAAAACTTTTCATACTTAGTCTAACAGAGTCACTTACATTTATACTTTCGTACCTCATATCAATATCACAATCAAGAGGAATGGCTACCATTTAACCTTTTGACAAACAAACCCGATATTTCACGATCCTGAGGAAAATGACCTTTGAAAACACTGAGGGAAAAGGAGAATATGCTGGTGACCAGCATATTCTCCTTTTCCCATAATGTTTTACACTATTTCAAAGGTAAATTGCAAGTTCGATACCAGAATGAGGCAAATTTTTTTACCGGCGATTTTTTGCTTCTTACCTCTGATGCGAGTGAAAAAAGTAGTCAATGGCTTGAAAAGACAGTTGTGTCAGTAGCGGTGTGAGAAAGCCAGGAAACACATGGTAGGTGCATTGGCCGCCGTGATATGACCTGAGCTGTTAAAAAGGCGTTGAACTCCAATTCAAATTAGACTGCTGATAATCATATTTTCTCTTTTTTCCAAAACGTTTGTAAAAGCTTTCTTCTCCTGGGTCTGTTTAACACGGATTATGTCTGGTAAAGGGTTATACACGCTAGATGTTTACTACATGACGATATGTAAATTAGTATGCTCCAACTTTAAGAAAACGTTTGTAGCAGAAATACAGAACCACTTACCGAGACCCGGTAAAGGTGCTATGATGTTCTGTGGCTGTGAGTATGACGGGACTGAGTGTGGGGCTGTGTTGACAGACGAAAATAATGCTTCTTTGGAGTACGGGGGTAGGGAGTCGAAACTCCATGGGCTCCGTCTTTGTTCTGAAAAGGGCAACATCAAGAAGGTCATGTTATTGCTGTTCTTCAAGTCTAGTTAAGGGTGAACATTTTCAAAACATTGTTTTATCGAATGCATTTTCGTTATCTGTTCCAGTGTTTTTTCCTTTGTATGTTCAGAAAAGTTCAAAACTTTCCCCATGACTTGTTGCGTCTTATACAATGCATCAACTATTCATATCTACCGTGAATTTCGAAGGGATCATTTTTTCTTATATACTGCAATAGTTGTAGATCTAGATCCTTACATATAAGTCAGTATACAGGAACCTTACACTGTCTGACAAGGTTCTTGCTTTATAACATAACGACGATATTGTGCGTCATTTGTATATACATGTAAATAAAGGTCCAATCATGGAATTGTTATTGATTTCAAAATATTTGAGCCATGCTCTGTGAAAAGTGGGTTTAATGCATCTGCAAAAAAGTATTGACTCGGGTCAGCCTTCGCAGTCCGCACAGGCTGACCTGTGTCGAAACTTTTTAGCTTTTGTTAGACTTTCTGCATGTCAAAGGACAGTGTATGTGCTAAAGAGTTAAGCCTTAAAACATAATCCGTTTCGCTGATGACCCTAAGGAAGAAGGCTTTGAACACATAGTTAAAAAATGAGAAAATGTCGTTTCTCCCTTTCCAACAATGCTTTCTAGCATGTCAAAGACAAATTTCGACTTTTTCGCCACATCTAAATCGTTGTCTGCAAATGTTTTCATGTTAGGTAAATCTAAAACTTCGTCGCCTAGTCGATATTTAACCCTTTACCACACAATCCCGACTTTTAACGACCCTGAAGAAAAAACCTTTTGAAAACATCGTAGGAAAAGGAGAAAATGCTGGTAACCAGCATTTTCTCCTTTTCCCACAATGTTTTCTACCCTATTAAAGCCAGAAATCATCATTTGAGCTAATTTTAATTTGTCGTCTGCAAATGCTTTCAATTTCGACCGGTCCAAAATTTTGTCATGTGGTAAAGAGTTTTAACCAGAGATTGCTGATTTACCTGAAGGATAATCATTTGTGGTGGTAGATGAGTGTAAGATCCGGCGACTTTCCGCCTGTGTACGTCTCTGTAAGTGATCTAACTCGGCGATATGAGGCTGAAGACGACGGGAATCGACCAACGGGTCGGCCATAGACATGTCCAGATGACCACGTGATATTATCCTCCTGTCATCTGTCCGTAATTCTGAAATAGTCGTTCATAGATGAGAATCGACATTGTTCATTTGCGTTTGTTTAATCTTTAAAGTGCAACATATCATTGAGCTATACTCTATCAAAATGGAGCTTAATGAATTTTCAAAATTATTGATCCATGTCAGTCTATTCAGTCCGCGCAGGCTGACCTGGGTCTAAACTTTATACTGTTGGTCAATTTTCTGCATGTGAAAGGACCACACTATATGGTCCGCAACATGCGAAATGAGACCTTCGGACATTTGCGTAAACTGCCGTCTCGGATTAGCCTGCGCGGACTGCGCAGGCTAATCCGAGACGGCAGTTTACGACAACGTAAGATTTTTTCATACAGTAGACTTTCGTGAAACAGAAAATCGCACAAAAACGAGAAGTGTCGTCTCGGATTAGTCACAGACTGCACATGCTAATCTGGGACGACACACTTTTACGCATATGTCCGAAGGCCCCTTTTCGTGTGTTGTAAGAAAAAATGGATTTTATGGATCTATAATTATGTGAGGACTTGTTAGCAAGTCATCATAGAACTATGGATCCATAAAACTCACTTTGTCCAACGACCGACTAAACCAAGAGTTAGAATGGTCCTTTGACATGCAAAAAATCAAGCAAAGACAAAACGTTTCGACCCAGGTCAGCCTGCGCAGACTTCGCAGACTGACACGAGTCGATATTTTTTGCAGATGCATCAAGTCACCTTTTCGCAGAGCATGACTCATATATTATATAAAACCCCGCTTCAGTATTGGCAAAACCCGGGGCAGATATGAGTGAGCTGTGACATGGCTAAAAGTTGAAAACGTTGTGAGACCGCCATTCAAGAACGAAAACAATGTTAGTTGGAAAACTACTCACTGGCTTTACAAAATCAAATTGGAGTAGTAAAGATATAGTGGTTTTTGTCAAAATTGTCAAATATAACAGAAGTAAGATTTTCTCACAGAAAAAAAAAAGCATTTTCTGGGAAGCAGTATTTAGCAGCTGTGGGGCTTCTTGTTTACTTTGACTCTAGGTCAGTCATGATGCCTATAGACTAGCTTTGCTAGTCTAAAAAGGATGTGTCACTGAAGTCGACATGAAGAAACTTAGCACTCCTCTCTCTCTCTCTCTCTCTCTCTCTCTGACACTTTAACCAAAATCAAATACCGAAAATACCAAATAAAACTATCGTACACTGTTTCAGTTTGTAGGTACTTACTGTTTTTTGAGCGGGCTTCACGGGGTCCATCGACGGTGACTTTGATGGCCTTAGTGTAGAAAGCTATTTGGGGAGGGTGGGTGGCCACGTAGATCGACAACGTGAAATATTTACCTGAAGTAGAGAAAAGAAACAATACACATATAACATACATCTGTACACGTTTTCAGTCAGTTTTTAACCCATTTCTACTATATTTTATTAAACTAAAAGCATTCTTGTATATTCATGTCAAATGTTTCCCCTGTCGGTTGCAAGGTTGCACAGATTACGACGAATAGAAAATGCATTTTATTTTTTGGCAGCCTTCAAAGAAATTAGCCTAAGTGTTATTTGTATAGTGGTAGATGCCGTTTTCAACATTACTTCAGTTATATCGCGGCGACCAGGGCACATGATTTCTCTTAGTTTCTTTTATTAGTTCTTCGCACAGTTTTCCTCACAAGCAATGGGCTGTTTTCCCACATAACCATTGTCGAAACAATGATTAGCGGTGAGAGAGGAATGAATCCTCTCGCACTGACTATCATCAATCGTCGGATAGATATTCGCCGAGTTGGGGTTCGAACCAGCGACCCCCCCCCACATGGTTTCAAGTTCTGTGCGCTACCGACTGAGCTACCGGTAGTAAAGTTCAAAGAAAATCTGTTCATTCTGAAAATGTTTTTTTTTTTTATAAATAATAATGTCAATATATGATACTCAATAAATTAAAGGAAAAAAAATTAAAAAGAAAATCACGATATAACTCTATAGAAAAGGAGAGGAAAAAATTCTTAATCAAATTTACATATAGCATTGGTGTATAAAACTTCATGAACTTACATTAAATGAAAACAGTCGAATGGATTCAATTTTAATAAAAAGAAAAGAAAAAAACAGCTTATAACAAAGTTAAACAGAATATTTCAAACAAAATGTGAAAGTCGGGATTACTTTATTAGTTATACGTTTGATGTCGAAACATCAAAGAACTCGCCTGCTGTGACACAGTATTACAAATAGATACTTATTATCCTTTTGTACCATTCCCCTCATGTAGACATTAAATTGACGCAGAATATAGTATACAGCTTTGGGAAATATTTTGAGAAATGGAGAAATTGTTTTGAAGTTTTGAGGCGAAAAAATCGAGGCCTCTTCCTACCCTCTGTCCGTCTGTCTGTCTGTCTGTTCCTAATTTACCGGTACTAATTTATTTCAGGATGCCGATTAATATGGTATTAAGGTGTATTGTTTTTTGTTTGTTTGTTTGTTTGTTTGTTTGTCCATACACATGCATGCCCATGTATTCAGTATAATTTATGTGTTCGACGATGAACCTTATCTATTCAAGTCGATATTGTGAATAAAGTTTCTGTTCTGTTCTGTTCTAATCTATCTTCTGATGCATACATTATGGAATCAAGGCACACACACACACATATATATACTGCATAAATAATAAATTAAATTTAGACTTAAGGTAATTTATGTGCGTACAAAACCAGACAAAAATGTCTGTAACTATCCCAAACGATAGGAAACACCTGTCAAACGCTTGACCTTTTAACCTTCAATCCTATCCTTAATTTAACCCTTAGCCTGCTGAATAAGTTAAATAAAAATTTAAAGTCGATAGTAAAAACCCAAATTTTGCTGTATCAGAGTTATTTTGTGAAGTGACAAATATCTCCTTATCGGACAGTGTAGATCCACGATCAGACTGCACGTTCTGTGCAGTCTGATCTTGGATCTACACTGTCCGCAAAAGGTCACCGAGTCGTGCTTATCCGCCTAAGGGTCAAAATTGGAAAAGACCATTTCTTTATGCTTCTACTCAGAGACTAGTATGAATATGTTTTAATTCTCCGCAGTAAAGAAAAAAAAGTAATGTATTTAAGGAAGCAATGAATTAATTATGACAGTGGCAACGTTTCACTTACTCTAGTCTGCAGATCTACATAATATATCATAACTAGATGTTTTTCTATACCCCTGATAAGCCAAGCCTCTCGCTAATACATCATGTGAAAGGAGCGGTCAGAGGTGAGTCAATCTAATATTGTGTCAGGTACAGATATAACGCAATTTACGGAGGGTGGGGTGAACTGATATCCAGCGTGCCGTGATTTTTGGTTTCTTTTGCGAGAAGAAGAGTCTAAGATTAGACTGCACATTCGTGCAGTCTGATCTTAGTCTGTTCTTTTCGATGCACAATAAAATAAATTTTCATGCCCCGATTTGAAATTTATCAAGTTTATCCTTAATAATGATGCCCGCCTAGGTGGCTCAGTGGTGAGCGTGTCGGACTCATGACCTGGTGGTTGTGAGTTCGATATCCGGTTGAGGCGAACTTTCTTTCCGGCGTATTTTCGCCTCTCACCTCTGCTGAAGCATGTGAGAAAAGTAGTCGGTGGCTTTGGAAAGAAAGTTGTGTTAGTACTGGTGTGAGAAAGCCAGGAAACACATGTGCGTCACCGACCGCCATGATATGACCTTAGCTGTTAAAGTGACGTTAAACCCCAATACAACCAACCTTAATAATGATCGTCATCAGTTAATTGACTGAATTTAGCCGGATCACAATTTAACCCTGTAGCAATCGGTTCTGTGTTTTTACGACCCTGTGGAAACAGGCTTTTATCAAAACATCTTAGGAGAAGAAGAAAATGTCTGCAATTAGTAATTTGTCATTTTCTCGCAATATTCCATACTCTTTCAAAGACAAATCCCATCAGCTGAGATACATTTGGTTTACAGTGTCTGTTATTGTTTTCAATTTCGAAAAAATCAGAACCATTAACTCTTTCACCGCCATTGTCGCCTTGGGTCGCTTTTGCGGGCGGCGTAGATCAAGATCAGACTGCACAAAACGTGCAGTCTGATCTTGGATCTACACCGTCCGCTATCTGATGCTAAATCTTCAAGCAAAAACGAGTTCAAATGAAACAAAAAAAAAGACACGGGAAGACCTCGAGAAAAGTCGGCTTCATTCAGTTGGCAACGAAAGAATTACACCCTATCCTGCTAAATAAGGTAAATGGAACTTTCAAGTCGATAGTAAAAACCCGAATAATCCTATTTCAAACTTATTGTTGGAGAAAAATATCTCCCTATCAGACCTTGTAGATCCAAGATCAGACAGCACGTTCTGTGCAGTCTGATCTTTGTGTATACTGTCCGCAAAAGGTCAGTGAGTCGCGCTTAGCCCAAGGGTTAAGGATGCCTACTTTTCAGCTTCATTTGGACCTAGTGCTGTTGTCACCCAGTACATGGATCTGTGTTGATATAATACCCCTCTTCCCCCCCCCCCCCCATTATTATTTGATGAAACGCATCAATAAAAGAACTGCCCTTTTGGTATGGAAGTATTGGCTTCAGATGACTGCAAAACCTAGGGACATGAACTTAGGTTGAAATTCAGGATAAATCGCGCAGCTGGGAACGTCGAAGTTAAACTTGATCAACCGGCAGATGTGATTGCGCTATGTACATGCAGCATTTATACAACAAAGATTTGTATTTGTTTTTAAACACACAAACACACACCTTGTATCGCTCTTTTTTTTTTTATCATCTTCATCGATGCAAAATGCATCGTTTATAACCGCAGCCTATTCATTGCAAACATCATTAGCTGGTTTTAAGACATAAAAAATGAATTCATTGCCTTTAAGTCTTTGTTAGATTAAAAGGCCAAAGAACGAAAGTAGTCCTTTATGTTTTCCCTTACTTGCACTCAGCATCATCCTTTCATTCTTTGAAGAGAAAATGAAATAATTATGCAGGTACGGAGATGCAAGGTTTCTTCGGCTATAAATAAATCTTTAGATTTTTCTCTTTACTTTTTTTAAACAAGGATTTGATATTAGAAAAAATATGCCCAAATTGAAAACATAGGCTCTCTTTGTAAAATAGATAACTGCAAAGTCGACGATTAACTTGAAGAAAAAAAAAGTCTGACATCGAAAACTGTACAGGTTTGAGAAGAAATTACAGAAATAGTAGCCTGTACTGCAAAAGTTCAAGGCCATATCTACAACAAAGCGTGTATGAATACCGCCTACGCACTACTTTAGTCACATGGCTTTCATTGATAAAAAAAAAAAGGTGCGTACTTCGACAGCTAAAGGTGTTATTTAGTGCACTTGGTATTATACATACACAAGAGCGTTAGGAATGCGGTTATTTGACATTTACCCTTTGAGAGTCGAGAGGATTTCGATGCTTTTTGCGGACAGTGTAGATCAACATCAGACTGCACAGAACGTGCAGTCTGATCTTGATCTACGCTGTCCGATGTACCTAGAGATATTCTAACCCAAACAGCCCCGACATTGCAATATATGTGTATTTTGTTTGACAAAAACACCTTGTTTCATGTATTGGGTTGTCCAAGGGTCAACATTCCAAAGATTTTATTGTGTATGTAAAAATCGTTATCTTTGCCTTCCCGCCATTACAGACTTTTAACTTGTTAACAGGCGAAAACAGTGATTCTGGTCCATATTGAAAGTACTTGTAAACGACAAATTAAATGTAGTTTAAACAAGGAAATATGTCTTTGAATAGTTAGTCTGTTTGTATTGGAGTTTAACGCGTTTTTAATACCTTAGGTCATGTCACGGCGGTCGGTGCACCTACGCATGTGTTTCCCGGCTTTCTCACGCCAGTAGCGACACAACTTTCTTTCCAAGTCACTGACTACTTTTCTCTTATGCATCAGAAGTGAGAGGCGAAAAATCGCCGGAAAGAAAGTTTGCCTCGACCGGGTATCTAACCCGCAAGCGGCAGGTTACGAGTCAGATACGCTAACCACTGAGCTACCCGGCGGGCTTTTGAATAGTTATGAAGAAAATATTGTCGGAAATGTTGAAAATGCCGGTAACCAACATTTTCTTCTTTTCCCACAATGTCTTTTTTTTTTTTTCAGTTTCTTCACCACGCTCGTTAAAACATGTGACTGTTTTGCAGTTTTAAGCGGCTTTCAGCTGGCATAATCAATTTTCGTGGGGAGAGACGAACAGTTGAAAGTCAAAGGTCTCAAGTTTGAATAATTACATTATCAAAAATGCAGTAAGAGGAAACTGCCTACAACATAAGGTAAAAAAAAATAAGTGTCCCGAAAGAATTGTGTTTTAAATCCGCATTTTCTCCTCCAGCCTAAATGATAATATGAGGCACGTTCCTGGCAAAAGAGGGCTTAATGCATCTCCGTGATCCACGGTACCAAGAAAGCCATTACATATTTATAGACCCACAGTAGTCATTTTTCTAACAAGCTACTCAATCATGAGGTGGACTGGAACTTTGATATACAGAAAACTGACCAATAGCGAAAAGTTTCGGCCCAGGTCAGCCTGCGCGGACTGCGCAGGCTGACCTGGGTCGATACTTTTCGCAGATGCATTAAGCCCCCTTTTCACAGAACATGGCTCATATAGTTCTTAATCCCGGCTCTTATTCCTACATTTGTACAGATGTTTTTATATAGATGAGTTCAAGAACAGGCAATCAAATTAATTTGCTTTTGGAGTTGTAAAACAATGAAGGCACTGTCGTAGATCTATAGAGTACTTAACCCTTATCCTGCTGAATAACTGAAATGAAACTTTCAAGCCGATAGAAAAAACCTAAATTTTGCTACTTCCATTTCTTTTTGTGGGGGGGGGGAGCGGTTTGGGGGGGGGGGGGGTAAGTATCTCCTTATTGGACAGTGTAGATCCAAGATCAGACTGCACGTTCTGTGTAGTCTGATCTTAATCTACAATGTCTGCAAAAGGTCCTTTAGTCGCGCTTAGCAACCTAAGGGTTAAACTAAATGGATAAGGATGAACTGAAAAAAAAAACACTTGTCAATGGATTTAATTTTCTCCGACCCTTTAGATGACCCGGCTAGGTATTTAGTATTACTCATTCACATCAAACAGAAATCGGCGTGAATAATCGTTTAACCTCTTCACCCCATATTTTATACCACTATCCCGTTTCGCAGTCTATCTATTGTTCTGAATCATAGGCATCTGGAACAGTAAAAAGTGGTAAAGAACAGCGAGAATACATCGATACAAATGTAGAACATGCATAATTTATGTGAGCTACGCTCTGGGAAAAGGGAATTTAATGCATACCCGTGATGCAGTATACCAACCATGTCGTCACATAATTATAGATCCATAAAATCTATCCCGTTTAACAACCGATTGAATCACGAGGTAGACCGGTCTCTTGACATACAGAAAATTTACAAATAGCACAAAGATTCGACCCGAGTCAGCCTGCGCGGACTGCACAGTCTTGATATGAGTCGGTACTTTTTGCAGATGCATTTAGGCCCATTATCTCAGAGCTTGACTCAAACTCTCCATTTGCGACATCGTTTTACGTACCTATAGCGTGTTTGCTGAAGGTAGCTAGGAATATACTTGTTGGGGCTATTTCCCTGTTCAACTATTCTGGCATTAATCCTTAGGCTGCTAAGCGCGACTCAATGGCCCTTTGCGGACAGTGTAGATCAAGATCAGACTGTACAGAACGTGCTGTCTACAATGCCCGATAAGAAGATATTCCCCCCCCCCCAAAAAAAAAAAAAATCTTTGAAATAGCAACATCTGGGTTTTTACTATAAGGCTGAAATTGCATATAATTTATTCAACAGGATGAGAGTTAAAACCATAAATTTCGAAAAGTAGACTTCAACTAATCGCAAAGCCTGTCCTCGAGGTTTCCAGGTGTGGAATTTTATAACCGTTGAAAAATAAAACACTGTCATGAAAGTTTAAAATACTGGCGTTCTTATTTCATTCACGTCTCCTAAATTTGGGGCTGGACCGGGGGCGGTCATTACGTTCAATTCACAGGCTTCAGCATAACGATCTTCCGAAGAAATGATTAATATTTATCTAACCCTTAGGCTGCTAAACACGACTCACTGACTTTTTGCGGACAGTGTAGATCCAAGATCAGACTGCACAGAACGTGCAGTCTGATCTTGGATCTACAGTGTCCGTTATGGAGATATTTTTCCTTCAAAAAATAAGTATGAAATAGAATTGTTCTGGTCTTTACTATCGGCTTATAATTTTCATTCAAGTTATTCAGCAGGATATGGCTTAACATCGTATGGGAAACAAATGAAAGGTGAACAGCCAGCGGAACATCTACCTTGTAGTGTTGAAACAGTGTGAACAATTTCATAAAAACCTGTAAATTTTGTACTAGGTATATGGTTCACCAAGACAAAGAAACAGCCATCCGCTTATTCAAAACATGGTTTATTCGTATGACCTTGACCGTATCTTAAAGATCAAACCGCAAAAAGCGATTTATATTTAATCTGTATTTTCTTTCATATTTCCTTTCATTAAACAATTCAATTGGAACTAACGTATAAAAGTGACGCGTGCGGCTCGGTCAAAGCGAAAAGGATAAAAAGGTGCCGGCTATTTGAGTTTTAAACATTGACTGAAATTCACAAATCAATATCTGATTTCTTCAGTCATCTTTATTGATTTTTATCTTCAACTCAACCGTGATGAAACGGAAAGGGAGATGCCATTTTTTTTTTTCTCAAATCAACAAGTACTTTAAAGCCGAGTTGTGCAAAAAACAATGTCATGTTGTATGACGTAGTCAAAAATTTTCTTGAATTATCCACCAGAGCTGTAAATCTACAACATGATTTAAGCCTTTGATACACAGTCCAGAATTTTACCGACCCTGAGGGAAAAGCCTTTGAAAACATTATGGGAAAAGAAGAAAATGCTGGTTAACCAGCATTTTCTCCTTTTCCCAAAATGTTTTCTACCATATTAAGGACACATTTCGTAATCTGGGCCACCTTTGATTTGTCTTTTGCAAAGGCTTTCAATTTGGATCGGTCTAAAATTGCGTCGTTTACTAAAAAGTTAAATACACAAACGATCAGAATAATATGATTTAGGACATATTTAGCATATCTTGTTACAATAACAATCGTGCAAGGACAAGGTTTCTGTTTTGACGCGATAAATCAACGTCATTACTATGCAAGTAACCAAAGACGTCATGATAGCTCACTTGTATGGCGTGGCTTCCGTTGCAACATTGCAGAACATAATAATAATGGCTTTGTTATTCCTACAATAAGGACTCTCTGTGAAGTAACTATGTAAAAGCACAGTGAACGAAAACATTTGTCATGCTCTATGAAGACGGGATTTAAAGCATCTGCAAAAAGTATCGGCCCAGGTCAGCCTGCGCAGTCCGCGCAGGCTGACCTGGGCCGAAACCTTTCGCTAATGGTCAATTTTATGCATCTTCAAGGACCAGTGTACCTCATGATTAAGTCGGTTTTTAAAAGAAATGACTATTATTGATCCATAATTATGTGATGACTTACTTGGTATCATACATCGCGGAGATGCATTAAGCCCCCTTTTGCCAGAGCATGGCTTATTTCCTTTTTATCAAGTAATTACATGTATTCTCACATATGAAGTACAGTTACTTAGCGGCAGCGATAATTTGTCAGCATTGTGACAGATGACAAAATTTTGCACCTGTCCAAATTCAAAGCGCTTAAAAGCTCTCACAGATGAAATTTGACTCAACCGGTGGAATTTGTCTTTAAAAAAAAAAGTAGAAAGCATGGGGATGGCAAAAGGCCGGTTTCCTGCATTTTCTGCTTTTCCTACAATGCCATTTTTAAAAGTTTGTGCCTCAGAAAATAGTCGTAAAAACACTGAATTTATTTTGTAAAGGGTTCAGACGATGACAACACCAGACGGAAATGCAAGTCAGCAGAACTAATAACTAGTCCTAAGCCTTGTCATTATACTTCCGTTGAAAACAAGTAAGAATGAAACAGTTCATTTATAGTACATGTATATAATTTTTTATCTTTGCAAAAGTGCAGATACATGTGTATATGTAGCATTACCAAGAAGGCGCCATTGCAGCTTTAAGGCATAACGCCTTTTATCTCAATGCTTCTAGGAGCTAGAGGCATCATCCTTCATTCGTGCACGATACTAACATCATGCAGAAACGATGATTTACTCCCGAAATGTTGTTTTCTTACTTATCATTGTTTAGCAAGAGGTTCATGGAGTGTGCGGCGACAGTTGGTGGTCGCCGTGATAAATGGTTATGTACCGAGCTTTGACCGCAAATCTATAGTTAAAAAATAATACACGGTTCTACTGGTTGGTCGAGTCATGGAATAACGTACCATCGATAGTAATTATGTCGGTCTTTTAGATTAACTCTTATCCTGCTAAATTACTTCGATGAAACTTTCAAGCCGAAAGAAAAATCCCGAATAATGCTGTTTCAAACTTATATTTTTGAAGAGAAATATCTCTTTATCGGACAGTGTAGATCCAAGATCAGACTGCACGTTGTGCAGTCTTATCTTGATCTACACTGTCCGCAAAAGGTCAGTGAGTCGCTCTTAGCAGCCTAAGAGTTAAAGACCGTTTCTGCGCTTTAGGTGAAAACAAGGGCTTTTGCGGACAGAATATATCCGAGATCAGACGGCACACTTTGTGCCGTCTGAATTATGATCTACACTGTCCGCTTGTTAAGTCAACTCTATGGGAAAAAAAATCTGTTTGAGTTAAAGTGAATTGTATTTTCAACCATTGAAAGAACTCGAGTATATGAGCCACGCTCTGGCAAAAGGGGGCTTAATGCATCTCCGTGATCCATGATGCCAAGCAAGTCATCACATAATTATGGATCTATAAAAGCCACTTTTCTTTTAACAACCGACTTACTCATGAGGTAGACTGGTCCGTGGACAAACAGAAAATTGACCAGTAGCGAAAAGTTTCAGCCCAGGTCAGCCTGCGCGGACTGCGCAGGCTGACCTGGGTCGATACTTTTCGCAGATGCATTAAGCCCTCTTTTCACAGAGCATGGCTCATATGTATTTGGCGCTGAAACGGCTCACAGAGCAAATGTATGTTAAAGGTTTGATTGGAAGTTAAAAAGCGGCATTTCCTTTTGTCTCTCTGAGACTGCTGCCACAGAAAAATCAGTTCCCTTAGAAACCATCTTTACATACAAGTCGCCATATTTGTTTTTGTATGAAATATAGTTAACATGTTGGCGCCTCCACGCGGTCAAGGACGTTTCCTGGTTTTCTAGTAATGGCTCTTCACCGGACGACAATTTTCAGACTGGTCCACCTTTAATGCATTTGCAGACGAAGCAGCAACTCCAATTCAGATGACAAGATCGGTCTTTAAAATGGTCGAAAATATTTTGGTAACAGGAGAAAGTGCTGGTTACCAGCCTTCATTCTTTGGGTGGTTAAAACCGATGGATTATTTGGTAAAGGGCTGTCGGCTTTACGTGTCTAGCTCATGGGTGTGTGAGGTTCGCTACCAGCGATATGACGAAATTTTACACTCGTCCATATTCAAAGAGTCAGCTGACGACCACCTGGGTCCGTATTCACAACCGTTCTTAAGAAAGTTCTCTGTCTTATTCTCCAGAATTTTCAAAATTTGAAAATAACACAACTTCTGATTGGCGAAACCAAATGGTTTAGCCAATCAGAGGTTGTGTTACTTTCAAATGTTGCAAATCTTGGAGAATAAGACAAAGAACGTTCTTAAGAATGGTTGGTAAATGCGGACCCCGAATACAGCTAAAATGATGAAATATGTCTTTGAAACGATAGAAAAACTTTGGAAAAAGGAAGAAAATGCTGGTAGCTAAGGTTTTTTTTTTTACTTTTCGGTCACTGTAGGAAAGTCATCTTCCACAGGGTTTTAAAAACACGGAATTGTATAGAAAATTTTAAAGATGGAGAATATAAAAAAAAAAAAGATTTGCTTACAGCATGATAAGGGGATAGTATATCCTTTCTAGAGAAGGAACCAAAATGCATTTTCATACGACGCGGACGTTAATTTTCTTTCCGGAAACAGAACTACTCGGGTGTTTTTGCTGTTCTTCACTTCATTTTAATTCCTGCTGGCATTTATCACTCTCCACTCACCTTTCCTTTGAAGTGACTTTATGTATTTTTGTTTTGTGGTCAAGAGAGCGTCCTCCCCTTTAAAAAAAAAAGCTATTTTGTAGACTGCGGCCGTTTTGGTTATATAAAATTAAAAAAAAAGTTATATGTGAATTACAAGCTGTCAAAAACATGTTCCCCGCCATTCGATTTCCGTTTACACGGGTTGTATATTTCCTACACACAGTTAATGACATTTGTGAAATTCGATGACAACGCAGAAATTTAATGTGTACTGCGTGTTCTCTAATAAGCTTAAAACGGCTTTAAAAAGATCCGGGTTAAATAATATAGAAACCAACGTAATTTCAGGATAGTGCGTGAACACATGTGGAAACGTGAAAACATGGTGTCAAACGGAGAAATCGCTCGTCACGAGCAACTTCTCCGTTTGCTACCATGTTTAAACGCGATCTGCTGCATACTAAAGAAATTTGATTCCAAGAGGTAATGTGCAACAAAGGATAAATTTGACTGGTCAGATTTATTTATGACTGCATACATGTATTTAGTGATTTTTATAGTCCTATCGAAGCAGCCCAACTTTATGTTTTTAGACTAATAGCAATCAGAGACCGAGAAAAATAAATCAAAAGATTAAAAAGTAGGTGAGCAGATGTAAGACATTTTCAGTACAGCCTTCCTGTACACCGTACATCTAATTTATCAAGTAATTAATTAAAGCGACAGTCGAGCATGTTTCCACGAATAAAACAAAACAGTTCCGCGAATAATGTACAGTCATTCGGAATTCCCCTAATTTGTCCGGTATGATAATTACTACGCAGTTCATTCAACTCCTTTCCGTATATAGATCTAATTCAATGAAGGATCTGTTTTGAAACATTTGACGTTTAAGTTCGTGAACGTGTCTCAGGCACCTTTTTACCTTCTTTTTTTTTTTCAAAAAGTATTATTGTTCATTGACTATATAACACCCTCCAGTTAAGTTCTGTTTTTTTTTTTAAATTGTGTGCGAAACATTATTTAGCAGACAATAAGAATGAGAGAAGTGTTACTACGCGATCCTTTCCGTTGTTGATTTAAAATCTTTTTCGTTGACGTCAGAATTTCACAGTTTGATAACAGATGAATTTTCTGTCTTGAACTTGAAGAAGAAATATGGATCTAGATCTTTCCCTAATTTAAGGACCGTGTCTGTCAGTGCAAAAAAAAAAGATAAAAATGTGTCATGTAGAAAACTGAATTGTAATTACATTGCGAGTATACACTGTATTAACGTAAAATGCATAGGGGACACCATATAAAACGTAAACTCTATTAGCACCAAATATATAAACTCGTCCTCTATCGACGTCTGAAAATACAATCGAATGAAAATCAGAAAGAATGTTTAACATTCAGACCTGACTTAACACGCCGATTGTATCGATCCTAGATCATACTGCTAGTTCTGTGCAATCTGGTCTTGATCTATGCCATCTACAAACACCAAAGTTTTCGCCTATGTCTCTGAAAGGGTTAATGTCGTTTTGATTGGACAGCTGACACGTTTTACGGCAATATCTTCCTTGTTTATAACTCAGATCCGCGTGAACCTAAGCTGTGACGTGATACAACTGTAAATACGTTTCATACTTTCAGTACAACCTCGCGTTTGTTTCCCATTTAACGTTGAATGACGTTAACAGACAGAATTAAACACTGTTTTTTTTTTCAAAGCGTGCACGTCTGAGACGTACCGTAGTTCAACGAATGTTGAAAGGACAGTCTCCTAAAGGTTTAAAATCAAATAAAGTAATTCGGGAACGTGCTTTTTAACCATACTTCAACGTAATTTATAAGGTCGATACTGATTAGTGTTTCTCAAGGAAAAAAAAAAAAGAAATGCACGCTGTTTATTTCGCAATTGCGGAACCTTTTAAAAGTGCAAAGACGTAAAACGACACCAAATTATCATTCACTTTACCTGACAACAAAAATGTTAGAATTGTAAATTATGAATTTTTTTTTTTCATACGGCCGACCAAGCGTCGCTCAATCGATTAAAATTGTCTTTGAAAGAATAGAAAAGTAAAAAAAATGCCGCTTAAAGGCATTTTCTGATTATTTTCTCTACAGCGTTTTGTTAAGGCATTCAAATCTTCCTGAAGATTGTAAAAAAAAAAAACGTTTTTTTGGGGGGGAGGCGGATAAAGGGTTAAAATAAACCAAGATCAAGGCTTTCTCCCAAAAATTCTTAATTGCTGTCATTCCCAGATCGCAAATGTACCTGTTTCTCATGACGTCATTACTAACTTCTCTGCATATTAATATTTTGAATATATATAATATTTATATCAAAAAAAGATTTGACTTAAACAATTTTTGTCTTCAAGGCAAGTTCGTGATAGACGATCATGTCAACGGGTTTTCCCATATTTGACGTAATGTATGATTTATGAATGAGGTGTATTCATACTTTTAACTGCTTAACGTACAAAGAAGTTTTCGACCCCTTCATATTCAAAGCACTCGCTCATAACAGATTTAAATCAGCCCAAAATGATGGCAGTTGTCTTTAAAAGGACAGAAAACATTGCGGAAAAAAGGAAATATGCTGGTTACCAGCATTTCTCATTGACCAAAATTATTAAAGAAAAAAAAACCCTCACTCCCCAATGTCGTAAAGAGAACGGGTCTTTTTGAAAAGGGTTGAACAGTTTAATTCATCAGGTAAACATTATTTTAGTCTTGAAGTGCATCAATCCTTATTCCTTTTCATGTTCTAAAAAAGCTTGAAAGGCAATATTGTTCTTTTACCTTGCATGATTGTTAAACACGTCGACGACAATGATCAGATCTGTGACGCAAATTTAACACTTTACCAAATATTCCTGCATTTTAGAGATAAGTCGACAGCATGTGATTTTAAATCGAACAAAGTCTGAAATCATTCCGTCTTTTCCTCAAATCATACTTATTTATTTTACATCGTTAATGAAATCAAGTTTTTTAAGTTTTTCAAACTTACAACTCACTCTAGATCATTGCAACCTAGAAACCTTAAACGGTACTCGCGACGAGGCGACGAGATATTGACAGTTCGAAAGTGATGGTCCCGCCCATCATGGGGTTCGCACCCATGGGGGAGGGGGACTCTGATGTGAGAGACCGCTCTTTATTCATGCTTTTCGGAAGCTTATCCGGAAATAATGGTGGATCATAGTTTAATAATTTCACCATTTCAGCCAGTAAATTTAACGGTTGGTAAACTCACTGGTATGGACATACCGAGAGCTCCCCTGCATTTCGCAAATATAATATTTTTTACGGTGAATGATCGGAATTTATTTCATGAGTGAACATCATCGGTAATATTTTCATGAGTGGAGCAAATTTCATCGAGAAAACATCATACGGTAATATTTTCACTAGTAGTGCAGCCACTCGTGAAAATATTACCGATGATGTTCACTCGATGAAATAATTTCGATCTTCCGCACATAAAAAAAAAATATACTCCTATATCCCTACACGACTTACTCCCACACCGACGTCATGTATAAAGTTTGGCGATACCCGGCCTGGAAAATCGGCAAGTTCAATCTAGAACCGTTGATCGTTTTGACGCGTTCAGGGTCATAGGCGAAAAACAGGGACTTTTGCTGTCGGCATAGATCAAGATCAAACTGCACAGAACATGCAGTCTGATCTTGGCTCTTTCAAAACTGTTTGTTTAGTCAATTCTATAAGATAAAAAAGACAAACGTCGAGTTTATATATTTGGCACCGAAAGAATTAATTCAGCAGAAAAAAGATTGGTCATACATAGCTGTGTTAACGAAAACAGTTTATTGTATATACTAGAATGTATGATTAGAAGAAATAGCTTACAAACAAAGGCACCAAATACATCAATGAAGAAAACTTTATAAACACCAAAGTATAAATAGGCGACGGCAAGGCTCCCATTTAAATGGCCCACACACGTCAGTTCATTTTGTAAAGTCATTCTTGTGGACAACTGTTTACTTTGACCTTTGACAACTCTTAACCAAACAAACTTGTATTGATGCGTTCCTCAGGAAGAAAGCTACGGAAAACACTTTTGGAAAAGGAGAAAATGCTGGTAACCAGCATTTTCTCCTTTTCCAACTGTGTTTTCTACCATTGTAAAGACAAGCCCCATTATCTGAGTAATGTTATGTTAACGTCTGTAGTGCTTTGAATTGGTACTGGTCTAAAATTTTGTCGTTTGGTTCAGAAATAAGTAAGAACCAAATGTTGAAGACATTTCCCGTCAATTGAACTATAAATAATTTACTGTCTGTAAAGGCTTCCAATATGGACAATTTTTGAAATTTTGTCGTCTGGTTACAGATACTTCTATACTAGTTTTCAGACATCTTTATTTTAACAAACTGTAATCATACTTGTATCTTCATGCCAAATGTTGTCCCTTACATTTGCAAAGTTGCAGAGATTACGACAGATAGAAAATTAATTTCATTTTTTGGGAGCCTTCAAGGAAATCACTGTTGTGACATTTCCGGCTTTAAATCGAAGATTATCCAGTATATGTATTTATCCCTTACAATATATATATATATATATCAGTATTTTTTTTATGTTTACACAGCTGACTAATTCTGAACCATTGTTTAATGTATCAAATTTCAACGGCGTTTTCTTTTTTTTTTTTGCTACTCTGGCTTTAAGGATGTGTCTTTAAAACTACCGCCGCAACGCATTCAAATTACTTTGACCTGTGACATGTATTATATATTTTCCTGCAAAAATACAGAGATACAAAGGATTCATGTCCTATGGAAACAAGAGGTCGCATGGAAGTGTTTCAAGGTCATTAATATCAATACCTGGTTGTGCCTTTGTTGAATGAAGGCGTAATGGAGTTGTCCCACATTTAAATAATGTTTTTAAACCACTTTCTTTCGTGCTTCTGAACCACTGCCTTTGATACTGTGAGGCGACACCATGTCTTTTCTAATTCAAGGCGGGCTTTGTGTGTGTGTGGGGCGGAGGAGGGAGGAGGGGGGGAGTTTGCTACGATCCGCCATATTTAAAAGTATGACCTTCGCCCATAGGGATTAAAGCACATTGTTGTGAAGTGATGACATGGTTTTGTATTGTCAAAGGTCCAAGTATGTCAAGTTATTTAGTTATAAAAGTGTGTTTGTCATCCCTGAGTCACATTTTAATGGACCTTGCTGACCATTCCTAAGGCTGGCCACCACAATTTGATAGTGTGTGACAAGCTAGTGAAACAAAACCGCAATGACCATAGTGTTTCCGCCACTTCTGTATTGACCACAGGTGGTAGAGCTGACCACTCTGTAATTTGACCTATTATGTTTGTTATCTTCATTGACAAAATGAAGCTAAAAATCTTCTAAAATGACATCCTGTGTCAATTGCGAGGTAACAATATGAAAAATCCGTTTTACTACGTTTAATTTATCCAAATTGTTGTCCAGTGACACTGCAGAAAGACAGGCAATTTGACCGTATTCATTTATTTTGCATTCTATATTCTTGCCGATTTTCTCTTCTTTTTATAACCCTTAGGCTGCTAAGCGCGACCCAGGGTGCTTCTGATGACTGTGCAGATCAAGATCAGACTGCACAAAACGTGCAATCTGATCTTGGATCTTCACTGTCCCATATGGTATGTTTCTCCCGTTGAAGTAAACTTTGTAATATCAATGTCTTGGTTATCATTTATTTAGCATCTAAAGGGTTCATTCAGTTCACTGTATCAGTCATTAGCATTGGATAGTAGCATTCGAGGCGTGCCAGCTGAAGTTAATATTGTAGTATCTTTTGGCAACTCTCATTTCTCTCCCATTTGAAACATCTAATGGGAACACCAATTTACTACAAGTGTTTGAATCGCCGTTAAATGTGATGTCAAGATATTTAGACAGAGGTCAGGCGCAAGTGAACTATTTTTCTAAAGTTGAATTTGAAAAAAAAAACGTGCATTTTCACTTCAAACTACAGACTGTTCAAACACCATTAGAAGCATTTGTCTGGCGTCCAATGATATGTGAGCCGTGCTCTGTGAAAAGGGGGTTTAATGCATCTGCTAAACGTATCGACTAACGTCAGCCTGCGCAGTCAACGCTGGGTTACATTAATCGAAACCTTTTGTTACTCGTAAAATTTCTGCATACCCGAGGACCATTCTACTTCATGATTCAGTTGCTATTAGACATAACAGATTTTATGAATCCATATTAATGTGATGAATTCCTTGGTGTAATGCATTACTAAGATTCATGAAACCTCCTTTTGCCAAAGCGCCGCTCAAAGCGTTGATGCAATTGAAAAAGAAAATGTTTAAATCAAAATACGAAATATAAGATTAAAAGCATTGTTCGTTACTTGGTCTTGTCACCCGATATGTTACTTACAATGACAACTTAAACTAATGTATCTGCCGGGTGCTACCTGAACAATCTACTTTTATGGCTGTGCAAAGGGTCCTTTCATGATACCATAATAAAGCAATCCAATACAACGTATAAACCTGTTATATTGAGTCTAATTGGTCATGATGACAAACGCTAGAAAAATTGCCCAACCGCGGTGTTTAGTATCAAATATATTGCTTCTCCCTTGACCCGACATAAAGCTGTGTGTGTAACAGTCATAGACTTTAATTCGAAGCTTTATTCCGGTTCTTTTTTTTTTTCGGCGTAGCTGAAGGCGCTGGCTTTTGACCTACTTCTTGGCACTGATACAAAATGAATAGATCGTAATTTGCGATTGGTCAAAAATGTGCACATGTTTATTCGGCGGGCCGCTGCCGGCATATCTGCTCACACATTTATGAAACCACTATTAACAAGCGTTGCTACTGCTAATCGATACCTCGGGACCTTGATTCATAACATAGCAAAATAATGTAGTGGTGAATGATTCTTTTCTTGTGCTATTTGGAAATTTAATATTTTCGTAAACGTTACCCAGTAACCCAAGACTACTTTTCAACAAAATGAAAAACACTGAGGAAAAAGAGGCAACTGCTCATGATGTTACTTTCATTATTTTACTTCATACTGAGCCACAAAAGAGGTTCAATATTCACATTCCAGTATCTCTTACGCCGTTTATCTTTTTAAAGATATTTCTTGTTCTCAATGAATCGATGATCAAGACAGCCCAAGTGCCTGTCTGAACAACAAACGGGACTGTCAAGATGACTTTTAGGACTGGACAAACATTTCGTTTATACACGGACTGATATGATAGATGGAATATAAATGAGCCGTGCTCTGTGAAAAGAGGGCTTAATGTATTTGCAAAAAGTACCGACTCAGGTCAGCCTGTGCAGTCAGCGCAGGCCGACCTGAGTCGGCACTTTTTGCTGTAGGTCAATTTTCTGCATATCAAATGATAAATATACCCTCAGATCTGGTCGATTGTTAGACTAGATGGATTTTATGAACATATCATAATGTGCTGACTTGGTATGAAGCATCATGGGGAGGCATTTAGCCCCCTTTTGCAAAAGCATGGTTCAAAAACTGATACACTGAAAAGCAAGTTGGAAAATGGTGATTTGTTCGAGGCAGGTAACAACAGATTTCTAATTATGAGCCATGCTCTGTCAAAAGGAGGTTTAGCGCATCTGCAAAAAGCATCGACTCATCTCAGACTGCACAGTCCGAGCAGGCTGACCTCAATCGGAACTTTTTGTTACGACTAAATTTTCGAGATATTCGAAGGATCTCATGATTCAGTCGGCTTTTAGACAAAATTCGATCTATATTTCTAGTTTGCGTCAATTTTCTTGATAAATCCATGACGAAGATGTATTTAAGTCTCATTTTCTCAGAGCTCTACCCATAGCTATTTGAGAACATGAGAAAGAATTAACCCTTTACCACACAATCCCGAGTTTTAACGACCCAGAGGAAGAGGATTTTTGAAAACATTGTTGGAAAAGGAGAAAATGCTGGGAACCAGCATTTTCTCCTTTTCCAACAATGTTTTCTACATTATCAGGGCCAAATTTCGTCATTTGGGCTACGTTTAATTTGTCGTCTGCATGTGCTTTCAATTTGGACTAGTAAAAAATTTTGCCGTGTGATAAAGAGTTAAAATGCTTCGACGTACATGTCGTAAAAAGAGTAAATCAAATTACAAATACTGATTTATTATGGAATGATGAGTGATTTCTTCAGACCGGCAAATCAATCCCATTATAAACGCACTGGCCCTATAATGGTCCGTGAAGTATGTGAGGTAATCAGCCAAACTCGTAAAAGTTCAAGAATTTCTGTTCAATCAGACTGACTGATTGTATTTAGGCGAACAAAGCGAATTGACCAATACTTGACAATACTAGGAATTTAAGGTATGTTATTGAATCCCAAAACTGTCGGGATTTTATTGTTCAAAACTGCGATATAGGCCTACTTAGTCTGTCAAATAATTATAGACCAAATCTAATACTTGTAAGTTCTTTCCCAAAGTTAAATTTGTAAATATAAGTATGTACAACCAATATAAGTCATCACTTGCTCGGTAATGCTTTGGAACAAAATATTTGCGATCGACACTGTAACATATGAGCCAAGCTCTGACAAAAAGGGGTTTAATGTATTGCCGTGATAAACTATAAAAAGCAAGTCATCACATAATCATGGATCCATAAAATCCATTTTGCACATGAAGTAGACTGGTCTTTGGACATGCAGAAAGTTGACCTATAGCAAAAAGTTTCGACCCAGGTCAACCTGTGCGGACTGCGCAGGCTGACCTGTGTCGATGCTTTTTGCAGATGCATTTATCCCCAATTTCACAGGGCATGGTACATATATTTTGGGACACACTGTATTGCTGCGCACCTTCCAATATTTTTGGCCACATCTTTACTATGCCGCTTTCTCATGTTATAATTGTTATGTTAGAAACAAGGAAATTTCAGAGACAGCGGTAAAAATGAGAAGGTAATTTTTATACCTTGTCAAAATAAAACGACCGAATGTAAATTTATTTCCATTGGCATGAGGAAAACTGGTGACGAGAGTCATTTTGTTGAAAATTCGTCGATTTATTTCCGGTAACTATTGTTTTATTCTATTTTTTTTTACTGTGGGATCATTTGGTTTTACCTTAATCAAGCGACAGACTATCACCGTTATACTATACCGAGAAAATAATTCTCACTCTTTTCAAAAAACGCTCCCTCCAATTTAATACCTATTTTTGTTAACAATCACATAGGTATACAAAGAAACACGTGTCATTTTGGCGGGAATACTATATATTCTTTTTACAATCTTGCTGATTCATACCAAACAAATATTTATATTAGTAAATTTAAATTAATAAATTAAATGGATGGATGGAGGGAGGGAGGGATGGATGGGATGGAACCCAGAGGAGGAAAACTTTCGAAAACATCGTGGGAAAGGGAGAAATGCTGGTAACGATCAGTTTCCCCTTTTCCCTATCCTATAGATAGATTTCATCTTTCGAGCGACATTTGATTTGTCGTCTGCGCATGCTATCGAATCGGACATTACTAAAATTTTGTCTTTTTGTAAAGACATAAACGGACACATTTTCTGTTTTAGTTTTCAAAAGTCTATCGGGTATCATTACAAACATTTTTTTAAGATTTTAATATTCCAAAATAAAGGCAATAGTTTGTAGCTGAAACGGTAATCATTTTAGCGTAAGCAACTGAAAAGCACTAAATTATTTGTGGCTAGGCGCATGCGCGGCCGCGTCCAAGTTCCTAGTGCTCTTGTACCGCTCGATTTTTCCTTTAGACACAGTATCTGGTATTAGGATGAACATTTAAAAAAAAAAATTCCCAGAATTGATTTTCTTTTTTTTCTACGACATTTCTAGGAGACATTCTATCGGGAATAAATAAGAAAAAAAAAAACGTCGCGGTGAGTGGGCTCGCAAATCGACAATCAACCTGAAGATTAGTTGACTTTATGGCATTTAACTCCTACAGATCCTTCTTCCTTATGATATTCAAGATCTTTTAAAAACTCTGTGCCAAACAATGTTGTATTTTAATAAGAAAAAAAAAAACTTCTGGAAATATTGTGAGAAATGGAGAAAATGCTGGTAACTAGAGTCTTCCCAATTTCCTGCAACTTTTTTTTTTTTGACCACTTCAAAAACAAATCTTATCATTTCAGCCACGTCTAATACTTTGTTTGCAGATGCTTTTAGTTCGGAAAGGTCTAAAACTTCGTCGTTTAGTAAAGAGTTAAGACAAAAAGTAAAAAACATATAAGGGATCTGCTTGCTGCAAGGCACTGTACTAAAGTGTAGGACTCGTAACCTGGAGGCCCAAGATTCGAGCCTTACTCCAAGCACTAGGTCTTTCGTGGGAGTATCCTTGGGCAAGACACTTCAGAGCCCTAGCCTAGTACTGATGAAAACCAGGACATACATGAATATACATACATGTGAGCTGTCGCCATGATATGACTAAAATAATGTTGAAAGTGGCGTAGAAATCCATTCAACAAACGATCTTTTGAAACATAATGAACGGGTTATTCCTCGGTACAAAATAACCCTGGTTATTTCTACTGACCATAGTACAGACTTATAGAAATAGAAAGATCTGTCGGTTATGATTTATTTGAGCCATGCTTTGTGAAAAGGAGGATAAATGCATCTGCAAAAAGTATCAACCCAGGTCAGCCTGCGCAGTCCGCGCAGGCTGACCTGGGCCTAAACATTTTGCTACTGTTCATTTTTTGCATGTCCAAGGACCAGTCTACCTCATGATTCAGTCGGTTGTTAGACAAAATGGATTTTATGGATCCATAATTATGTGATGACTTGCTTGGTATCATGGATCACGGTAATGCAATAAGCCCCCTTTTGCCAGAGCGTAGCTCATTTCTAAATATTCGTGAGGACAAAAAAAAAACAGTTATTCTTCGGCTATCTGATACAAGTAAAGGATGAGATTGTCTATTTCTCGATGGTTTACACTATACCAATCGACCAAGAGTAAGAATTTTCCATATCAAAAAACATTTGCAGACGGCAAGTTGAAATTGGCAAGAGAGATGGAATTTGTCTTTAGAAGGGTAGAAAATGTTGTGGTAAAGGGAGAAAATGCTATATACCAGCATTTTCTCCAAATTTCGCAATGTTTTTTCTCTGGAAAATGTTAATTCGAGATCGTTAAAGAGCAAGAGCATATATGTAAAAAATGAACCAATATGGCTGGCGGTGAAGACAAGGATCGGTTTCTCTGCAAATGTCACCGATTAATTTTGTCGCCAAGAAATCCTCCGAGAAAATGTTTCTTATTTCTTCTTTCACCTGTTTTTCCCCCCCGCTTGTTTAACCCTTTACCACACAATCATGTACTGTAGCGACTTCACAGGGAAACGCCTTAGAAAACATTATGGGAAAAGGAGAAAATGCTGGTAACCAGCATTTTCTCCTTTTTCCCATAATGTTTTCAAACCTTTTCAAAACCAATCGCGCCATTTGAGTCATATTTCAATTGTCGTCTGCTAATGCCTTCAATACGGAAGAATCTGAAACTTTGTCGTCTGGTAAAGTTATCTTTTCCCACGGCAATAATAATCGATTCTCCATTTGGTGACCGTGTGGATCACGATCAGCCTATAGAAAACCTGCAGTCTGGTCTTTGATCTTCACTTTACAATGTTTTGTGAGAAATTCTTATGAAGAAAAAAAAGTGCATTGGAATTTGAACCAATCAAATGTATTGAAATGCAGTCAAAGACAGTACGGAAAAGATGCACACCACAACAGAGTTCATCGGACAATCCCCTCCCCCTTTTAAAGAAAATGCATGTCATTTGTTCTAGAATGTTGTGGGATGCAAATTTTGAAGAACAGTGTCTTTCTATTAAAGATAACTTTCCATAGTGACAACGTAAGAATTTTCTGGCTCCCAGGAAGAGCACTGTGGGAAAAAGAGAAAATGATGGTAGCCAGCATTTTTGCCTTTTCAAGAATATTTTCTGCTTTATGTAATTCAAATCCTATTATTTAGGCCACACTTCGTTTACCGACTACAATTATTGCTTGCAACGGCGAAATGAACGAGTCCAAAACTTTGTCATGTGGTTACGGGTTAAAAATTAAGAAAAAAAAACCTAAAAATTCTTTTACTCTTAAACGGCATGAAACTGGCTCTTCAATAGCAGTATAACTCTTTACCAAACGACAAAATTTTAGACGTGTCGAATTTGAAAGCATCTGCAGACGACAAAATAAATGTGACTCAAAAACTAAAATTTGCTTTCGAAAGGGTACAAAACATTTTTTTTTTTCGGCGGAAAAGGATAAGTAAACCTTTCAAAAAAAAAAGTTACGGGATAAGGAAATAACACTTAAAGCGCCAAAAAAACCTAACAGACATCTTCAGTCAAGAAATAAGATCTTAAAGATTCTAATTTCAAGATTGCACTTGTCTATGATGTCTTAACAAAGCGTACAGTGTGGATCAAAGATCAGACTGCATGTTTTGTGCAGTCTGATCTTGATCTACACTGGCCGCAAAGGCAACATAAGTTGCGAAAGTTGTCCTAAGGGTCGAATCACTTCTTTGTTCACTATAAACCTGGTCGTAAATGAATCATACAAAATGACCTCTGTGACCAGTGGCTAACTGTCTACAGTATGGCGACAATTAAATAATCACCCTAGACACCTTTGTCAACTATCTTCATGTCCAGTATTACTTTTTCTATCGAAAACAGAGTGGTAAAAGAATCCTTTGCACCCAGTTCCTCGTTTCTTCTCATAGTCCTTCACCAAAGAATCCCGGATTTTACCGACCCCGAGCAAAAAATTACAAGGATGTTTTCTACCCTTTCAAAGTTAAAGACGGATACGTATCCTGCTAGCAACTCTTACATTTTGTCGTCTCCAGATGACTTCAATTTGGACGAGTCTAAAGTTTGCTGTAAGTGAATCTTGAGTTAACTCTTCGAATTATTAGAATTCGAGAAGAAGGAAAGAAAAGGTAAAGCGATTACGCTGAATCAAACCTGTACTGCACAACTTGGTACATGTAACAAAGAAAATCGTTTACCTAATAAATGAGTAATCAAAGTGTATACTGTAACGGCGATAGTGTGTCAATCGCTAAGGGTTAAAGATAATCCATGCTTGTTTAACTCTTTACGACCCTGAACAAAAAGCCTTTTGAAACATTGTGGGAAAAGGAGAAAATGCTGGTAACCAGCATTTTCTCCTTTTCCCACAATGTTTTCTACCCTATCAAAGACATAAATCATCATTTTAGCAACATTTAATTTGTCGTCTGCAAATGCTTTGAATTTGGTCCAGTCCAAACATTTGTCGTTTGGTAAAGAGTTAAAAGTCGTTTTCAGCCACTTTTTAACTCATCTCTTAAACTATATACATGTAATATATTGGTAATCTATCTATGTTTACATAAATTTTGAGCCATTCTACACCATATCATTCAACTTTTACGGCGTTTTCTCTCTCTCTCTCTCTCTCTCTCTCTCTCTCTCTCTGTCTGTCTGGCTGTAAGGATATATCTTTAAAGAAGGGTTTTTTTTTTAGTTTTGTACATTTTTTCGACGTCAAAAACTGTGTGGGGGGGGGGGGGGGGGGAGGGTGGAAAGCTGGTTTCTTTTGTAGGCGGCAAAGAACGTGCAATCGGATCTTGAGTATACTATGTTGTGAGATATTTAGAAAAAGAAAAAAAAAAAACTTTGAGATTGCAAACTTTTAAACTTTGAAATAGGGATTCTTTTTTTACTCATTTAAATTGCACTTATCATTTATGCAGTGTTCTGAAAGCATGGTGGGAAAGGGCGATTCATCTCAAGCAATTGTTGCTTTTCCAACGATGTTTTCTATGCCATTAATTTTCCTTTCTCTCCATTTTTTCCCTGTGTCCCTAACATTAGTTTGCGTTATGTCTTAAAATAGTCCATTACGATAATATGTTGAGCACCACAAAGCCAATCCCCTTGCATACTTGTTAAACTCGGTCAAGGTATTAAGACAATCCCAGTCAGCTGATCTGCTGATTAGCTGATTTCGCTTTTTTTGTATATCACATGAAAATGACCCTGGCGATTAATTCAGGTTTATGTTGATAGCGTGGGTAACCGCGCACTGCTGCCACACTATTATAGCGTCAAGGTAACTTCATGCAAACAAACCTTGTCAGGAAGAGTTTGTAACGGATAATTTGGGGGGAAAAACATGTACTTGTTACCGCGGTTTTAAGGTTAAAGATACGTGAAAAGATGTTACTAATAGAAAAATTGCTTGTCATGAGCAATTTCTCTTTTTGCCATAATGTTTTTACAAGCGGTCTGCACGACGACAGCAGTCATCTGCAGAAGGCAATGTGATTATAAAGTTGTAATATCTTGCGAGACCATTTTAATGCATCTCGCTGCTGCGTTTCGATAAACTGCGTAGAATTACGCATTTTGGGGGGATTATATAAACACACACGCAATCCCTGATGTACCAAAAGGTATGGCGGAAAGCATTGATAGGTGCACTGGCCGCCGCGATATAACTGAAATAATGTTGAAAACGGCGTTAATCACCGTACAATCAATCAATCAACCAAACGGTATGAGCTGGCGTGAATGTATGCAAATATTTACTCAAATTGTAAAGTTATGCACTTAAGTAAAACTTGTTTGCAGACTTCTTGCGTGCTTAACTAAACTGCGTACATAAATTTCGTGTCTACGCAGTTCGGTGAACGGCAGCCCTCTTGTGGGTCATAGCATGTTATACTGCTTTCACAGTTACCTTAGGGCACCTATACCACTTTACCAAACGACAAAAATATAGACTTGTCCAAATTCAAAACATTTGCAGACGACAAATTAGATGTTGGTCAAGCAATGGTTTCTTTCTCTTTAAGAGTAGAAAACTTTGCGGGGAAAGGAGAAAATGCTGGTTACCAGCATTTTCTCTTTTTCCCACAATGTTTTCAAAAGCTTTCTTCTTCTGGGTCGTTAAAACTCGGGATTATGTGGTAAAGAATTAAGTCAGTCGAATGTTATTTATTAGTCTACGCATTTTTTTTTTTGCCTTTATTTTTCGGAATGTTATACAAATACAATCAACTGGTTCTTGGATTACAACTCGACTTTAATTCCGTCTGGGGTTCGATTCTAGTCTACTACGTTCGTGACAGCACCCGGTTACATTCAACCCCACGTCGAATCTGATTCAAGTGTTATCATATGTCCAATTAATTTGCTCGAATAATTCTAGCGCGAAATCTTCGCCTCTCGGCTGCTTGCGTGAACAATACTGGGTTGTTTTGGTGCAAGTTCATTTCGTGTGTTTCTGTTACGTAATTTTGTACCCAAGTATTCACCGCTGTCTTTAGTTTAGTCAAGTTGTTAGTGAGTACCATCTAGACTGCGTTCGGTTACTAATAGTATCTTGTATAAAGAAAAAAAAGGAGAAGCAGAAAGTATGTTTGTATTCAGTAAGCATAACATTATTTGAATGTGGGAATGTGGCAGAGAAATATAGCAGCAACATTTAGGACTTCTGGTATGAAATACAAACTTCTACTGCTACAGTTTTAGTAAGATACATCTATACTCGTTCTTGTATATTCATGCCAAATGTTGCACCTGACGGCTTCAAGGTTACACAGATAACTACGGATAGAAAATGTTTTTTTTTTTTTGGCAGCCCTTAAAGAAATCACTGTTGTCGTTTCCGATTTAATATGAGGACAAATCAAAATTTTAAGTTTCTCTATCCCTTACAGCATATATATTGGTGATTTATCTGTGTTTACACAAAAGACTTAATTCTGAGCCATTCTACACACCTTCTAGTTTTAACAGCGTTTTTTCTCTCTGGCTGTCAGGTTGTATCCTCAAGACTACAAGTTCTATAGAACTGACTAATACATTCAAATTATCGATTTTTTTAACCCTTAACATGCTAAATAAATGAATGAAACTTTTAAGCCGATAGTAAAGCCCACACTTTTGCTAATTCAAAGATATCATTTAGAGGGAAAATATCTCCTTATTGGACAGTGTAGATCCGAGATCAGACTGCACGTTTGGTGCAATCTGATCTTGATGTCCGCAAAAGGTCATTCAGTCGAGCTTAGCAGCTAAAGGGTTGATAATTGAGACCTTAGTCTATACTGATCAAATCAGAGAAATAATAAATAGAGTGAAAAATGGATTTTTTTTAAGTGCAGAAATAACATAAAAGAGCACCTCCAAAAATATTTCAATGTTTGGTAAATTGTTGAAGTGTACTTCAAAAAATAATGTCTGGCTAATTGTGGCAAGGGACTTACAGCTTATAGTTTTGCAATGAAGTTTATTCACTGGCATTAATATGCCATAGCAAGATATCTTTAAATAACACGCGAATCATTATGTTCTGTCTGAACAAAAATTAAAGCAAACTCTATTGTAGAAAGAACTGTGACAGTTTGCCTTGTGAAGTATGTCACTTAGTACACAAAATGTGTCTCCATGGTAACCGATGTAGGCAGACATCCATGTCGTGACCAGTGACTATTCACTTTCTGGTACGCGTGGAAGTAATCACTTGAAAGTAACATGAATTATTTATAGCTACTTAACTACAAAAGAACAAATTAAAAACTATAGACAGGTCCAGTCGTACATGTGATTTCTGACACTCGTCACGAAAAATCTCAAAGAATGTGAAAGGGTTTTTGTTCTTTTCTTGAAACAGTTACGTTAAATAATTGCTTACTTTGACGTCATAAATTAAATCCTATGGTTTTTCAAAGTTACGATAAGTAAATTGTTATATTAACAAAATAAAATAAACCATGTATTTTGCAGTGTTATACCCATTCCTTTTCATTGGAAAATAGATGCGGTCAGGGATGTAGCTGCCTGTACGCAAAAACACAATTTGCGTACACTTTGCTAAAATAAAAGAAAGAAAATTTTGCCCCCCCCCCCCCCCAAAAAAAAAAAAAACGTCATCAAAGGCCACTAAATAGCTTCCACAATACATTTTTTTTTTTTTTTCTTTTAATTCTAATAATAATATAATGCTTGCAAGGTTATTCATCCTTTCAGCACCGTGAGCGAAAGTACCCGCTTTTGCGAACGGCATAGATACAAGGTCAGACTGCACAGAATGTGCAGTCTGACCATGGATCTATACCGTTCGCTTATTTAATTGTGCCTACACGATAAAGACCTTTCTGAGTGTCAAGAGTATTTTAAGCCGTCGAAAGAGGCCAAGTTTACATCTTTTACGCCCAAATGACAAAGACGTAAAGATACGGACATGAAATCGAGGGCAATTGTCAAAGACTAGTATAAAATCCAATGGGGCACCTATACAATATGACCGCCATACACAAAAGAAGAATGAAAATATTTAAAAAATTCTTAACCGCTTGGGATAATATTTGAACAATTTTGCATATATGTATAAAGCAAGTGATTCATCGCTTTAGTAGGTACCTGTCGAACTTAAGAAAGACACTTTTGGCCCATCATAGATTAGAAAAAAAAAAACATTCGGGCCCATTTTCATCAACAATTCCTTGATAACAGCCTAATTCTTAAGAATTTCCTATGGTTTGAAAGTTATGACTTGCTCAGCCAAATGTTTTAGCCAATCAGAAGTGGCGTTACTTTTTAAATCTAGGAAAAAAACACGCAGTTTAGAATCTTTCGTGAATACGGCCCCTGGTTCCATTTTGCAAGATGTTTGGCCTGCCGTGGTCTACCAGAAAGACCTCACGAAACAAAGAGCTTAAGATTCCATGTTTAGAAGACGGTACTAAAGCCTATGTTTTTAAATCCAATTATTTTTCATTGTTCAACCCTGTAACAATTTGGTTTGATTCATTCACGACCGAATTTTTTTTTTTACCCATTTCACATGGTTTTCCAGGGACAGATAAGACATACATGTAGTAATGATACTAGTTACAGTAAACTAATCAGTTCCGAAGACAGGTCTTACCGAAGTAGGCCCGGGGAAGACGAAGATGAAGCTTGTCAACCAATAATTAATGTTCATCGATAACCCTCCTTGTTAACCCTTTACCAGACGACAAAATTTTAGCCTTGTCCAAATTGAAAGCATATGCAGACGACAATTTCAGTTTGGCTCAAATGGTGCAACATTTCTTTGACAGGGTAGAAAACATTGTGGGAAAAGGAGAAAATGCTGGTTACCAGCATTTTCTCCTTTTCCCACAATGTTTTCAAAAGGCTTCTTTCCCAGGGGTGTCAAAAGGCGGCATTGTACGGTAAAGGGTTAAACTGCATCAACGGGGGAGGGGGGGCAAGGATGAAAATAATTCTTAAAATTAAATAACGTATATAGGCCTACTTACTATCAAGGAGTAGCTAATCATAACTAAATACTACTTAGTAAACGATTTATTAACCACAACGCCAAGTGATTTATGCCCTTCAACTTGGCCTCTATGCTTCATGCGCATCTGAAATTTATTAACCACGATACGATAAAAATGAAATACTAAATAGTCAGAGCTTAAATCGCTAAAGAGTAGCAATGACATCTTTATAGTGAAATCATTATACTAACTCACGGTGTCTTCAGTTGTTAAAATGGTTTATAACTAACAAAGCACGTACATGCAACTGAACTTAAATTGAAACAGTGCATCAGCATATGGACTATGCCCTGTCAAAAAGGGCTTCATGCATCTACAAACATTATCGACCCATGTCAGCTGCGCAATCCGCGCAGGCTGACATGGGTCGAAACTGTTTGCTATTTGTAAATTTTCTGTATTTCCAAGGAGCGATCTTCCCCCCAGATTCAGTCAATTATTACACTAAATTGAATTTATGGATCCCTAATTATGTGATAACTTGCTTGGTATAATGCATCACGGAGACGCATTAAGCACCCTTTTGCTAAAGCAAGGCTCCAATTTATGCACGAACTGTCGACCTGCGGCTACATAAATGTCAATGGACATAGTTACAATATTTGTGGTTTTTAACTTCTATTTGTTCTGCATGATTTTTGGTTTGCAGTATGTTTATTATTACCAAATTATTATTATACATGATCAGCCTCACTCATGTGAAGCTACAGTTTCGTCGTTTTCTGGTGTTCGAATAAAACTTAACCTAGTTTCTTGAACCTCCCAGTAGCGGCCAAAAGTAAACAATGTGGTGCTAAAATGAATCTAGATTTAAATCATACCATTTAAAAGTATGGAAATTTTTGTGAAGATGGCCACTCTGTTATTGTACGGTCGGTCCAAGTGCTAGTCGCTGGCATGCAAATGAATTTTAAAACCAGGGTCTGTATTCACCAACCATTCTTAAGACGTTCTTAGACTTATTCTTCAAGATTTTCCAAGTTTGAAAGTAACACAACTTCTGATTGGCTAAACCAAATGGTTTAGCCAATCAGAAGGTGTGTTACTTTCAAATTTGGAAAATTTTGGAGAACAAGACCAAGAATATTCTTGAGAATGGTTTGTGAATACGGACCCAGGTTAAAAATAAACAAAAGATAGAGCGACCTGGCATTTTTTGACCTAGTTTTAAGATTCCTTTTCTCTCCCAGTGATCAACACTTGGACCGACTGTACATTAACAGATTGTCTCCTCCACATTCATTTCAATACTTTAAAATGGTATGATTTAAATTTAAATGCATTTAACCACCCCCCTTTGTTTACTCTTGGCCCCTATAGGGCCTTTAATATATAGCATTTCATGTGTTTTGAGCAATGAGCTTTTGATAGGTTAGTGTCCATTTTTTCTTTCAACAAGAAGTTTCCTTGGCCATGGAAATATTTACGCTGTTGGTTGTATTTTTTCGAAATTCGTTTCCGGCAGTCATCGAAGCCTCGCACAAGAGGTCATTAATTTCCGATTATCTAGTAGATCCTAAACTTGTTAAGCACAGATACGAACCACAAAAACCAGAATGAGGTCGAATCCAACCGCCATCTTAGGCAAGTGCTTGACCAGTGTGATCAAGATATGTGCAATCTAGAAATACGCTATATAGATATGAGCCATGCCCTGCGAAAAGGAGGTTTAATGCATCTGAGAAAAGTATCGACTCAGGTCAGCCTGCGCGCACTGCGCAGGCTGACCTGGGCCGAAACCATTTGCTATTGGTCAAGTCTCTGCATGTCCTGGGAGCAGTGTATCCCATGATTCAGTCGGTTATAGGATAAAGTGAACTTGGTGGATCCATTACCATGTGATGACTTGCTCGGTATTACGGATCACAGAGATGCATTGAGCCCGCTTTTGTGAGAGCATGGCTCATTTAAATTCAGTTTCCTTCTATTTGGTTTCCACGTCAACTAGGCTTGAAACCGCATTATTCTAGAGGACAGAGACAAGGACAACTGACGACAAAAACGGCAAAGAAGAGGGGTTTTTTGTGGTTCAAAGAGTTTTCCACAAAGCTGTAGCGAGAAGCCATCAAATTATTATCCTTAAGAAAGGAAAAAAAAAATAAAGCTTTGGTCACAATGGCAATGGTCTTTGTTAGACAGCAGACGGGCGCTCGTCTTATCTCTAAGTGGTATCGGAGAGAAAAAAAAACATTAATTTTTCCGCCAATATGACATTATAATTCCTGCTGACACGATGTCTCGCGGGAGTCGTCTGCTATTGAACTATTTTTAGAAGCATGGAATCACATCCCGGCATTTATTAAATCCGTGGTCGCTAATCCCGGCAGATTGTCAAAGGATGGTTTCACCCTTTACGCTTACAGTAATCTTGTGCGAGATATGGGAGGAAAAATAATCGTGTAATGATGGGAGCTAGAATTCTTGCAAGCTAACCATTGCGGGAAATATTGTAAATTTCATGCTTTCTACGGTAGCTTTGAAACTGTTTCAAAATTGACATACATGCGGGACAAATTGCTCAGAACCCCGACGTGTGGTCGTGGTATTGAAAAGACAAGTAAATGTATGACAATGCCATGTTTTTTTTTTCTTAGGCTTGAGTGGGAGTATCAAGATGGAAAAACGGCTACTCTCCAGTCAAATAGAGTATTTAACTCTTTACCACACAACAAATTTTTAGACTTGCCCAAATTCAAAGCATTTGCAGACGACAAAGTAAATGCCGATAAAATGATGCAATTCGCCTCTGAAAGTAGAGAAAACATTTTGGGAAAAGGAGAAAATGCTGGTTAACAGCATTTTCTCCTTTCCCACAATGTTTTCAAAAGGCCTTTTCCTTCGGGTCGTTAAAACTCGGGATTGTGTGGTAAAGGGTTAACTTATTACCATACAACAAACATTGTGTACCTGTCCCAAATCAAAGTCTTTGCAGGAAACAAATGAGCCATGCTCAGGCAAAAGGAGGCTTAATGCATCTTCGTAATGCTTCGTAATGCATTATATCCAGCAAGTCATCACACGATAAGAAGTCCATAAAATTTATTTTGTCTAACAACCCACTGTATCATAAGGTAGAGTGGTCCTTTGACATACAGAAAACTGACCAATAGCGAAAAGTTTCTACCCAGGTCAGCCTGCGCGGATTGCGCAGGCTGACCTGGGTCGATACTTTTCGCAGATGAATTAAGCCCCCTTTTTACAGAGCACGGCTCAAATGAAATAAGCCTCAAATGGTGGAAATTATCTTTTGAAGGGTAGAAAACTTTGTAGGAAAAGGAGAAAATGCTGGTTACCAGCATTTTCTCCTTTTTCCACACAATCTTTTCAATAGCCTGCTTCAACAAGGTCTTTAAGCCTCGGGACCGTTTGATGGAGCGCTACCATTGAAAACATGCCTAATAAACAAAAATGTCAAAGAGATACGTTTACAAGGCAGTACAAAAGTAACAAATGGAAAGCTAAAAGCCTGTGACCAAAAGAAAATCACAAATCTTTCAGGTTCTTCAACCACGCAATTTCCTGTATATAGCCATGTTGTCATTAACAGAAAATCTACGAATTGAGAGAAAAAAAAAAAGGCGTTGATAAATTTATGTTACAAACATTTATGAGCAAACGACGGCCAGCTGCAGAAAGGTCACTGAATAATTCTTTATTCATCCGTCCCTTTCTTTGGATCAGAATTCAGTTCTTCACACAGCAGTCTCGTGTTTAAATGGTGACGATAACTTTCGAAGACATTGTGGGGAAATGAGAAAATGCTCGTAACCAGCTATAAGTCCTTTTCCACAATGATTTCTACTCCTTTTTACAGACAATCCAATCATGTAAGCCACATTGAAATTGCCATCTACAAACGCTTTCTATACTGACCAGTCTAAATTTTTTGTCATCAGCTTTATTCTTGTTAGTTTAGTATACAAGTGAAACCTTTACTTAGATAGTACTTTCAGCCCTTTTATCTCAATATGGCCGTTTTTGTGACAAGAAAATCGTCACATTGATCTTTGGGCTTATCAGCCAAAATCTATTTCAGTGGTTAACATGAAATAGTTATACTGTTGTCTCAACAGGGCATCTTTTACCTTCTAGGATCCAGTTTCTGGTGAAGGTCTTACTCCAAGCCTACAAAATCCTATATCTTACTATTTGTTACATACACAGTAGATACCATTAATCCTTTCAGTGCCGAAGGCGGTAACAAGGGCTTTTGCGGACGGCATAGATCCAAGATCAGACTGCACGGAATGTGCAGTCTGATCTTGGATCTATACCGTCCGTTTGTTTAGTCAACCCTAAAAGAAAAAAAAAAGCAATCAATGACTTGTATCTCCAGCCGCCGAGAGAGGTCGTATTTATATATTTGGCGCTGTAAGGGTAAATGTCGGTTTCTTACAACGTCGTTCCTTTGGGAACCGCTCCGTAAAAATCTTACCAGATAAGGTCATCAAGAAATGCCAACGAAAGATGTAGTATTTTTAATCCCTTTTATCCCTCTACAGTATGACATGTTTTGTTTTACAGAGATTTTTTTTTAATAAAACCCTGTAGACATCATGACGACAAAGGGGTCCTGCGTGGCTCAGTGGTACAGTGTAGAACTCGGTACTTGGAGGCCCCGGGTTCAAGCCTCACTTGATCTACTGGGGTTTTCGTGGGGCAAGACACTTCAGAGCCCTAGCCTAGTACTGGTGAAACCCAGGAAATACATGAATACGTGAGCTGTCGCCGTGAAATGACTGAAATAATGTTGAAAACGGCGTAAAAAACATACAAACAAAAAATCATGGCGACCAACCAAGTTAGGACAATTTGGTGGAAAGACATTTTCTTTGAACACTTCACCAAACAATCCCGTATTTTAATTACCAAATGGAAAAGGTCCTTCGAAAACATTGTGGCAAAAAGAAGAAAATGCTGGTTACCAGCATTTTCTTCTTTTTCCCAGAATGTTTTCTATTCTTTCAAAGACTAGTCCCATAGTTTTGAATCACATTTATTTACTGCACATGCTCACATTTCGGACAAGTCAATAATTTTGTTGTCCGGCAAAGAGTCAAAGGAGCTTGAGACTGCAATCAATTGCGTTTTAGACTATAAGTCTCGCTGGGGATCTTTAAAGCATTAGGGTAAGAAAAAACGTATAATTCTGTTTAAAGATACATCCTTACAGCCAGAGCAAAAAAAACGCTATTAAAACTTGAAAGTGTGTAAAATGGCTCAGAATTAACTCAGCTGTGCAAACACAGATGAATTACCCATCTATGGAGAAGAGATTTGTCCTCATTTAAAACCGGAAACGACAACAGTGATTTTTTGAAGGCTGCCGAAAATGAAATGCATTTTCTATCCGTCGTAAAGTGTGCAACCTTGCAACTATCAGGGGCAACATTTGGCATGAAGATACAAGAATGATTATAGTTTCATAAAATAAAGATGAAATGGGTTGATAACTGGAAGAAATAGAGTATAGATGTATCTTTAACTCATACACGATGTAGATCTATAGGTATGGGGGAAGAACTTTAGGGATCTTTTTATGACAGTAGATCTTGTCTAAAAAGAAATAATTTCAAAAAAAGTCTTTTAGACTATGAAAGTGGACATTTATACAAGGACATTGAATATTAGTATGATTCCGAGACAGCAATCCGAAATATAACCACCATTTTCAAAAGGGAAAATTGGTTGCGATAGCAATTGCGGGTCTTCTATTTTAAGTCATGTCACTGAGTGCAGGGACCGCAAATTACCTCAATCCAACATGGGAAAGGAAGAAAGTCCTTGTATAAATATGTGTGTTACTCGGCAACCTTTAGTACCACTGCCCCACTGCCCGAATTCACCATGCACTTACATTTGAGCCATGCGCTGTGAAAAGGGGGCTTATGATCCAATTGCAAAAAAGTATCGACTCGGCTCACTCTGAGCAGTCTGCGCAGGCTGAGCTGGGCCGAAACATGTTGCTTTTGGTAAATTTTCTGCATATCTAAGGACCATTTTTCCTCATGATAGAGTCTTTTGTTGGACAAAACTGATTTTATGGATCCATAATAACGTGATGACTTTCTTGGTATCATGGATTACGAAGATAAGTTAACCCCTTTTTGCCAAAGCATGGCTCATTTCATTTCTCACAATTTTAATAGTCGGATGACAAATGAAAATCGCATTAAAAACAGTACATGTAGTACTATCATATACATGCAGTATGAAATAAAGAAAAATACACTGGATGTGTTTTTTTGGCAATACAGTAAACATTACGAAACAATGTTTGAAAGACAAGATGAAATATTTTTGTTTTACCGCACTAGGTGCGACTTTTGCATATCTAGCATACTTCATATGTGAATGAGCACTACTGATGTTCTGGCGCAGCATGCATGTACTAATATGGCAATACATATTTCTCTCATATACAGACAGTCGTGCTTAAATACGTTGTATGACAATCTGTCTGCTGTGTCTATGTTACATGTACAGAGTCCAGAGGCGCAGTCTGTAGCCTACAGGACTTGAAAGCAAGGGATCGCTGGTTCGAATCCCCAGCTTGGTCAATTTCTTTCCAGGGACTGATGATAGTCTTTGCGACAGGTTTTATGCTTCTCTCATTGCTCATCATAGTTTCCACAATGGTTATGTGGGAAAGCATCCAGTGGCTTGGGAAGAATATATTAAATACTGGTAAAAGAATGTCCAGGAAATTCTGGAAAGGTGTACTGAACGCCGCAATATAACTGACATAATGTTGAAAACGGCCTTAAACACCATACAAACAAACAAAACAAATCCACTACGTATTCTGTTGTAAAATCACTTCTGCTGTCTCTAGAAGGAAATGGAAGTCTTAATGCAAATATATCCAGCATAAATAACACGGTGTTCAGCCCTTATCCTGATAAATAAGTGAAATGAAATTTTCAAACTAATAGTAAAAACCCGAATAGTGCTATTTCAAACTTATTTTCCGAGGGGGGATCTCCTTATCGGACATTGTAGATCTAAGAGCAAACTGCACGTTCTGTGCAGGCTGATCTCGATCTACACTGTCCGCAAAAGGTCAGTGAGTCGCGCTAAGCAGCATACGGGTTAACACAAGGACCAAGATGGTTTGATTACTATACTAAATAATTTTTTCAACTTTTACCAAACAATCCCATGTTTCAATCACGCTGAGGAAGAAGGCCTCGGAAAGAATGTGGAAAATAAGAGAAAATGCTGGTAACTTTTTCTCACAATGTTTTCTGTCCTTGCTAAGACAAAGCATATAATCTGAGAAACACCCAATTTTTCGCCTACAAATGCTTTCGGATTGGACAAGTCTAAAATTTCTAAGATTTCAAGAATGTATAAACCCTTGGTAACATTTTCTGTTTTGTGCAAGACTGGCTTGAAGGCTAAAACCTGCAATACCAAAGCTTCCACGTGTTCTGAAGTCTAAAGTGCACTTAGAATCGTTATCTCTAACTAGCGACAAAATTTTAGATCTGCCTATCCCGAGAACATTTGCAGACGACAATGTAAATGTAGCTAAAAGGAAGGGATTCTTTTTTTTTTTTAACGGGAAGAAAACATTATGGGGAACAGAGAAAATGCTGGTTACCAGCATTTTCTCTTTTTCCAACAATGTTTTTTTTTTTAACAATGTCGTCTTCTTCAGGTTCATTAATACACGGGACTGTTCGGTAAAGGATAACGGCGGTACAATTACGTCATACTTTGATAGCATTCACAGTTTGTTTAGCAGACGAACGATGGAAAAAGTATTTGGAATGTTTTGAATTTCTATTTTTTTTTTTGTCTGTATATCTAGGATGAACTAAATAAATAGGATTTTCAGACATGTACTGATTGTTAGGATCAACCTAGTGCAATGTTCACGAGCTGCAGCCTTGATGTGAATTTTCAGACAAAAGTAGATCTTCTTACTTTGGAAAACAACGTCATTATGCTTGCTCAGTTGTTTCCTGTTAAAATGAAAACATTCTATTTTTCCCCCAGAAAAAAAAAAGCTATTTCTATATGAATTATCTAAATGAAGATTGTCTCCTTTTCATTTAAAAAAAAAAGCTATTTATCTGTTGGTTTTTTCGGTTTCTGACAAATCAAGGTTTAAAAAATACAACTGAGCTCCTTCAGAGTTCTGGGATCGGTCAAGGACAAAAACGGTTATATTTCTATCGAGGCTACGTGAAATTTCCGGAAAGCCGAGTGCGTGCAAACTGGTGTGCCATGGAACGACATGTCAAATCGTTCAGCCCTTCGGCAATGCTTCGATTGTAACCTGAAAATCCTTTGTTAGTGTTTGGGCCAACTGGTATCACTTAAATGCTGTCATAAAATTGGCAATGGTTTGTGCAAGTGTACTCATACGAATGCACGAGCCATTATTATAGATTAATTTCAAAAAAATCACAGATAATGAAGCTAATGCTTAGACGGTAATGGCAGAACAAGATATCATTAATTGCACAAGCAATAGTTACAGGTATTGACTCTAAAAGCTTTTCCGCTTCGTGTCCGATCAAGGATAGTTGCATATTTTACGCTATTTTCATGAGGTTTTAAGTTATTTGTGTGTTTGTTTTTGTTGCTGTTGTTGTTGTAGAATTTCCTGTATTATCCTAGCATGCATGAACAAGGCCATTTCGTTTAATTCCTTATCGGCTGGCAAAATTTTAGACTGGTTCAAATTGAAAACATTTGCAGCCGACAAATTGAGTATAGCTCAAGTGATAAGATTTGTCTTTGAACGGATAGAAAACATTGTGGGAAAAGGAGAAAATGCTGGTTACCATATTTTCAAAAACATTCTGTAGCGTCTTTAGAACACGGTATTGATTGGTAGAGATTTAAGCAATGTCTAAACTTGGGACACAGAAAGGTCTATTGCTAATAATATTTCGAGGCCTAAGGCTACGGTTAAAATCTCGGGCGAAATAAGGCGACCATTTATGCCCGTTCTTGGGCAGAGATTATATCAAAAACGACGTGGAGTGAGCATAGGAGTTGCTTGGGCCTTTGTGGTAAAGAATTATAGCCCTAGTTATAACTACTTTTTTTCTGATAGGGTGCTATTTGAAAAAAAAAAGAAGAAAACGAACAAAAAAAGAATGCAACGACAATGCAACGACAACAAGAATTCCCCTTTCTTCTTTCTCTTCTCTCTTTCCCCCCCCCCTCCCCAAAACACACACAAAAAAACCCAGAAAACTTGCCATTAACTATAATCATCGATACATGTTGCATTTTATCAGATATGATACAATACGGCAATAAATATGTAAATGAAAGCGTAAGTCTTCTGTCAATGGCTTTGCTAATATAATGATGGTTGGTTTTCAATCGAAAGTCAGGGAAAACAAGGAATTGTAGTCGAAAAGTCATAACGCATTTTCTTATTCTGTGAGCTAACCATCACTGCAAGTATCAGTATCAGCTTGTTTAGCTACTGTGGCAGTTACAAAACATCCAGGGTCCGTATTCACCAACCATTCTTAAGAACATTCTTTGTTTCATTCGCCGAGATTTTCACAATTTGAAAGTAACAAAACTTCTGATTGGCTAAACCAAATGGTTTAGCCAGTCAGAAGTTGTGTTACTTTCAAATTTAGAAAATTCTGGAGAATAAGACAATTTCTGGTCTAAAGAATGATTGGTGCATACGGACTCAGGATTATTTGGTTATTGCAAGTAATAGCTCTATTTCTATCGACTTCTTTTTAAAAAAAAAAAATGCAACTTATTCTCTCATACAAATATACAGGGGTCCTGCTTGGTTCAGTGGTAGAGTGTAGGATTTGTAACCTGGCGACAGCGGGTTCGAGCCTAATTGGAAGCACTGGATGTTTCGTGGGCGTGTCCTTAGGTATGACCCTAGCCCGGGTCTTGTGAAACCCATGACATACGTGAACAACAGCGATGTCGCTGTGACATGACTGAAATAATGTTGAAAGCGGAGTGAAATACCATACAATCAATCAACCAATCAATCGATCAGTACAAGTATACATCATATGTGCCGTTCGTACATGCAAGTCTGAATGTGGTCTTCTCGCCAAGGACTATCAATGATACAAATACTGAAAACCGGCATGCGTAGTGGATATTGTACAGTTTTAGATTTTTAAACATGTACCTTTTTTCCACAGTCAGTATTTCCTCAAAGCTATTTGGTTGGTAATTTATGAAAGATTTTTTTTTTAACTTTTAACTGAACGATCCGTAGTTCTAACTACCTTTGGACAGAAGGCTATTGAAAAAAAATGTGGTAAAAGGGAAAATGCCGGTAACCAGCATTTTCTCCTTTTCCCGCACTGTTTTCAACCTTAGACCTAGATACCATTTTACGAGCCATATTGATTTTGTAATCTGCAAGTTCTATCAGTTTGGACAAGTCTCAAATTTTGTCATCTAGTGAAGAGTTAAAGATGCATCCTAACAGCTAAACAGAAAAAAAATACGGTGTTAAAACTTGATAGAGTGTAGAATGGATCAGAATTTAGTCAGCAGTGTAAACATAGATAAATAAACAATATACTAGTACATGGTGTAAGGGATAGAGAAACTCAAGGGATCTGTCTTCGATCTAAAACCGGAAACAACGACAGTGATTTCTTTGATGGCCTCCAGAAATGAAATGCATTTTCTATCCGTCGTAATCTATACAATCTTGCAACGGTCAGGGGTAAAATTTGGCATGAAGATACAAAATTGATTATAGTTTCATAGGATAAAGGTGAAAATGGTTAAAAACTGGATGAATACGAGTACAAATGTATCTTTAAGGCACATGCAAAAAAAAAAAATGCATGTAATATTCAAATTTGTGTCCCTAGGCAAATTGTGCATTAGGTTTTAGACACGGAAGCAAAGCCTCTTTTTTTTTTCCTTCTGTGTGCAATTATAGCGTCGAGGTATACTCCAATTTCCCTCATAACTTTCTGGTTTTTTTCAATGGGTGATGGACAATTGCGAATAAAAACATATTGAAAAAAAAATAGCTATGGGTACTTTAAAAACAGTTGTAGAGCACTTTAAATTAGACTAGCGTTTGCATAAAGGTTGAATATAAACAACTTGGGTCGGCTTTAAAAGATACATCTATGCTCGTTTTCAGCCAGTTTTTAACCCATTTCATCATTCTTGTTGTATCTTCATGCCAAATGTTGCCCTTGACGGTTACAGGATTTCAAAGATTAAGACCGATGGAAAATGCATTTAATTTTCTTGCGGCCATCAAAGAAATCACCATTTTGACTTTTCCGGTTTTAAATCGAAGATTTCCTATATATATTTATCCCTTACACAATATCTATGTTTAAACAGCTGACTAAATTTGGAACCATTCTACACACTATCAAGTTTTAACAGCAGGCCGTATGTTTACAAGTCACAGATTCTGAATTCTGTATTCATGCAATATTCGTATAATTTATTTGACGAAAGGAATTGCGTTATCAAAGACTGCCGTTGTGTTTTTCAATGAGACCAATTTGCGTGCAAGGATATGCTTTTCAAAAATATTATCCGTTTTATGATAATGATTGCTGCTTTAATGATAGAGATTTTTATCTCGAGCGCATCTCACAAAGAGTTTCAAACTGCAATTATTATCGTTTTACCCCTGACAAAACTATCCCGCTTTTTAACGATCATGAGGAAGAATGCTTTTGAAAATATTATGGGGGAACAGAAGAAAGTGCTGGTAAGTTGGAAACCAGCACTTTCTCATTTTCCCACACTTCTCTCTACCTACCAAAGACAAGTTACAATTATCTGACCCACTATCAATTTGTCGTCTGCACACGTTTTCAATTTGGACAAGTCTAAAGTACTGTCGTCTGGTTTTAGAGTTAAACTTATGTTTTCCGGCACGCGCCTTACACCTGGTTTTAAAAGCGAGGATACAGTATACGACGCCAACAGCCATACTGCTAGTCTTCCATCGATCAAATTAACTATATTTTTTGCTCCATCGTTCACTGCATAATGATTTCTACCTTTCATTTCTGTTTTATGGCCTTTGGCCCTTTCCGCGCCTTAGGCAAAAACAGGGTATTTTTGGACGGCATAGAACAAGATCAGACTGCACAGAACGTGCAGTCTGATCTTGATCTATACCGTCCTCTTGTTTAGTCAAGCCTACATGTTTAAAAATCGTTCAGAGTTTTTTGTGAGTTATTTTTTCAGCCACTGAAAGTGATAATGTTTATATATTTAGCACAAAAAGAGTTCACGCTTCGGTTTGCCGCAGTAACCGTAAACATGTCTTCCGTTTAACAAGAGACATTCCGTTTTGTGGCTACGAACGGTCCCGGCTCTGTGCTTTTGAAAGGACCGAAGATTTTAAACATCAATCAGCCATGTCGCGTGCCACGCGAAAATTTCTGCAATTAAGTCATAAAACATGCATAGTCGCTCGAATTCCAATTTTGCCGGGTAACGGGCATTCAGTCCCTGCTTTTTATGCGTAAATGAATACGGTAATCCAATTTACATGAAGCTAAGATGTTCCGCTTTGCCGTTCTACACAGGGGATAAATTTAATTAAAAATCTTTAATTTTTGAAGGATGAAGAAAAACCAGTTTAAAAAAAAAAAGTCACACGGAATACAGCATGAGTTTTATTTCTTTCGTATCGATCAAGGTTTTTAAAGACTTCCATTTTAGCCGGCATAATTTAACTCTTATCCTGCTAAAAAAAGGGGGGGGGGATGAAACTTTCAAGCCAATAGTAAAAGCAAAAATGTTGTTATTTCAAGGGTGTATTCTGGGGAAAACTATCTCCGTATCGGACAGTGTAGATCCAAGATCAGACTGCACGTTCTGTCCAATCTGATCTTGATCTACACCGTCCGCAAAAGGTCCTTGAGTCGCGCTTAGCAACTTAATGGTTAATTTCTTACAAAAAGTTACCGAGTTTTAACGACCCTGATTGGGAAAAATACTTGAGAAAACATTGTGGTAAAAGAAGGAAATGCCAGAAACCACTATGTTTTCTGCCCTTCAAGGACGAATCCCATCGTTTGAGCAACATTTAACTTGTCGTCTGCAAACACTTTCAATTTGGTCAAGTCTAACAATTCCTAGTTTGGCAAAGCGTTTAACCTTTACCACATGACAAAAATTGTTCAAATTGAAAACATTTGCAGACGAAAAATTAGATATGGCTCATTTGGTGAGATTTGTCCGTAAAGTACAGAAAACATTGTTGGAAAAGGGAGAAAATGCTGGTTACCAGTTTTCAAAAGGCCTCTTTTTCAGAGTCGTTAAAACTCGGGATTGTATGGTAAAGAGTTAAACTTTATCATGGCAAGTTATATCCAACGAACAAAGCCAAGGCGCCTTGCCTCTTTACCAGACGACAAAAATTTCAGACTTGTTCAAATTGAAAGATGTCCAGGTGAAAATATATACATGTGTGTGCGGCTAAAATTGTGAGATTTGTCTTTAACCCTTTACCAGACGACAAAATTTTACCCTTGTCCAAATTGAAAGCATTTGCAGACGACAATTTCAGTGTGGCTCAAATGGTGTAATTTTTCTTTGATAGGATAGAAAACATTGTGGGAAAAGGAGAAAATGCTGGTTACCAGCATTTTCTCCGTAACCAGCATTTTCTCCTTTTCTCACAGTGTTTTCAAGAGGCCTCTTACCCAGGGGCGTCAAAAGGCGTCATTGTGTGGTAAAGGGTTAAAAGGGTTGAAAACATCGTGGGAAAAAGGAGAACATGCTGGTTACCAGCATGTTCTCCTTTTTCCCACTATGTTTTCCCTTTTTTTATCAGTGCCGTTAAAACGTTGGATTGCGTGGTAAAGGGGTGTTAATACGATAAAAAACATTAAAGCTTCAAAACTTTTAACGCTATTAAAAAAGAAAATGGGGAACCTTTTGCAAAAACGTATCCTCTTCTTCGATGTCCTATTTGTTTCGACTCCAAATGGCTCGGTGAATTATCATGCCGAGCCCCGGTATCTCAGTTGCGTACAGGACTTGAGAACAGGAGGTCGCTGGTTTAATCTCCGACTCGGCCAATTTCTTACCGAGGATTGATGATAGTCATTGCAACAGGATTCATTCCTCTCTCACCACTGACCATTGTTTCGACGATGGCTATGTGGGAAAGCAGCCAGAGGCTTGGAAAGAATATTGTGCGTAGTACTGGTATAAGAAACTCCAGGAAAGCATGGATAGGTGCACTGGACGCCGCGATATAACTGAAACAGTGTTGAAAACGGCGTTAAACACCATCCATCACCATCATCGGTGAATTATTTTCTTTCAAAAGTACGCTTTGACCTAAAGATTTCCTAGTTACCTAAAAGCGATGCTGATTTAACTATTAGAGGTGCATAAATCATGGAACGCGGTTAAAACAGTTCCCCAATCTTCTATTCAGGTAATTCGTAAAAGAAGTTTACACGGAGACCCAAAATATTATAAAGAAAATAAAAGTACCTTCAAGACTACAGAATCTAAAGGTCTTATAATTGAATTTCAAAGTAACAAAAAGTAAGAAAGTGGTAAAAAAAATTGCATTTCCAAGTTCTATGCAGCTCAAAGGATGATTTTTTATTCTTTGATACGGTAGAAAGTATGGTGTGAAAAGGAGAAAATGACTTGCAGTCTGATCTTGAATCTACACTGTCCGATAGGGAGACATTTCTCCCTTCAAAACAGCTTTGAAATGGAATTATTCGGGTTTTTACTATCGTCTTGAAGGTATTATTAAACTTACTCAGCAGGGTAATTGGCGGTCTTTACCCTCTACCACACAATCCCGACTTTTAACGACCTTGAGAAAGAAGCCTTTTGAAAACATTGTGGGAAAAGGAGAAAATGCTGGTAACCAGCATTTTCTCCTTTTCCCACAATGTTTTCGACCCTACCCAAAACAAATTTCAAATTTTGAATAACATCTACTTTGTCGTCTGCGAGTGCTTTCAATTTGGACGAGTCTAAAGTTTTGTCGTTTGGGGAAGCGTTAAGTCAGTATTGGCTTAATTTTCCTACGCACTGCTTCTTCCATCGACATGGCATATGTTTGACCGAGCATTTTAACCCTTAACCTGTTAAATAAATGAAATGAAACTTTTTAAGCCGATGGTAAAAACACAAATGTTGTTATTTCAAAGGTATATTTAGGAGAAAGATATCTCCGTGTCGGACAGTGTAGAGCCAAGATCAGACTGCACGTTCTGTGCAGTCTGATCTTGATCTACAATGTCCGCAAAAGGTGAGTGAGTCGCGCTTAGCAGCTTAAGGGCTAATCTTTTGTAGGACGATAAAGGCGAAATTGAATCCAATCGATAGAGCTATTGTAATTCTCGAAAACAAAAAGAAGTAAAACGAGAAAAACCCTAACGTTTTATTTAAATTTTGACTGATAATTTATGATTTCTAACTGCTGAAGTTTGATCCGTGGAGTGCCTCCCACCCGTTCGATTTTCGTATTATTTGACACGCTAATAGCCATGTTGCGCACGTGGCGCTGTCAGCTCTCCCTCATAAATCCAAGACCGGAGAACAAAAAATCACCAAGTACCTTTTTTTCCTCCAACAAATTATGCGGTCTCGCGTGAAGAATAAAGAGTCACAGAATGTTAAAGCTTTTGTTTCACTGTGGAGGGGAATAATTTCTTCTCCAAAAGACGCTGTTCTCGATCAGCGGACCTGGGGTTTTGTTTTATTACCCTAGCACGAGCCAAAACCCCGCGAATTCTGGGAGAAAACGCAAACAAAACCCGAAACTAAAGTCTTTGTTCCCCCAAAAATCATTTTCTGTGGTGGATCGATAGGGAGCGATTATTATTCTTTTCTAAAACGAAATATTAGGAATATTTAAATGAGGTCCCTTCAATGCAAATAATCGCTCCACGCGCCTTTATGAAAACAAACCCCTTTGGAATATTGATTTTCACTTCGGATTATTAAAAGTTGCTACTTTATTAAGATAAACCCCGGAGATAAACATCTTTGCCATTTTCTTGGTGCATGTGGTGCGCTGTATGTCCCTGGGGTCGTGAGTCATCATTTAAAGTTGTATTCTTTAAAACTTTACCACAACAAAATCATTTAGCCTTGTGCAAATTGAGAACACCGGCGGACGTTAATATAAGAGTCATGCTCTGTGAAAAGGGAGCTTAATGCATCTGCGAAAAGTATCGTGCCAGGTCAGCCTGCGCAGTCCGCGCAGGCTGACCTGGGCCGAAACTTTTTCGCTATTGGTCAATTTTCTGCATGTCAAAGGATCAGTTTCCCTCATGATTCAGTCGGTTGTTAGAAAAAAAAAGGATTTTATGGATCTGTGACCATCTGATGGCTTGATTGGAACATTGCATCACGGAGATACAGTAAGACCCCTTTTCCCAGAGCATGGCTCATATACAATATTGTCTTTGTTGGTTTAGGAAACATTATGGAAAAGGGGGAAAGAAAATGCGTGGTTACCTACGTTTTCAGGTTTTTTTTTTTTCACAACATTTTCAAAATCGTAAATCATTAGGGTAGTTGCAACTCGGGATTGTTTGGATAAAGTGCTGTATAAGCTAGGCGGCTGTCCACGTCTGAAATTTTTAAATACACTTCACTGAGACTGGGAAAGATGTTTATCTTACAGGCTTGGCGAAATGAACTTCCGATATAGACAAAAGATCAGACTACAGGTAATGTGCAGTATTACCTTGATCTATGCTGTTTGAAAAATAAAACTTTCCTCGACAACCTCAGCCAACCGCGTGACTGAAAAGGATAACAAACGACTTCAATTCTGTTTACTTGGGTTATCTAAAACAGTGTTGCACTAACTTACGCATTTTAAAACTAGATCAAAAGTTGCCAGGTCGCTCTTTCTTTTGTTTACTTCTTATGATTTAAAAATAAATGCATTTTAACACCCCATTGTTTACTTTTGGCTGCTTCTGCGACTTAAAGTATCATGACAGAATGAAGAGCAAGTACAAAAAAGAAAATTTATTTTTGTTTGAATGGTCATAGCTTAACGCAGTTTTCAACAACTTTTCGGTGATATCACGATTGCAGCTCACTAATTCATAATTATGTCACCAGCGTTGCACAAAGTCAAGGCTAGGCTTGTAAGTGCCTTACTCAGCGCGAACAGAGGAGCCACAAAGGATCAACTTAGAACCTCTAGACTACCAGTATAGTGCCTCGATGTTTCGAGAGCAACAGGCGAAAAACTGGGGCTTTTGTGGACGGCATATATCAAGATCAGACTAAACAGAACGTGTAGTCTGATCTTCGATCTATACTGTTCGCTTGTTTAGTGTAGCCTAAAAAATACAAAAAAAGCTGTGTAGATTTCCTAGAGTTAGAGTCGGAAGAGGCCTAGAATTTTGTAATTTTTTTAGCAGACTTGAGCATTGCGTCACCCCCTGCTACATTTATAAGACTGAAATGCCATGAGTGGGAGAGAAAACGTGTTTGGAATAAGGAATTTGAATCACCTGAAAGAGAGTATTAAATTGTACCTCTTGTGACATCCAACTTAATAACTAAAAGTTCACATATTTCAAAAAGAGGTCGCCTTATTTATCCAAATATGGGCATGTTTACTACGAATTCATTGATGAAATATGTTTGTAGTAATGACCGCAGGTTTACCTGGATGACGTAGCGTGGGTAAATACACGATCAACCAATCAGATTAAACTGCGTCGTTACTATTTTATAATGAGTAATATATTATAAGAGCAGCCGAGGGTATACTATTGTACATTGTACGCTTATATAATTTGAACACTTTGCACTGCACTCGTTGCGAATATGATAGAAAATACAGGCCTATTGCGTTAGAAAATAAACAAATAAATAAATAAAAGCCTTTGAAAAAGATATAAATTTCTCCACGTATTTACTGGTTTATATGCTTCAAACCTGTAAACATGTGTCTATTTGGGAAATAAAATACATTCAACATTTACATATCAATCCTGTGTATTAACGACAGTAGCTTCCCTAGCCTTTTAAAACATTGTGGGAAAAGGAGAAAATGCTGGTCACCAGCATTTTCTCCTTTTCCCACAATGTTTTCTACCCTTTTCAACGACAAACTTCATGTTAAAGTAACATATAATTTGTCGTCTGCAATTGATTCCACGTTGGACAAGTCTAAAATTTTGTCGTCTGCTACTGAGGTTTAAGTGAAACTTTTCATAGAGGTCCGTCCCAAATGTAGCTCACCTAAATGTACCTGAATGGCCCTTGTTGTAACAATCGCTGATCTTAATCAGTATAACAGTATGCACTTTCATTGCCTGAAAGGCTTTGTGGGATTGTCATGAAAATACAATTGAGGCATGTTCTGTGAAAAAGGGACTTAATGCAGCTGCGAAAAGTATAGATTCAGGTCACCGTGCACAGTCCGCGCAGGCTGACCTGGGCCGAAACCTCCACTATTGGTCAATTTTCTGTATGTCCAAGGACCATTCTACCCCATGATTAAGTCGGTTGTTAAAAAAAACAAGTGACTATTATTGATCCACGAGTATGTGGTGGTTTGCTTGGTTATGTATTATGGAGCTGCATTAAGCCCCCTTTTGCCAGAGCATGGCTCAATTTCAATAGTGCCTATCAGCGGCAGAATTTTGAAGCACTGTGAGAATAAAAGTACCAATGGTATCTTATTACAACCGTTCGCTCGTTGTTGTTTCCATGATATGTAACAAAATCGTGATGCCTATTCTTTCCCCACTTTCCCTCCCTTCCCCCCCCCCCACGGTCATATGAGTCATTAGATGCTCTGGCAAAAGGGGCTTCATGCAATTCCCTGATGCAGTATACCAAGCAAGTCAGTTGGATCCACGAAATCCGATTTTTCAGAATTTTTTTTTTCCGAAAATTGACCCGTGGCAAAAAGTGTCGATTCATGTCAGCCTGCGCGGACTGCGCAGGCTGACATGAACCGATACTTTTTGCAGATGCATTAAGCCCCCTGCTGCCAGAGCATTGCTTATGTATTTCATCATTATGCTGACTAATATGTTTATTGCATTGTGAAGCACCATGAAAGTTAAGACAGTTTATGTGCATGCAGGGTATACTTCATAGCCTCTATTCAAAGCATACAGAAGATAAATATGAACCAGGTTCTGTGAATAGGGGAGTTAATAAATCTGCAAAAAAGTATCGATTCATGTCAGCCTGTGCAGTTCTCGCAGGCTGACCTGGGTCGAAACGTTTTTTGCCATGGTTAAATTCTCTGCATGTCAAAGGACCCTTCCACCTCACAATTCAGGCGGTTGTTGAACAAAATGGTTTTTATAGATCCATGGTTAGAAAATGACTTGCTTAGTATATACATCACAGGGATGTGTTAAACCCCTTTTCCCAGAGCAAGGTTCGTATATAGATAAAAAAAATGCTAGTCAAGTTTGATCTTGGTAGTGATGGTGTATGAGGTCTTGGGTGCTATCCTCAATCGAGGCACCGAGCTTTTGGCAGAAATTTCCCATGGCAAGACATTTCAGAGCCCATGCCTTTCCCTTGCAAAACCCAGGACACAAATGAATAAGAAGCTGTTGCCGTTATATGACTGAATTAATGGTGAAAGCGGGGTTAAACACCATTTATTCAAGAAATCAATTAATTATCAGTTGATCATATTTGTTCATTTGTACTGGAGTCTATCGCCGTTTTTAACAGCAGAGGTCATATAACGGCGGTCAGTGCACCTACGTATGTGTTTCCTGGCTTTCTCACACCAGCACTGGCACAACTTTCTTTCCAAGTCACTGACTGCTTTTCTTACAACCATGCATCAGAGGCAAGAGGCGAAAAATTGCCGGAAAGAAAGCTTGCCTAGACCGTGTATCGAACCCGCAACCACCATGTCACGAGTCAGATACGCTGACCACTAAGCTTCCCGGCCGGGCACACTCGATTATCTAAACGGTATTTTAGGACGCCTTCAGTAGTAATTCTGACACACCAAGACATCTCACTAGGGCATTTCATCAACGGTATTCACCAGTACTAGGCGTCATGGTGTCATGGCATAGTCTTGGCCATGGTCACTCTCAAACGAACAGCACAGCCAGCGGGGCTCGAACCAGGATATCCTGGTTACAAATCAAAAGCTTTAACCAGTGATCCACGGAGGACCTCACAGTGCACTTCAAAGAAACCCTGCAAGATACATGAATTTCGTATTCGACTCCACCCATTGTAAGATTAGCTCGTGTTGGCTGTTAACGAGATTCATATTGCTTTTATGTAGTAATACATCAAATTTCGCCTCTAGTTTATGCAGAGAACACACCGCAATGATTAATTAATAAACAACATGTTTGTCACACGTACGTTGAACCACGCTCGATCGTTCGCTGCAAACTGAAATAGGTTCTGATTTTATTTTCAAGCTGTTAACCACATTTTGTGCAGTCTGATCTTGATCTACATTGTCTGCAAAAGGTCAGTGAGTTGTATTTAACAGTCTAAGAGTTAACGTAGACGTGCACTGCACTTTAAAATTAATTTTGTCTTGGTTTAGCATTTTGTAGAGGACAGTGTAGAGCCAAGATCAGACTGCAAGTTCTGTGAAATCGGTTTTTAATCTCCATCGTCCGCAAACGTTAAAAAAATCGCCATTGGTAGCCAAAGAGATAATTTATTCAAATAAATACGATAAAATACTGTGTACTTTGTGACAATTCAACGGTAATGTACTGAGCGACCCTATCGCTAGCTGCACCCTATATCACTGTAAAAAACGTAATAATCATTTTTACGAATGTAAGTGAAATTTGTACGGTAACGATCTAACAGCTGTTTTTAAAGTGCAGCTCTCCTTCATGGTGCACTTTAATGCATTACTTCCCGCCAACAATGCTCTGTATCTTCCAGATGACGACTTTTGAAAATATCGTTACAGAAGGAGGAACTGCCCGTAACGAGCAATTCCTCCTTCTGCAACAATATTTTCAGACTGGAAGACTAAAACAGTCGTCTATAGGTGGTAAAAAGTTAATTCATTAATTAATGTCATTTTCTACACATATCGCTCTCAGCTAGCATTTTATCCTATTTTGACGATGTTTTTAAATGTTCCCTCTGAAAGATACAAAAAGGACTGTCGTCTCAGGACACTAAGTCAATAAATGCCTTTATTTTTCCATTTTCTACATTTTTCTTCTATACTGAAGCATTTCAATGTTGCAAAGTTGGTCTATAATCTGTTAATACATCGTCCAGAAAGCGTGAAGCTGAGTGGAAATCTAATAAACAATAACTATTTGCAGTAGCTAATATCATTTTTTTGGCTCAACCATACAGACATATTTCACTACACCCGGAAACGCTTGAAATCGACCACTTAAACGTCTGGACATCAAGGAAATTTGAAGTGCAGTCACGTGACACAGTATCACATCATGTGCCTTCAAATGCTTTAGCGCCAAAAATACTAAGATGAGTTCTTTTCCGGTTTCAAGTGGTCACCTGGCGGTGGACACGAAAGTTACATAGCAGTCCCTCTGGTTGTTATTTTCAGACCTTCAGAGAATTTGAGTCACATTTGTCGTCTGCAAATGCTTTCAATAAGAACAGGTCCAACATTTGTTTTGATAAAGGGTTGATCGGTTCCCTCGAGACAATTAACAGTATTTCAAAATTTTTAGGCTCTGTCAAGAGAATAAGTAAAAGAAGAATTCTGCTCACTTCTAAGAGAGAAAGAGATAAAACATATGTGCCGTGCTCTGGCAAAAGGGGGTTTAATGCATCTCCGTGACGCATTAAACCAATCAAGCCATCACATAATTATGGATCCGTAATAGCCACTTTTTTAAACAAAATTCACCGATAGCGAAAAGTTTCGACCCAGGTCATCCTGCGCGGACTGCGCAGGCTGACCTGGGTCGATACTTTACGCAGATGCATAAAGCCCCCTTATATCTGGTAGATATTGTGAAGGTATGCAAAATGACTTAATTAATCATCATCTCTTGTTTTGTTTCACTATCTATTTTATGTAAAATTTATGGTAGACCGCCCCGCCGCCGCGACAATTTTGCTCAAAAACAGTTTCGTCTGCATACATTTGCCAATATGTTTTCTATCTGCGCAGTTACCTAGACAAGCGTAATATCATAACAGAGAAGATGAACCGTCAAAATTGTCTAGTACAGAGTGTTTGTTTCTAAAACTGCTGCATGTAAAATTTACAATAGGCCGCCAAGAGAACACAAGAGGGATGGTACCATTTTTTGATTTCGTTTTGGCCGACAGGCTGTAAAGACAACACAAGAAGGATGGTGCCATTTTCCATTTCGTTCTGGCCGACAGGTCGCCCATACAACACAAGAAAGATGGTGCTATTTTCAATTTCGTCTTAGCCGGTATGCCACACAAACAACAAAAGATTGATGGTGCCATTTTCAATTTCGTCTTGGCCGACAAGCAGCACAGACAACACAAGAAGGTTGGTGCCATTTTTAATATTGTCTTTGCTAACAAGCCACACAGACAACATAAGAAGGGTGGTACCCATTTCAATTTCAACTTGGCTGACAGGCTGCACAAAGTGCCATTTTCAATTCCGTCGTGGCCAACAAGCCGCACAGACAACACAAGAAAATTGTGCCATTTTCAATTTCGTCTTGGCCGACAGGTCCCAGTGGCAACATAAGCAGGATAGTGCCATCGTCAATTTCCGACAAGCTGCACAGACAAAATATTCAGAGAGATGGTGCCATTTTCAATTTGGCCAACAGGCCACACAAGGTGCCATTTTCAATTTCGTCTTGGCCGACAGACAACAAAGATAACACAAGAAAGATGGTGTCATTTTCAATTTCAACTTGGCCAATAGGCCACACGATGTATTATTTTCAATTTCGTTGGGACAAAGTGATATGTCAGTTAACAACCTTTGGACAAACACAATACCCCTTTTCTTAAAAGCATTGCTCACTTTAGCAAGACAAAAGTGTCCAGTGTCTTACCAAGGACAATGCAGAGACGGGAAGTTGACCCATTTACTCTTTACCACAGGACGAAATTTTTAGACACCTCCAAATTGAAAGCATTTGCAGACGACAAAATAACTGTTGCTCATAAAAATGATGTCTTTGATGGGTTATAAAACATTGTGGGAAAAGGAGAAAATGCTGGTTACCAGCATTTTCTCCTTTTCCCACAAAGTTTTCGAAAGCTGTTCTTTTTTCGCCAAGGTCGTTAAACTAGGGATTGTGTTGTAAAGGGTCCAACAGAAATAGAAGGCATTCTCAAATAAAGTGAGACAAATACAATCAAGACTAAATTTGAATTAGAATTTGAAACGGGCACGTTCCCACCTGCTTGAATTATAATGGAATTTTTTATACAATTCCATGGGATCGTGTCCGAGACTCTCTGCTATGGCAGAAAACTGTTTTTTCGCGTAGTATGTAAGATAATGGATGGAAATATCTATCCTCGGTTTCACCCCCTTTGAAATTGCATCTCCAATGTCAAACTTGTGTTTGTCAGTTTCCCTTACCTGACACATAGACAGTTTACAACATCATGCGGCGTTAAATCTTTATCCAACGACAAAATTTTAGACTTGTTCAGATTGAAAACGTGAACAAGCGACAGTTTACAAGTCAAATGATAAGGATTCTCCAAGTTGGAGCAGAAAACATGGTGGGAAAAGGAGAAAATGCTGGTTAACCAGCATTTTCTCCTTTCCCCACAATGTCTTCAAAGGCAAACTTCTGTAGGATAGTAAAACACGGGATTCTTTGGTAAAGGGTTGAGGCTTGCGCAAAAAACAGATGTAAACAGTAAACAACCATATCCATCAAAGAGTCTTACCCATTACCCCATAATCCCGACTTTTAACCACCCTGAGGAAATCATTATAGGAAAAAGAGAAAATTCTCGTAAGCACCATGTTCCCCTTTTCCTACAGTGATTTCTGTCCAATGATTTCATCGCATTCAATATGTCGTCTGCAAATGCTTTCAATTTGGACAAGGGTAAAATTTCGTCGTCTATTAAAGAGTTAATTAACGTTTTAAAACTTTCTGCGAAACTATGTAGCAGATACACACGATTAAATTGAGATTGACCTCTGCTGCAAACATCTAACTTTTTGTAGGAAAAATTTAATACATTGGTAAGAGAAAAAACGTTGTGATAAATGAATATATTGCACATCAATTTCTCCATCCGACATACTATTTTCGTAAAGGTCAGTGTTCAAACGCAGACATTAAGTGTTTCACGTATTCTTGAAAGAATATTCTATCTCGAAATGTAACGACGTATAACAAACATTTTATTTGAGGTCTCTTTTATTTGTTTGGTTGTTTGTGCCAGATTACCTGTTATACGTACCTGGTCTTTTTCATGCATTTTCGTTTTAACCAGGACCTCGCACAAGATGCTTTGCAAGGCTATTGGCTTCATTTCCACATCAACATCGTCGAAACAATGTCCTGGAAGGGGACTGGATTCTGTTGCAATGACGATCATCAATCATCGAAAAGGATTTGGCCGTGGTGAGATTCGTTCTCGAGTCTCCACTTAGATTTCACGTGAGTCTATATGATATTTGAGCCATGCTCTGGCAAAAGAGGGCTTAAAGTATCTCCGTGCTGTATTGGACCAATGAAGCCATCACATAAGTATGGATCCATAATAGCCACTTTGTAACAATAGACTGAATCAATCATGAGGTAGACTGGTCTTTGGACATACAGAAAATTGAGCGGAAAGTTCCGGCCCAGGTCAGCCTGCGCGGACCGCGCAGGCTGACCTGGGCCGATGCTTTTCGCAGATGCATTAAGAGCATGGTTCACATGTATAAAGAGAAACGGAGAAAATGCTGGTTTCCAGCATTTTTGTCATTTTTTCACAATGCTTTCTACAGGCTTCCTCCCAAAGGTCGGGAAAGGATGGAACATTTAAAACTTCGTTAAAGGGTTGGGGTGTGTTACAATGCAATATTACTGCAATGGGCAGAATGGTTTCGGAATAAAACACATGAAAGGTGCAGAATTTCACACACGTGGCCGAAACAAGAAAAAAAAGGAAATAATGCATGTAAACTATTCTAACCAAACTAGCCTCATTTACACAAAAACTGGAGCACGGCATTTTTTGTGGCCATATGCTAGACCTGCTATTTTATTTAACCGCCTCTATTGTTATTGGCTGAGCGTTAGCTCTGTTGGTAGAGTACAGGAGCTTGAAACCGGGTGTGGGGTCGCTGGTCCGAACCCCCAACTCGGCCAATTTCTTTCCGAGGACTTGTGATAGTCATCGCGACAGGATTCATTATTTCAACGATGGTCAGGTAGGAAAGCAGTGGCCTTGGGAAGAAAATTGTTCAAAATACACGTAAAAAGAAACTCCAGGAAAGCATGAACAGGTGCACTGGCCAATATAATTGAAGTAATGTTCAAAGGGCGTTAAACACTATTCAATCAACTTTACTGTCAATGGCACTCGATTAGCCCTTTACCACACTCCCGACTTTTAACGACCCTGAGAAAGAAGCCTTTTGAAAACATTGTGGGAAAAGGAGAAAATGCTGGTGACCAGCATTTTCTCCTTTTCCCACAATGTTTTTTACCCTTCTCAAAACACACTTCAATTTTTCAGTCACATTTATTTTGTCGTCTGCAAATGCTTTCGATTTGGATCAGTCTAAAATTTTGTCGTTTGGTAAAGAGTTAACAATAAGCAGACTTATCCAAATTGTAAGCACTTGCAAAGGACAAATCCAGAGTCCCTCAACATATGGAATTGGGTTTTTATTATGATCTAAAACATTGTGGGGGATCCTGCTTAACAGCATTTGCTCTCTTTCCCCCCCCCCCCCCCCCCCCCCCTTTACAGACACACTCAAATGCTTTCAAATACCTTTTCTTAAAGTCATTAAAACAGTGAGGGATTGTTTCGTGCAGATTTGAACTTTGATGATAGAGTTGGGAAATTTGCTATCCAGGTCGGCCTGCGCGGACAGCAGAAAGTTTTAGTAGATGCATTAAACCTTCTTTTCACAGAACATGACCCATATGTATTCGATTATCTTATTCGAAACATTCTTCACAGAAAAAACAAAAAAAAAACCAGATCGACACTAACGATAATCTGCAGTGCACACACGGAAAATAAAAATGCTATTTTATCCGCTTGTTACGTGATAGCCAAGATGGCAAATTGATTTTTATATGCAACAACGTAATTGGAGAGGTTTTCTCGATACAAGGAAGCTCAAAATTTCCTGTGTTTTTATCGCAAACAACATTATGCTCGAATGAAACCCTTACACCGGTCGAAAAATTAACCCTCCACCAAAACAATCCTTTTTTTCTAAGACCCATGTGGATAATGGCTTTTGAAAACATTGTGAAAAATGGAGAAAATGCTGATAACCAGCATTTTCTCCTTTTTCCACCATGTTTTCTGCTCTTCCATAAAGATTATGGGGGATGGGGTAAAAAGAGATGTTTTTGCTAGTAACATAAATTATGCTTGAATGTAAATCGTATTTTTGTCAAATGTTAACGCGTAGCAACTCGACAGATCCTTGGTAAAATAGCATTTGACAACATTGTGGTAAAAAAGAGAAAATGCTGGTATCTAGCAATTTCTCTTTTTCCCACAACGTTTTCTTCTTTTTCTTTTTAAAGACAAGTCCTATTATTACAGCCAGATCTTATTTGTCGCCTGCAAATGCTTTGAATTTGGACAAAATGAAAATTTATCGTATGCTTAAAGTCTGAATAAGGATTTTCGATTCGAAGAAAATACCCATGGCGTTGATGGACGATAGTGGACAACGTAAATGAGCAACGCTCTGCCAAAAGGGGGTTTAATGCACCTCCGTGATGCATGATACCAAGCAAGTCATTACATAATCATGGATCCATAAAATCCAGTTTGTCTAACAACCAACTGAATCATGAGGTACACTGGTCCTTTGAAATACAGAAAATCGACCCATAGCAAAAAGCTTCGGCCCAGGTCAGCCTGCGCGGACTGCGCAGGCTGACCTGGGTCGATACTTTTCGCAGATGCATTAAGTCCCCTTTTCACAGAGCATGGCTCAAATGTGAGATCAGACTGCTGGAGATCTTATATAGTTCGATCTTAACCTTCATCGCCATCAGAAGCTCCCTAGGTTTCAGGATGCTATCGATATCTTCAAAATTAGTCAAACAATAAATTTCGAATTACGAAAGAGGAAATACATGAGCCATGCTCTGGCAAAAGGGGGCTTAATGCATATCACAGATGCATCATACTAAGCAAGTCATCACATAATTTGGGATCCATAATTTTTTTTTTTTTTTTTTTTTCTAACACTTGACTGGATCTGGTTCTTTGACATGAAAATTGACCAAAAGCAAAAAGTTTCAGCCAAGGTCAGCCTGCGCGGACTGCGCATGCTGACCTGAGTCGACAAGTTTTGCAGATGCATTGAGCCCCCTTTTCACAGAGAATGGCTCAAATAAAATGTATTTTTTGCAGATACACTAAATCCCTTGTTCTCAGAGTTGTCTCATATGCTTTTGACATGGATGAGTCTAAAAATTTGTCGGCCTAGTTTGCTAAGTTAAATTACCCATTTTTTAGTTCGTGTAAATCCTTGACAAAGCAACCCAGCGTTGTAGAGACCGTGGGAATAACGGCTTAAGAAAACATTGTTGGAAGAGTAGAAAATACTGGTAACCAACATTTTCTCCTTTTGCAACAATGTTTTCTGCCCTTTCAAAAAAGAATCTCATTATTTGATCCACATTTGATTTGTCGTCTGCAAACCTTTCAATTTCAAAAACGTCTAAAATTTTGTTGTCTGGTAAAGAGTTTAGCTATATGGAACGTTAACGCATAAAATAACGTCATCAGCTATGACAGGTGATCAGCAGGGGCAAAAATTGACGTAGTTCGCACGTGTGTACAGAAAGCCTCACGGCTAAATTATGCAAATTGACGTGGAAATAAACATGAAAAAACAGAAATTTACATCACTTAAGTTTTCCCATCGCGTTAGCCTATCATGAACGATGTTTGAACACAAAACGTTATTTTTGTAGCATAATGAATGTCATTTGTTGAGGATCAATGTCGGAAAAGCAACGCATTTTAATACGTGAAACCTTTTCCGCAACGAATGCGGTTTTAACCCTTTTCCTGCTATATAATAGAAATGAAACTTTCAAGCCGATATTAAAAACCCAAATTTTCTTATTTCACAGGTCTTTTTGGAGGAAAGATATCTCCTTGTCGGACAGTGTAGATCCAAGATCAGACTGCACGTTCTGTGCAGTCTGATCTTGATCAACACAGTCCGCAAAAGGTCAGTGAGTCGAGCTTAGCAGCCTAAGGGTTAACGCTTTACCACACGGTTTTAACGATCCTGAGAGAAGAACCTTTTGAAAACTAGTATTTTCCCCTTTTCCAACAAAGTTTTCTACCTTGTCAATGATGACTTCCACAGTTTGAGCCACATTTAATTTTTCGTCTGCGGAATGCTTTGAATTTGAACAAGTCAAAATTATTGGCTTATGGTAAAGGGTTTGTTACCGATCGATTGAGTCTAAATCACACTGCACAGTCTATACTGTCCGATCTTCTTAATTTTAAGCTGCTAACGGCACTAAGATAGCTGTTCGAGTACCTTCCTATATGTGCTTGTTTGTGTTCAACGCCATTTTCATGACAATTCCAGTTAATATTACGACAATGCATCTTTGCACGCATTCTTACAGAAAACGAGATGTCAAACCCTATATGCTGCTTAGAACGATCCTTTGCACTTTTGCGGACTGTGCAGATCAAGATAAGACTGTACAGGAGGGTAGAATCGTCCTTTGACATACAGATGCATTAAACCCCATTTTCACAGAGATTGGCTGAATTAGATTTTAATTATTGGATTGAAATGCACATTAGCTCGTAATTTAATTACAAATTTTACATTTTCAGCTCCAAAGGGGACAACGAGGGCTTTTGCGGACGGCATAGATCAAGATCAGACAGCACAGGCGTACACACGTATAGGCTAGTCTGGTCGTGGATCTATTTCGCAGGTTTGTTTAGTCAAGTCCTTAAGGTAATTAACCCCTTCTAATTTTTAGTAGTTTTCAGTAGATTGTATTTTCAGCCGCCCAAAAAGATCAAGTTAACCTTTATCGTGCTGAAAAAAAAGGAAATGAAACTTTCAGTCCGTTAATAAAAACCCAAATTTTCCTATATTCAAAGATATTTTTGGAGGAAAGATATATCCCTATCGGACAGTGTATATCCAAGATCAGACTGCACGTTCTGTGCAGTCTGATCTTGATCTACGCTGTCCGCAAAAGGTCAGTGAGTCGCGCTTAGCAGCCTAAGTGTTAACATATTTTGAGATATTTAAAGGCCCTAGAGCTGCCAAAAGTAAACAATGGGTGTGGTAAAATGCATTTAAATTTAAATAATACCATTTAAAAGTATGTTTACTTTTGGCAGCTATTGTGACTTTAACTATTCACCAAACATCAAGACTTTAGATAAGTCCATACTGAAAGCATTTGTAGCCGACAAATGAAATCTAGATCATTTCACCTTAATTGTCTTGAAAAAGTTAGAAAACATTGTGAGAAAAGGAGAAAATGCTGGTTACCAGCATTTTCTCCTGTTCTCTTAATGTTTTCAAAAAGCCTTCTTCCCCAGTCTCGTCAAAGCACGGGATTGTATGGTAAAGGATTTAGGCGGTTCATGTCATAAAACAATAATGATAGTCACTTCATGAGGCGAGACATTAAGCAAACCGGACTCAATCTACAATCATTATTTATGCATATTGTTTTTACTTTTTCATGTGTTTTAAACCAGGTTGTGTTGTCACTTGCTTTTTCCGGGAACGTATTTTGCAAGTGAAGACGGATATAGATTTACAAAAAAAAACCCTAAAAAAAATCTCAAGATACATTTAGGTGCACATATTTAGTCATTATTTCGCAACAGAATGTGTCGGTTTGTTTGTATAGTGTTTAATGCCTTTTTCAACATTATGTCATTTATGTCACGGAGATCAGTGAACCTATCTATGCGTTCCTGGTATTTTCTGTCAAAAGTACTTCGCACAATATTCCTCTTAAACCACTGGCTGCTTTCCAAAATAACCATCGTCGAAAGAATGATCAGATGTGATAGAGGGAACGAATCCTTTCGCAATGACTTTCGTCAGTCATCGGAAAGAATCCGGTCGAGCTGGGGATTTGATTTGTCTGTATTTGAGTTTAACGCTGTTTTAGTTAGCTTAGTTCATATCACGGCGGCCATTGCATTTACGCATGTGTTTTCTGCCTTTCTCACACCAGGACTGACACAACTTTCTTTCCAAGCCACTGGCTGCTTTTCTCACATGCATCAGGGGGTGAGAGGCAAAAATTGCCGGAATTCAAACAAGCGACCCCCTGTTTTCAAGCTCTGTAACTTACCCACTTACCTACAGAGCTCGGTATGAGCGTGCTATATGGTATTATTGTCTTGTTACTCACAAGGTAGTGGAGTGGAGTGGGGTCACTTAAGTTAGAGATTACTAATGGGGAGGATCGGTGTGCGATCTGATACCCTACCCACGTATCACTGGTACACGCGACAATCATAATCTTTTCCTCATTGGCTTATAAATGTTTAACTCTGCTCAGTGAAAGAAAAACACACATCAGTACAGACAAGACTTACCAAAACTACAATAGGTAAAATATTATTCAAATGATTAGATATGTCTATTAAAAGGTAGAAAACATCGTGGAAAAAGGAGAAAATGCTGGTTACCAGCATTTTCTCCTTTTCCCACAATGTTTCAACAGCCCTTTTTCCTTAGGATCCTAAAAGGTCGGGGTCGTTTAGTGAGGCGTTAACTTTAATGCTTTTTTTTTGGGGGGGGGGGGTGGAGGGGGCGGGGGAGAATACAGTATATGATGCAAATCTGCTTTTATATTGCACATGATGGGGCCTGGATTTCAAATATGTAAAGGGGTCTCTTTCAGATTATCTCACTGTATAGAGAGGAAGGGGTGCGGGGAGCAATTTAAATCTATACAAAACAATCCCACTTTTTACAGACTGAGATAGAAGGCTTTTGAAAACCGTGATTGTGATAAAAGGAGGACACGCTGGCAGCCAGCATTTTCTCCTTTTCCCACAATGTTATCGACCTTCCAACGACAATTTTCGCTATATGAGGTACATTTAATCTGTCGTTTGTAAATGCTTTCAAAATGGGCAAGGGTAAAATTTTGCCTTCTGGTTGAATGATACGATACTGAGACATCAAAATAACAGCAGTCCCTAGTCGATATCAGTTAATTTATTGAAAGTGAAGGGATAGGTAATATGAACTGTTGATGTAGGCACTTCATTCACTGCATACTGTTTTTGTCCAACTGTACCTATGTTGTTGGCACTCATTACGATAGTCTCAACTATTCTGATATCCCAATTCCATTAAATACATATTAAACCTCATCCTGCTAAATACCTATAAAATGAAACTTTCAAGCCGATGGTAAAAATCAAAATGTTGGGTATTTCAAAATTATAGGGGTTGGGGAAGTATTTCCTTATCGGACAGTGTAGATCAAAGATCAGACTGCACGTTCTGTGCAGTCTGATCTTGATATACACTGTCCGCAAAAGGTCAGTGAGTCGCGCTTAGCAGCCTGAGGGTTAATGAAATCTACAGTTATTACCACCTGACCTGTTGATTTGCGTCTTACACCGCTTTCAACATATTTCAGCCATATCACGGCGACAGCGCACATACAGGTTTTTCCCCCAGTAACGCATAAAGTTATTGAACGTAACGGGAAATGTATAACGACCTATTCATCAACATCGGTACTTTATCTCCGTGTCTACAGAAAGATCTCATTCTCACAAAAGTCCAATGTTGTTGATACTTGTCACGATGGCCTCATAAATGTATACTAATTTACAGATGCGTTGCATATACTGACCACATTGATACAACTTGAAGGGATATGTAATTTAAACTGTTGCACAGATGTTGGTAGTTAACTGCGAAATACTAGTATTTGTGTCCATAAAGGGCTACTCTTTGACTAATACCTGTATTGTTGGCATTCATCAAGATGGTCTAACCCAAGATTGGCATGCATACTGACAAAGTAGTCAGTAGCTGGGACAGAAAATTGTGTCAATACTGGTGTGAGAAAGCAAGGAAACACATGCGTTGGTGCACTCACCTCCTCTGTGATATGACCTAAGCTGTTAAAACAGCGTTAAACTCCCATAAAAACCGAAACGAGATTTATTCGTACGGAAAAGAGGTGAAGGGAAAAAGTTATTATGAACTTTCAACACTATATAGGTAGTTCGTTGCGTACTCTAGCAACTTGAGGCTGAATCATTACGTACAGAAAGGTAGTCCACGTCATCGAAAATGAGGTTTGAAATAAACATGTAAAAAGTGGGTATTTTTGGAATACACCTCATTTCCGCCTGCTGACATCCTTTTTCCGTCTTGCAAATGGATAGTCTTGAGAAAATTGTGGAGAAAGGAAAGGAGAAATTGTTTGTGACAAGCGATTTCTCCTTTTGTAAAACTGTTTTCACATTATATCAATGTGTTAAATCTTAATTTCGCGTTGGCTATCGATATTCGATCAGAAGGATTTCAAAGTCGGCCGAGACCATTTATGAGTTGGCGAGTGCCAACAACATAGGCAGTGGAGAATTAATATGAGTCATGCTTTGGGAAAAGGGGACTTAATACATCTGCGAAAAGCATCGGCCCAGGTCAGCCTGCGCAGTCCGCGCAGGCTGACCTGGGCCGAAACTTTTCGCTTTTGGTGAATTTTCTATATGTCATAGGACCAGTCCACCTCATGACACAATAGGTTGTTAGACAAAATGGATTTTATGGATCAACAATCATATGACGACTTGTTTTATATAATGCATCACGGCGATGCAATAAGTCCCCATTTTATGATACTGTAACTTACGTAGGGATCTAAGTAGTCTGTTCAATTTCAGTTTCTAACATCTCCAACTTACAAGCTGAAACAAATCCTTACACTGATGACGAAGGTTCACGTCTAAAATACTGATTGATTGATTGATTAATTGATTGATTGGTTTCGAGGCCGCTTTTTTAAAATTATTTCAGTCATATCTTTACTACAGTCCTCTTATTCATGTATGCCCTGGGTTTCAACAGTGCAGTGCTTGGGCTTAGAAGTGTCTTGTCCATGGACACTCCCACAGAAAAGCCAGCCCCTGGGGTGAGAAGGTAATAAATGGAATCGACATTTCTTGAGGTTTACAAGTATATTTTTCGTTGCATATAGAGCTACTTTTGGTCAACAATCAGTATCAGGTGGCGGATTATGTAAATCCTAGATCAGACTGCACGTTTTGTGCAGTCTGATCTTGATCTACGCCATCCGCAAAAGCTATCCCAGACGACATTGGCAGCGAAAAAGTTAAACTGCTAAGCGCCGTTAGCTTAGCTGTAACGTGCAAGCTAAGGAACCAATGGGTTGTAAGCCTTCGAGCCCAGACTCGACAAAACCTATTTTCGGTGATTGATGAAAATCACTGAGTCAGGTTTCATTTTTTTCTTCCACCGCTAAACACTTTTTGCGACTTTGTAACTGTATGCGGGAAAGCAGCCACTGGCAAAGGGATGTGAAGGGTGTTTTTCGTAGAACCGGTTAAATAAAAACAAAAAACACTCCAGGGGTCGATGATTTATGGGCAGTGCACTGTCTGCCGCAATATAACTTTAATACTGTTGAAAACCTTGTTTAACATCGAACAAACAAACAAACAAACAAGCTGCTAGACTGTTTGCTATCTGATATACCTAAACAAAACTGATGTAAAAGATACCATCTGCCACGATCTTTTTCCTAACAATTAATTTCCTTCTGTTCAAGCTAGTTTCTCCACGCATGTTTTTAAATAGAATATTTGTGCATACATCTTTCAACATGTTTCCCGTTTACGCAATCGGTCTGCTATTGTATTTACCATGTGCCGATATTTTTTTCGTCTTGAAGCCGTTACAAACATTGCGACATAAGGAGAAATTGCTGGAAACGAGCAATTTCTCCTTCAGCTACAATGTTTTCATATTTTATTTCCTTGTTATGCCTGAATTCAGGGTTTTGTCCGAATTATATGATAACTAGCTTAGTGGTGGAGGTTCTGAATTCGTAATCTGGAGGCCTCGGGTTCAATCCCCATCCGAAGCGCTGCCGGGTTTTTCGAGGGAGTGCCAATGGACAAGACAGTTCAGAGCCCTGCTTTAGTACTGGTCAAACCCAGGAAATACATGAATAATTGAGCTGTCACCGAGCTATGACTAAAACAATGTTGAAAGCGGCGTAAAACACAAATCGATCGATCAGTCAATCAATCAATCAATCAATCAGTAATACTTTAGATTATGTTTTAGAAAGTCGACCGCAGTAAATTTTGTTACAAGGGGACGTGAATTAATCCCCTGTTTTTCAAAAAATCTATTTTCGGGTTTAAGTTCGGACTATCCCTCGTATTGAAAGACACTTTACCCGAATAAATCCCGTGTTTTAACGACCCTGAGGGAGAATCCTTTTGAAAACATTGTGGAAAAAGAAGAAAATGCTGGTAACCAGCATTTTCTTCTTTTTCCACGATATTTTCTACCCTTTCAACGACAAATCCCATTATTTAAAACACATTTCATTTGTCGTTTGCAAATGCTTTCAATTCGGACAAGTCTAGAATTTTGTCATTTAGTAAAGAGTAAACACGACACTCCCTAACCATAACAGTGTTTACACTCGGTAACATTTTAATCGTTTTCACGCTAAGTTAAACTTACATACTAGACCCTCTAAATTACACCCAAAGTGTATCTGAACCTTCCTTCCTCCTGACCCCGGAGTCGTCATGCTATGTGATATATCGGGTAAGGTTTTTTATTTCGCCAAAAACCTCTACTACAAAGTACGGCGTGAATCATTTCCGATTGTTTGATCATTCTATACTGGGCTTTACAGTCAAGGAGGCTTCATACAATTCAAAGTACATAAACATACCTTTGGGATGGTGTCGTGCTTTTCAGAGATAAGAAAATATGCCACCGGCGGCGCCATGGCAGAAAGAAAGAAACAGACAGACAGACAGACAGAAAGGAAGGAAAGAAGGAAGGAAGTTAGTTTTAGGAGATAAAGAAAGGATCGGATGGACGCCCACACTCTGAAAGATAGACAGACAGAGAAGCAGACAGACAACACACAGACAGACAGATAGGCGAACCACGTTTTCGGGATAAGTAGCTCTATTAGGGATAGAAATTTATATGAAATATGGACTAACTCATTTACTTGATATGAGACAGGTGACAGTTCAATGATGAGCCAGTTACGTAATCTTATGGTCAGATGTAACTTATAATACCAAGTCAAAAATTAACCCTTTACCACACAATCCCAGCATTTTCTCCTTTTCCCACAATGTCTTCTATCCTTTCTGACACAATTCACATCTTTTGAGGATCATTTTATTTGTCGTCTGCACCAGTCTAAACCAGTCTAAAATTTTGTCGTTTGGTAAAGAATTAACCTTCATTATCACTAGCACAGTCGTTTACATACACAAGATGGTTACCTGGATGGGACATGGTTTCTTGGTCACATACCAGAATAAACATAAAAAAAAACATGTTACATATAAAAAATAAAATCATAACATGAGGACTTACCCCGACCACTACGTCCGACGAACCGCAAATCGTTAAATTTGGCCACCTGATTTTTCGTATAAGCCACACAATTCCTTAACTCGCCACACATATTTTCATCGTTCCCACAGGACAATATCACCTTAGTTCCATCCTTAATCTCTCCTATAGAAATCACTTTAAATGGTACCGGGAGAGTCTTGTTCGATCTCCAGTGCTGCGGCAGGGCCGTACAGACAATGTTCGGACTACCAGTCCGTTTAAGTTCCCCAGGGTGCTCTCCCAGTGCGGAGTTTAATGTCTTCTCGCTCGGGTAGACATCCACATGGCTCATCGTCTCACTCGGGGACTCCGAGAATGGCGTAAGCCCGTTTAGATCTGTGGGAAGATGCATGCGGTTAGACTATTTGGTAAACACAAGAATTAGAACAGATTTCTCGGCTAGCACTGTTGTGGTTTGTTTTATGAATGACATGAGAGATTACTTCGTATCGAGGTTTATAGAGGCCACTCCTACGAGTAGTAATTTGCCGCAATCTGATTGGTGGACTGAGTCACTGGTAGGCGAAGTCAGCCGAATCGATTTTACCACGCTTTCGAAAAATAAGTTATTTGTAAATATTAGATACTAGCGTTTTCTCCTTCGCATACGGGTTTTGCGGTATTTCAACACACGCCGAAATGTTTGGTAAACCGAAACAATGCTAGCAATGAACCATACTATTCTTAAATCATTTGAGTTTCTCTAGCATAGGGAAGTACACTCAAGATTATATTTACCTGTAGTTAATTTTAGATCGAGTAAGTACGTAACAGGCTGTAGTAACCCAAAGAGCCGCAATTACATCCAGGAGACATTTTCGGTTGAAAGGGAATACCTTCTAGATTTGAATTTCAAGGTTACTTTTGTTATAAGTGTCTCAGCAATGCAGACAGTGTAGATTAAAGATTACAAACAGGTTTTCGGCAGTCTGTTCTTCATCCATACTGACCACAGGAGAAACATCAGTCACCGAGTGAATGCGCCGTTAAGGGCAAACTTTTCAACCCTTAACTTGCTACATAGGTGGAATGAAACGTTCAAGCCGTTAGTTTAAAAAAAAAAAATTTTGCCATCACAGAGGTATTTTATCGGGAAATGTTAACGAATAGTGTAGATTCAGGATCAGACTGCAGGTTCTGTGCAGTCTGATCTTGATCTACACTGCCCGCAAAAGGTCATTGAGTCGCGCGTAACTAAGCCTAAAGTATAACAAAATTTTAGTCTTTCCGATACTGAAAACTTTTGCGAACAAGTTATATGTGGCTCAAATGATGGGTTTTGTCATTCAAAAGGTAGAAAATAGTGCTAATGAAAGAAGAAAGAGCTGCTTATCAGCATTCTCTTATATTCCCACAACGCTTTTGAAAACATTCTTCCATCGCCCGGTAGCTGGTCGTGGGAAAAGAGGAAAATGCTGGTGAACAGGATCAGGATGCTGGTAACGAATATCAGCGTGCAGTCTGATCTTAGTAGCCTCCACTTGTTGTGTCAAGCCTGTAAGACGAATATCCATCTGAGTTTCAGTGGATTGTATGTTCAGCTATGACAGATGTCCAGTGTATTATGGCCGACGAAGAAAGATTTACCTGCTAACGACACTATGAATCAAAGAGCTGACAGTACTGAGAGAAAAGCGAATGTAGAATAAGCTGCCTCGGTAAAAAAAAAACATGGTTGGTCCACACAAGTCTGAAAAAATATTAGTCCGATCCGGTTATTAAACCCGATCCGATTCGATCCCATCCCATCCGGTTATCAAGTCCGATCTGGTTCGACCAGGTCCGATTCGGTTCGATCCGGCGACTATACCTATGCTCATAGCCAAATTACTTGTCACAATAGGAAATACCAAGAAAAACGGGTGTATTTGTTGATCTTTGTTTTAACGAAAAGCCGATAAAGAGCATATCAATTTGATGATCTGGCGTTTGAATACTTTTTGTCATGCAATTACACTTGGACGAACTCGTACTTAAAGGAGACCTGCAACATCCGCGAAAACCACGAGGATTAAAAAAAAAAGGTTGCGTTTAGATAAGTAATGAAACTGATTCGCACGGGTTACTAACTTAATTCAAATGTAAGCAAGCATCTCGCGTCTTATCGATGACAGCTTATTCGGTTTATGACTTTGTAAACTTCATTTAAAGTGAAGTGGTAGAGATTTTGCAGTTCATGTCAACATTGTCATATTTGATAGAATTATAATTTCTAGCAGGAAGAACTATTTTCTGTTAGGCAGTATTTAGAGACTGAGGGATTTTTTGTTAACATTTGTACCTTGATCACTCTCGATAGCAGCAAACTAGCGATCGTATGACTGCTAGTTCAAAAATCATTATCAGATACTTACTTTTTTTTTTTCTGATTATTTCTTTATCTCACGAAAACAGTTTGGACTTGTCTAATGTGAAATCATCTGCAGACTCAGATTGACGTGACTCACTTGATTTATCTTTGAGCCGGTCAGAAAACATTGGTGAAAAAGGAGAAAATACTGGAGAAAAAGAGAAAATACTGGTTTCAAGTATTTTCTCTTTCTCCAACCGTGTTTTCAAAAGTTATCTTTGACAAGGTCGTTCAGACATGGGACTATTTCTGGTAAAGAGTACAAAATAAACTAACTTGGGCCGTCTTCAAATCTTCAATTTTGGTGTAAAGAACGGAAATAAACCATTCTTGCACCAAGACGAACAATTGTACTGGTTTTTACTCTTAAAAAAAGACAGTTAAAGTGCTTTACATCCTATGGTGGCATAGAAATACCAACACATACCTGGTGAAAATGGCGAATATTTTCGCGACAACTTTGACAGATATCACGTTAATTTAAAAGAGCATGATGATTTAAGTTTTTCTTGATATCATTTTTAAGAAAACAATAAAACCTGTCTTTCTGGTCACCTCTATTCAGCCTTTATTGAGCCAGCAATATACCTGACTTTATACCGCGGAAATTCATTGAGTAGAAGGATATTATGGTGGCACAGAACTGACACCAGATACTTGTTCACGATAGTGGATATTTTCGCGAAAACTGGGCGGATTTCAATTTATACCAAAACTTCGTGGCAATTTTGATTTTATCTCGCTACCAGATAAAAAAAAAATAAAAAAATAAAAACATAGTGGGAGAAGGATAAATGCTGGATAACAGTTTTTTCTCCTTTCCCCACCACCCTATAAAAACCAAATTCCTTCATATAAGCCACATTTTAACAAATTCCTGTCTGCAAATGTTTTGAATTTGGACAATTCCAAAAGTTTGTCGTTAGGTAAAGAGTTTTTTTTATCTGGTAGCGTGATAAAATCAAAATTGCCACGAAAGTTTTGGTATAAATTGAAATCCGCCCAGTTTTCGCGAAATATCCACTATCGTGAACAAGTATCTGGTGTCAGTTCTGTGCCACCATAATATCCTTCTACTCAATGAATTTCCGCGGTATAAAGTCAGGTTTATTACGTAAATCATATAACGTCATTAACATTTTCAATCTAACGTCAAACAGAAACCCGAAAAAAGGAAACAAAACCGCATGCTCAGCGGTGAATAAATTACGTTCATGGTGAAATAATAATTTTAAGCATAATACAATTCAACTAGACAGATAATGTTTTGGTTTTTCTTTTTCAAATAATTGGAAGCTAGTACGTATATATCTAAAACTGAAAACATACTTTTCTAGTTCATAGGCGATACCCATGTTCTTCTTAGGGAAAAAATATAATTTGATCTATACGGATAGATGTAAAAATGTTTCGATGATGATTTGTGAAGGTCAAAGAAATGTTTTATTTTCGTAGGGAAATACAGTACAAAGGGCAAGCGTTCAATTTTAAAAGTGTACTCTTCAAACAAGGCAAAAGTGCGAGGAAGTAAAATGGCTAAAAACAGGTCATTCTCGCCTACGCAAGAGCAACGCTTGACCATGATTTAACTTTTTTATGCTTACTCTGTCAAACATACATTTATTTAGTTTCGTTTTTAACATAGATTAAGATCAGACTGGGATACAGCCTGTTGTCTAATCTTCTCCGAGGCCAGATACTAAGTAAGAAATACTGATAAACCAGCCGAGAATGATGTTTGTCGGTTTTTGTGAGAATTCTTTGTGAATTCATGGCGAGTTAAAGATACTTAAATTTGACCCTTAAGAGTATACATTAAGTGCAATTCAGGTCGCTTTTCTGGACAGCGTAGATCAAGATCAGACTGCACGTAACTTGCAATCTGATCTTGGATCTACACTGCCCGATACGTTGCAATTTTTTTCTGAAAAAAAAAAACTTTGATGAAATCGCAATAAATTCATTTTTATGACTATCTGCTGTAAACTGTCTTCGTCGTTTCCTTAACAATAAAGGGTTAAAACAGATTTGTGAAAAAGGAAAACAGTGGCCACCGTCTCTCCTCCAACACCTAGTCATAGTGACACTGAAAGTTCGTTAGCGAGTTTCATTTTTCGAGGGACGGGTCGGATCATGGATGGGTCACAATATTACTTTTTAACCCACGACCCCTTAACCCCTTACCCCACAATGCCGACATTTAACGACCCTGAGAAAGAAGACTTATGAAAGCATTGTGGGAAAAAGAGAAAATGCTGGTAACCAGCATGTTCTCCTTTTCTCACAATGTTTTTTTACCCAGTCAAAGACAACTTCCACAATTTTAGCTACATTGAATTTGGAGTCTGCATTATGCTTTCGGTTCGGACAGGTTTAAAACATGGTCGTGTGATGAAGAGTTAATACGACTTTGGCTCCTGCATCAGGCAGACCACTTTTGAAAACATTGTGACAGAAGAAAAAGACAATAGTCCGGAGCTTGTTACAGTATGTTTCTTGGCACTCCAAGTTTTTGTGGTGTTTTTTTTCCTAATTTTTTATATACTCTTTCAGCCATGTCAGGTAAAAATAAAGAGATTTCTGCGAACGGCATAGGTCAAGATCAGACTGCACAAAACGTGCAGTCTGATCTTGGATCGTCCGCTTGTTTAGACGAGTCTTCGGATAAAAATCCTTCCTGGCTTCAGTGAATTATCATTTTCAGACGCTGAAAGATGTTGAGACCGTATATTTGGCGATGAAAGGATTTAAACTTGTTTCAAGTTGACTATCCTTTTTAAACCCTTAAGTGAAATGAAACTTTCAAAACGATAGTAAAAACCCAAATTTTCCTCTTTCAAAGGTACTTTTTGGGGAAAATATCTCCTTATCGGACAGTTTAGATCCAAGATCAGACTGCACGTTCTGTGCAGTCCGATCTTGATCTACACTGTCCGCAAAAGGTCTTAAGTTGCGCATAGCAGCCCTAACGGTTAACATGTTTTTTAAACCTTTCAGTACAAAAAAATATCCACTCGACCTCTTCCGACGGATGAAAATGCAATCCAATCAAACTCAGAAAGGCTGTCATCGAATTGTCTTGACTAAACAAGCAGACTGTATAGATCCAAGATCAGACTGCACGTTCTGTGCAGTCTGATCTTGATATATGCTGTCCGCCAAAGTCTCTGTTTTCGCCTATGGCGCTGAATTCGCCTCATGTTTCTTCTTTTTAATATCATTTCATTTTAGTCAAGAACAATTTTGTGAATTTTCTTTGAATTGAGTAGGCGGCATTTTGTTGCTTGCTATAAAAATTCCTAGAAAGGTACTCCCCCAGTTACCCTTTTTTTTTAAATTTTTTTTCCAAGTGGGCTATTTAGATTTTTGAAACCTGGCCAACCTTAAAACATGATTCGTCACTAAAAGTAGGTAAAGCGAAAGCTGTCATACCAATGGTAAAGAAGAAAGACAAAACTAAGAAAAAAAATTTTTGGTTGTATTTCCTAAATGGGCTCCGTGGTCTCTTTAGTTATTTTTAGATTTCGCCCTCGAATTTCACAAAGGTTTCTGGAAAGGTCACGTGATCAATTACACGTGTCGATTATGTGGTATCGTATGCAAGTAAGTTCGATGACGTCATATTTGACATCATAAAAATAGACGGTTTTCCTGTGTGTATTATTTCACTGGAATTAACTGTCAAGTTTCTTATTGTTATCAGAGAAAAGTACATTTTGTAGTATTTATAAGTGTCTACAAAGTAATGAGAATAACTTGAAGTTATAAAATCTAAACAGGCCCTCCCACAAAAGAACACTTTACGGTTGTCAGTTTTGCTCAACATATTTGGGCCATGCTCTGGCAAAAGGGGTTTAATGCATCTTCGTGATACACTATACCAAGAAACTCTTCACATAATTATGGATCCATTAAAGATAGTTTTTAATAATCGACTTAATCATGATGCAAACTGGACCTTGAACATTACAGTAAATTGACCAGAACCGAAAAGTTTCGGCCCAGGTCAGCCTGCGCGGACTGCGCAGGCTGACCTGAGTCGATACTTTTCGCAGATGCATTAAGCAACCTTTTCACAGGGCAAAGCTCATCTATAAATAGATAGGCGATTAGCCGATGAATCGATGATGTTGACCAATCAACCGAATGAAACTAGTTTGCGGGATTTGATTTTTTACGCTTGACACTAAATTTTGTACAAATTTTTTGTGGCCAGATTCTAAGCTTAAGATCTTTTAAAAATATAACTTTAATCCTATTAATCCTTTGCCGAATAATACCGTGTTTTAACGAAATTTATCACATAAAACCTCCCCCAGCAGTGTATTAAACCAATGACTTATTTTTTTTTTTATAATACACAGTGTATTATCATATTTTGGGTCCCAGTTGTGGTTATCTTTGCAGTTATGAGCGCGGGAAGCCGGCGAAACCAACCACAGCACATGCCGGAATTTGTACTACTACGCCATTTCGCGGGAAAATGACGTCCTTGTTGCTAAGAAGTATATGTGTGAAAATTAAAGTGTTATGATTTTCATGTTTAACGACAACAAGAAATGCAATATAAGGTATCTAGAGGCAACAAAATTGTGAAATATTTCGACTGACTCCTTTGATAAATTGTTTTATTCTAATTTCGATGTAAATGTTACAGAACGATCTCTTTCTGTATTTACACATGTAAAACCGAACAACAACAGTAAACATGGATCCGTGACGGATATATAGGCTAAGGTGATGATACAGGATACTTATTTGTTTTTCATTCGTTTTGTGTGATAAACAGGATTTCACATTCGTGTTTATGTATTACCGTTTTTATCAAACTCGTTGACTGAAATGTATATCACGCTGGCCAAGGCTCGCGCCGAGCCCCGGTCGCTCAGTTGGTAGCGTACAGGACTTGCAAAAAGGAGGTCGCTGGTTCGATCCCTCAGCCAATTTATTTCCGAGGATTAATGATAGTCATTGTGACAGGATTCATTCCTCTCTCACCGCTGACCATTGTTTCGACGATGGTTATGTGGGAAAGTAGCCAGTGTCTTGGAAAGGATATTGTCGTAGTACTGGTAAAAGAAACTACAGGAAAGCATGGATTGGTGGACTGGCCGTCGCGATATAACTGAAATATTGTTGAAGACAGCGTTAAGCATTATACAATCAATCAATCAAACAACCAAGGCTCACATCATATAATTTTAGTCAACTCGTTCATGTAAGATCGTCTATGTCTGAAATGACATTGCTCTTGTTTTATAGGCTTTTCAAGATCTACATGTTTATCTGAGCGGTGGTTCGGGAAACGCGGGTCCGATGCATCTACGTGATGCATTATACTTAGCAAGTCATTACATAATTATGGACACATAAAATTCCATTTTTTCTAACAACCTTCTGAATCATGATGTAGAATGAAATAGAGGATCTTACATTTATGTACTATCATTTTTATCGAACGAGTTGACTAAAATTATATGACGCGAGCCTTGGCGAGCGTCACATACATTTTAGTCAAAGAGTTTGATAAAAATGATAATATATAAACACGAATGTGAGCTTCTATTTATTACATAAAACGAATGACAGACAAATAAGTATCCTGCATCATCACTTTCAGCCTTTAAACCATGTTTACAGGTGTAGTTCGGTTTGAAATGTGCACATAGCTCTTTGACATTTACACCGAAAGTAGAATGAGACAGTTTCTAGAGGGGATAATTCCACTTATTTCCGCAATTTTGTTGATTTAAAAAAAAAAAAAACTTCAGTTGCATTTCTTGGTTTTTATTACACATGAAAATAAAAAACAAGGTTTCCACGCGTATACGCCATGGCAACAATGACGTCATTTTTCCGCGAAACGGCGTCGTAGTATAAATTCACTCGTCACAACTCGGCCGATTCCATATCTACATCTAACCTCGTCTGTATAAGGGAGGCTTCCATTTTGAAATACAAATCACATGATCTTAAACATGGCGGCGCCCCTGTAGATCGCTTAGGAACGACATAAACAACCACTGTGAAGTTATTCACTTCCATCGATCTGTCGATGAAATAGATAAACCACGCTAAAAATTGAACGTACAAACTGTTTGCCGACTGAAATACTCTTAGAAAGATAACGATAGAAAATTTACTCGTGCGTTCTTTCTAAAGAGGAGCCTTACAATTTCAATAACGGTAAAGCGGTGTGCTTCCGGAGATGTGCGAAATGTACCGTGTAGGTGCATATCAAGCTACGTGATACAGCCGAGGGATTTGATCACCGGATCATCCGAGGTAAGCCGAATGGGTATAAATTCCGGCACGTTCTGTGGCTGTTTTCTCCGGCTTCACGCACTCAAGACTAAAAACTGATCAGAACCGGGACCCAAAAAAACGATAATACACTAATGTATCATCAAAAATAAGTCATGGGTTTGTATTTATGTGATAAAATAAAATTAAGAATAGCAAAACACAGTCGACCCGTGTCAGCCTGCGCGGGCTGGGTCTATACTTTTTGCAGAAGCATTACCCCCCCCCCCCTCTTTTTTTAGCGTGCACGACTTTCTAATGTAAGGTTTTCTAAAGTGAAACATAGGCCTGTATTTTACCAAGTTTTCACGCACACCACAAATGCTGTTAGCTGCAACTTTCCTTGTAACAGTGTTTGGTGTCTTTTTCAAACTTGGAATTATTACTTACCGATTCAACTGGATATTTCTTTTGTGTGTGTGTGTGTGTGTGTCTGTCTGTTTTTTTCTCTCTGTTACATTCAAATATGTAAGAGCCACTGGCTGCTTTTTCACATTAATAAACAAATCCAAAACGATGTCTAATGGTAGGAGAATAATTAATCATGACTCAATACTTTTATCAATCCTTAGATTCGTTACTCGAACTTACAACCCCTCCACTGTGGTAATCTTGCAGTAACCAGGGAGCGACTGAAACCATTTAGAACCCGATAGAAATTAACCCTTTACCACACAATCCTAACTTTTAACGACCCTAAAAAGGAAGCCTTTGAAAACATTGTTGGAAAAGGAGAAAATGCTGGTAACCAGCATTTTCTCCTTTTCCCACAATGTTTTCTTCCCGTCCCATAACAAATTTCAATTTTTAAGTCACATTTAATCTGTCGTCTGCAAATGCTTTCAATTTGGACTAGTCTAAAATTTTGTCGTTTGGTAAAGAGTTAACAGAACAGGACAGAAGAAAAAAGAATTATTTCTTGTATACAAGGTACACATGTACATCGTCATTTTAAACAAACTGACAATAGCAATATTTGCTAAAACTGGATGTTAGATAGTATTGGAAACTCTGGTATGGTAACGTTAGTATAGAATATCAGTCTTATGACATTAGGAAGACAATTATTTGTTTACTTTTTCGTTTTATCATCGACTACTGTTGCAATACATTATTTTTTATCAATACATCGAATCTAAATGACAGGCGCTCTGGGAAAAGGGTGTTTAAAGTATCAACCCAGGTCAGCCTGCGCGGCTGCAAATGCATTAACTCTTACCCTGCTAAATAACTGAAATGAAGTTTTTAACCCTTTACCACACAATCCCGACTTTTAACGACTCTGAGAAAGAAGCCTTTTGAAAACATTGTGGGAAAAGGAGAAAATGCTGGTAACCAGCATTTTCTCCTTTTCCCACAATGTTTTCTACCCTATCAGAGAAATATCACATCATTTGAGCCACACTGATATTGTTGTCTGCAAATGCTCTCAATTTGGACAGGTCTAAAATTTTGTTGTGTGGTAAAGAGTTAATTAACATTTATCCTGCTAAATAAGTTCAAAGAAGAAAAAACCGAATACTGCTAGTTCAAACTTATTTTTTTGGAGAAAAATATCTCCTTATCGGACAGTGTAGATCCAAGATCAGACTGCACGTTCCGTGCAGTCTGATCTTGATCTACACTGTTCGCAAAAGGTCAGTGGGTCGCGCTTAGCAGCCTAAGGATTAAACCCCCTTTTTACAGAGCATGGTTCAATTGATGATTAGCCTTGAGTACAATTGTAGCACTAGACATGGATGTATTCCCTAATCAGTCTGCAAACTTTATTGGCCAGTTGTTATATCTCACGAATAATCCTCGATAGAACACTGATTCTCGGAGCTCAAAATTCAAAAGGTAAGAAAACTGAAGAAAAAAAAATATATGAGCCATACTCTGGCAAAAGGGGGCTTAATGCATCTCTGTGATGCATTTTACCGAGTCAGTCGTCACATACTTATGGGCCCATAATAGCCACTTTTTCTTTAACAACCGACTTAATCATGGGGTAGACTGGTTTCTCGGACGTACCGAAACTTGACCCGTGGCGAAAAGTTTTGACTCAGGTCACCCTGTGCGGACTGCTCAGGCTGACCTGGGTCGATACTTTTCGCAGATGCATTAAGCCCCCTTTTCACAGAGCATGGCCCATTTATACTGCACTTAGTAAGTCGAGTTCATGGTTACAGTAGGATGAGTCACCGGGAAATCCCCGCACCTTTCCTTGTATACGATGAGTGACTGATCATTTTACATGCTAAATCTGTTCCACATTACCAGATATATACGATATCATGTATCTATCTGTCTTTTGCACTTTTAACACTTAGGCTGCTAAGCGCGACTCACTGACCTTTTGCGGACTGTGTAGATCCAAGATCAGACTGCACAGAACGTGCAGTCTGATCTTGGATCTACACTGTCCGATAAGGAGATATCTTTCTTCCAAAACTACCTTTGAAATAGGAAAATTTGGGTTTTTACTATCGACTTGAAAGTTTCATTACTTTTATTTAGCAGGATAAGGGTTAACTTTTCAACGAGGGCAAAGTTTTAATCCTTATCCTGCTAAATGGAATTTTCAAGCCGATAGTCAAAAAAAAAACTAATTTTTGGTTTTTCAGATTTTTTTTTTTTGGGGGGGGGGGGGGGGGGGGGAGAGAGATATCTCCTTATAGGGCAGCGTAGATTCACGATCAGACTGCACATTCTGTGCAGACTGATATTGACCTACACAGTCCGTAAAAGGTCTTTTAATAGCGCTCAGCAGCCTAATGGCTAACTCTTAATCCGCCGAAAGCACTGATTGATTGACTGATAAACGCTTTTCAACATTATTTCAGTTATATCGCAGCGGCTAGAGCACTTATCTATGCTTTCCTGGAGATTCTTTTACCAGTGCTATATTCTTTCCAAGCCAGTAGCTGCTTTCCCACGTAACCATCGTCGAAACAATGGTCAGCGGTGAGAGAGGTATGAATCCTGTCGCAATCACAGTCATCAATCCTCGGAAAGAAATTGGCCGAGCTTGGGATCGAATCAAACCAGTAACCTCCTGTTCTCAAGTCCTGTACACTACCGACTGAGCTTAACTGGCACTGGATCGGCTCCAGGTTCACGTGACAGAATGTACTGATGGAAAAGAGAGTGTAGATCAAGATTAGACTGCCCGTGTGTCCAGGCTGATCTTGCTTTGCACTCCCCGCAAAATACATCTATGGTTGCGAACGGCATGAGAACGGCATGAGAAGTTAAAATGCTGGAGCCGTAAGTTGCTTTTGCGGACAGTGTAGGTTAAGATCGTACTGCAAGGAAAGTGCAGTCTGATCTTATACCTTCGCCGTCCGCTACTGTTACAAATGCGCCCAATAAACCCAGCAGATATTTCTAGTTTAGAAATAAGAATCTAATTACTGTCATTTAACTCTTTACCAAACGACAAAATCTTAGACTAGTTCAAATTGAAAGATTTGCAGACGACAAAATAAATGCAAGCGAAAGACTGAAATTTGCTGTGGGAAGGGTAGAAAACATTGTGGGAAAAGGAGAAAATGCTGGTTACCAGCATTTTCTTCTTTTCCCACAATGTTTTCATAAGCCTTCTCTCTCAGGGTCGTTAAAGATCGGGATTGTGTGGTAAAGGGTTAAAGATTTCTCTTGTCCATAATGTCTTGGCAAAGCCGACTGTGTAGCTCAAAGATCGGGCTGCACGTTTTATGCTGTCTGATCTTGATCTTCATTGACCGCAAACGCAATTATATTTTCGAAAAAGCACTTTAAGGGTTTAAGATAAAAGATCATGACAATACGACTTGGGCCAATTTCTGTACATACCGTAAGTTTTAAAAAAAGCACACACACTTTCAGCCGATCCCAGTGGCTCAACCGGTGACATACAGTGCCAGAATCCAGGGAGTCGCTGGTTCGAATCCCGAGCTCAGCCAGTTTTTTTTTTTTTTTTTCCGAAGATAGAATACGTGTAGTTATTGTGATAAGAATTATTTCTCTCTCTGCGTTGATCATTGTTTCGACGATCATCGTGAGATAGCAGCCTATGGCTTGGGAAGAATAATGTTCGAAGTTCTGGTAAAATATAAACAAGGAAAGCATGGATCGGTGCAATAGCCGCCGCGATATAACTGAAATAATGTTGAAAACGGCATTAAACACCATTCAAACAAACACAACTAAACATAATCACGTCACAAGATATTTATCGCGGAATTGATAAACTAGCAGTGTTTTCTTCCGGGCTAACTGATTTAATTTGAAATGTCTGATAAATAACCACGGCCCAAAATTACAGATCAAGACAACTTTATACTCATCTATGCTAAGTTTGTTTGTAGCCTTTAAGCTGCTAAGCGCGACTCACTGACCCTTTTGCGGACAGCGTAGATCAAGATCAGACTGTACGGAACGTGCAGTCTGATCTTGGATCTGCACTGTCCGATAAGAAGATATCTTTCCTCTAAAAATATCTTTGAAATAGGAAAATTTGGGCTTAAACTGTCGGTTTAAAAAGTTCCATTTCTTTTATATAGCAGGATAAGAGTTAATATGTTTTATCAAAAGTCATTCTCCATCATCTTCTACAGTTGATTGTCTGAGACCTTTTTTGTATAAAGTGGCTATCATGGATCCATGATTATGTGATGACTTGCTTGGTATAATGCATCACAGAGGTGCATTAAGCCCTCTTTTGTCAGAGCTTGACTCATTTCTATTTTTTTTTTTTTCTCTTAAAATTAAAAACAGAATACAGTTCAAGAGGGCAAATTACTATCAACAGGTTCTGTCATCGGGAAATTAAACACACAAACCTGGCTAAATGCGTCTCATTTTCGATAGCGTTTTTTGCATTTTCATCGAACAATAAGTAGACTGAAATTATTTTTAAATGCCGATCTGACAACTAATGTACAGTATATAATAGTTGTCAAAAGAAAGAAGGAAAGACACTGCATATCAACACACAACGTAATTATATCCACAAAATATAACCTGTAGGTAATGTTTAAACACATCATTGACATTAAAGGCACACGTCTATGACGCAAATTACAACTTGAGGAACCTTGTTTTGTGTGCACACTTAGTCTGCTGTTTGTATAAAAAGGAGATTTATTACAGCGTACAAAAAGTTATTTCTTATAACCACAAAGAATAGTTTGTCAAAAGGAAAACCAATATAAGTCGGTCTTCTTTTTTAAGTATTTCTTTGGTTTCTTTTTCTTTTTAAATTATTGTCTGTGCGTCCTTAAATAGCTACCAGTGGCTTGGAAAGAGTGTTGTCCGAATCACTGGGTGAGGAATTGAAGGATCGCATAGATAGGTACACTAGCCGCCCTGATATGACAGAAATAATGTTGAAAACGGTGTTATACACTAAACTCACAAACAAAGCCTTACACAGCAGCTTGTGTAAGCAGCCTTAGTCTTCAGAAAGAAACCTGATAGTAGGATACATACATTTTTGTATGAGGGTCAACAGTCGCTTAGGCCCATATTTGAAAGATGAGTGATTTACAAGATGCACATACATTTGAAACTGCTCAAAATTTAAAGGTTTGCTTTTCGAATTCTACTTTTTTGTAGGAGAGAATAAAAATTAAAACAATATCTCTGTTGAATCATTAAAATGGACAAGAAGAGTATTAATTCTCGATACTATCTCGCATAATTCAATTTTATGGTAGCCAGCATACTGAACCAAAAACTGTGACGGGTAGTTTTTCACAATGCATTTCAAAGATGCAATAAACGGGGTATGGTGAAAATGGATGGTCTGGAGCACTAGCCTTTTTTGATTGATTTTTTATAAGTTTATTTCATTTCAAAAAAGTCTAGACTGAGATTCTGAGGTATGAGTGTATCATCTGTAAACAATATCAATGCTGCCCTCTGATCAAATACACGTCCGAATGTCGCTTGCTTACAAATAATTGAGCCACGCTCTGGCAAAAGGGGGCTTAGTGCATCTCCGTGATCCATGATACTAGTACTAATCAAGCCGTCACATAATTATGGAGCCACGATAGCCTCTTTTTTTAACAGCCGAGTTAATCGTGAGGTAGGCTGGTTGTTGAACATACAGAAAATCGACCAATAGTGAAAAGTTTCGGCCAAGGTCAGCCAGCACGGACTGCGGAGGTTGACGTGGATCGACACTTTCCGCAGAGGCATTAAGCCCTTTTTCACAGAGCATCGCTCATATGTATTATAATACAAAAGTTTATCGGTAAAACTGCTTCGAAGAGATCTAATAGACTTAAAATTGTGAGTTAGAATCTCGAATGTTAGACACTTTTAAATGCTTACTGAAAATGGATATCTTTTCAGACCCATATTCCGATGTGGCAGATTTCTAGCGCCATGCTTACGGTATGGTTCGCGCCTTTGACTTACCACGCTTCTGAGTGTATAACCGAAGGAATTTAACCCTTTACCATAAGGCAATAGTTTAGAAATTTTAAAACTGAATGCATTTGCAGATGACAAAATAAATATAACTCAATAATTGAAAATTGTTTTTGAACGGACAGAAAACATTGTGGGGAAAGGAGAAAATGCTGGTTACCAGCATTTTGTCCTTCTCCTACAATGTTTTCAAAAGCCTTCTTCATCAGGGTCGTTAAAAGGCGGCATTGTGTGCTAAAGGGTTAATATGCTTCTTAGTGTCTTGGTATTACTTTCAGTTCATGTCACCAACATCTTCTATTATAAGCAAAATTATTGTTGGTGTGAGGAAAAGCACTTAAAATGTCTACAAAGATATGTAATTATATTATCAATTTTGGAAAAATTGGACCCAAAAAGTACGGCGTCTTTCAACTCGAATTACTTAGATGCTAAAAAGATACCATTAGCCCGGTGGGGCTATTATGATAAATGCTGAGTTGACAGTTTCAGATGATATTATACATTTCTAATTACACTCTTACGGCTTCATCCATTACATATAAGATAATAAGCGGTAAGATGTAACGAAAGAAAGTGGTCAAAATTACTCCAGTAATGGCACGAATCATCAGGGTCGGCATTCACTAATAATTCTTCAAAACATTCTCAGTCTTCACATCTGACATTTTCTACATTTCAAAGTAACACAACTTCTGATTGGCTGAACCAAATGGTTCAGCCAATCAGAAGTTGTGTTACTTTAAAATTTGGAAAATTCTGGCGAATAAGACTAAGAATGTTCTTAAGAATGGTTGGTGAATGCGGGCCCAGGTGTCAAAAGAGTTCAAAGAAGATTATTTCGAACATTTCACGGTAACCCAAAGAACATTTAGTAATTTACCAGATGACGGAATTGAACACTCGTCGAAAATTAGGCATTTGCAGACGACAAAGTAAATGTAATTAATAATTATGATGAAAATTATCTTCAAATGATAGAAAACATTGTGGGGAAAAAGAGAGCATGCTGGTTGCCAGCATTGTTTTCCTTTTCTCAAAATGTTTTCAATGGCCTTTTTCTTTCGGGTCGTCAAAAAATTGTTTTTAGAGGGTAAAACTGAAAAGGGGAGTCACTTTCTAACTAATGAAAAAACGCCGTCAACAAAGGATCAACAGTTGCCCATTGCATACCCGCAAGAGTTAATCCTTTCCCAAACAAGCCCTGGTTTTCACGTGTCTGCAGTACAAGTCTTTTGAAAACACTGTGGGAAAAGGAGAAATTGCTCGTAACGAGCAATTTCTCCTTTTCCCACAGTGTTTTCTCCCCTTTTTGATAACTTTCTGCCATTTTCATCAAATTAAAAATTGTCGTCTGCAGACTCTTTCAATTTGGACCAGTCCAAAATTTGTCGTTTGGGAAAGGGTTAAAGCCACGTTTACATGGGTGTGTTACGTAAAGTTAACTTGGCAAGGAAGTGCTATTCGCAAACGGTAAGATTACTGCTCTATACAACTATGATGCCGGTTAAAAAAGAAATATTCTTGAAATACCCGAAACAAAGGATGCAAGAAGCTTTGTTAAATCTGGCAACCATACTTCAGACATGAAAATGTTTCCCTCCTTATCTTAACTCTTTACCAAAGGACAAAATTTCAGACCTGTCCAAATTGAAAGCATAAACAGACGACAAATTAAATGCTGCTCAAATGATTGGATTTTTACCTGCAATATGTGAAAACATTGTTGGAAAAGGAGAAAATGCTGGATACCAGCATTTTCTCCTTTTCCACCAATGTTTTTAAAAGCTTTCTCCTGCAGAAACCGGGGAAGGGGGAGATTTGGTTTCGACCTATTTATATTACATCGATTGTGAAACAAGCTCTGATAACTTATATTAATCGATTTCTGTGATAGCTGCCCGAAAATCTTAACTCTTTAGCTGCTGACCGCGACTCACAGAACTTTTGCGGACAACGTAGATCAAGGTCAGACCGCACAGAACGTGCGACTGATTGATTGTATGATTGATTGACTGTATGGTGTTTAAAACCATGGTTTCAGTTAAATCATTGCAGCCGTGCACTTATCTATGGGTTCCGGGAGTTTCTTTTTACCCGTACTTTGCACCATATTCTTCCCAAAGCCACTGGCTGCTTTCGCACATAACCATCGTCGAAGCAATAATCAGCAGTGAGAGAGGAATGAATCGTGTCACAATAACTATCGTCAGTCCCGGGAAAGAAATTCGCCGAGCTGGGGATTCGAACCAACGACCCCTGTTCTCAAGTCCTGTACGCTACTGACTGAGCTACTGGGGCTCGGTGTATATAGAGAGGAAAGTCTGTTTAAAAATCCCTGGAAGGGTTAAATCACTACGCAGTCCTTCTATGGCAATGTGTGACCCGTTCGATTTTTCTACGAAACAAGCCATAAATAGATACAGTGTGCAATAAGGCAACTTTTTTAACCCTTAGGCTACTAAGCGCGATTCACTGACCTTTTGCGGACAGTGTAGATCAAGATCAGACTGCACAGAACGTGCAGTCTGATCTTGTCTCTTCACTGTCCGATACGGAAATATTTTTCTCCAAAATGTACCTTTGACATAACATTTGCGTTTTTTTCCTGTCGGATTGAAAGTTTCATTTCATTTCTTTATCAGGATAAGGGTTACAAAGGAACGTCTTTATCTTTAACTAGGGAAATAAAATGGTTCATTAGTAATGATTCACTGAAGTTGGCCTTAAAAGGTTATAAGGACGTATACAGTTAAAACGAGGCCCACTCAGTTCTCACATACACTCCTATATGTACGGATACGTAATGTCAAGGCAGCTGTTAACTTGGCTTTGGCCCAGTTTTTGTTGTTGTTTTTTTTTCGGGGGCGGAGGGGGAGGGACACCTAAGGAAGTGACTTTTTAACTTACATGGGGTGGGGGATGCAAACATGATTTGCCTCCCCTGGGATTAAAACTCAAGACTTTCAGAACCATAACGAAGCGAATGTCTCTATATGAGCTATCCACGTAACTGATGGACGGTCGTTTTCGACATTAGCCCGGCATCTAATTTGACCTACCTGGCACCCCCCCCCCCCCAGGACAATTTTTCATGGGTGCCAGAGTGTTCATTGGGACCCCCTAAATGCAAAAAATTTTTGTCCCCAAAAATAAACTCAATCCCACTATGTGAAACGGCATGGTTTCCATGGCAACCCATGATGCATTCTAAAGAATGGGGGTGTACCTGCAAAATCAGTCATAACTCAGCTGCTATTTATCCTAGACCACTCAAATTGGTACCAAACTAAAGCTTAGACTCTGGGCTTTCATATTATGGTCCAATATGCAAATTACCTAATTTGCATATTCATGAATATTAATGAAAACGTCGGAAAATGCGAGGAAATCGTAGAAAAATAACACGTTGTTGCTTTCAAACACAAAACTTTGCTGTTAAAAGTTGCTTAATCACCAGTGATGCATTCAAGTATGATATTCCAACCAACAAGTAACTCAGTATGACCATAATTATAGCTAATTTATAAGATTTTCCCCTTTATCTAATTTGCATATCTACTAGTGAACTAAACAAGCGAAATGGTTTTGAGCCCCACTTTACAGTAATCACTGCAAATTTGTTTTTGTGGTCTATACTTCTACCTGTGATAAAACCTCTACTCAATCTACAGCATCATCAACTTCTGCATCACTCTGGTCTTCCTCCTCCTCTTCTTCTTCTTCTTCATCACTTTCTGCATCTATTGTGTCCTGGAGAATGTCCACCAGTCTTTGTGGAAGGACCTGTCCATCAACCCACAATGGTTCCAGAACACCATTTACTCGGGTCCATCCATGTCTTTCTGATGCTACAGGAATGTTTGGTTGAGCTGTCTTTCTGATGCTACAGGAATGTTTGGTTGAGCTATGTGAGAGTTCTTCCAAATCGATAGCTGATAGTTTACCCGTCTTACATGCTGAATTAAACATCTCCTGCATGGGGGTAGGGTTCCCATGTCCATGTTGCGCATGGCAGTTGCTGGCTTACCATCACATTTCTCCTTCAACTTGAAAACACGTAGCTCATCTACAGAGGAGAATCGAGAGTTGCTATACATAGCACAGGTGTATTGTTCAAGCTCCCTCATAAGATCTTCTCCTACTCCCCACGCATCTCCTAGTCGAGCCAGTGGTCTTGTGAACCTTGGCAGCTTTTCAATTGTCTTAATTGGAAGAACATGCCCTCTTCCTTTAAAGGCACTGGTAGTGTCACAACCACAAAAGGCGTGCAAAGCAAGGAGCGCTGCATGATATTCGGGTGTGTATGCTTTGCATACCTCTGTCATATTGATTAGCTTTCTGTGTTTGCCTGATCCTGTGTCAAACAGAACTGTCATTCTACCAAGCATATCAATATAATGCAGCAGAATGAAGAAGATGTCACTGTCTGGTGTTCTAACCTGGACAATCTTGTAACCTTGCTCTTGTGCATATAAGCAATATAAGACTACTCTCGTGTCCGTTTCTTCTTGTGTCGACTTAAGCCCAGGTAGCACTGTTCTTTGTGTCTTGATTCCATCATCAGATGTATAGCAATGTGCATCACCTTCACAAATAAGAGTGACCTTTCTTCCCTGCAGTTTTGTGGCATACACATCGTTAGCCCATGCACTAAGTAAGACCTGAACAAGTTGTTTTTTGTTATCCTCATTTGTCAGGAAAGCTTTCCAGTCCGCAGGCTTCTTTGTATTCTCACCTTGTAGAAGAAGTTTCTCACTGGATCCTCTTCTGTTTCTTTCCATTGATTTCACAGAGTCTTCTTTGTACATATCTGTGCTAAAAATGACATCAACTTTCTGTGATGTCATGTTGAACAGTTTCTCAGATATCTGCTTGAAGTTGGCTGGGATCTCTTTAATACTATGGAATAATGCGTTCCCGTCTTCAATTAATAGCACAGTCTTATCTTGTGGGGGCACAGTCATAGTGTCAGTGTCATCAAGTAGGTACTTCAATCCCTTTAACTTGTCAGTTTTTGCAAAACCACCATCAGCTGTACCAATGCTAAATGGTACAGGTGTTAAGGGATATTTCATCAAGTCAGCTAGCTCTATCCTAAGTTCTGGTGTTTGTGACATTACCAGCAACTGCATAGCAATGTTTCCTTGTTGTCTATACTGTACAATCTTATTACTGGCCGTGTTAACTTTCACATGCTTGCCCATATCCTCCATAGTCTTCAAATTCATTCTTTTAATGGGGTCAAAGAATTTCTCGCCTTTCTCTAATCTTTCCTGAATGAAGGTTTCTTTGGCTTGTTTGCCTTTTACCTCAGCAGTCAGAATGTCAGGTTCATGATCTTTGGGAACACGACTACCTGATGAGATACAGTACAGATTATCCTTATCATTAATGGTGAAAGGATTAGTGAAGCCCAAGATTGCTTCCTGTGTCTGACAGACTTCCTGGTCACCTTTCTTAATCTCAGCAGGTCGTAAGTCTCGGTGCCAGGTGCTTGACTCTGAGTTGGCAAGCATGTCAGCCATGTTCAATGTGGCTTCCACATACTTAGACCGTTCATGTGTAGTGCGTACACAACGCTGGTATGCATCATAGTTTCCGGCAATACCACTTATGCCAGTACCACTACCGCCCGCGCCACTTCTACTTTTTGCATGCTTCATGAAAGTTTCTTCCATTGTCTTGTCAACGGCGCATCGATTTCCGGGAATGAAGGATCTAGCCACACTAATTGCTCCTCTTTGAAGAAGTTCAGTTGCTCCTGGGTGCGATTCATCTAGATTGGCCACAAACACTGAAAAGTAGCTCAAATAACGGGCATAGTTCTGCCCATCAAAGCTGAAGAAAATGTCAGCCATTAGACGACAGCAGACGACAGCAGACGACAGAAAGTCAATGATTTGCCTCTTACGTCATAAATACAGCGCTACAAACGATAAAATTGGTTGAACCCTTAAGAAGAAGATAGTTTTGTTCTGTGCAAAGCGAAACATTAGAAAATAGTATAAAAAAGACAATGCATATTAAACTTGTTTTACTACTCGCATTTTTTGTGTAGATTCAGTTGTTCTAAGACAATATTAGCAACTGCAATTGCTTCCTTGGATGCAAAGTTTGAAACCCGAACTTTAAACCAAGCGTCTAATAACTTGAAAGTGCTTTTGTTTACAGACAGGGAATTGATTGCATGCAATACTTATTTTTTAAATATTCTTTTTCATCGATTATGATCGATTTATAGATTGACATTGTTCGTACTTTTATTTTTTTCTTGTTTTTCCGACGTTTTCATTAATATTCATGAATATGCAAATTAGGTAATTTGCATATTGGACCATAATATGAAAGCCCAGAGTCTAAGCTTTAGTTTGGTACCAATTTGAGTGGTCTAGGATAAATAGCAGCTGAGTTATGACTGATTTTGCAGGTACACCCCCATTCTTTAGAATGCATCATGGGTTGCCATGGAAACCATGCCGTTTCACATAGTGGGATTGAATTTATTTTTGGGGACAAAAATTTTTTGCATTTAGGGGGTCCCAATGAACACTCTGGCACCCATGAAAAATTGTCCTGGGGGGGGTGCCAGGTAGGTCAAATTAGATGCCGGGCTACATGTATTTAGACCTTGTAATAACTGCTACCCCCTTACCGAACGGGATAGGCATTCTACAGAAAAAAAAAAATATATATACATATAAAACGGGCAAATCCTCGTGTTTTCTACATTATCAGGCATGCTCTGTGAAATGAAGTTTAATGTACCTTCGAAAATGTATCGACTCAGGTCAGCCTGCGCTATTCGCGCAGGCTGACCTGAGGCGAAACTTTTCGGTATTGGTAATTCTTTTTTTTTGTGTGTGTCAAAAAAAAAAGTGTACCTCATGATTCAGTCGATTGTTATACGAAACTTTATGGACCCATAACTATGTGATGGCTTGATTGGTACAATGCATCACGGAGATGCATTAAGCCCCCTTTTCCAGAGTATTGCTCAATATATTGTACATAATTTAGCTTTCTAAAAAGCACTATGATCATGCAGGACAGTTTCAATATTAAAGGACTACTTACTTCTACGTTTTATCATTACCATGAACAATGGCACGTAGGAGGCTGTCAGTAGCGTTAAGATGGCAATTTATTGGTTCTCGTGCTGCAGGAATGCCTTTCAAGGCAATCGGAAGACAAACTGGGTACCATTACACGGTCATTAGCAGACTATTCAGAAAGTATGCACAGGCCAATCAAGTGAAGTACTGTCCACGAAAATTTTAGACTTGTCAAAACTGAAAGCATTTGCAGACGACAAATCAAAGGACGAAATATATTCTTGATAGGGTCGAAAACATTGCTGGAAAAGGAGAAAATGCTGGTTATCAGTATTTTTTTTTTTTTTCTTTTGCCCACAATGTTTTCGAAAGACTGCTTTTTTCAGAGTCGTTAAAACTCGGGATTGTGGTGAAGGGTTAACTCTGTGCCACACAATCTCGAGTTTAAACGACCCTGATCAGTAAAGACTTGAAATTATTGTGGGAAAAGGAGAACATGATGGTAACTAGCATTTTCTCCTTTCCCCACAATGTTTTCTACTCTATCATAAAACTTAAGCTCATTTGTATCAATTTTAAATAATGTCGTCTGCAGATGTTTCGAATTTGGAAGAGTCTAAAATTTATCGTTTGGGATAGGGTTAAAGACATTATGGCACAAAAATAAAAAGTACGAGTCTTTGCAAGGCTCGTGTAAAAACCTTGCAAATCGAAATCTGTTTGGATACCCTTCTCATCGTTTACCACAAAGTTTAACAACCCTGAGAACGAAGGCTTTTGAAAACATTGTGGAAAAAAGAGAAAATGCTGGTAACCAGCATTTTCTCCTTTTTCCACAATGTTCTCTACCCTTTCAGATATTAATCCCGTCATTTTTGCCACGTTTAATTTGTTGTCTGCAAATGCTTTAAATTTGGACCAGGCTAATTTTTTTTTTTTTTTTGGTAAAGAGTTAAAGCGAGAGATAATTCGGCTCGAAGAGTTTGAGCATTTTGCTCAGACATAGTTAGTAATATGGCGTTTAACAAGCTATCCAACAAGAGAGCCATTGTAGGGAATTAATAATTTGAAAAATACACAATAGAAATGGTTTCAAAATATTCGCTTGAAAGTCAACCTACTATGTAGGTACAATAAAATGGTCTGCTATCTTGTGGGACGATCAAGTCCGGGCGAACAAGCCCAGGGACGAATAATCTCAGGAACGAACTGGTTTTGGGACAAACAAGCAAGGAATCGGCCGGTCGGGAAACAAAGAATGTGCGTATCATTACGCCAATAGAAGGCCATTGCGGATCAAACTATTTTTGATAAAAAAAGAAGCATGTATTTCCACGATCGATGGCCTAATCCAATTTATTTCAATACGCCATTTTCAATTTCATATCTCAGTGCATTCGGAACACTTATTTGTCATAGAAAAATTGAGTTTAAATTGGGTTTACATCCTTCGGTTTTGCACAAACTACGATACATGATATTCAAAATGCTGTATTGAACTCATAGTGGCATTGTCTTCGACAAATGCCACAAAAACTCTTTGAGAAAGAATGCCAGAGGAAGAGCATTCTGAATTTTGGTACATTTCAAGGGCGTGACAACGATTTATTTATTTATTTTATTTATTTATTTATTTTATTCATGAGAATTGAGACTAGAGTCTAATCGAAAAGCAAGTGGCATAAATAAACTTTCAGGATCGGGGAAAAAACAACAATGCTACATATTTTTTTCCAGCGGACTTTTTTTTCTCATTTTCGTTGGTGATGATTTCGATGATAATGTATGAAAAGAAAACCATATGTTGCGGAGCAAAATACAAAGATACAGTTCTTCAAAGGAGGTAACTCTTGTCAAAATTACAGAAAATAGGCTTTAATTTCAAACTTAAAAAAGAAAACGTTCGTAAAGTAACAAATACTGCTCAAACTAATGATTATTCGTAGAAAAGTGATGTTTGGTGATAGTAAGGAGGATTTATCGAAAGAATTAAGCCACTAGACAGATCACTGTAGCACTTAAAAATATTCTACTGTGTCAACACAAACTTTTTTTCCGGATCATTTTTCTGCAATTAAAAAAAATCAGCAGACAGATTTTTTTCTAATATTTTGTAGAGAAAAAGTATAACAAACGGTGCATTTTTAAGAGGTTCGGTGCGCTTTTTATTCACAAAATCAATTACCTCCTTTTTATTTCAAACTTCTATTTTGATTTTGCATCGCAATCATTTATAAATCTCCCATTTTTCTTCCATGTCTGTGATTTCCATATTTTAAAAGGCAACCGACAGATAAAATATTTTTATCTTACTTTCACAGTTGACTCTATAGAAAATAATAAAGTTAAAGCAAAAGAGCCATGAGAAAAGACCAGCCTGGATAGCTGAAGTGGTAGAGCATGGAACTTGTAACCTTCAAGTCTTGGGTCACTTGAAGGTGTATTGGTTGGAGCCCCACGGCTGGCCATCTAAAAATACCAATAGTCTTTCGGATGAGACATTAACCCTTTCCCAAACAAGCCCTGGTTTTCACGTGTCTGCAGTACAAGTCTTTTGAAAACACTGTGGAAGAAAGGAGAAATTGCTCGTAACGAGCAATTTCACCTTTTCCCACAGTGTTTTCGACCCTTTTTGAGACCTTTCTACCATTTTCATCAAATTTAAAATTGTCGTCTGCAAACTCTTTCAATTTGGACCAGTCCAAAATTTGTCGTTTGGGAAAGGGTTAAACAGAGGCCCCGTGTGGCAGTGCTATACATTCTTTAAGCACAATAAAGGACCAGGCCTAACTTAGGATAGGTTTCGTCCTGTATCTTGCACTACCCGCCGTAACACAACAGACTTCAGACAGTGTTCCCCATATGGACAACCGGAGGCGACAATAATAAATGAACGGAAAATTAATCAACCATTTGCAAAAGGATGCGCTGATGAAACTGTGGCATTATGCTCTTAGCATTGTCTTGACAAGTATATGTAACAAAATAGTGGACAATGTAGATGATCATACTGTACGTTCTGTGTAGTACAGGGTCCGTATTCACCAACCATTCTTAAGAATATTCTTGGTCTTGTTCTCCAAAATTTTCCAAATTTGAAAGTAACACACCTTCTGATTGGCTAAACCATTTGGTTTAGCCAATCAGAAGTTGTGTTACTTTCAAACTTGGAAAATCTTGAAGAATAAGTCTAAGAACGTTCTTAAGAATGGTTGGTGAATATGGACCCAGATCTTTATCAACAACGCGTAGAAAGAGGCGCACTGATCTGAATCTATATTGTCTACAAAAGAAATTAAAATTGTAGTTACCTCTCTTAGACTAACGATGAGAATAATGTTATGTTCTAGATTGACAAAAATCATCTTCAATTTTGCAGAAGCACTAAGACCCCTTTTTACACAGCATGGCTTATACGCAAAGTGACCTTGACCTTCCGTGTATATTCTTCACCAGACGACAAATTTGTAGATTTATACAAAGTGACGTCACCTGCGGACGACAAATCAAGTGTAACTGCAAACGATGAGACTTGTTCTTGGAAGGAGTAACCGGCATTTTCTCTATTTAACACATTGTTTTCAAAAGCCTTTCCCAAGGCTCATTATCTTAAGACCCGGGACCGAAAGGTAAAGGGTTAACCCTTTACCACACAATCACAAGTTTTAACGGCCCTAAGGAATCATTCTTTTGAAAATATTGTAGGAAAGGGAGATATGCTGGTAACCCGCATTTTCTCCTTTTACCACGATATTTTCTGCTCTTTGAAAGGCATTTTCCACCATTTGATCAAGGTCCAAGCGGTTGTCTGCAAAAGCTTTCAATGTGGAAAGGTCTAATTTTTTTGTCGGCTCTTAACCCGTATCCCGCTGAATAAAGCAAATGAAACTTTCAAGCCTATAGTATAAACCCATTTTTTTCTATTTCAAAGGTACTTTTCGGGGAATAAATTCTCCTTAACTGACAGTGTAGATCGTTCTGTGCAGTCTGATCTTGATCTACGCTGTCCGGAAAAGGTCAGCGAGTCGCGCGCGCTTAGCAGCCAAAGCGTTAAAGGCTTAACCCTCAAGCTGCTAAATAAATGAAACGAAAATTTTCATTCAATAGTAAAAAACAAAATATTGCCGTTTCAAGGTTGATTTCAACGGAAAGAAAATACCATATCGGACAGTGTAGATCAAAGATCAGACTGCACGTTCTGTGCAGTCTGATCTTGATCTACACTGTCCGCAAACGGTAAGCTTAAGGGTTAAAAAGAAGCAGCATTCATCACGAAGTTAGGAAGATAAGGTTACGGTTATTCAGTGCAAAGTATGGATATTGGTTGAAAAACAAGGTACATACATGTACAATGTATAAAATCTAACTTCTGTAACCCTTTACCACGCAATCCCGAGTCTTAACGACCTTAAGTAATTTTTAAAACATTGTAATAAAAGGGGAAAATGCTGGTGAGCAGAATTTTCTCCTTTTCCCACAATGTTTACCACCCTTTCAAAGACAGATTTCAAAATCTTGCCGTCACAAGTTGGTGAGGAGTTAAAGCATTGTATCAAAATGAACAGAGGCCTATTGCAACGAGGTTTTCCGACTCCAGACAAAAATACCATGACATTCCGACCAGTCCAGAACTTGCTCGATCTTCAGCCAGCCTCCAGTGTCGCAATGTAATTTGTTTGATTTTCAACAATTTCAGCATCGAATTCACAACTTCGTGTTCTTTCGACGGCTTTTTTCATTTTTTCTTTTATAGGCTTAACTGAACGAGCGGACGGTATAGATACAAGATCAGACTGCACGTTCGGTGCAGTCTGATCTTGATCTATGCCGTCCGCTAATGCCCACATATTTTCGGCTCTGTCACTGGAAGAGTCGAAGGAGAATCAATAATATTTCAATATGAAGGAAAATGTGTAAAGTACACCTGATATCGAATTTCGAGCCATTTAGTATAGACAGCCATCTGCACTCAATTCTTGCAACCGCAATGAATGTACTTTTACGAATTAAAAAAAAAAATGGAATAAAATAAACTAGGTAGCCGCGTCATGTTGAAAAAGCCCCAATTTGTATAATTTATGTACAATCAATGGCCAACAGTACTAGTATTTCATTGAATTTTCGATTTCTTACTGACTTAAAATGCATTCATCAGTATGCAATGCAATTATAAGCAAAAGTATATTGTGCGTTATGTTTAATTTGCTTATTATCTTGCTTTTGTACTTATGGCCCGCCCGGGTCGCTAAGTGGTTAGCGTATCTGACTCGTGACCTGGTGGTTGTGAATTCGATACCCGGTTGAGGCAAACTTTCTTTCCGGCGATTTTTTGCCTCTCACCTCTGATGCATGTGAGAAAAGTAGTCAGTGGCTTTGGAAAGAAAGTTGTGTCAGTACTGGTGTGAGAAAGCCAGGAAACACATTGGTGCGTCACTGACCGCCATGATATGACCTAATCCGTTAAAATGGCGTTAAACTCCAATACAAACAAACAATTTGTACTTATGTGTGCATTTACGGCAAATAAAGTATTGTATTGTAAGAAAGCGGGGTTACGGAGCTATTTACGCTTAAATGCTATTATTCCTCGCTGCCTGACACCGAAGTTGTAACTCTTCAAAACCTTAAACTGTCCTTATTCCATTAGATTTCGGCGACGTCGCCATTGGCGTTAACGTGAAAAACGTTTTCCGAATCATATATTATCATAAGAACTGTCCACTGGAAAAAGGGGTTTAATGCATCTCCCTGATCCATGATATCGATCGAGCCATCACATAATTATGGATCCATAATAGCCCGTTTTTTTTTTTTTAAACAACCGACTTAATCATGAGGTAGAGTGGTCCTTTGACATACAGAAAATTGACCATAAGCGAGAAGTTTTGGTTCAGGTCAGCGTGCGCGGGATAAGCAGGCTGATCTGGATCGATACTCTTCGCAGATGCATTAAGCCCGCTTTTCACAGAGCATGAGTCAATTATTTATTTGTAACGCATCTATAAGTATAAATTTCATTGTGAAATATATTTTGCTTTATTGTCATTAATTTTCATAACAATAGCTTCATATTTTTAGCCTTCAATAAATTAAAAAGTAAGTTTGGAAATACATGCGTGTCAATGGGGATATGGAATTTGATGAAAAAGAAATGGCCACTGTATCTATAAATATGGGCCATGCTTTGTGAAAAGGGGGCTTAATGCATCTGCGAAAAGTATCGACCCAGGTCAGCCTGCGCAGTCCGCGCAGGCTGACCTGGGCCGAAACTTTTCGCTATTGGTCAATTTTCTGTATGTCGTAGGACCAGTCTACCCCATGATTAATTGGGTTGTTAGACACAACGGACTTCAAGGATCCATGATCATGCGATGACTTGCTTAGTATCATGCATCGCGGAGATGCAGTAAGCCCCCTTTTGCCAGAGCACACACACACACACACACACACACACACACACACACATATATATATATCTTTTTTTTTACACACACACACACACACACACACACACACACACACACACACACATATATATATATATATATATATATATATATTTTTTTTTTTTTTCTCAAGCGTCTCAGTATATCCGTCTTCTTTCTTTGTTGCGTAATAAATTATAGGGAAGTACAAAAAAGGGGTTATAAGGTACATACTGAATTATATCCTCTAACTGCACGAGCCCTTAATATAGTATCAATAAATATTTCCACCATGCTCTGGCAAAAGGGGGCTTAATGCATCTCCGTGATGCATGATACCAAGGATGTCATCACAGTATCATAGAGCCATAAAATTCATTTTGTCTAAAAAAAACTACTGAATCCTTTACCAGATGACAAAATCCTAGGCTTGTTCAAATTGAAAGCATTTGCAGACGACAATTTCAATGTGGATCAAATGATGCGATTTTTCCCTGAAAGGGTAGAAAACATTGTGGGAAAAGGAGAAAATGCTGGTTACCAGCATTTTCTCCTTTTCCCACAATGTTTTCAGAAGGCTTCTCCCTCAGGGTCGTTAAAAATCGGCTTTGTATGGTAAAGGGTTAATCGTGAGGTAGATTGGCGTTTGGACTTGCAGAAAATTAACCAATAGCGAAAAGTTTCGGCCCAGGTCAGCATGCACGGACTGCGCAGGTTGGCCTGGGTCGATGGTTTTCGCAGATACGTTAAGCCTCTTTTTCTTCGAGTATAGCTCATTTTTAATCGGTTGCATCTTAATATTTTTTCCATATATTTAACCCTTTCCCAAACGACAAATTTTGGACTGGTCCAAATTGAAAGAGTTTGCAGACGACAATTTTAAATTTGATGAAAATGGCAGAAAGGTCTCAAAAAGGGTAGAAAACACTGTGGGAAAAGGAGAAATTACTCGTTACGAGCAATTTCTCCTTTTCCCACAGTGTTTTCAAAAGACTTGTACTGCAAACACGTGAAAACCAGGGCTTGTTTGGGAAAGGGTTAACCTTGTATGTCTGTCTTTTTTTTTTTTAATGTTTCGAAGGTATTCAGAACTAATCATAAATAGATTGGGCTGACGGATAAAGAGAGCAAGTCGCAAGCCTTAGTCAACCAGAAAATACTAATTCTTTTTTTCTTTAACTGAAAATTGCTTAATTCCAAGACTCAAATTTTGATTTCCAGGCACGTAAGTTCAAGCCTATCCGAAATTTATGGCTGACTCGAGGCTTTTTTTTTTGCGTTCGTAAAAACAAAAACCACTGGGATTGGAAATCACTATGGCTTAACCCTTAGGTTGCTAAGCGCGACTACATGGCATTTTGCGAACAGTGTAGATAAAGATCAGACTGCACAGAACACTGTCCGATAAGGAGATTCCCCCCCCCCCCCCACAAAAAAACCCAAACTTTTGAATAGCCGAATTCAGGGTTTTCCTATCGGCTTGACAGTTTCATTTAAGTTATTTAGTAAGCTAAGGATTAACTAATTACCGCACAATCCCGACTTTTAACGACCCTGTGAAAGAAGCCTTTTGAAAACCTTGTGGGAAAAGGAGAAAATGCTGGCAACCAGCATTTTCTCCTTTACCAACAATGTTTTCTACCTTTCCCAAAACAAATTGCAATTTTTCGATCACATTTATTTTGTCGTCTGCAAATGCTTTCAATTTGGACCAGTCTAAAATTTTGTCGTTCGGTAAAGAGTAAAGATTCAAGTAAACATCAAATTTGTTTCAGTAATTCAGTCAGTAATGACTCAAGCAACAACGCTGGGGGTAGGAATCACGCTGTTGGCGCATACTTTGCATCCCTATTTTACTGATAAAGAAAGGAATTTTATATGAGCCAGGCTCTGGCAAAAGGGGGCTTAATACATCTCCGTGATCCATGATACCAATCAAGTCATCACATGATCATGGATCCATGATAGTCACTCCCCCCCCCAAACAACCGACCTAATTATGAGGTAGAATGGTCCTTGGACATACAGAAAATTGACCAAAGGCGAAAAGTTTTGGCCCAGGGTTGCGCAGGGTGACCTGGGTCGACACTTTTCGCAGATGCATTAAGCCCTCTTTTGACAGAGCATGGTTCATATAAATAACCTCCTGCAGCCGATATTTTTGTGTACTGTATAGCAGACGACATTTGAAAATATTGTGAAACCATTGCCGCGACGTTTTCACTTGAACCCTTAAGATACTACTCACGTCTCTATGTGCTTTTCCGGACATTGAAGATCAAGATCAGACTGCACAGAACGTGCAAGCTTTGATCTCTGATCTACACAGTCCGATTTAGTACGGCTAGATTTTTAAAGGCGAAAACAGCTTTGAAATTAAGATTTTTAAGACAATTATTGGCTAGAAAAGTTCATTTGATCTATATACATGTTATATAGAAAGGGTTGTGACCTTCACCTGGGTGGATTTTCTTTCGTTTACAAGGTCATCTGATCAAGCCCGGTAGCTCAGACGTACACAGCTTAAAATCAAAGGGTCGCTGGTTCGGTTCCTCAGCTTGGCCAGATTCTTTCCGATAATTGAATAAGTAATTGCGACAGGGTTCATTCCACTCTCTCCACTGAACATTGTTTCGACGATTTTTATGTGAGAAAACAGCCAATGGCTTGGAAAGCATGCTGGGCGATGCACTGTAACAGAAACTCTAGCCGCGATGCAACTGAAAAAATGTTGAAAACTGCATTAAAACCATAAAAAGGCAAATCAAAGTCGTCTGCTGCAAACTTGTCAAAAAGGAAGACAAGGATTTACACTGTACCAGACGGCGACATTTTAGACTAGTCCGAATTGAACTGAATAGCGTTTTACGCTGTTTTCAACATTATCACGGCGAAAATTTGCATATTCATTATAACCCGGGTTTTACTAGTACTAGGCTCGGGTTCTGATCTGTCTTGCTTAAGTACCCCTCCCCCACGAATAACCCTCTGCTTCGAATAAGACTCGAACCCTGGGCCTCCAGGTTACGAATTCTACCCATTAACACTGAGCCACGCAGGACCCCAGTCCCAATTTAAAAGCATCTGAAGATATATCAATATACTCGTATAGCTCAAATCAAAGAATTTGTTTTGTATAGGGTAGAAAACATTGTGGGAAACGTGCATCAAATAATGATTTTTGTCTATCACAAGGTAGGAAACATAATGGGCTAAGAGGAAAATGCTGCATGGTTTCCGGCATTTTTTGCTTTGTCCTACCACGTTTTCGCATGCCTTTTTATCACTTAGATCGTTAAAACTCAGGATTGTTTGGTAAGGGGTTTAGACATTGAAAAAGGTTAAATCTAATATTCTAGCAGCTACAAAGTCAACCTTTAGGCTAGTAAACAAAGCGTTCTCGCGGACTGTGTGAAGCAAGATCGGACGGTGCTATACGTGCACCGGATCTACTCTGTCAGTGATAGTAAGATTTTTCGGTGAAAATGATTGTGACATTAGAAATAATTGGGTGTTTAATGTCAGCTAAAATTTTTCATTTTTATCTTTTTATCATCAAATGAGTTAAACCGTTACCACAAAATCCCGCGTTTTAACGACCCTGTCGGAGATGGGAAAAAGGTTGATTGCACTGATTGCATGGTGTTTAACGCCGTTTTTTTAAACATTATTTTAGTTTTATCGCGGCGGCCAGTGCACCTATCCATGCTTTCCTGGAGTTTCTTTTACCAGTACTCCGCACAATATTCTTTCCAAGCCACTGGCTGCTTTCCCGCATAACCATTGTCGAAACAATGGTCAGCGGTGAGAGAGGAATGCATCCTGTCGCAATGACTAGAGATGGGAAAAGGAGAAAAGACTTAAAAACAGCATTTTTTCATTTTCCCACAGTGTTTTCTAATCTTTAAAAGACGAATCCAAACATTTGAGTCTCACCCCTATTTGTCGTCTGCAAATGCTTTCAATTTGGATGAGTCAAAAATTTTGTGGTCTGGTAAAGGGTTAAATCTTTACTAAACAACAAAAATCTAGAGTTATCCAGATCGGAAGCATTTCGGGACGACAAATTAAAAGTAGCCCAAAATGATGACTTCTATTGTCGATAGTGTAGAAAACATCGTGGGAAAAGGAGAAAATGCTGGTTACCAGCATTTTCTCCTTTTCCAACGATGTTTTCAAAAGGTTTCTTCCTAAAGGTCCTGGAAACAAGGGATTGTGTGGTAAACGGTTTTAAGTAAATTGACATTATCACGCCGTTAAAACTATGTGTACCAAGTGACCCCATAAACGATTTCAGATTTTTCTGATACATACACAAACAGTCATGTCTGTGGAGGTCTAGTCTTTATGTCGACATAGATATAATTGAGTCATGCCCTGTGGAATGGTTATTGAATGCATCTGCTAAAAGCATCGACCCAGATCAGCCTGCGCAGTCCGCGCAGGCTGACTAGGGCCGAAACTTTTCGCTATTGGTCAATTTTCTGTATGTCAGAGGACCAGTATAACAAATGATTCAGTCGGCTGTCAGACAAAATGGACTTTATGGATCCATGATCATGTGATGAGTTGCTTGGTATCATGCATTACGGAGATACCTTAATTCCCTTTTTCACAGAGCATGGCTCATGTAAGTGAACCATGCTCCGTGAAAAGGTAATTTAATGAATCTGCTAAAGTATGGACCCATGTCAGCCTGCGCAGTCGGCGCAGGCAAACATGGATCGATTTTTTTTTTGCTACTTGTAAAATTTCTGCATGTCCAAAGACCATTCTATCTCATGATTTAACCCTTAAGCTGCTAATCTCGACTCACTGACCTTTTGCAGACAGTGTAGATCAAAGATCAGACTGCACAGAACGTGCAGTCTGATCTTTGATCTACACTGTCCGTTAAGGAGATACTTTTCCCAAGAAACTAAGTCTGAAATAACATTATTCGGGTATTTACTATCGACTTGAAAGTTCTATTTAACTTATTTAGCAGGATAGGAGTTAAGCACGTCTTAGACAAGATCCAAACAATGCAATGGCTAGCTTATTACAATGCAACTACGGAGATACATGAAACACTTTTTTCCAGAGCGTCGCTCATATAGACAAAATATACATTTTTGTTGCAGATTATTTTGCACCATTTCTACAGTGTAGCAGACATGGCAGGGCGACTGGTCGCATGGTCATGTCTGCCGTGGGTTCACCAACTTTAGGATGTGGCGCTGTTATCAAATTATATCTATAATTTATCATTTGTCTATTTTTGTTGCACCTGTCTCAGCAAGCAGCCCAAATAGCATAAGGGGTAGAGTGTGAGACTTGTGAAAACACAAATCTAGGGCCACTTGATGATGTGGGTTCGATTCCCAAGGCTGACCATCTAAAATTACAAACGGTCTTTCGAATGAAGAGTCAAACCTTAGTCTCGCGTGACGGCGCTATACAAGTGCACCGGTGTAACCTAGGATGGGGTCGTCATAGGACCACTCTACCTCATGATTCAGTTGGTTCTTTGACAAAATGGTTTTCATGGACCCATAATTATGTGATGATGTTCTTGATATGATGCATCACGGAGATGCATTAAGCCCCCTTTTGCCAGAACTCCTCTCAGATGTATCAACCCTCTCCTCCAAAAAGTATTTTGGGTCAAGATCTAGTTTTATGCTGCTCTAAAACAAAGAACATCCCCCCACAAAAAAAATTATAAACAGTCTACCCTTATCTTTCTGTGGTAAGACCTCGTGATTCCCATATCTTTATCTAATCAGTTGTTAATTAGGCAGCGGGGTTAACAAGGAAATTATCTGTTTTTTTTTTTCAAACTGATTTTAACCCTCATATACGATTCTTCTGGCCGAATTATTTAAAGACACTGACAAATGCAAAAAACAATAAACTGTTTATATACATAGGTAACCCTGGCATCTAAAAAATTTCATTCGGCCCAAGGTGTAAATGAATTTGTCCGTTATTTCTTTATAACAAATGCAGCAATTTCCGGAGATTAGAAATAATTAGATCTCCACTTTCTTACACCACATACTCGACCACTTTAGTATGATCTTGTCACTACACTGAAATACGAAAACATCAGCCAGAGTCCGTATTCACCAACCATTCTTAAAAACATTCTTTGTCTTATTCTCCAAGATTTTCAAAGTTTAAAAGTAACACAACTTCTGATTGGCTAAACCAAATGGTTTAACCAATCAGAAGTTGTTTTACTTTCAAATTTAGAAAATTCTAGAGAAAAAGACTGAGAACATTCTTAAGAATGGTTGGTGAATACGGACCCAGATTAGCTCAAGTGGTATCGCACGATATATGTAATCGACAAATCTCGAGATTCTTCAGGGTTTGAGTTCGATTCCTACGACTGGCGTACTAAAACTTACTAATCGTCGTTCGGATGGACGAGACTTTAAAACCTTAGTCCCGTGTTACGGTGCTATACATTAACCCTTTCCCAAACAAGCCCTGGTTTTCACATGTCTGCAGTATAAGTCTTTTGAAAACACTGTGGGAAAAGGAGAGATTGCTCGTAATGAGTAATTTCTCCTTTTCCCACAGTGTTTTCTACCCTTTTAGAGAACTTTCTGCCATTTTCATCAAATTTAAAATTGTCGTTGCAAACTCTTTCAATTTGGACCAGTCCAAAATTTGTTGTTTGGGAAAGAGTTGGCATGGACAAGTTTAACATTTTCCTGTGTGGTAAAGGGTTAATAACCAGGCGTAACTAAGGCTAAGTTTTGTCCTGTATCTTGCACTATCACCCATAACATTACTAAAAGCCTTCTGGGGCGTAGTAAACTGGTAGCCTGTTAACGATCTTCGTATCAACAACTAGCAACAGCCAATGTTACAAGGCAGATTTCTGCTCAGATAGAGATTTCATGAGATAACGCGAGACTTTGAATTTAAATTGTGACATCATTTATCCGCAATCAATAGGTTAGTCCTTACCATAAAAGATCAGATTTTTTAGCGAGTCTGACAAAGTAATCCTGCGTCCGTATTCACCAACTATTTTGAGAATATTCTTAAACTTATTCTGAAGAACTGTCTATATTTGACAGTAACACAATTTCCGATTGGCTATACTAAATGGTTTAGCAGTTGTGCTTCTTTCCTAGATCTATAATTAGACTGAGAAAGTTCTTAAGAATGGTTGGTGAATACAGACCCTGGTCAGAATAATCTTTCTCAGCCGTGAAAAATTTAGCCGTTATTTCAAAAGAGAAAATAAAGTATTCTGTTACGCGCTGTCTGATTACTGCAAATGATAGCAAATATCTGCCAACGGTAAAAATCGTGTGTTGCATGAGGTCTATCGGACGGTTAGAAGAGATACAAAAGGTACTAGTTTAGGGGCGTCGGCTATATGGGAAACAAGTGGCAATGATAAATAAAAGCAAAAAAAAAACAAAACAAAAATTATGATCTAGTCTGCTGATAAATCTACCAGACGACAAAAATGTAGAATTGTCCAAGTTGAAAGCATTGCAAGCGACAAATCTAATTCGGCTGTAATTTGGTTAAAAATTGGCTAAAAACGATGTTTATTAGTTTTGAAAAGGTACTTTGTGCGAAAAGGAGAAAATACCGGTTTTCAACATTTTCTCCTATTCCAACAATATTTTCAAAAGCCCTTTTCATAATATTCGTTAATACTTGGCATTGTTTGGTAAAGGGGTAAGTCCTATTCCCACTTTTACCGGTACAAAGCTCGTTTGGGGAATATTTACAGACTGGCCCGGACCTTGTGTTCGCCCGCTTCAAAGTGCATTTAGGACACGGCCTACAAAATTCCAACAACAAAGTTCAAATGAGGGCAGTACTGCAGGGTCGCTTACTTTAAATAAATCAGTAAAATCTGATCATGAAAGAATTTGATACGGTGTTCACGGGATGGGTACTTTAGAAAAGATCGTGTAACACTTCATACAGAGATGGTCCCTAGTTCCCCCATTCTTTCCCTCTTTCATAAATTAATATATTCATTTAATTATTTATTCAAGTCATGCTCTGTGAAAACGGGGTTTAATGCATCTGCAAAAAAAGTATCGATCCATGTCAGCCTGCGCAATCCGCGCAGGCTGACATGGGTCGATATTTTTTGTTATTGGTCAACTTTCTGCATGTTCAGTGACCATTTTACATCCTGATTCAGTCGGTTGTTAAACAAAATGGATCTCGTGAGTCCATAGTCATAATTATGATGACTTGCTTGCTGTAATGCATCACGGAAATGTCCCTTTTGCCAGAGCATGCCTTCTTTATTACGTACTTTTGAAGGCAAACCATCTAAATCTTTTGCTGTCAATATAGATAGGTACATACATGTAGTCCTATCTTGGTAAAACGTATGCCTTACGTTTTTTTAGCCGAGGAAAAAGCTACATAGGTATTTTGTTTTTGATGAATTCAGCTGAACAATATTTAAACATAAAATCTGGAATGGAATGGTTTATTTGAGGCTGTTGACAATAAACATTGGTTGAAACCTTCCTAAAAGTGTAACTCGTACATTAAGTCCACTTGGTTTGTACGGTGGCACTGAGGTGACATGTGCATTTTTTTGTATTTATCTCGTTCCCATGAGATAATAATTTGTATTCTAGAGTTTTTTTTATAAAAAATTATGCAAGAAACAAAATTCGTTTTTCTCGAGTTTTTTTTTTTTTTTTTTTTTTTTTTTTCCCAATAAAAAATTATGCAAAAAACAAAATTCGTTTTCTAGAGTTTTTTTTTTTTTATAAACAATTTTGCAAAACAATCCAACTTTCATTTTCTCGATTTATTTTCATATAAAAAATTATGCAAAAAACGAAATACTATCTCGTTCGAACGAGATAATCAGCCAATCAAAGTCATCCATTATGTCGTTCGCACGAGATAATAAGTCGTGCTCACGACATAATCATCCAATCAGATTCCTCCTACTAATTTTTGTTCTTTGCATAATTTTTTATGAAAATAAATAAATAAATAAATAAATAAAACTCAAGAAAACGAATTTTGTTTTTTGCATAATTTTTTATAAAAAAAAAAAAATCGAGAAAACGAATTTTGTTTTTTGCATATTTTTTTATAAAAAAAAAAAAAAAAAAAAAAAAAAAAAAAAAACCGAGAAAACGAATTTTGTTTTTTGCATAATTTTTTATAAAAAAAAAAAAAAAAAAGAACTCGAGAAAACGAATTATTGTCTCGTGGGAACGAGATAAATACAAAAAAATGCACATGTCACCTCAGTGCCACCGTAGGTTTGTGTATGTTACCACACCATATTTATTTTCGTGGTATAAACCATCATTCGGCAACTTTCGGAAGTCAATTCTTATCTCTTTAACAAAAGACAAAATCTTAGACCTGCCTGAATCGGTAGAATGTGCAAACGACATATAAGATGTAACCAAAAAACTGATATTTCCCGTTGAAAGTGTAGAAAACATCATTGGGAAAGGAGAAAATGCTGGTTGCCAGCATTTTCTCCTTATTTCCAATTTTGAAAATTCTTCTTCTTTAGGGTCGTTAAAACTCGAGATTGTGTGGTAAAGGGTTGTAATTACAGATATTACTTTTCAAAAGTAGCATGCTTTACCGTGTTGAATTATCATTTAACACACAACAATGTAGAAATAGTCAACAGTAGATGTAACTCCTGGTCACACACATAAAAAAATGCATCATGTTGAAAGCAACCGTTATCTTTTTTATTGAATTCTCGTCGATTTTTGTGGCATTTGTCGACTATGCCACTATGAGTTCAATACGGCATTTTGAAAATCATGCATGTATCGTAGTTTGTGCAAAACCGAAGGAAGTAAACCCAGTTAAAATCATTTTTTCTGAGAAAAATAAGTGTTTCGATTGCACTCAGATATGAAATTGAAAATGGCGTATTACAATAAATTGGATTAGGCCATTGATCGTGGAAGTACTTCCTTTTTATCGAAAATAACTTAATCCGGCATGGCCTTCTCTAGTGGTGTAATGATACACATACCGTGCTTGTTCATCCCAAAACCAGTTCGTTCCTTGGCTTATTCGTCCAAGGGCTTGTTCGCCCGGAAAATTGCACCCTTTTCTATCGGATTTTGCATAATTATACAGTAAGTTGACTTTCAAGCAAATAATTTGAAACTATTTCTGTTGTTTATTTTTCAAATTATTAATTCCACACAATGGCTCCCTTGACAAATGCCACACCAGTGTTTTCAACGCTTTGATTTGTTTTATGTATCCAACAAAATGGCATAACGCGTTGTTTTCTTTAAAACTGCGATGACCCTTTTTTAAAAATTATGTTTTCAATTTTTTTTTTTTTATTTTTTATTTTTAACCCTTAGGCTGCTAAGCGCGTATCACTGACCTTTGGCGGACATGTGTAGATCAAGATCAGACTGCACAGAACGTGCAGTCTGATCTTTGATCTACACTGTCCGATAAAAAGACACCATTTTCCCCAATACCTTTGAAATAGGAAAATTTGGGTTTTTACTGTCGGTTTGAATGTTTCATTTCATTTATTTAGCAGGAAAAGGGATAAGTATTAACGTGGCCACTGCACTGAGTTCTGGATAAGACTTGTGAGGCTTTGACCCTTTCCCAAACAAGCCCAGGTTTTCACATGTCTGCAGTACAAGTCTTTTGAAAACACTGTGGGAAAAGGAGAAATTGCTCGTAACGAGCAATTTCTCCTTTTCCCACAGTGTTTTCTACCCTTTTTGATAACCTTCTGCCATTTTCATCAAATTTAAAATTGTTGTCTGCAAACTCTTTCAATTTGGACCGGTCCAAAATTTTTCGTTTGGGAAAGGGTTAAGAGCCCTGAGAAGGAAGACATTTAAAACCCTTTACCACACAGTCCAGAATTTCAACAATGCTGAGGAAGAAGCCTTTTGAAAACATTGTTGGAAAAGGAGTAAATGCTGGTAAAGAAGATTTTCCTTTTTCCCCACAATTTCTCCTTTTCCCACAGTGTTTTCTACCCTTTTTGATAACCTTCTGCCATTTTCATCAAATTTAAAATTGTCGTCTGCAAACTCTTTCAATTTGGACCAGTCCAAAATGTGTTGTTTGGGAAAGGGTTAACCCTAATCATGCTAAATATCTGAAAAGAAAACTTTCAAGCTGACAATAAAAACCCAAAATCTGCTATATCAAAGGTACTTTTTTGGGGAAAGATATTTTCTTATCGAACAGTGTAGATCTAAGATCAGACTGCACGTTCTGTGCAGTCTGATCTTGATCTACACTGTCTAAAAAAAGGTCAGTGAGTGGCGCTTAGCATCGAAATGGTTAAAGCTTTCGTTCTTGTCCTTTTCACTGGCATTTTGTAATTTTACTATTGTACACAGTTTAGAGTGAGGAGAAATATTTAACTTAAGATGGTCGATACCTGTCTAATTGGAAGTTCTGTAACTAATTTTTACAAAAGAAAACATACATTTTTTTTTTTTGTGAATGCAAAACAGCATAAACAAATGAAACACGATAATCATTTTCAAATTTTCAATCGTCCTTTTTTTAAAGACGTCAAAATGCTCTGCTAAACAACCTCAAGACAATACAATTTGCACAATGATCTGGCAAAAGGGGGCTTCATCTATCTCCGTGATGAGTGATACCTATTAAGCCATCACATAATTATGGATCCATAATAGCCACTTTTTTCTTAACAACTGACTTAACCATTAGGTAATGTGGTCCTTTGACATAAAGAATATTGACCTATAGCGAAATGTTTCGGCCCAGGTCAGCCTGCGCGAACTGCGCAGGCTGATCTGGGTCGATACGTTTCGCAGATGCATTAAGACCCATTTTAACAGAGAATGGCTCATTTATTTGCTGTCAATATACACTAGGTACATCAAAAAAATATATACACAAATCAAAAACTCACATGATTAAAATCGAGTATGGCCACCCCTCTTATTTGTAAAATCTTGTCAACTTCGTCTTACTGGCAAGAATTGTGAGGTTATTATTTTAAATGTAATGAGTGTAGATAAATCTAAAATCTTGTCGTCTGGTAAAAGGTTAGAAAAAGGACGGCTTTGTCTCCGCAAATTTGGATAAAACTAAACTCGGAAAAAGACGTAAATTCTTGAATCTCAAAAGCAAAGGGGGCTTTCCCAGCATTATAAAACATTTGGAAATCCAGAAAGGTCAACACTAAAACAAAACTAGGAATTTTCAAAAGTAATGTTCTGGGACTCCTCCAGTATGAGGCTAAATCTAGGAAAGTGACAAACACCATCACAAAGAAACTAAACATCTTTCAGACACGCTGCTTAAGACGAATTCTACATGTGAGCCATGCTCTGTGAAAAGGGGGCTTAATGCATCTGCAAAAATATCTACCCATATCAGCCTGTGCTGTCTGCGCAGGCTGACATGGGTCGATATTTTTTGCTTATCGGTCAATTTTCTTCATGCCAAAGGACCGGTGTACCTCAGGAATCAGTCGTTTGTTATACAAACTGGATTAAATGGATCCATAAGTATGTAATGACAAGCTTGGTATAAGGCATCACGGAGATGCATTAAACCCTCTTTTGCCAGAGCATGGCTCATTTATTTTGGTCCAACACAGTATCCAATAAAGAACTTTATAAGAGAACAAACTCCTGCCCTCTTTCATTAGAAATCAAGAGAAAAAGATGGAAATGGATTGGCCATGTACTTAAAATGCACCCAAATGCCATCCCAAGGGTAGCTATAAGATGGACTCCAACAGGAAAGAGGAACAGAAGAAGACCCAAAGAAACCTGGAGACGCTCCATCGAGAAAGAAATCAAAAACAGAAAAAGGTCATGGGGTCAGGTACACCGATGGGCCGAAGACAGACCAAAGTGGAAAGCTCTGGTAACAACAGCCTTATATGCACTCCAGCGCGAAGAGCATTAAGTAAATAAGAGTAAATTCTCTTTTCTACTTCGGTTTTTGAAACAAAGCTTATTCATGGTCATCAACAGCTTACTCATTTATCTTTTCAACAGACTTGCTAGTTTCACGGTATACACAGACATAAATGGATTCAGTTTGCAACTAGATTTGGTATGTTTAAACGAATCCCGAAAACCGGAAAAGTAATGATGACTAACTAGTCTAATACGGAGAAATACAACACAATTTTTTCCAGTTATCCGTTTTTCAGCGTTTTTTTTTTTCTTTTTAATGACTCGCTACAGCATTTTTGACTTTTGTCACAAGATTTTTCCAACTTATTTTATGTGTTGAATATAAATTTATGTTTGAATATCCAAGTCATGTATATTTGCCAATAGAGTCACGAAGCATACAAAATCGATTTTCAACCTTTTCTAAATATACTTTTGAGTAAAATCATGCTTTGAGAGGAAACTTTTAACGCATCTGCAAAAAGTATCGACCCAGGTCAGCCTGCGCAGTCCGCGCAGGCTGACCTAGGTCGAAACTTTTTGTTACTGGTCAATTTTCTGCAGGTAAAAGACAAATCTACGACATGATTCAGGTCTCCGGTTTTAGACATAATTTGTCCATCCTATGCAACGCCTCTCTTTGTATAATTCATTACGAAGATACATTTAACACCCTTTTCCCAGAGCAGCTCTCAAAGTTGTAGATTTATTTTATTTTTCAATTGATCAAACAGACAGATCTAGACCCCGTCAGTTTATTCAAGAGGGTCAAATGATTAAAAGTCAACACATTTGCACATGATTGGCCATTTATAGCCCACTTCCTTGTCCAATGAAAACGCTTTCAAGATCCGCTTTAGATTTAAATTCTCTCGATTATTAAACGACGATAAAAAAAAAATCTTTAAAAAAATGATGGAAGGCCTAATGGGTACTGCAATAATGGATACTGAAATTCTTTCGTGGTTCAATATGATGACAAATTATGAAAACTAACCGCACAAGCAAATGTCTCTTTTTCCTCGTTGTATCGCATCTTGTTGAAAAGTAAAACTTTCAGTTATACATATTTTCAAGATCAGATGGTCATGCAACTCAACGTCGGAAATAGAGGAGTTATTACTAAAAATAGAACGTCTAAAAATGCATGAAGACTGTATCGTAAAAAAAGAATTCTTTATGACGAGACAGTACCAAAAAAAGGATTATTCCCTTTCATATCCATTTCGTGAGATGTGAATAATTACTGCATGGTACCGAATAAGGGTAGAAACTCTTACATATTGGTGTCATAAATTCGCGCGCAAATACGACCACAGAGTCCCGCATAATAAACATGTCCACTTATTTTACCAATCACAAAGAACAATTTATTCATTCGAGACAAATATTAAGAAGTACGTCGAAAGCCAGGTTTTGCAGCTACGCCGACAAAAAAAAATTCATTAACTCTTTACCAAATTGTAAGGCTCCTTTTAACCCTTTCCCAAACGATAAATTTTAGACTGGTCCAAATTGGAAGAGTTTGCAGACGACAATTTTAAATTTGATGAAAATGACAGAAAGTTCTCCAAAAGGGTAGGAAACACTTTGGGAAAAGGAGAAATTGCTCGTAACGAGCAATTTCTCCTTTTCCCACAGTGTTTTCTAAAGACTTGTACTGCAGACACGTGAAAACCAGGGCTTGTTTGGGAAAGGGTTAAAAAAGAAAACATGGGTCACAATTTTCTATCGATATCTTACTAAGAATATTTCCGTAGGCAAACAGTTTGTACATTAAGTTTCACTAAATATTAAGAAGTACGTCGAAAGGCTTTTGCAGCGACGCCGAAAAAAAAAAAAACCCATTAACTCTTTACCAAACGACAAAATTCTGGACTTGTCAAATTTGAAAGCATTAACAGACGACAATTTAAATGAGTCATAATCTGGCATTTGTCTTTGGTAGGGTAGAAAACACTTTTGGAAAATGAGAAAATGCTGGTTACAAGCATTTTTCTTTTCCTTTTCCCACAATGCTTTCAAAATGCTTTTTCAGCCTCAGGGTCATGAACGCTCGGAAATGTGTGGAAAACGGTTAAGGCAGAATGGGCTAAGTTTTTATTTACTTGCCTGACAGGCATTTTTCTTCAAATATAAAGAATTAAAAAAAAATGGGGTTGCTTTAACCCTTTTCCGCCTTTTAACGACCCTGGGAAAGAAGCCTTTTGAAAACATTGTGGGAAAAGAAGAAAATGCTGGTAACCAGCATTTTCTCCTTTTCCCACAATGTTTTTTACCCTATCAAAGAAAGATTGCACCATTTGAGCCATATTGAAATTGTCGTCTGAAAATGCTTTCAAATTGGATAAGGCTAAAATTTTGTCGTCTGGTAAAGGGTTAAATAAAGGACAGATGCATTTACTGCGAAAGATTGATCGGTTGACTTGTGATTATTGTCGGTCCATTATCTTTTTCGTGATTTTCAGGTACATGTCATATGAAATTACAGAGGAAGGCTGTACCCTGACTTGATTTACAGGCGTTTTTTGGAACTGTCAGATGTACTCGTATAAGCTGGCTTGTGATCACTTCTTGGTATTGGTCTCAAATGAGTCAATAGCATTTGTGATGGGTAAAAAAAAAATGGTCATGTTTATTCTGCGGAACTCGTATTGGCGGGCTCTTTTTTAATACAAAATGTAGGTAACGTTTTAACAAACAGATCTATGTAGAGGATATTTGGGTTTTTTTCTTTTCGGTGAAAGATCGAAATTTATTTCATCGAGTGAACATCATCGGTAATATTTTTACGATTGGCGAAGCCACGAGTAAAAAGTATTACCGTATGATGTCCGTGTGGTGAAGTAAAATCTCGATATTTCACCGAAAAAAAATCTAGTTATTTCATGCTTCTTACCCCTTTTTTTGTTGGAATTTGCGAAGTACAGGGGAGCTCTCGGTATTTCCGGTATTTCCGCACTAGTGAGTTTATCAATGGCTAAATTCACTGGTCGAAATGGTAAAATAATCAAACCGTAATCCACCATTATTTCCGATAAACTACCGGAGAGTATGAAATAAACAAGGACTGTTATCGCGAATCGGTAACTCGTGGCACTTACTAATAATACCTTAGCAAATGGATGTGATATGGGATACGGCAATTCTTTTCTTGTACTAAATGGTAATTTACTGTTTCACATGCAGTCTTCGCACATTTTTATGCCTCAACTGGTGATTTTTTTTTTAAATTTTGATTAACATCCAATCTTAAAAAAACAAACTACATTTGACTGAAAAGTTCACTTTTCAACAAAGAGGCAATTACTGTCGAAATTATTTTCCATTATTTTCATATTGAACCACAGAAGAGTTACGGTATTCATGTTTCAGTATCTCTGACGGACTTTTTTTTTAAATGTTCTTTCTTGTTTTTCCCCTTCAAATTACGAAAATAACCTTTAAGATGCGAAGGAGGAAAGGAGTGGAAATATTAATAATAATCAAGCTTCAGCAAGTAATACATGATACATTTTGTGCATGATATGTATAACAGGGCCACAACACAATACTGAAAGACGGACTGGCAGGTTACAAGATTACCACATCCGTTTTCTTCCCCCGATTATTTATCACACGATTTGAAAATCTTCTTCATATTCAAACTAAGCGATGAAAAATGGACATCAATCCGCCACAGAGGCTGGGAATTTTCCTTACTTCGAATCTTCGAATACGCAATCTTTACACTTTCAGCTCAAAATACCTGTGAGCAATGCTCTGTAAAAAAGGGGGCTTTATGTATTTGCGAAAGGTATCTACCCAGGAAAGCCTGCGCACTCTGCGCAGGCTGACATGGGTCGAAACGTTTTGCTATTGCTCAGTTTTTCTTCATGTCAAAGGACCTGTGTACCTCATGATTCAGTCCTTTGTTAAACTAAATGAATTTCGTGGATCTATGATTAACTGATGACTTGATTAGTATCATGATCACTGAGATACATTCAACAAACTTTTGCAAGAACATGGCTTATGTATATAATCTTGACCTCTTTAGAAAATACAATCAACTGAAACCCAGAAAGATTTAAATCCAATAGGCTTGACTAAAAAATCGGCTGGAAAAGGTCCAAGATCAAGACGACACATTCTTTGTGGTCACTCGTCACAACTCGGCCGATTCCGTACCTACATCTAACCTCGTCCGTATAAAGGAGGTTTCTGTTTTGAACTACCAATAACATGATCTAAACATAGCGGCGCCCCTGTAAATCGCTTAGCAGCGACATGAACAACCACGGTGTAGTCATTTATATCTATCGATCTGTCGATGAAGGCTCCCAACAGAGTTGATAAACCACGCAAAAAACTGAATGTACAAACTGTTTGCTCACGGAAATATTCTTAGTAAGATATCGATAGAAAATTGTGACCCATGTTTTCTTTTTTAAGAGGAGCCTTACAATTTTAAGAACGGTAAAACGGTGTACTTCCGGCGAAGAAATGTACTGTGTAGGTGCATATCAAGCAACGTGATACAGCCAAGGGACTTGACCACCGGATCAATAGAGGTTTGCCGGATGCTCTGTGGTCTGATCTTAAATAAAACCGTCCTCAAAAGTCCCGTATCATCGCACTAGGGCACTGGATGGTTTAACTCTCAACATACCGAGGATAACTCCGCCGTAAGGAGAGATTCACGATCAGACTGCATAGGACGTGCAGTCTGATCTGGGATCTCCACTGCTACATATGTTCTGAAATGGTCTCGCAATAACGGCACAGCTACGAATAATATTTATTATTATATTAACATGTATTTGAGCCGTGCCCTGTGAAAAGGGAGCTAAAGGCATCTGCGAAAAGTATCGACCCAGGTCAGCCTGCGCAGTCCGCGCAGGCTGACCTGGGCCAAAACTTTTCGCTAATGGTCAATTTTCTGTATGTCTAAGGAGAAGTCGACCTCATGACTCAGTCGGTTGTTATAAAAAAACGGATTTTATGGATCCATAGTGATCGGACAACTTGCTTGGTATGATGCACTACGGAGATTCAGTAAGCCCCCTTTTGCCAGAGCATGGCTCATTTATATGCATACTTATATGGATGAATAGTAATAAATGAATAAGTCCCTATATTTTCGTCTTTATTTCTACTAACCTCGTGGATTTATCCGGACCGACGAAACAGTTCCCTCATTTTCGCGTCACGATCAAACATCATTAATTGATAAAGGGTAATAAAACAGTCCCCCATAATTTCATGTATATTTCTAAAAATCTTAGTATCCGGATGGACGAAACAGTCCCCATATTTTCGTTTCTTAAACCAACAAGCTTCGTGTATTTTTTTTTTATAAATAGAACTGAACAAAACGGAAATTTATATAAATAATTCAGTTGATTTAGTGGACATTATTCCTAAGTATTGGAAATGTGAGCGTGCTTTAACCCTTTACCGAACAGTCCCGAGTTTTCACGACCTTAGGGACAGAGCCTGTTAAAAACATCTTAGGAAATGGAGAAAATGCTGGTTACCAGCATTTTCTCCTTTTCCCACGATGTTTTCTACACTTTCACATGCCACATTCATCCTTTTGGGCACATTTAATTTGTCATCTGCCTATGCTTCCAGTTTCAACAAAAAAAAAAAAGTTGTCGTTTGGGATAGAGTTAATCCAATGATAAAACAGCCACAATACTGTCGTCGCTATTTCGACAAACCCTAGTATCCGGACAAATAATGCACTCGTGTATCCTTTGTCATTCTTTGTGGATTGAGATTTTTTTAAACCCTTATCGTGCTAAAGAAATAAATGAACTTTCAAGTCGAAAGTAAAATCCAGAAAAATGCTATTTCAAACTTATCATTTGGAGAAAAATATCTCCTTATCTGAGGGTGTAGATCCAAGATCAGACTGCACGTTCTGTGCAGTCTGATCTTGATCTACACTGTCCGCAAAAGATCAGCGAATCGCGCTTAGAAGCCTAAGGGTTAATAAAACAGTTCCTATTCAGTTTTTATGTGTCATTCTCTAAGTTTCATGGATTAATATAGACTCATAATTTCGTGTATCATTTTACTTTGTATCTCTCTGATTACTAAAACAGTCTAACCTTTCCGTGAACCATTCCACAAACTTCATGGCTCTGGGGGATAGAACAGAGTTGATATTTCTTGGCTCTCTATATACAGACTAGAACAAAATGTTTGTCTGTGATGACAGACTTGTCTCCTAACATTATAGCATTCGGCATACCTCGGGTGATCCGGTGATCAAATCCCTCGGCTGTATCACGTAGCTTGATATGCACCTACACGGTACATTTCACACATCTCCGGAAGCACACCGCTTTACCGTTTTTGAAATTGTAAGGCTCCTCTTAAAATAGAAAACATGAGTAAATTTTCTATCGTTATCTTTCTAAGTATATTTCAGTCGGCAAACAGTTTGTACATTCAATTTTTAGCGTGGTTTATCAATTCCGTTAGGAGCTTTCATCGACAGATCGATAGAAGTGAATAACTTCATCGTGGTTGTTCATGTCGTTGCTAAGCGATCTACAGGGGCGCCGCCATGTTTAAGATCATGTGACTGGTAGTTCAAAATGGAAGCCTCCTTTATACGGACGAGGTTAGATGTACGTACGGAATCGGCCGAGTTGTGACGAGTGACATTACAGATAACAAGTTAACAACACAAAACTCTTCGGGTTAATCATTTACATACTAAGTCACACCTTTGTTGCCCCTCCCTATTGTCACCAAGTTTACTCACCCTGGCTGTCGATATAAATCAGGGCCCGTATCATAGTCACCAACCACTCTAAATTGCATTCTTAGTCTTCTTCCACGTTTTAAAAGTAACGCAATTTCGTATTGGCTATAACCATTTGGTTTAGCCAATCAAAAATTGGGTTACTTTAACATTTGAAAGATTCTTGAGAATTAAACTAAGAATGTTTTTAGCCCTTATCCTACTAAATAAAAGAAATGTAACTTTCAAGCCGATAGTAAAACCCAAATTTTCTTATTTCGAGGGTAATTTTGAAGGAGATATATCTCCTTATTGGACAGCGTAGATCCAAGATCAGACTGCACGTTCTGTGCAGTCTGATCTTGATCTACGCTGTCCGCAAAAGGCCAGTGAGTCGCGCTTAGCAGCCTATTGGTTAAGAACGGTTGGTGAATACGGACGCAGTGTTTTTCCGAATTCGATCCTTTCAAACATGATGTTCCTAATTTTACGACATAAGCTGTATTGGGCATGACACTGATAACAATTCTTAGTATTAGTCAGTTTACGTAAATAGTACGGACTAGAAATAAAAATCTTTCAAACGAAACGGTTATACTGGGAATTTATTGCATGTAGGAAGAAAACAGTTAAACATGGTAATAATTAATTTCTTTCTTTGAAAGCAAAGAAAAAGTACTTTGACAGACTATTTTCCGCTTTATAAAAATGAAAATAAAAGTACATGTAGTTTGGTTCAGAGGCCACAAGTCATGTTTTAATATTTATTTCAAGGGCACTGCTTGTTGTATGCTTTATATAAAGGCCCAAAAGCTAAACAATAAGAATGCAGGTGTCAAAATTTTTTAATAATTTAAATCGTACCATTTAAAAGTAATTAAGATATTTTGGAGATGACAATTTTATAATGTGTGATCGGTCCAAGTGTAAGTCACTGGCAGAAAAATGAAATTGAAAATTAGGTACAATGTAAACAAAAGACAAATTAATTTCTCTGCCAGCGACTATCACTTGGCCCCATCGTACAATAACATTTTGTCATCCTCACAATAATTTCCATACTTTTAAATGGCATGATTTAAGTTTATATGCATTTTGACATCCGCTTTGTTTACTTTTGGCAGCTATTGTTACTTTAAGGCATAATACCTGTCTTTAATTTTATTCAATTAGCAGAAGATGGGCACTTTCAAAGATGTCTCACAGTGTCTATCACTGAACTCTACTAGACGAAATAAAATTAGGTTTGTGTAACATGGAAGCATTTGCAGAGAACAGGTTTTAACCCTTATCCTGCTGAATAAAAGAAATGAAACTTTATAGTAGATAGTAGAAGCCTAAAACTTTCTTGTTTCAAAGGTATTTTTGAAGGAACAATATCTCCTTATCGGACAGTGTAGATCAAAGATCAGACTGCACGTTCTGTGCAGTCTGATCTTGATCTACGCTGTCCGCAAAAGGTCGGTGGGTCGCGATAAGCAGCCTAAGGGTTAAAATGCTACCAAAATTATAAAACTTTTTTTCAACGACTAGAAAAAAAATTGGGGAAAGGAAAAAATGCTGATTATCAGCATTTTCTCCTTTTACTCAATGTTTTGTAAAGCCTACATTCTTAGAGTCGTTTAAACACAATATTGTTTAATAAATTGTTTTCCCTTTTCACCTCTAAAAAAGGGTATTTTTAGATCACAGTACAAAATCGCGTGACGGATTGTGTAGATTCAGGACCAGACTGCACCCTTAATGCCGTCCGATCGTGATCTAACACTTAACAATGGAAGAATTCTGTTAACCTCATTTACAAAGTGTTGGTCATTTGACATCTCGTAAACGCGGAAGTTTACGTGAAACAAATTAACCCTTTACGTGCTAAATAAGTGAAATGAAAACTTCGAGCCTATAACAAAAACCCAAATTTTGTAATTTCAAAGGAACTTTTTAGGAAAATTTCTCCTCATCGGACAGTAGAGATCCCAGATCAGACTGCGCGTCCTGTGCAGTCTGATCTTGGATATACATTGTTCGCAAAAGGTCAGTGAGTCGCGCTTAGCAGCTTAGGGTTAATTCAAGTGACTTTAACACTTGACAAAACACTACAAGTCTACTTGCAAACAATTAAAACTTTCAATGGAGAAATTGAAGATGATAAAAAACTTTTACTCACTAAGCAAAAGCAAATTGCTTAACCCTTTACCACACAATCCCGTGTTTCAACGACCCTGATGCAGCCTATGAAAAAATTGTTGGAAAAGGAGAAAATGCTGGTAACCAGCATTTTCTCCCTTTCCCACAATATTTTATACTCTTTCAAAGACAAATGAAGAAATAAGGGCAACAACTTATGTTTCGTCTGTAATTGCTTCCAAAATGAACAATGCTAAATTTTTTGGCCTCTGGTGGGGTACTGCCTCTTTCACGTCGGGGGAGGGGCGTTGACGGACTGCTTAGGTCAAGATCAGGCGCTGCACATAACGTGCACTCTGATGTTGTAACCATACTGTCCGCTTGTAAAGTCAAGCATGTAGGATATAAATTACTGGATTGCATTGTTCAGTTGTCTAAGAACTCGAATTTATATACATGTACATGTCTTTGTCTCTGAAGGAACTAAGCAAACAACATAGATCAAAATCAGACTGCACAGAAATGTGCAGCAGGACAATCAGTCCACACCGTCCGACTTCTCCAGAGCTTTTAGTCCAACATCGATTAGATCTTCAAATATCTAATCATACACTATTGACTGATATGCTCCTGTGATTTGTTTTTCAATATCTTTCAGAAGATAACATCTCGTCCATATGGAGAGCATTTGCAGACGAAAAATAAACAGTGCCTCAAATGGTATTGTTTTCTTTGAAAATGTAGAAAACATTGTGGTTAAATGAGAAAACCCTTAGTTCACCAACATTTTTTCCTTTTTCTACGAAGTCTTCTTCCATAGGGTTGGATAAACACGGGACTTCTTGATAAAGCGCTAACTCTTTACCACACGACAAAAGTTTAGACTTTTCCAAGATGAATGCATATGCAGACGAAAAAATAAATGTGACTCCAAAATTAAACGAAAAAATAAAAGCATTGTTTTCGGAAGGGTTTGTAAGCATTATGGAAATAGGAGAAAATCTTGGTTACCAGCATTTTCTCCTTTTTCCAACGATATTTTCAAAAGCCATCTTTCTCAAGACAGACGACATATCAAATGTGGATCAAATGATGATTTTTGTCACTGGAAGGCTAGAAAGCATTGTTGGAAAAGAAGAACAAGCTGTTTACCAGCATTTCCTCCCACAATTTTTCCCACAATGTTTTCAAAAGTTATCATTCTCAGGGTCGTGAAAAGTCGGGATTATGTAGCACAGGGTTATAAAATGTAAGATGTGGACCGTTTTATATTATCTATACAGGGTCCTCGGAGTGGCCTGGGTTTCCGTCGACCATTTTTCCCCTCTTTCATCATATTCGGACGTTAACATTTCGAGGATGTCCGGAAAGTAAGGCAGTACTTTTGTACATTTTTAATATGGCTTAAATTGGGGATGAAGAGATAAAAATAATTATACATCTATATAAAAGTATGTAAGTTTTTGTGTGATAATATCATCCAATTTTCATAACAGCTCACACTTTTATACAAATTTCAAATCAAAAGTACTGATTTGAAATCTGTATAAAGATGCGCAATGTAACGAAAATTAAATGAAATTATCACACGCAATAAAAAAAACTTACATATTTTACATACATGTATAATTATATGTTTTTATCTCATCATCTGAAATTAAAAGCTATAACATAAAGGTGCAAATGAGTTACCTTACTTTCCGGAAACCCTGTACAATATACTTGTGTATACGTGTAATTAAGGGACCGAATATCAGTTCATTGTCATAGATATGAACCATGCTCTGGCACAAGGGAGCTTAATACATCTCCGTGATGCGTTGTACCGAACAATTCATCGCGTGATCATGGATCCATAAAGTCTGTTTTGTCCAACAACCGACTGAATTGTGAAATAAACTAGTCCTTGGACAAGCAGAAAATTGACCTACAGCAAAAAGTTTCGGTCCAGGTCAGCCTGCGCAGATTGCGCAGGCTGACCTGGGCCGATACTTTTTGCAGATGCATTAAGCCCCCATTTCACAAAGCATGGCTCATATGTATGAATCGTGAAAGAGGCCGCGATAAAGAAGTCATTAAAAAATTAATTCCGCCTTGCCCAAGGCTGTCCTCGAAGATACAAGTGTCATGATCTGATACAGGCACTGAAGGGAGTGCCTGTTCCTTCCTTAGTCATCTGACTCACTTCAAGACTTTCTGATTGGTGTGATGTCTCAGCCAACTAGAGAGGGCTTATTTAAGCCTTTACCACATGACGAAAATGTAGACTTGTCCAAACTGAAAGCATTTGCAGATGACAATTCAAATGATGGAGTTCGTCTATGTTAAGGTAGAAAAGATTGTGGGAAAAGGAGAAAATGCTGGTTACCAGCATTTTTTCCTTTTTCACAATGTTTTCAAAAGGCTTCTTTCTCAGGATTCTTAACAGGCGGCATTGTGTGGTAAATGGTTGATGGTAAGTTTAAAGACCCAATAGCAGCCAAAAGTAAACACTGCGGATGTTAAAATGCATTTATATTGAAATCATACCGTTTAAAAGTATGGGAAATATTGTGAAGATGACAATCTGTTATTGTATACAGTCGGTCTAAGTATCAGTCGCTGACATAAAAAATGATTTTTAAAACTGGGTACACAGTTGCCAAGTCGGTCAATCTTACGTTTACTTTTACCTAGTCTTGTTTTTTAGTCGTCTTGTTGAGAGTCAAACTTTGTCAGCGCTGTAACCCTTTAACGAACGATCCCGTTTTTAGCGACTCTGAGAAGGAAGACTTTTGAAAACATTGTGGAGAAAGCAGAAAATCCTGCTAACCAGCATTTATTCTTTTTCAAAAATATCTTGCTAAAATTGCTAAAACGCTTCACCACACATTAGGTTTGATGCGTTTGACAAGGCAAAGTTATAAACATGGTGCAAGAATCTAAGTAGTTCCGCACCATTATCAAATCGGCAAATTTCACTGGTCGAAATGATGAAATTATCAAACCATAATCCACATTTATTTCCCGATAAAGTACCGAAAAGCATGAAATAAATAATAAGAGACTCATTGGAGAGAAAACCTACGTAAATGAAAATGCGCACGTATAAGTGAAAACAGTTACCGTTTCTTTTGCCTATAAGCAGCGGTTGTTATAGTTGGTTAACAAAATGGCGGAAAGCAATGGCCGCCTAATACGTAAAATATGCGTAAATCTTAAAATTATTTCGTTCAAATAGGAAGTTAAAATAGTACTCGTACAGTATTTTAAAGTGTCACAGGAAATATTTTTTGATGGTGTCAACAAAGAATTTCTTATGTTTCGAAAGATTCGGCGTTATCACAGCGGAAACAGCAATGTTCAGCTCTTTTGACGTCACGGATTTGATTGCTTAATCTTTTACCAAACGACACAATTCTAAACTTTTTCAAATTCAAAGAATATGCAGTCCACATATCTAATGTGGTTCAAATTTGCAATTTGTCTGTGAAAGGGTAGAAAACATTGGTAGAAAGGGAGAAAATGTTGATTACCAGCATTTTCTCCTTTTTCCACAATGTTTTCAAAAGCATTCTCTGTCAGTCTGTTGAACCTCGAGATTGTTTGGTAAAGCGTTAACAGTTTACCTCATTACCATCTGCCGTTCGGAGCCCGTATTCACCGTGGCCAACCATTCTTAAGAAAATTCATAGTCTTAATCTCCAAGAATTTCTAAATTTGAAAATAACATAACTTCTGATTGGCTAAACCAAATGGTTTAGCTAATCAAGAGGTTGTGTTACTTTCAAATTTAGAAAATTCTGGAGAAAAACACTAAGAACGTTCCTAAGAAAGGTTGGTGAATACGGGCTCCTTTTTAATGTTGTTGTTGTTGTTGTTTTTCCATCAGACTGGCTTTAAAAACATTGTGACAAAGAGGGGCAAAATTTTTATACTCAATTTGTTTTAACACGTATACATGAATTAATCCATATTTAGTCCCCTACTTTTTTTTGTTTGTTTGTTTTTCAAAAATGTTGGCTGTAAAATATCGATTAACCCTTTACCGCACAATGCCGCCTTTTGACGCCCCTGGGAAAGAAGCCTTTTGAAAACATTGCGGGAAAAGGAGAAAATGGTGGTAACCAGCATTTTCTCCTTTTCCCACAATGTTTTCTACTCTTTCTAAGAAATGTTGCACTATTTGAGCCACATTGAAATTGTCGTCTGCAAATGCTTTCAATTTGGACAAGGCTAAAATTTTGTCGTCTGGTAAAGGGTTAAGGAGTTAATGAGCTAAAAATCTGATATCAGAATCTGATATCAGAATGATGCACATTTTGGTATAATCATTTTTTTATCTTCAAGCCAAATGTTGCCCCTGACGGCTGCAAGGATGCACAGATTACGACGGATAGAAAATCCATTTCATTGTTTGGCAGCCTTCAAAGAAATCACTGTTGCTGTTTCCTGTTTTAAATAAGGACAAATTCCTTGAATTTCTCTATCCCTTACACCATATATATTGGTAATTTATCTATGTATACATAGCTAACTAAATTCTGAGCATTCTGAGCCATTCTACACACTTTCAAGTTTTAACAGCGTTTTGTCCTCTCTGGTCATAAGGATTTACATGTATCTTTAATGTCTAGTTTTTGTCTCTGTCTCCTAACACGATTTCTTTTCCATCCGAATCTCATCCAAATACAACTTACGATTGGGTAATTTTTAACCAGACAACAAAAATCTAGAGTTCTTCACATTGTAAGTATTTGCAGATGGCAAATCTATGGTGTCCCAAATGATCAGATTTCTCTTTAAAAGGGGAAAAAACTGTGTGGGGTAAAAAGGTTGCCAGCATTTTCTTTTTTTTTGAAACCATGTTTTTGAAAGCCGCTTTTTCCTCTGGATCGTGAAACCCTACACCCTTTGGTAAAGGTTTAATTCCTTTTACCACACAACCCCGAGTCTTAACGACCCTGGTGAAAGGGGCTTTTGAAAACATTGTGGGAAAAGGAGAAAATGCTGGTAACCAGCATTTTCTCCTTTTCTCACAATGTTTTTACCCTTCTCAAGATAAATTTCAATTTCTGAGATTGTTTTTTTTTTTTTGCGGGGGGGGGGGGGGTCGTATGCAGATGATTTCAGTTTGGACAAGTCTAAAATTTCGTTGTGTGGTAAAGAGTTAAATTGTGAAGAATTTATGAAATCATACTGATTAACTGTAAATATGGAGGGAAAATGGCCAGAAAAAGAAATAAATTGAGGAAAGAATGGTGTCTAAAACTCACTATTATTGTTGAAATGTAATACTTTGAGAATCACTTATGTGGGAAAGCAGCCAGTGGCTTGGAAAAAATATTGTGCGAATTACTGGTGAAAGAAACTCCAGGAAAGCGTTGATAGATGCACTGGACGCTGCCTTAAAACTGAAATAATCTTGAAACGGCGTCAAACACCAAACAAACAAACGACAGACAAATACTTAAATCTGCGTCCATGTACGGTAAACATTAAATTTTTCAAAATTGAAAGCATTTGTAGACGACAAGTCAGTGTGGCTTACCTGGCTGGATATTTATTTGAAAAGTTAGAAAACAATGTGGGAAAAGGATACAATGCTAGTTGCCAGCATTTCCTCCTCTCCCAGCAACATGGTAAACAGCTTTTTCCCCTCAGGATTAAATTCGAGATTGTGCGGTAAAGGGTTAAATGACAATTTCGGATGCAAACGAGGCTTTAACTTGTGCTTTGGTTTTCGCAAAAGGTCACTTTGTTACAAACTGTAAAAAAAGCAATATGAAAAATCGCCCACATCTCGTTTAAAACAAAAATTTATGTTTCATTTGATATTACAAGGAAACGTGGCTATTTTTCTCCGAAGATGAGAGGGTGTGACCGGTAGGGAGCGACAAATTCATTTTTAACAATAATTTACAAACCTAAGACATAAATGTTAAACATGTTTGTTTTTTTTTTAATGTAACAGCATAGCGAGAGATCTTTTTGTTCAGTATGGTTTCAGTATTTGTTCCTGGCTCTTTACCTACTTCATGGTTAAGTCTCGAATGACTACATAGTAATACATGCATGCGATTGGTAGAAAAAGTTGACATGTATATTTTGCGGGGCTTTTTTGTGGGCCTTTTTGCGGGCTTATTTTATGACACCAATATACAAGGGCTGCTACAGTTAATCGATACCCGGCTGTGCCTATTCAGGCTTTAGCGATGGGTGAAATAGGGGATAATCCTATGGTGGTATATTTCTGCCACGAGATACGAGATAGCTATCGTGATAATTTTACAAAACTATCACGATAAATAAAAGTTTCCTGGAAACTTTTTCGAGATAGTGAAAAGTTTCCTGAAAAAAATATCACGATAAACTTAATATTTTATCGCAAAATTTTTCAACTGTGCACGGAGCTGACATTCGAGATAAAATTATCGTGATAGTTCTATCTGTTTCTCGATACCTATAAATAGCAAATTTTATCATTTGGATGAACTCGGTAGTTTTTGACTTCACAAGATTGCAGTAAGTAAAAATTCGAATCATTAACAATTATACCTTAATTGGTAAATTTTGACAAGACTGGAAATGAACAGAAGTCTGTAAAATCACAAAGACGACTCGAAATGCCTCCTACGAACAACTTTAAAACCATTTAGGGACAAGCAGAATTCATGAGGTTGAAGACGAAGGTGTTCCGAAACAGTATCTAATTATAGATACCGTGAATGTCAGTTATGGGCACGAAAGCAAAAATAATCATGATAACAGTTAGAATTATCGCGATATTTTTATCGTGAAAATTTTTTTTATCTAGATAATATTTCCAGGAAACTTTGTTTTATCACGATAATTCTTTTAAATTATCGCAATAGCTATCTCGTATCTCGCTGCAGAAATATGCCACCATACAATCCTTTTCTTTTACTAATTGGTTTTAACCGCTAGGCTGCTAAGCGCGATTCAGTCACCTTTTGCAGACAGTATAGGTCGAGATCAGACTGCACAGAATTTGCAGTCTGATCTTGGATCTACACTGTCCGATTAGAAGATGTTTTTCTCCAAATACTAGCATACCTTTGAAATAGCAAAGTTTGGGTTTTAAAGACCTTTTGCGGACAGTGTAGATCAATATCGGACTGTAAAGAACGTGCAGTCTGATCTTGGATTTACTCTGTCCGATCAGAAGATATTCCTCCCCCCCCCCCAAAAAAAAACCTTCGAAATAGTAAAATTCAGTTTTTACTGCCGGCTTGAAAGTTTCATCTCACCTATTTAGCAAGTTACCCCTTTACCACACGAACCCAACTTTAAACGATCCTGAAAAGAATTGAAAACATTGTAGGAAAGGGAAAAAAATTGCTGGTAACGAGCATTTTCTCCTTTTCCCACAATGTTCTCTACCCTTACCGAAACAACATCCTACATGTATTACCGAGTTACAGTTATTCTGTCGTCTGCAAATGCTTTGAATTTGGACGAGTCTAAAATTTTCTCTTTGGGTGAAGGGATAAGAGTTAATATTTTCATGCGTTATCTTAACCCTTTACCACACAATCCCGACTTTAAACGACCCTAAAAAGGAAGCATTTTGAAAACATTGTGGGAAAAGGAGAAAATGCTGGTAACCAGCATTTTCTCCTTTTCCCACAATGCTTTCTCCCCTCCCATAACAATTTCAATTTTTAAGTTGCATTTAATTTGTCGTCTGCAAATGCTTTCAATTTGGACTAGTCTAAAATTTTGTCGTTTGGTAAAGAGTTAATTCTGTGCAGACAACGTGTACTTTCAGCCATACCAGATTTAGCAACACCTGATCCTCATTCTTTTTCAACGATGATTTGACTTTGCCTCTTATCTTGACAATTATGTCGCATCGGAAATTTCACTTTTCACACAAAACAATGGGGAAATAGAGGCAATTAATGGCGTGGTCCCTTTTCATTATTTCTCTTCATTTTGGATCACAAAAGAGTTTTCGATATTTAAAATCTAGTACCTCTTTCGTTCCCCTTCTTTTTTAACCCTTTACAACACAATACCGAGATTTAACGACTCTGTGGAAATGGTCTTTCAACCCTTTACTTCATGACAGGATTTTAGAATTTTCCAAACCCAAAGCATGTGCATGCAGACGCCAAATTAAATGTGGCTAAAATTGTGGAAGTTGTCTTTGATAGGGTAGAAAACATTGTTGGAAGCAATGGTTACCAGCATTTTCTCATTTTCCAACAATGTTTTCAAAAGTCTTCTTTCTCGAGGTCTTGAATAGTTGGTATTGTGTGGTACAGTGTTTAAAACCTTGTTGGAAAAGGAGAAAATGCTGGTAACGGTCATTTACTCCTTTTCCCACAAGGATTTTCTACTCTTTCAGAGGCAGTTATCATCATTTCAGATATATTTAATTTGTCGTCTGCAAATGCTTTGGTTTTGGACTAGTCTAAAGTTTTATCGTTTGGTAAAGAGTTTAATTTCAAAAGCCACTTGAATGTCACCAGATCTTTTTACTACAGTTTCAACATTTCTCCTCTTCTTTGAAAACAGGAAGCAGACAAGGTTCATTGACTAACCCTTATACTGCTGAATAAGTCAATTGATACCTTCAAGTCGAGAGTACAAAGCCAAATGTTGCTATTTCAAAATTATTTTTTGGGGAAAATATTTTCTTATCGGACAGTGTAGATCCAAGATCAGGCTGCACGTTCTGTGCAGTCTGATCTTGATCTAAACTGTCTGCGGAAGGTCCTTGAGTCGCTCTTAGCAGCTAGCCTAACGCTTTTCCGCACAATCCCGAGTTTAACAAGCTTGAGGATAATGGCTTTTAAAAACATTGTGGGAAAAGGAGAAAATGCTGGTAACCAACATTTTCTCCCTTTTCCACAATGTTTTCTACCAATACAAAACCCATCAGTGTAGCAAAATTTAATCTGCCGCCTGCAAATGCTTTGGATTTAGACAAGTCTAACATTTTGTCTAGTGGTAAAGAGTACGCTGTTGTATCGATACTGGAAGGAAAATTAGATAGAAAATGCTGATTACCAGCGTTTTCTCCTTTTCAACAATGTTTTTAATAGCCAACTTTTTCCTCAGGATCGTTTAAGTCGGGATTGTTTGGTAAAGGGTTAATCTTTTACCAAACAATCCCGTATTTCTACAACCCTTGAGATTTTGAAGACATCGTAGGAAAAAGATTAAAAGTTTTCCAGCGTTTCGATTACAAATCGCCCCCATTTGACCAATATTATATACATGTACAACTTTGTCGTCTACAGATGAGCCATGCTCTGTGAAAAGGGGTTTAATGCATCTGCAAAAAGTATTGACCCATGCCAGCCTGCGCAGGAGTCGAAACGTTTTGCCATTATTAACCCTTTCCCAAACAAGCCCTGGTTTTCACGTGTCTGCAGTACAAGTCTTTTGAAAACACTGTGGGAAAAGGAGAAATTGCTCGTAACGAGCAATTTCTCCTTTTCCCACAGTGTTTTCTACCCTTTTTGAGACCTTTCTGCCATTTTCATCAAGTTTAAAATTGTCGTCTGCAAACTCTTTCAGTTTGGACCAGTCCAAAATTTGTGGTTTGGGAAAGCGTTAAACTTTCTGCATGTCAAAGGATCATTTTACCTCACGATTTAGCCGGCTGATAAACAAAATGGATTTTATGGAACCATAATTATATAATGACTTGCTTGGGATAGTGCATCACACAGATACATTCTCATGGAACAGAACAGGATCTTTGACTTAAAGCACGTAGGCTCATAGTCACAAATACTTACATATAAGCATGTTATGAAAATGGCAGTCATGTATCATGGAAGAAAATAATATTAACAATGATAACAAAAATACTAAAATATAGTTACACAAGTGAGAGAAGCTGAAAAGTAAATTTTCTATCCTGGAATTAATTGTTCAACTGAGTAGTATTCTTTCTTGATTTAAAAGCATGTTTATAATATGAAGTTAACTGTATCAACGTTTTTTTTATTGTTACTATCAAGTAATTCAATGAATTTATACATAATTGGATGTTTAAAATAATACTTAGGAATATAATTTGACCTTAAATCTTTGTAAAAAGGGCAAATCAATGTAAAATGGAATTCATCCTCAATGTCTCGAAGGTTACAAAGCTCTCTTTCATTTCTATTTATGCCATTATGATGTCCTGACTCAACATGTTTTTAGATCGTGCGAAGATAATCTTATTGAACTTAGAATATATCGTTGTGTTCTGTTTTCCAGTATCATTGAATATTGTTCCGTTTCATAGTTCAATTTAAGATTAGAATATAATACCATAGACGTGCTTTGATTAATATTAATATTTGATTAATACATGTTTGCCATTGAGTGATGTGGATTTCTTTCATTCGATTGTTAAACACTGGTATGAATTTATCGATATTGACAGATTCGGGATATAAGCAAGTTAAGCCCAAAACTCTCTAGAAGATTTTTAACTTTATTACACCAATTTTTGGTATGTAGCTTGAAACTTATGTCTGTCATTTGTTGTTCGATAATAGACCGCAAAATACAATTATTTTTCTTTTTATTAGATAGTTTTAATCAATATTTGGTAATTCGTGTCTAGCGGAGATGCATTAAAATCCGGTTTACCAGAACGCCGCTCAATATTGTTTTCAATGTAGTTGAATTTATTATCTTGTTATCGGGGAAAGGGCTTATCATTATATCACGTGTCATTTACAATCTTTGTATTATTATTTTGTATGACGAAAAACTTTGTTTAAGTCAAATAAATTCATTCATTCATTTTTTTTTTTTTTAACTCATTCGGCGCCAAATAAACTAATTCGGCCTCTTTTGATGGCTATAATACAATCCACTGAGTCTCCGGAATATTCTTATCATATAGGCTTGACAAAACAAGCGGAGGGCATAGATCAAAGATCAGACTGCACGTTCTGTGCAGTCTGATCTTGATCTATGCCGTCCGCAAAAACCCCTGTTTTCGCCTATGGCGCTGAAAGGGTTAATAGTGCTCCATTACAAATTTACCTCTAACAACTCAGAATAGACAAAGACGTTATGTGCAGTCTGATACTGGATGGGTTCGTTTTCACCAACCATTCTTAAGAACATCTTAGTCTTCTTTTCTAAAATTTTCTAAATTTGAAAGTAACACAACTTCTGATTGGCTGCACAATTTGGTTTAGCCAATTAGAAGTTGCGTTACGTCTAAAATTAGAAAATTCTTGAAAACGGAATATACTCAAGAGTGGTTGGTGTAAAAAAAAAATATTTTAAATCCTTTATCAAATAATCCCGACTTTTAACGACGCTGAGGACTTCCGAAAACATTGTGGGAAAAAGGAGAAAATACTGGTAACTAGTATTTTCTCCTTTTTCCATAATGTTTTCTAACCTTTCAAATATAAATTTTAATTTTTGAGTCACATTTATTTTGTCATGAGTCACATTTATTTTGTCATCTGCAAAAACTTTCGATTTGGACAAGTCTTAAATTTATTCCTTTGGTAAAGAGTTAAACCCTTTCTAAGTCTTCAAAAAAAAAAAAAATGAATAACAATAAAACACGAAAAAAAAAAAAAAAAATGATTAGAGGGAAAAGATAGAGCAGAGGGTCTTTTTTTTCTGCAGTATTATGGAAATCTTTCGATATCTTACAAAATAAGAAATAGCTGATGAAAAGTATATTTGATAATAAAATCAGATTGTATGGAACGTGATAATACATAAAATTTAAGTGTATCAGAAAACAACAGATTTAAGGAGAACACGCGGTTATGAGAGCGGTCGACGAACGTGACCAATTTATTGTTTTATATTCAAAATGTACCAGGAAAAATATGTTAAAATGAAATTTATTCGCTGAAATCATACAATTATTGGACATAAAAAAAAAAAAAATCATTTGAACCATGCTCTGGCGAAAGGCGACTTAGTGCATCTCCGTGATGCATTGTATCAATCAAGCAATCAGATAACTGTAGATCCATACTAGCCCCCTTTTTTCAATAACCGACTGAATCATGAGGTACACTGGTCCTTAACATACATGAAATTAACCAATAGCGAAAAGTTTCAGCCCAGGTCAGCCTGCGCGGACTGCGCAGGCTGGCCTGGGTCGATACTTTTCGCAGATGCATTAAGCCCCCTTATCACAGACAGCATAGCTCATTTCTTTTTTTAAGTTTTTAGAATAGGTTCAGATTAATCATTTTGTGTGATGGGTCACAGCAAAATAAATGCATCATGGCTTCATAAAGCAAAGATTGAGAAAGAAATTTTGGTATAAAATGGGACAACATATTGAAAGCCTACCTCTTTCACGGCCGGTGTTGCCTTGGGTAGCTTTTTTGGAAGGCGTAGATCAAGATCAGACTGCTAGGAAAGTGCAGTCGCTTCAGTCGCAATGGAAATATACTTTTAGACCTAAAGAAAAGTCGGCGAATCCATGTGGTTGGCAGAGACAGAGTTAAAGGGACATTAAACCAAATTTCGCTTCGCCATTTTTCTAGAAAGTTTTATAAATGATTGCTAATTTTCATTGGCGAGCAAAGATTGCTTTAAAACTAAAGCATACATAGAAATACATGTAGAAAATACGAGACATACGAGAGTGTAAAATTTCTCATGTCGTTAGTAACGGTAAAACTGTTATTGCATAGCAAGAAATAAATAATCTTTTAACGCGATAAAATGTATTTGGCTCCATAGTTCTGTGAGCAGAGTTGCCGACAACGGTTTTGAAAGCCGTGCATGGGTTCGAGTCCCACCGGAAGTAATTCTCCGCAATATCTTGAGGTTTTTTTTCCCGCAAATAAGAGTAAACAGTCACGTCCTTATGATTTTTCCTTTCAAAACATCAACTTTCTTCCGTAAAATAAAATTAGGTAAAAACCTGGTTTGATGTCCCTTTAAAAATGTACATATACATTTTTTTTTCATTATCTTGTTTGAAACAAAATCAACAAAACTCTGGTTTACCATGAAAACTGTGTATTTCTATAAGCTTTATGGGCTGTTTTGTCTGAGTTATACATGTATCTCCAACTTAGATGCTAGTTTTTTATGCTTTTTACAAAATAATGAAACCAAAGGAAATTGTATGCCATCATTAAAGCCTCAGAGCATCTTAACATTTTCGTTAAATAAATAAATAAATAAGATGAAATAAATAAGACAAGGTTACGAGAACAACGGCCAAGAAGAATAGTATTAAATTAAGAATTAAAAACATCAACCATTGATCTCAGTGTCATTTTTTGTGAAATTTCCACTTTGTTTGAATACGATTTTAATGTCGCATTCAACCTTTTAACCCTTTTCCACACAAGCCCTGGTTTTCATGTGTCTGCAGTACAAGTCTTTTGAAAACACTGTGGGAAAAGGAGAAATTGCTCGTAACGAGCAATTTCTCCTTTTCCCGCAATGTTTTCTACCCTTTTGGAGAACTTTCCGCCATTTTCATCAAATCTGAAATTGTCGTCTGCAAACTCTTTTAGTTTGGAAGGGTCTAAAATTTGTCGTTTGGGAAAGGGTTAAGGAATGGAGGACCTTTCAGTAGTGTTTCAAAGGTATTCCCTAATGATGTCATTTTCATAATTACCAAGATAATTTCAGACCTCTGTCAGACAAAGGTCGTGTAAAACGTATGACAGTAATAAAACATTAAAGAAGGGTTACAGAGTATGTCTATATATTTTCCCTAAGGAGAATTAATACTAGAACCGTCTGCTCTCATTGAAAGTGATACATCGTTTTTTGCCACAGGATTGACTGAATAAGCCATCAGATGGTTTCCTGTTTATTTATGTGAGATTTCAAGCCTTAGGTTTTTTTTTTAACTGCGTCGTCCTCACCATCGTGGTGATGGTGGTTGTTAGCCCTTTGGCTGCTAAGCGCGACTCATTGACCTTTTGCGGACAGTGTAGATCAAGATCAGACTGCACAGAACGTGCAGTCTGATCTTGGATCAAAGATATTTTTTCTCAAAAAAAAAATGTGTTTGAAATAACATTATTCAGATTTTTACTATCGGCTTGAATGTTTCATTTAACTTATTCAGCAGGATGGGGTTTAGTGTAGTATTACGGCGTTTTTCACTTGATGAGGCCGAGGGTTGAACCAAATGGTTCTGCAGTAAAAATGTATATTCGTTAGATTTAAGTAACTGTGATGAATAATAAAGTACATTCTTACATATACATATAAACTAAATCTGAAATTCATAATATTCGTTCCATATTGTTATTTTGGATTTTTCTGTACATGCAAGTGACACAGTGTTGACGTGTAAGTCTAGTAAAAATTCCATGATCTCTGAAATGTACTATGCATTTCAATAGCAGTTCCAGTTTCTTTTGATGTACATGGCCCGCTTTCACCAAGCATTCTAAATATCGATCGCATTCTAAATTTCAACACAAGCTTCCTGATTGGTCGAGACTTAAGGTCAAGGCCAGTCAGGCGGCTAGTCTTGGAATATAGAATTAGAACGAAATAGGTGAAAACGACACTAGGGTGGTATTAGGTTTGGGCCATGCTTTTGAAAGGGGGTTTAATACAACTGCAAAACGTTTTGACCCATGTCAGCCTGCGCAATCCGCGCAGGCTGACATGGGTCGAAACGTTTTGCTATTTGTAAAATTTCTGCATGTCGAAAGACTATACTACCTCATGACCCAATCGATTGTTAGACGAAATTGTTTTCAAGGATCCATAATTATCTGATGACTCGCATGGCATCACGAAGATGCATTGACCTCCCTTTCCCACATCATGGCTTTTTTTAGCCCTGCGGTTGCGGGCGCCCAGAACATGATATTTGCTAGTGTAAATGTATGCAGGAGTCAGAAAGTATCTCCTCTTGCGGGTTATTATTTACAACTGTTTTGATATAAAAATTTAACAAACAAACCGCTAATTGTAGAGTACATGTGCGTTTATTCTCGACATTAATACTGCCTCTCGCAGCTTAGTCTGGATTACTTGCCCCTGCAACTACGTTATCGGGTCAGGCAAAGCGCAATAATGGCGGCCTCCTGGGTGTCCTCAAGCGTACCCCTACATGCTTCCCCGTTTTCCCCAATTTCATGTGATCCAGTTTGATCACTTAATAAAATGAGATCAATTTTGAACAAAAAATACATTACCGAATTTAAAACGTGCTGTTGGGGTATGGTTTAAATATAAATTCGACTATGAATCATTTTAAAAGTAGCCCTGTTTTCGGACGTTATATAGGTTTTTCTCGCTAAAAAAGAACGACATGTAGAAAAACTCACTGCCAGGACTTTATTGCGAGCGATCTGTTTTGAATTCAGCCTATGATCCGATTTGATCATGTGAAATATCAATATCCCGTCTCCTCTGCATATTACCAAAAGGGGCCGCAATTATTGCGCTTTGCCTGACGTACTCTTGCAGTACGGCGGGATACCAGACTACTCGCGGCTAACCAAAACATGAAGAAAATGTTTACAAAGATAAAGCATGGTAACCTCTGAGCATTCAGTATCCCCCAACCATCCTAACTTGCAATCATATCCCGTGAAATCTCAATTTTGAAAGCGTCGCAATTTCTGATTGGATATATCAGTTTGATGTACATGTATTCAAACAAATATCGCATTACTTTGAAATTTAAAAAAGAAATATCACACACACACACACACACACACACACACACATATATATATGTGTGTGTGTGTGTGTGTGTGTGTGTGAGCCATGCTCTGCGAAAAGGGGACTTAATGCATCTCCGTGATGCATGATACCAACCAAGCAAGTCGTCACATGATGATGGATCCATAAAGATCATTTTGTCTGACAACCAACTGAATCTTGAGGTAGACTGGTCCTTGGACATGGAGAAAATTGACCTAATAGCGGAAATTTTCGGCCCAGGTCAGCCTGCGCGGACTGCGCAGGCTGACCTGGGTCGATACTTTTCGCAGATGCATTAAGCCCCCTTTTCACAGAACATGGCTCATATAGAATGGTTGGTGAATTAGGCACGTATCTTCAAGCCATATCGAGTTTGAAGGAAAATAATCAACCAAGTGGTTAAAGAGTCTTATTTTAACTAAAGAGACCTAAAAAATAACGGACATTCGGTTTTTCTGTATAAAAACCTCTATTTGAGAAAAGAGGGAAAAGAGAATGATGAAAGCTTTTAATGAAATAAAATTTGATATAATTTAATAAGTATTCCCGGTAAAATGTTGGCATTGCTTAGCATTTAAATTACTAACCTGTAATCAATTCTTTTGTCTCGTAATTTAACCACCGTCTGTAAAGATGTTCCGTTCATCTTTGCCTTAGCATTGGGTAGAGAGCATAAAAACATTTACCAATAATCCCGTGACGATCTTGATGAAGAAGGTTTTTGAAAACATTGCAGAAAAAGGAAGGGAAAAGAAGAAAATGTTGGTTACCCGCAATGACAAATTCCTTGGCTTTAGTCAGATTAAATTAGTCGTCAACAACTCAGGCGGCTTCAAAAGTTAGACGAGTCTATTATTGTGTCATTTGGTAAAGAGTTGAAATAGTAAAATGGTATGTGAACGGTGTACTCTGCCACAACATGTCCATGATACAGGGAATTTTGTCCAAAACGAGGTATAGATTTTCCATGAAACTGTTCCCTTCTTATGTATGAAGTTAACTTTTAGTTTATTTATTTATTTATTTATTTATTTGTTTATGTACATGTATTTATTTATTTATTTATTTATCATAAGAGAGAAATAAGAAAAACTCGGACAGGCAGTAATAGGCAACCTTGGAAAAGTGGATTTAATAATCCTTAGGCTGCTAAGCGCGACTTTCTAACCTTCTGCGGACAGTGTAGATCAAGATCAGACTGCACATAATGTGCAGTCTGATCTTGAATCTACACTGTCCGATAAGGAGATATCTTTCCTCCAAAAATACCTTTTTGAAAATTTGGGTTTTTTTCACTATAGGCTTGAAAGTTTCATTTCTTTTATTTAGCAGGATAAGGGTTAAGAAGCTATTGCGGTGCACATTCGATTGTGTGGGTTTTCAATTAACCCTTATCTGCTAAATAAGTTAAATGAAACTTTCAGGCCGATCGTAAAAACCCGAATAATGCTATTTCAAACTTATTGTTTGGAGAAAAATATCTCCTTGTCGGACAGTGTCGATCCAAAATCAGACTGCACGTTCTGTGCAGTCTGATCTTGATCTACACTGTCCGTTAAAGGTCATTAAGTCGCGCTAAACAGCCATAGTGTTAACGGGCTTTGAAATCTTCCCAACACTTTTTGTTGTCATAATGATTACTTACGTTAGTAAGTTCTGATAAAACACGCAAGTTTTTGTTTACCCTCCGTCGTCTTACAAAAAAAAAAAAGAGTTAAAAAAAAAACATGAAATTGGAGAGATACAATCGTCATGACTTTCCGCCCGGTTGGTTTTTCATAGAAACACTAAAGCTCTTTTTTGTACCCTTCACCACGTGACATTAGATTATACTTATCCTAATTTGAAAGCATTAAATTTTGTAGTTGACAAATGAATAGGGCTCAAATGATGGGATTTGTCTCTGGAAGGGTTGCAACATTGTAGGAAAAAAAGAAAATGCTGGTTAACAGCATTTTTTTCTTTTTCTTTTTCATTATTGTTTTCAAATGCCTCCTTTATCAGGGTCGTGAAACCACGGGAATAGTTGGTGAAAGATTTAAGAACAAAGTCAACGGAACCTTGAGTCATGTCATACATTTCAAGTTAAATATCACTTGACAAGAGAAATACCCTATATCCAATTTCTTGGCGCTTGCAGTGTGACAAAATACACAGAAATTTAGATGGAGGGACTGAAAGTGATCGCAAAATATGTGTCTAAACAAAAAAAGTACGTCTATAATGATGTATGGTGGCAGATGTCACTTCAATTTTCAGAGAAATATTTAAATTTTCAGTATACTAAAGTATACGTGAATCTTGTAATTCTTTCGGCAAACGACAGCCAAATCTCGCGATAGGAAAAAAAACTTATAAATATCATGAGCCGGTGAACAGCCGGATTAAAACGAAGATAACATCTTACTCATTTTTAGACAAAACCATGTATCAAATTGTAAGCAAATGTCTCAAACACAGTTCTGGAACGAGGAACAACATTTGTCTTTCCTTATTAATGGAAAGTGTGAATATAAGTTGAATTTTAGCTGTAAGAATACCGTGCTTTGCGCTGGCTACAGAAATTTCTTTGCACTAGTTTCGATTGGAGTCAAAAGTTACATGTTACATGTTTAACCATTTCCTTGGTGACTCATGAAACCCTCTACATATAAAATCCTCACCAAACAACAAATTTCTTTTCCTTTTCCAGTTTGAAAGCACTCGCAACTTATCTATGGCTTAAATGATGGAAATGGTCTTTGAACGGATAGAAAAGATTGAACGCAAAGGAGAAAATGCTGGTAAACACCATTTTCTCCTTTTCCAACAATATTTTCTATAGTCTCCTTCAGGGTCTTTAACATTCTGGATTGTTTGCTAAAGAGTTAATACAACGAGTGTGCAGACTGCAAATATTCTGGCACAGCTCCAGTTCCGCACGTTCACTACCTTTGCCCCTGCCAAAGAAGGCAGCCCTGTAACACGCAGACACATAAGGGGCACTTGCTTGCATCAAGCAAACGCATGTACATGTACTTCTTTTTCGATAGCATACTTGAATCATATAATTATGAAAAAGCGATTTTTTCCTCCTTTTGAAATTCCTCATTTGAGTCATACGCGCCAGTGTCCGGCAGGCCTAGATTAGCACAGTAACGGGGTAAGACATACTTCGCTGGCTTGACAATATCCGAAAATAACTGGTGGATAACTAAGAAACTAAGACTTCTTTTACCAAGGTAAGTTGTTTTTGGGTAAGTTAAAGAGAACGTTACCGTGCTGCCGGGAACGATTAAAGCTATAGTGATGGAATCATTGCATGACTGCGCTGATGGCCCATAATGCTGATTGTTTCACTAGAATCGTATGTATGGTTTTCTTTTCAAATTTTAGGAACCGAGGAAAACTGCAATTCTTCAACCAGTATTACATACAGAAGCCGTTGTGAGATTCTGCCATTGGTCTCTGACCTTTTTCATGGAAAAAAATCTACGTTAAAGTATAAAAAAGACTCAAGTTGCGACTATGTCAAATTTCAAGTACTTACGCTGAGAAAGACAGATCAACAGTTTGTTTCGAACCTTACTGTGTCTGTGAACAGTCTGACGGCCATTACAAATTATCTGTCAAAACTTAGCCATGAATTTCCATCATGTATACTTTGAAAGCATGAGCAACTACTTTCTGTTTACAAACTTCTTTCAGGCTCAGAAGATAACAATTTCTTGTGGTTGTCGATACTGTTACTTATCTTTTATATGTCTTGATCATATGATTTGCATGCACTATTTTGTGGGTAAAAGAGTCACTATATTTTCTGTTACGTTTTCGTCGTCGTATTAAATGAAAGCATCGTTACCAGCATGAAGGATTTTTAAGCTTTATTGAAAAGATCGCGGTTTCAATTGAAGATTCCTAAAGCAAAAATCATTGCCCCTTACTAGTTAACAATCGGATTTGTCACTTCCTATGTGCGTTCAAAAATAACCCAAACCCTTCCGTCATGCCATTGCAATACATTGCGAGCGCGTTTCGAAATCGTTTGACTCTTTTAACCCTTAGACTGCTAAGCCCGACTCACTGCGCTTTTGCAGACAATGTAGATCAAGACTGCACAGAACGTGCAGTCTGATCTTTAATTTACACTGTCCGATACGGTATTTTCCTTCCGATGGAATCAACTTTGAAAACGCAATATTTGGGATTTTGCTATTGAGTGGAAATTTTCGTTTCATTTACTTAGCAGTTTAAGGGTTATTGTATGCAACACTTCTTGAATTGTCGAGTTGTTGATTTGGCCACAATCTTTTCTTGAGCCGACTTTTCATCTAGCCTTAGTCTTAGCAAATCCTGTGTTTCTGTACATAGTTTAATCCTGTGTTTCTTAACATAGTTGAATTCTTCGATTGAAAACATCCAAGCTACTGCATATGTGGTTACTGGTTAAGCGTTTTTGCACATGGGATTATTAGTAAACCTTTTACAAAAAAAAAACCCCGAAATTAAATGAACGTAAGGAACAAGATCTTTGAAAACTTTGTGGGAAAAGGAGAAACTGCTAGTAACCAGCATTTTTATCTTTTTTTCGCAGTGTTTTCCAACCTTCTTCCGATAAATCTTTATTTGAGCCACATTTAATTTTCTGTAAGCAAATGCTTTTAAGTTAGGCAATAATAAAATGTCGTTTGATAAAGTGTTAAACCTTTATTATCGTTTTCAAGATCAATGGCCCGACAACCCATAAACATCTTACCTGTTATAATAGTTTACTTAGTCGAACAAAGAAAACTCAAGCGAGGATTCATCGTGTTAATAATCTGTTCTATTTCGCATTTCTTGAATATGTAATTTTCGTTTACTTTTTTTTTTTTTTCACTTTTTAGCAAAACAGTGTAGGACAAAGTGAAGTATGTGTAAAGTTTCGCGGATAGTGACTTAGACACCTAGAATTGAAGAGCACAAATATTTAAAGTCCAACCAGGGTAGTGACTCAATTACGAGTCGTGATACATACCTCAAAAATTCAATCTAGTAAGCCAAACTTTTCGTGTAATCATTCTCATACAGGTTGAATAAAATCAAAAAGAAAACTTGGAGACGGTTTGCGGCGTCAGACTGGGTACAAACAAACACTTGGGTCAGTCGCATGGCCAACCGAAAGGATGATAACAATATACATCCGCCAATAAACTCCAATTGCGAGATTACTAGTCTAGTTGTAAACAAAAGAAGTGCCTATTGTCAGAAATGTCTTTTTTAGAGTGATACTGAAATTAGTCCGACTCGCTTGTTTAATGTAACCGCTAGGAGAATAAGGCACTTTCTTATAGAGTTTGTTTTTGCCGTGAAAACATCTTCAGGAAACGTAACCTACAAAACATCATCATTATCATCATCACGATAAAGCTAGGAAGAGAAATTTATCAGTTTTTTGTATAGCCTGGTCTTACGACATACATGTTGAAACTGGAAAAGTCCAAAATTTAGTAGTCTAGTATAGAGTTCATAGGAAGGCAGCTCATGAAAAAAATCACTGAATTTCCAGAAAGAAAGAAAGAATTTCCAGAAAGATAGATAGATGGATTACGAACTGTACATCATCACAAAAAATACAATGAGGACATATGATGATAGTCATGGTTTGATTCAAAAAGTATTATAAAACAGATTTGTAAAGAAATAGAATATGGAATATTACAATACATGTTAGAGACTCGTCGTAATACATTGACAAAGAATTTCCAGAAAGACTATACGTTTACCTTGGCTTTCATCAAAATAAAATGTTTGATTTTTTTAGATTTATTTTACCTATAACCATACTTAAAGGCTATTTTGTTCAATAGGCTATAATGCCATCTGGAACCATTACTCCACAAACAATTCCCTCTGCAATACTTTTAACCTTTATACCTTTATACTGCTAAATAAGTCGAACGAACGGTTTCGAGCCATTAATAGAAACACGAATGTTGCTATTTCAAATTTATATTTTGGAGAAAAAAGCATCTCCTCATCGGACAGTGCAGTTCGAGCCCTCACTGGATCCACTGGGCTTTTCTTTGGAGTGTCCTTGGCTAAGACACTTCAGAGCACTAGCCTAGTACTGGTGAAACCCATAAAAAACATAAAGATGTGAGCTGTCGCCGTGATATGACTGACATAATGTTGAAAGCGGCTTAAAACACCATTCCATTCAATTTACTTCAATTCCCAAATGTCAGACATTGTAAATCAAACACCACGATCGATGCAGTCAGAGTTTGATCTAAACTGTTCGCAAAAGCCACTGCAACTGTCTTTTGTGCTGACCGGTATAAAAAAAAAAAAAAAAACCGATCTAGCTGGGAATATTGAATAAGTAAGTAAAAATAAAAGTATTTCACCTTTATCAGCAGTTGGAGTGTGGCTTAGAGTACATACACATGCATAGATTATATGTTCATACACTCTCTCTGCGCAAACAAAGAAAAGACCACAAAACTAATCGTTTACCAATGTAGGCCAATCCCTCCAATATACGTGGTTGGTTAGATTCAGAAAAACTAACTTTCATATTAAGTAAAATAAACGTGAATACCTTATTACTTTACCAATTTTTTGGTCTAGTTTTAGTGCCCTTGACAAATTTCGATTCTGTCATCTTGGTGTACAAATACCAGGGCGCAGATCGAAGTTCTGCATGGCAACTGACTGATACCGCTTTAGTTTTCCACTATTCTACTTGTATATCCACTAACACGTGAGATCCAAATGTCAGGTCCTTTTCTTCGACAACACAATTATGTAATGTTGATCTTATATTTGAGTCATGCTCTGTGAAAAGGGGACTTGGTACATCTCCATGACGCTTGATACCAAGCAAGTCATCAGACTATTATAGATGCATAAAATCCGCTTTGTATGACAAACCGACTGTATCATGAGGTATACTGGTCCTTTGACATGCAGAAAATTTACCGAAAGCAAAAGGTTTTGGCCAAGGTCAGCCTTCGCGGACTGAGGAGGCTGACCTGGGTCAATAGTTTTTGCAGATTCATTAAGCCCCTAACACAGAGCATGGCTCACTTGAACTCCGCAACTATCGCGTGTTACATACACATACTATTCCATGCATTTATTACTGATCATTCCAAATGAAAAATACTGTATAGTGCTTATTTTTTTCTTCAGATGAAAGTCACATTGAAATACTGAATTGAATAACATCTTGATGAAATACGATACTTGCACAAGCATAGAATACTGATTTTGATGTATAAAAAGTTTTCGAAATCCGTCAACTTTAGTTCTTCCAGGGTGTGTCAAAGTCCATGTAGAGAGCTATAACTCAAAATTTGAATCAATGAATCTCCCTTAAAGATGAAAGTCTGTGTCCAGTTTCACGAAAAAACTTAAGTCTCTTATTTTGCTCAAATGTGCTGACAGACTCATTTTCTGACCCAAGTTAAGACTCATTTCGCCAATATTAACAGACCTAGGTAACATTCTCGAATCCTTTGTTGACAGAACGTTTAGTCCCGATTCAGCAAAATAATGGACTGTAAGCCGAGTTAATTCCGTTTATTTTGCCGAGTTGAGTCTGAAACGTTATGTCAACCCAGGGTTTGAGAATATTACCAACGTTTGTTTATGTTGGTGAAATGTGTCTCAAGTGATGAACCCTACCTTAGCCAAACCTCGAGTCTGTTTGCGTATTTGAGCAAAAAAAAGGGGGTTTTTTATGTGTGTGAAATGGGCCCTGGTTCTCAGACATTTAGAATGTGTTTACGCAACTAGGTAAAGAGTAAACAAAAGATAGAGCGACTTGGCAAATTTTTACCTTGTTATAAAATTCATTTTTCTGTCAGCGACTAATACTTGGACCTACCGAATGATATCAGATTGTCATCGTCACAATAATTTCCATACTTTAAATGGGACGATTTAAAAGTGAATTCATTTCAACGCCCGCGTTGTTTACCTTTGGCCGCCACTGGCCAAAGGAATAAAAAATTTGTATATAAATTAAAATAGCATCACAACCTGAATCACATGTTTGACTATATAAAAAGAAATTCAAAGTGCACAAGATTCAGATCAAATGAGAGTGTTTGTTTATAACTAAAATGTGATCGTGTATACATAGGATATTCGTTGTGTTGTCAAACTATGAAACTTACAATTTTTTAAGCGTGAATGAAAAAAAAAAAAAAAAAAATGCGTACCAAGTGCATTTTGACGCATTCTTATATTTCTTTTGAAATCGGATCATACGGGAAAAATAAAACTTTTAAAATGATTAGATAATTATCCACATTTACTGTTTCTTTTTGGAATCGAAAGAATTAAAAAAAAAAAAAAAAGTCAAGTTATAACTGAAGTTGTAATCCATATTAATCGAACAGAAAATCTTCTGCGAATGTTGTTAATGTGTGACATATTCGTTGTATATGATTCATTTTCTAAAGAAGTAATAAACGATGAAAAGATGCTTGGGTCTGAAAACTATCAGGATTTTATTACTTAACAAATAGCTAAGGTTTGTCCGAATAAAGAATATTAAATTGAACGGTCAAACTGTAAGAATTTCGATTTGATTACATGTGCCTGATTTAGAATCTATGAAGATCTACTAATTTCTTTTGGAAGTGAATGCTGATGATTTTTTCATTTGTTAACTGCACATCAATTTTTTACTATGGCGACAGGAATTTACTGCTTTGCGAATGTGCCTTTTAATGAGATAATCGATAATTTGTTCTTGTAAATTTGAAAACCGTTGAAAACTTAATCGACTAAATATTTTAATTTACACAGCAGTCTGAAAAAATTATTTCCAAAGTTCCAATTAACAACAAAGCACATGTAATTCAAAGTATTTCAAACGGCGGTATAATAGAAACTGAAACGGATTGCTCTATTTTCCATTGTCTGAAAGAAACTTTACATTTGGAATAAGAATAATTTGATAAAATTTGCTTCAATTTGATGTGTGTGAATTTATCTTGAAACTTCTGACAAAGTCGGATTACGGTGAACACTCTGTCTAAAATTACTAATATCAGATTGGCAGGGATATCACGTATGTTTGTATGTTTACCGAGAGAATAAATAAAACGTGTAAACTCCAAAATATAAAATTGAATTTTAATTGATTTAAACAGGTTTTACACCTGTTGCAAATGACACAACATTGATGATAAATATAATTACGACTAAGTTTGTGCATAGTCCTGGAAAAAGTCCTTGCATCGTCCATGAATGCAGTCTTAGTTCATTGTGATATGTCCATTGTAAAAGAAAATAAGAAATACATGAAAACATTCTAAACACAAAAAATATATAACATTTCTTTTTTTTATCTTATGTTATCGGTATATGAAATGAAAAAAGGCAAGCCATGATTTTAAAAAAAAAAGCGTTTTCACTAGGAAATCTGTCGTAGGTCCTATCATATCCATAACAAGTTAATTCTGGAACGAAAAAAATAAGTACAACCAGAAACAACACTAATAAACTTCCATTGAGTATAGTTCTATTGTTTTTCGACACAATTGCTGTTTCTCTCTGCACACATTTTTTTTTTTTTTGGAAATATTTTACAATGAGTCTCTAGTATGCATTGTAATATTCCAAGTTCTAATTCCTAAGATCCCTGTCTTATATTACTTTTAACTCTTTACCAAACCACAAAATTTTAGACTCATCCAAATTGAAAGCATTTGCAGACGACAAAATCATTTGACTAAAAATTGAAATTTGTTTTGGAAAGGGTAGAAAACATTGTTGGAAAAGGAAAAAAATGCTGGTTACCAGCATTTTTTTTTCCTTTTCCCACAATCTTTTCAACAGGCTTCCTTCTCAGAGTCGCGAAAACTCGGGATTGTTTGGTAAAGAGTTAATCAACATGTAATCGCATGTGACCATTATTATTATGTCACTATTGTATTTTCTGCGATAATGTACTGTTTGTGCAAATCGTAGTAAATTTATTCCTTTCAATTCTGAATGGTGTTTCACATTTTACAAAGAATATTTCAAATTGTACTTGCCCAACTGATAATGTTAAAAACAGTACTTAGAGTCAGGAAACGTTCGACTTGGACATAAAAAATTCACCCTTCAAGTCAGAAGCGAAAGGACAATCGAGATTATCAATATTTTTATATATTCTTGAATTAAGGACGTTTTCTAGAGTTTTAATTCTTTCCTAGAATTTTTGCAATGCTGAATAAAAAAAGAAAATGATATGTTGTCTAATTCGTTTTCTTGTTAAATGTATGTTTTCATGGTAACAGTATACTATCAAATTCTAAAAATTGTGACTCTTGCTTGAAAATGATTATAACGTTGTCCGACAGGTTTAATTTTATGATTTAAATAAAATCAGAACTACATATTTGTATATTCTTATCTAATATTCAGAAAATTTAAATTCCATTTATATTTTTTCAGATAGGGTCGTTTTTTCAAAAAATTAAGAGTTCTGCAAGTAATACTGAGTTACCAAAAATACATGTACCTTTCCATAGATTTTGTCCATTTTTTTTTTTTTTTTTTTAAATAGAATCCTTAAAGTACCTTCTATTTAAATTTAACAAAAAAGAAAAGATTGTCGAGTTCAGATTTTCTCAAAATTACAGTTTCCATGGCAACCATAAAACAGTTTTATACAAAAATTCTCAGTTTTACTGAAAACTGAAAAAGCATTTTAAAAAAAACATACAGGAATAGTCATGTATTAGTAAAAACGATAAAACATTTGATATGCAATATTCAAATGATAGGTTACCTATTATCAAAGACCAGCCAGAAGTGAAGATTGGTTCGGGTAAATATGGAAAATTTTCAGATTTATTTTGAATTGGGCTCGTAAAATATTTGAAGTATGTAAGCTGGTTATAATATGCATAACTTAACATTGGGTTAGCACGATTATAATCCTGGATGCAAACCCCATTTTACCCTTTCTGCGCCATAGGCGAAAACAGGGGCTTTAGTGCATGGCATAGATTAAGATCAGACTGCATGGAATGTCCAGTCTGATTTTGGATCTTGTTTAGTCAAGTCTGTAGGCTAATAATTCGATGTAGGCTACTAATTCAACGACTACTTTTTCATGGCTCGTTCGACGATTATAATATCTCATCGCGAGAATACGTTTCTGTACACTTTGCATTAGAAGAAGTGGGTGGGGAACTGATTGTGACCTTCGTTCCTTCTGCCTCGCTAGTTGCATACAGTCGGTATTTCTTGTAGTATCATCTCTTGGAATTGCAGACTGAACCCTTGAAATACGGTCTAACTTAGATTTCCTCGCAAAATGTCCTTTACAGCGAAACATGTTTAGACTGTTTATGATTTCGCGCCGTACAGTGAAACTATCCGAGTACTACTATTTCCTTCATGAAGAGTCCAATATCGTCATTTATACTAATATGCCTTCTTAGGGCTCCAAATTTGATTTGAAAAGAAATGAGGTTATTCAAAATGACGAACACGCCCGGACGAACTAGTCAAGACGAACAAGCTCGGGCGAACAAGCCGCCCGGGGACGAAAAAGCCCGTTTCCATGCGCACTAGGTTGCGGGAAAAAAACTCCCGAAAACATCCTTAAATGTATGTAGTGCATTTCTGTATTTTGGCAAAACCCTGACGAAGAGGTACTTAGTAATGTAGAGGTAATAATAAGTAATTTCACTATTATTATATATATTATCAGTATTTTTCAAGCAAACCTTTGTTCAAGTGAACAAATTGGAAATTGGTGAGTGTAAGTGACTCCATTTTATCTTTCAGCTTGTATGTACTTCTTGAGACCCGTCTTAAGTAAATCTTTTTCAAGGTACAATGACGCTCTAAATTTATAACCTTTTCTTTGCAAAATTCAAAATCTTTACTAAATACTTAGGTTGTGGCTTCTTTATGGTCGGAACAATCTCAAAAAGACAGAATTCTTATCTTGTAACTTGAAATGGGCAATGTTTATATTTTGCTTGTCTTAAGGGGAATGATATATGGTTAAACGCCGTATAGAGCTTGACTCTTCCTGCGATGGTAATTCGAGGAAATACGACTCCACATTTCAACGCCTTCCAAACATAAGAACCTCATATTTTTCTGCGTGCTATTCTTTGCAAGATCTTGTAAAATCTGTGTTTTAATTACAAATAATTCATAGAGAAAAGAACAATTCAAATAGAGAGCTGGTTTTCCAATCCCCAGTTATTCAGTCATTTACTTTTTAATTAGAATTAGATTATATATACAAAGGAATTTGAATGAAATACGTGCACTTTCAGACTTTTTCAATTTTAATCAATGGTAAAGTTTTAACAGATTTCAGTTAAAAATTCGATTACAAAGCATTCAGCATTTTAGATAATACATTTTCTTGCCTTTAGAAAAGACATGAAAGTTTACAACCGTCGAATACAGAACAAAACTATTTCAGTTATTCAAGGTGAAAATCACTACTGGCAAGACAAAGGTGACCACAACTAGAATATGATAAACGTAAACAAACACTGCCCATCTTGTAAATGTTAAACACGGATTTACCCTTTGGTCCTATAAGTTTAAAGGAAAATAGTTCAACATAAATGTCTGATGTCCATTTTAATGATATACTTCAATAATATTGAGAACAATTCAACAGAGAAAAAGTCAGTTTCACTTTAGAAGTATATGATGCTGATTATGTAACTAGCACTGAAAAAGTAGTTAATACAAACTGAATCTGTTCAGACTTCTGTCCTGGGTGTAAAGATGATGTTACTCACAAAAAAGGCAGGTGAGTAACAAATACAAGAGAGCATATAAACAATCAAATATAGGTGGAAAAGAATGCATGCAAAAATCCAAATTCAGAAACCATGGTATAGAACTTTTTTTTTTTTGTAAACTATGCAATTGTTATTCCTCATGTCAAGTATATACAAATATTGAACCTAATTGTTAACATGAAATGAAGAGACTTGTGCCCTACTATAATTCGGAGTCCGTATATTGTGGTTCTTGAGCGAGAGAGAGAAATGATAAGGTTTCTTTTTTTGTTGTAAGCATATAACTGAGAATAGCTATGAATATAGTTTTGTGTCAACAAAGAGAAAGTACATAGTACATGAACGACATCGACGGTCAAGAAAACATTTTTGTTCTTGATGCTTTACACAGTGATCGATTTAATACACCAATCTTTCATATTTTCATATGCTAGTACAACAAGTATAATTTGAAATTTATTTTTGCGCTATTTTTTTTTTTTTTTTTTAAATAACGGGGAGTACACACATACTATTAAATCTGGCAATAATTGTTCATACAAGCATTTTTTTCCTTGCATTAATTTGAAAATTCGTCATAGATATCTGCCCAAACATTATTTTTCGAATCGCCTGTAAGCATAACAATATGGATATATCTTTCTAATTAGATATGCAGACCATCATTTTTTTAAATACATTACTTGAGTCAAAAAGGTAGAGTGCTGGGTTACACGCAAGGAGTAGAGAACAAGTTTTCATTTCATTTCATTTCAGAAGTTTTCTTATTCAATAGTGACCCACCAGATCTCCTTTCTGTAGGTTTGTTATTCAAAATTTTATTTTTTTGACATCTTTAAAAAAAATTGCTGTTTAAAACAAAAACAGGGGTATTGCATTGTTGAGAGACGAGAACGAGTATTAATGTCTTTTGTCAGAAAAGTGATGAGTCAGTTTTGTAGATATTACATCCGAATTACATGTAATTGGCAATCTATGTATGTATATAATTTTATTTATCATAACGAAAAAGTAAGAGCTAAAATTGAAGTTAATTGAAATACTAATTTTTGATCGTGAGAAGATTTATTTATTTATTTATTTTTTCCGCTACATTTGTAAACAAATACAGATTTTTAAAGCTAGATATGATCAATTGGATGAATCTCGTATAAGGAGCCAGGGAACACATGCTTGGAATATTTGAAACTATTATTCTAGATACTCACAAAAAAGTGAGATAGTTGCCAGACAACAACCAATGACACTATATGAATAAACTCTTTTATTTTTGAAGCAGTGACCGATGGAAAATTATATGAATATGTAGCAGCACTCTGGAGAAGGGAAGTTTTATGCACCTCTGAGATGCAACATAACTTCCAAGTCATCAAATAAATATGGATCCGCATAAATTCTATTTTGTTTAACTCTTTACCACACAATTTCGACTTTTAACGACCCTGAGAAAGAAGCCTTTTGAAAACATTGTGGGAAAAGGAGAAAATGCTGGTAACCAGCATTTTCTCCTTTTCCCACAGTGTTTTCTGCCCTTTCCAAAACAAATTTGAATTCTTAAGTTGCATTTAATTTGTCGTCTGCAAATGCTTTCAATTTGGACTGGTCTAAAATTTTGTCGTGTGGTAAAGAGTTAACAGCCGACTAAATCGTGAGGTAGAGCGGTCCTTGGACATGTAAAAAAAATTACAAATAGCAAAATGTTTCGTTCGATTTCAGCCTGAATTAAATCCCCTTTTACAAAACATGAAGCAATTATATTGAAAAAAAAAAAAAAAATCTGATGGTGGTAGGAACTTAAATAATATTTCGACCGTATAACAGTTTTTTTTCTTTAATTTTGTGCATTACATGACTGATACCGAAATTTTTTATCATTACTGAACTAACTATCGTTAAATTTGACCACAATCATGGCCTGATATCGGTACAAAAGAGCATAAATTGCGATTTATTAATTTAATTTCCGTCAACCCTTCTCTGTTATCATAAACCTAGATCTAGATTTGTTTAATCCTTTGTCGATTTTTTTGGTGTCCGTGTTGGTTATGTTGTCCATATTTTGTGGTCAGAGTTTTTTTTTTTCTACATGTTTTGTCAATATACGCAAGCCTGTGTATTTACAAGAAGACATCGAAGTTTTCTCATTTCATAATATAGCTAGAGTTACATATTATTGTCTCGCATCAAGCTCTATGTAACATATCTGTTTATCAAGAATTATACCAGAAAACCTATCGTTGCTCCATATCCCGTGTAGTTCTGCAGATATTCCCGACGTTATTTTACAGAACAACTTCTTCTATGGAACGGACAATCATTTTTTTTTTTATGATAATCAACCTTTTTTACTTGTAAAATCGGTCTTCACATAGGTCTTGTTTTCTGAAAAAATTACACGTGAAATACAATTCATATTTCTCTATATCTCTGGAAAAACAGTACTAACTCGGTACAAAAGATGGGATGTGTAGCCAAACCGCGTTTTGAAAAAAAAAACAGACAAGGATGGTCAGAGGTTAATATATGTATCTAGTATTGTAAACGTACAGGACGAAAAAAAGGGGACCTATTGATTTTTACCAAGATTAGAAATATGAACACGGACAATAATGTCAGATTGAACACTGAAAATATTGTTAATAACCCAAATCGAATTGTTATTAAACGTATTTTTGAATTCAAGTTATCCTTTATGATTAATAGGTATCTTCTCCCATGTTAAAGTCATAGAACAACATTCCAATGTAAGATACAATTTTAACCTGAAATGATTGATAAAACAAAGATTTTAACTCTTAGGCTGCTAAGCGCGACTCACTGACCTTTTGCGGTCAGTATAGATCAAGATCAGACTGCACAAAACGTGCAGTCTGATCTTGAATCTACACTGTCCGATAAGGAGACATTTTTCTCCAAAACATAAGTTTGAAATAGCATTATCTGGGTTTTTACTATGGGTTTGAAAGTTTCATTTAACTTATTTAGCAAGACAAGGGTTAGGGTTTGTCGCTATATCACTTGCGTTGGGAAGTAATGTGCACCCCTAAATAACTTGAATAATTTCCGCACTCCGCACTTACTTTTTCAAAAACATCACGAGTCAAATTGCCCAATTAATAGTAAATGATTGGAGAGAGTTGAAGTGGAAGATGATAGTAATCGTAAGTAATCAAAGGAAATCATTCTTAACCCCAATAAGTAAGTCATAGTGATCTTTATGATTCATTGAAAGGCGCGCGACAAAAAAGGGAGTGGGGCGAAATCGCCGTTATGAAGCAAACTTGTAGACGCGATGAAAGAACAAAAGAAGGAAATCCAACTCTGACCTTTATATAATCTATGTTTAGGAATGAAAATAAAGCCATAAAGCTTACCATTTTGCACAAATTCTTCCAAACTTGGAAAAGGTAAATCCGAATTTTTGTTTGTATCCATTTAGTGCACCACTTCTAACCACCATGTTTTTACATCTTTTACGGGCTAGGAGGTACGTATCATGAAGTTTGCGGTTTCGTCACGTGATTGTGTGCTCTGTACGAAATTCGCTGTTTTGGACCACTCTATACGCAGAATTCGCTTTCGCGCTACAAAAAGGAGGCAACCTTCAGATTGATTGATCATTTTGGCGCTAAAGTAAATGAATCTTAGGAATGTTACGACGGCTAGTTCACCTGTTGCTGTAAGATCTTGTTGGTTCCAAGGCGTGGTAAAAATATTTTCCTAAGCCAAAAAAGATCGTATCCATTAAAAGAGATTCTTTACGTCCTATTCTACTGAAATAAATATAAAATTTGCAACTTTCCCTCAATGAGAGACTACCCGTACAAGTGTTGAGGGGAAATGAGTCAGCTCATTCTTGTAGCAGCCGTAACACTTTGACTTTGCTGCCTCGGCAGTCGCTTTGCCTTCGAATCAAAATATTGGCGTGTCATAGTAATAACCGTGCTTGAGCGTGCACAACTAAAAACGTTGGGGTTTTTTTTTGTCACATTAATAGTGGATTTGCCTTATCCCTTTACCGCACAATGACGCCTTTTAACGCCCCTGGGAAAGAAGCCCTGTGAAAACATTGTGGGAAAAGGAGAAAGTGCTGGTAACCAGCATTTTCTCCTTTTCCCACACGGTTTTCTGTCTTATCAAAGGAAAATTGCACTATTTGAGCCACATTGAAATTGTCGTCTGCAAATGCTTTCAATTTGGACAAGGCTAAAATTTTGCCGTCTGGTAAAGGGTTAAAATCGAAATACTGGTATAGTAAAGTTGTGTACTTGAGCATGCCGGAATTTTGCTTTGATTGATGGAAGCGTTGCTTTCAAATCAGAATACTTACATAACAGAGTTGTATACTTTAGTATGCAATGAACTTTTGTTGGAGTTCATGATAGATTTGCCTTCGGATCAAACTAGGCTTCGCTCTTGCAAAAGGGGCCTTGATGCATCTCCGTGATCCATTATTCCAAGCCGACCGACAGCAAAAAGTTTCGCCCAGGTAAGCCCCCATTTCACAGAGCATAGCTCAAATACTTATATAACAGAGTTATGGTGCTTGAGCATGACGGAGACTTTTATTTGGATAAACAGGTCTACCTTCGAATCAAAGCATTAATACGGCAGAGCTGTGTGCTTGAGCATATATGCTTAATGGTTGATTGTTGGTTTGTCTTGGAATCAAAATACTGGTTTAAGAGAGCTACATATTTCAGCATGTCGAAAACGATCGTTTAGGCAGATAGTATTTTCTCCTTTAAATTAACCCACTAGTACAGCCAAGCTAAGAACTTGAGCATGCCGTAAACATTTGTTTTTGGTTGATTGCGAGTTTACCTTCGAATTAAAATACTGGTATACTTATGTATGTTGTAAACGTTTGGTTTTGGTTGATTGCGAGTTTACCTTCGAATTAAAATACATGTACTGGTATACGTAGGTATGTAGTAAACTTTTGTTTTTGGTTGATTGCGGGTTTATCTTCGAATTACAATACTGGTATACTTGTGTATGTTGTAAACTTCTGTTTTTGGTTGATTGCGAGTTTACCTTCTAATTAAAATACAGGTATACTTGTGTATGTTCTAAACTTTTGTTTTTGGTTGATTGCGGGTTTATCTTCGAATTAAAATACTGGTATACGTGAGTATGTCGTAAACTTTTGTTTTTGGTTGATTGCGGGTTTATCTTCGAATTAAAATACTAGTATACTTGAGGATGTTGTAAACTTTTGTTTTGGTTCATTACGAGTTTATCTTCGAATCAAAATACTAGTATAAAAGAGCAATGTGCTATATAGCACGGCACAAGCTTTCGTTAGCTTAACTTTGATTGGGCTGATCCCTCTTATCTAATAGCAGTTGGTGAACATTAGCCCAGGATTTTCTTGATTTACCCCCTGCATACTGAATTAACTCAACATTTTCAGCATTGTGAATGCTTTTATTACTAATACCAAGTCAACAGTTCGGTTATGTATGCCAGTCCTGGTTCGTACCCCAAACTTTGACCGTTAACACGTGTCGCAGTTTCCTATGTTGGGCGGACTATGTTTTAGTTTTATCCCTTAGGCTGCTAAGCGCGACTCAAGGACCTTTTGCGGAAAGTGTAGATCAAGATAGACTGTACAGAACGTGCAGTCTGATCTTGGATCTACATTGTCTGATAAGAAGCTATCTGTCCCAAAAATACCTTTGAAATGGCAAAATCTTGGTTTTTAGTATCGGCTTGAATCTAGTAGGATATGGGTTAACCCTTTACCACACAATCCCGACTTTTAACGACCCTGAAAAAGAAAGCTTTTAAAAACATTGTGGGAAAAGGAGAAAATGCTGGTAAGCAGCATTTTCTCCTTCTCCCACAATGTTTTCTACCCTTCCTAAAACAAATTTCAATTTTTGAGAAACATTGATTTTGTTGTCTGCAAATGCTTTCAAATTGGACAAGGCTAAAATTTCGTCATGTGTTAAAGGTTTAAGGAGAATCGTATTATTTGATAGAACACAATATTTTTTAGAGTAGGATGTCGGTCGTTTTGATTATTTCTAGCGAAATAGATTTATTCATTTCGATTAGAGAGGAAGGGATGCTTTTCGGAATTCCACAACCATTATTCACAATATGTTGCGCACATATTAACCTTGAAGCTGCTAAGCGCGACTCAAGACTCATTTGCGGACAGTGTAGATCAAGATCAGGCTGCGCTGTACCTCATGATTTAGTCTGTTGTTAAACAAAATGGATTTTATGGATCCATCATTATATGATGACTTGCTGGGTATAATGCATTACGGAGATGTATTAACGTCCCTTTTTCACACGGCGATACTCAAATATAATTGACCGTTTCAGTCGCTTAACACTTAAGCTGCTGAATAAATGAAACACAAATTTCTACCTAATACTAAAAGCCCAAACATGGCGGTTTCACAGTTGATTTCACCGGAAAGAAAATATCGTATCGGACAGTGTAGATCAAAGATCAGACTGCACGTTTTGTGCAGTCTGATCTTGATCTACATTGTCCGCAAAAGGTCAGTGGGTCGCGATTAGCAGCTTAAGGCCCGGTCCCACTGGCCGATGGACACAAAACGTATGCAAGAAGGATACAGCGGACGAGCAAAATTTCGGGGGTGGCTCCATCCGTTTTCATCCGCTCCAGAAATGGACAGAAATGGCGAAAATTTGCGAAAACAGAACGGAAAAGAACGGACGTTGGTAGTATGTAGCTGGGATATTAAACGGATGTTCATTGGAAGCATAGCGGATGAAGCAGGTGCACTACGTACTCCTAACGGAAACAAAGGGGATGCCGCGCTGATGTATATCGGATGCAAACCGTTCACTGCGCATGCGTGGCGTATGAATTGCGTCCGCTCCGCGGATAGAAAGGGATGCAGTACGCACGCAGTCAGCATAAAGCGTAAAGACGTGCTGGCGGCTACATCGATACATCTCTACTTCTCTACTACATCTTTTCACGATCCATCCTCGGATCCACACAGCTCTTGGACGTCTCCTTCTGCCTAAAACTTGATACAGTCTGAACAGGTTGTGGTTCTGCTGTTGAATGAGTGCAGCTATAATATGGACTCTTTGACCATCAATGGTGGAGAACAATTGATGATGTTGAAGAACAAGACCAAGGGTGATGAGGTCTGTACACCACGGTTGCTCGACTCATACTGAGATCGAGATGATTTTCTCTTCCTTTTTATACGAAATACCGGTTGTCCGCTAGGTGTCCATCTACATACCCTAGACATACTACAGACATCCTAAATATACGAGATACATCCCAGATACAAGGGCTTTGTCCATTTTGAATATTTTATATACTTGATGCGTACGCTTACATCCTTTCTATTTCCGTGCTACTTACGATGTATAGACGTTCCATGTACCTTATCTTTCCCCCCTCTTTCCGTTTTCAGCTGCAGCGGATGTGAATTGTGAGGATGCCCAGAGGATGCAGAGAGGATACAGCGGACGTTTAACGGATGATAACGGACATAGAACGTTTGTTGCTCGTATATGTCGCGGATTTACATCGTACACGGCGGAAAGTTCATCCGTTCTAAAAGTTTTGTGCAGCTCAAAACTTTTTGCGCGGATGAAATCACAGTGGATGGATGCTCGGTGGAAAGAGCGTATGAAACACGTATGCAATGAGTACACAACGGATGCATAGCGTTTTCCAACGGATGGCAAGATTTTTTTACGTTTTACATCCTCTTTGCATCCGTAAGTGCAGTGGGACCGGGCCATTAAGGGTTAAAATGGCTAATTTTACAATTTGAAGAATCTGTTGCCAAGAGATCTCACAAAAATATCCTTCAATGTAGATGCAAAATCAGACTGTCCCTATTGTGCAGTGACAGGTCTTGTCCACAAAAATGGTTATTTCCGCCTTTTGCGCCGAACTTTTTATTACTTTGATGAACTACAACTAGTGACCATAAATCTTTGATCAAATTCCAAAACCCCATTGAATTACATGTTATTTTACATTAACTTTTTAACCCTTAGGGCGCCGAATAAACCTAGCAGACATTTTCAGTCTAAAAATACGAACCAAATAATTACTATTTCATGGTTGTTTTTGTCTACAGTGATTCAGCAAAGTGGATAGTGTAGATAAAAGATCAGACTGCAGGTTTTGTGCAGCCTAATCTTGATTTACACTGGCCACAAAGGCAACTATAGTCGTGAAAGGCACTTTAAGAGTTAATTCATTGTAGGTTAATTGATAAAGCAATCATTATAAAACTTAAATACATATCCTTAGAGCAAGAACGGGAGAAAAAAATGCTGTTAAAACTTGATAGTGTGTAGAATGGCTCAGACTTTAGTCAGATGTATAAACATAGGTAAATTACCAATATATATCGTGTAAGGGATAGAGAAACTCAAAGGATTTGTCCTCATTGAAACCGGAAAGGACAAATGTTATTTCTTTGAAGGCCTCCAGAGAACGAATTGCATTCTCTATCAGTCGTAATCTGTGCAACCTTGCTGCCGCCAGGGGGCAGCATTTGGCATGAAGATGCAAGAGTGATTAGTTTCATAAATAAAGATGAAATGGTTGATAACTGCTGAAAACAAGTTCATTTATAGACATAACTTTAAATGAAAATGAAGCAAAATAAATTTGACATAGAGATATGTATTTTTAGACTTGATACAATGTAATGTGATGAAAACGTAGCTCTGTTTAAAGAAGGTCATTTTTTTATGTTTTTACCTCAACGTTATATAAGCGACGTCGGCAAAATTTGACGGAGTAGTAACACCACTAGGTTTTTGAGAGCTACAACTTTGATGTCAACCAGGGAACAGTAATAGCAAAACAAAGTTACAAAAAGCTTAAAAATCCTCGGTTTCTACCAGTAGGTCTATAGTTTTCATGATCATAGCATAATCAGCCGCTTTGTACTTAATTTTCTCGCTGAAAATACATGTAAGTCAATGGGAATTAAATATGGAATTGGATGAAATATTTATGGCTACTGTTAGTACTCGTAATCGCTCTTTCGTCGTTGTTATCCATCTGTTTAAAAGGTTGACTGTTAAAGCTTTCAAATGCAGTATAGAACTACCAAATTTTAGCCTCAGTGATGTCTTGAGATGGTTCCAAAATTATAGAACAAGTGGCAAAATGCACTCGGTGGCAGAGAAAAGACAACCTCTGCAGTTTTTCTTTTTATCTAGGCTCCCAGAAACTGTTTTGCGACAGAAGCTCAGCTGTCCGCCGACCTTCAGAATACACTCGGAGGCAATGTATTCACACAACCTATCAGCACAGGTTGCATGAACGTGTTCTTCAGTCGACAAGACCCTTTATGCGCATCCTGCTTTCTTGGAATCACTGCCTGCTATGGCATGAGTGGATCGTGAACCATGCTGGTTGGATATGCCATAGGTCACTGAAACTCCATTGGTCTATCGCGGGATACCAAAGTTTTCATTACCGGACACCGTTACTATAAATAGCACATCGGCAACTGCCTCTATATAGTGTTCATGAAAATCAGTTTTCCGTGATATACAGGCGATGCACCGATGTGCTATACAATGTGTTCGATGATCATCAAGGAAACTTTTAGTGCTCAGTGAAAAACCAGTGAAGCTTCAAAGGCCTGTGGATAGGTGATCTGTCCTTATTACAAATGTGTCTAGGCACTGATTAGACTGTACAGAGAGACCAGCCAGGATATATGAAGGCAAGGAGAGATATTCCATGACGCTAACATTGCTGAACTCGACCGCTATGGCGGCGACAGTGCCATCATTGTCTAGCACGGAAAAGGCTGAGATAAACGTATAGATCTCGGCGTCCTTGAGTAGGGCACAGTGCCCAGCGGTATCGAGATACGGTTCCGGATAATCAGGTGAGATCAAATTCATAGCCATATTGCAACTAGAACAAAATTAGTTACTTATCAACTATTGGTACTTAACAAACTTAGTTCTGGCATAGAGATACCCTCAGTAAACGTCGAAATTGTAGAACTTCAGTTGACTTTTGTCCGTAGCAGAAGTCTTCTTTCGCTGCATAACGCAATGTTTGTGCAATGGTTTGTGCACCTTACATAACTGTAGATAGTTGAATCGAAACTTGCTACTAAAACCTGTGTTCAGTAAATGGTGATCCAAATGGTTGTTTTGCCTAATAAGACGTAAACTAATATTGCATTAGAACTAGACTGCTGTACAGACAGCATCGGTATAATTCTCGCTTGCTAAGTCGATGTCTGACTTATAGCGCGGCTATCATTACCTACAACTAAAAGTGATATAATCATCACGCAAATGTAGTTTACAAATTTATACGACTATCCTGAAGTTATGAGCAGGCAGTCTACCACAACGTGGAAAATCGACAAATGATCGCTTGACTTTAACAATGACATGTACAAAAGGAAACATTATTGACAAACGAGGTGCGTTAATATGTGTGGTGACTTGTTCTTGCCGCGATGTTCGCCAACATTCAAGCATGACAACAGGTCGATCTGTCTCTCTAGAAAGTTTAGCATCGGCATTACCTGAAACTGGACAATTGACCGAATTTATGGTACTGTGTCGACTTATATACAGTACAGCGGAAAAGTGTTAAAATAGTTACTAGTAATTAGGAAAGTCACAAGTAGGACTTTGATTGTTCTGTATGTAGATGTAGGTACAAGGCTTGTAAAGAAAATTCACTTTCCTCAACACAGACTTTTTGAATGGAATAAAATAATGGTAACAAAACAAAATGAGCAGCGTGCAAAAAATTGCTGATAGAGGACAAGTCCAGGGAACATTCCTGGAAAGTGCAAAAATTTCACAATGGCCAAGCAATGAATCATAGTTTTCTTTCATTTTACCATACTCAGTCTATAAGTTGAAATGGTAACCATGTCCTTTGAGCAATGACAAGGAAGAACACAGTCTTTGAAGGCTAATATCACAGAGTATGATTTGGTGTCTGAGAAGACAATCTTTTAGGTATTTCTTTTTATTTTTGCATTTCGGTTTCTATGGCAACAAATAAAAAGTCGTCCGCACTCGGGCGCTAATGCTCGATTGATTTTCAGTGAAAACACAAAAAAGTTGAAAGAGGGGCATAACTTGATAGTTACTCACCCTTATTATTTATGTTTTCCTTTTAATAGATAACAACTTGTCCAAGTTTGAAGTAAACATCTTCAGTAATAACAAAGATATTGTAAAATGTCAAAGATTTTGTATGACAACGACACAAATGACGAAGATGATGACACTAAGGCTACGAAAATACCATGTCTCTAAAACTAGCCGAGCTAAAAGTTGGTCGAAAAAGGGGCATAACTAATTACTTTGTCAAAAATATTCCGGTGGTTACCTGCCTCTGTTGGTATAAATTCCCCTTTTGATAGTTGACGAAAAGTCCAAGTTTGAAGTAAGTATCTTCATTAATGACAGATATGATGCCACTTTTCAATTTCCCCATTGAAAGTCTATGGAATCTCTAAATTGCCATGATCAACCAAGTTGGAAAGCCGATTTCACAAACAACAGGGCCGTTGGACCTAAAGCCCTCATCTGAGTAGTCATCTAGGATTGATAAATTTGAAGAGCTCCTGGTTGTGATCATTGAAAACGCTAATGAGCCATGCTCTGGCAAAAGGGGGTTTAATGCATCTCCCTGATCCATCATTCCAAACGAGCCATCATATATTTATGGATCCATAAAATCCATTTTGTCGAGCAACCGACTAAAATATGAGGTACACTGGTCCTTTGACATGCAGAAAATTTGCCAAAAGCAAAAAGTTTCGACCCAGGTCAGCCTATATACCTATAGAGATTAAGATCGGATTGCACAGAATGTCAAGTCTGATCTTCGATATAAAACGCTCTCCAGTTACTTAACTCTTTACCACACAATCCCGAGTTTTAAGGACTCTAAGGATATAGCCTCATGAAAACCTTTCAGAAAAAGAAGAAAGAAGATGTCTTTTTTCCTACAATGTTTTCTGCACTTTCAGGCAATAACTAACATTTCAGCTAAATCTAACTTGCCGTCTACAAATGTTTTCAATTTAGACAGGTCTAAATTTTTATCGCTCATTAATAATTGACTGGTTTTTAATGGCTCATGTTACAAACTTTAATACATATTTGATATTGTATGCTCCAAGTTATGGGTCGAAATGGTTATGGGCCGTGATGTCATATCTGGATAACTCTGAAAGGAAGAAACAAGGCATATATAACAATCAAATACATAGTTATAACTTCAGACACGAGGTGCACAGTAATTTTACGAAAATCAAAATCTTACAGAGGTATTGAGACACCTTTTTGAGAGAAAGAGCACACCGTCTGTGTAAAATACTCTATCACTATTTGTCAGTCAAATGGTGTCAAGAAAAAGGATAAACGAACGATCCCGATCAGTGCTTGACAACAGCATTCATCACAACTCGGTCGATTGCGTACCTACACCAAAATATTTGATCAGCGATCACCCGAGGTTTGCCAATTGTTTCTTTCACTGTTAAGCGCACGAATTTGCAGTTATGAATAAGCTCACAGGGCCCAAAATTCTCAGTCAACACTTCCGTACGATTAAAATCCCACATCTATCAAAGTTTGTTGTGAAATTAAACCTTACTTTGATGTTCAAATCGAAATATTTTTATTATTTTAAGGGGTGGTTTCTTTCAGCGTAGCGAGATGGACTGCAGGCGGTACTTTTCACTTTTACTCGTGTTTTTCCGTAAATGCTTGGATGGGCTTAAAATTTTGGTATACGATTCCTTTGGCCTTGGGCTTGGCAAGCCAAGCCCAGGCCAAAAATGAGGATTTGTTGCAGACGACTATTTAAATGTGGCTCAAACGATGGAATCTGTCTATGATGGAGTGGAAAACATTGTTGGAAAAGGAGAAAATGCTGGTTACCAGCATTTCTCCTTTTCCCACCATTTCATAAGGCTTTCTATCTCAAAGTCGTTAAAACTCGTGATTGTGTGGTAAATGGTTAATGCCCTTCTTTTCCAGAGTGCCGGTGGCTTTTGTGGAATAATCTGTCTTTCATATGTTACTTCATTTACGCGTCCATGTTTAGGCTGATAGGACCTTTTTAGATTTTTTACCGCGAATCAAAATCTTGAATATTTATCACCAAAAAGTAGCACTAAATATGTTTCTTTGCAACAATAAAGAAACTAAACGATTATATATAGTCGATCTGCACCCGAGAACTCGATCTATTTTTATGAGACTAGATATGACGTCATACATAGTTCTTATTGGAGAGGTCATCACCTCTCCAACAGTGGTGAGCTTAAAAGGCAGACTGCCTCAGAAATTGCTGTCTAAATCCATGTTTTTTTGCGAAATTGTTCTGATACACAGTCTGTTTTGTCATGGTTTTATAAATAAACCGAAATAGAAAATAGGTCTACGTGGTTTGTTTTTATGTGTCAGATCTCAAAAATGATTATTTATATTGATTTGATTGCAAGTGACCTCTCAAAAAAAAGTTGTAATTTTTCATTGAACAAATAAAGCTAAGCAAAAAAAAAACAACAGAATTTCGTTAAAAAAGAGAAAGAACACCGCCTGAAAAGATCAAGCGACTTGAAAACGCGGGAAGAAGGTCACGTGTCTATCATGTAACGCATATCCCAGCGGCAGTCATACATGTATAGTACCTTACCTGTTTGTTTACATGCACAGGGATTTTTAGCGTTTTTTATGTTTTACATGTATATATAATACAAGGGATGCAACTGACATTATCGGCAAAGTCTACTTGTCATCACAAAAACACAAGTTACTTCGTCAATATTACAGATAATCACATAAGGTCTACTTTATCTAGCTCATTACACATTTTTCTAGCGAAAAATAATGTGGTTTCATGACTAAACGTTCAATGATTTGTGCTACAGCAGCCGGTTTCTCGAAAAATCCGACCAATGAAATGCCTTGATACATTTTGATTACGTGACAACAATTATGGCTGCTTCTTTGAAATTTGAGTGAATCGACCAAACATCGGACGATTTGGAGCTGCATTCTTCGTGTTATTATTAAACAACGAAGGTTGGTTAACGATATTTACTTGTTTTATCAAACCGATAAGTATTTTGGCCATGATCTTGTACGGAATAGTAGATTTACTCTGACAAGCGCACTGAACGAACCCGTGTCGGACCAAACAATTTCGACCTATTTGTCGAGAAACCGGCTTCTGTAGCACAAATCATTGAACGTTTAGTCATGAAACCACGTTATTTTTCGCTAGAAAAATGTGTAATGAGCTAGATAAAGTAGACCTTATGTGATTATCTGTAAAATTGACGAAGTAACTTGTGTTTTTGTGATGGCAAGTAGACTTTGCCGATAATGTCAGTTGCATCCCTTGTATTATATATACATGTAAAACATAAAAAACGCTAAAAATCCCTGTGTTTACATGTACCAAAATATATTGAAACTAAAAGCCAATAACTGTTTGAAAACATTGATGCTGACCTCTCCTGGCTTCTTTGTTTTTTAAAGAAGCCAACTTGTTTGAATACAATCCCACGCAATCGATGCATATTAATAATCATGTGACATTCCCACAAGTCACTGTGAAACTCTGGCGCGAAATCTAAAAGTACCTGAAGAGGCTACGTATACCTTAAAGGAGATACGCTTTTCTTACGATTGTCTTTCTTACTGGTTGATGCTTTGCAAGCTCTTACTTTACTACATGTACTTAGTTCAGCAACAAAACATTATTTTCAAAGTTTGGGTTGATTATAAAAATCGGAAAATCGCACTTTACTATCGAACCGAAACTTAACAGACACTTAATAGACAGTGCAGCCTTTATTAACATCATAGCATTTTTAAAGGCACATACTGCAGTTTGTCTGTACAATGTACATCTTGTTGCACATAATTCCTTTCCGTTAATTTTTGTAACTTTGTTATATTCTGCTAGGTTACTATGAAAGTGAGACAGTATATTCTAATCTGTAATATGCCAGTTGCCTTTTTAAAATGTGGAAATCACAGACGCGGAAGAAAAAAGGAGATTTATTAATGATCGAGATGCCGTGTCCTGCCAAAATAGACGTTTATTATAAAAGGAGGTAATTCATTTTGTCGATAACTCTTAAAAATACACCGTATCTCTCAAATATGCACCGCTTGATATTTCAAAGTTGTATTTCTGTGCAAAATTGAACAAAAATAAGTCTACTGATTTTTTTTTTTTTATTCCAGAAAAATTATCAGAGGCTTATTTTTTGTTGACACGTTAGAGCAATTCTAATTGCTACTGTGATCTGTCTGGTGCCTTAATTATTCAATTAATCTTTTTTACTTTTAGCAAACATCACATTGCTAAAAATATATCGTTTATTTCAGCAGTATTTGTTACTTTAAGAACCTTTCGTTAAGTTTGAAATTGAAGCCTATTTTCCTTAATTTTGACAAGAGTTATCGCCATTGAAGAACTGTATCTGCGTGTTTTGCACCGCAACATATGAGTTTCTTTTCATTTTTTTACTCCTCATAACATTTTCATCTGAGCAAAAGTGAAAAAAAATCTGTCAGTAGGATGAAACCGCATATGCCCTTAAGGGATTATTTATTTAATAAGTCATTTAAACATTTTAACCTTATCCCCCGGTCTCACAGACCCCGAATCGATCCCGAATTTGAAAATTTCAAATTCGCGGTGAATTCGGGTAGCTTCGGGAGATTCGTAGTGCTTCGTGAATCAAATCGGCGTCAATTCGGGCTGAAAAACACTTCGAGAGAAAAATTTGCGCATTTTTTTTTCTCGAATTCAAAGATCGAGCCGAATTGATCAGAAATCGTCGTTATTCGGTGTACTTCATGGCACTTCGTACCCCCCCCCCCCCCCGGGTCTCACAGACCCCGATTTCCAAAATAATCGTAGTGCTTCGGGAGAGCGCATTTTCTCCGATTTACCACGAATTCGAGCCGTTTTTCTCCGATCATCCTTGGACGGGGCGTATTTTTAGACATACATGCGGTGTGTTCCCGACGGGCTGCGAAAAACTACGATGCGATACGATTTACTACGCTTTTGCCCCGATTTTGTTCCGAAGTACCCCGAGTTTAGGAGCCGAGTTACTACGAAACAGTACGATCTAGACCGACTATCCCGATTTCTTACTACGATGGACTACGATGCACAAAGATTTACTGCGACATACGCCGACAGATCCGGATCGACTACGAGTTTAAAATCTTTTTCCAGGATTATGCCCCGATTTCGTACACTGGGTATATAAATTCCGTGATTTAACAGCAAAAAAAATCAGTTATCATATGGATAGTAGAGTGACAACATGCCAACAACAACAGACGATGTTATAATTGCAATCTTGTGTTACCTCTATATTCAACTTAAAGTCCCAATAAAGTCCAAATGTAAACAATGCGGGGTAAAAAATGAAGTTAAATTTTAATCATACCATTTAAAACTATGTAAATTAATATAACGATGACACTCTCTTAATGTGCGATTGGTCAAAGTTCCATTCGCTGGCAAAAGAATTACTTTCAAAACTACAAGAAATACTACCAGGTATCTCTAACTTTTGTTTACATCAATAACGATGACGTAGTTACACCACGTGATACCTTGGAGCTAAGGTAAACGAAAAACAAAATGGAGGACGGTGTGACGGTCGTGAGAACCATATTCGACAGAAAACCAAGTTCGTTTACCAAATTTGCCGAAGAGCGACACAGAAAGAACAAACGGGCGTGTATTTTAGGATTTGTTTATTTTGTTTTGAACAAGAAGCTCCGTGTAAACATACAGAATGAGCGAACTGTCTGAAAACTGATGCGGATTTCAGTTCGCATTCTCGAATCAGTAAGTCGCCTTACGTTCATCTTATATTTATTGTGTTAAAAACAGATTTATCGCTATATCTGTATTGATTTCCGCATTTACTGTTGGATCAGGATACGTAAGCACTTTCTGATTAATGAATATCGGCTAGTAAGATGAAACACGGGTGAACGGCGAGCGACAGTATAATTCATATATTACACACTAATTTACTATTACTTAGTGTGTAATACATGAATTATACTGTCGCTCGCCGGGCACCTGTGAGATGAAAGTGATCTTTCATTTTTGCGCAGCACCCGATTGACCCATTTTCTTCGCAGAGAATGCAGATAATGATTAAATGTGCATGAATGTAGTCTGAACCTCGGATATACGCGACGCATATTTATTCGGAGACTGGCCATTTACCTAGCAATCCCTAGTTTTTACGATATTGAAAAAATGCTTTTGAAAACATGGTGGAAATATGAGAAAAAGTTGGTAGCCGACATTTTCTCCTATTTCCACAATATTTTTCTTGTATCACAGACAAATTTCATTATTTGAGAAATATTTGTTTTTCCGCAAATGCCTTAGTGTTGGACAAGGCTGAGTATGGGGGGGGGGGGGGGGGGGGGGTATAACACTTTAGAAATGCAATTGAAACTCAATGTGTTAAATCTGCACCATTTTTTAAAAAAAATTGGCTGAATTTCTTGGGTGACACAAATTTGAACGTAGAACCCAATTATCTTTCCCTAATCTGGTCAGTGCACATATCAATGGAATCTTGGTGTTTTTTTTTTAGTAGATGACAAAATTTTGGACTTGTCTAGATTGAAAACATTTGTAGACGACATAGCTTGTATTGGATCTACATGATTTGTATTTGAAACAAATTGTTGAATTAAAGGTAAATACTAGTCACCAGCAGCATTTTCTCCTTTTCCTACAATGTTCTGAAAAGGTTTATGCCTCTGGGTCATTACAGCACTGGATTGTATGTTAACCCTTTACTACACAATCTCGAGATTTTACGACCCTGAGAAATAAGCCTTTTGGAAACATTGTAGGAAAAGGAGAAAATGTTGGTAACCAGCATTTTCTCCTTTTCCCACAATATTTTCTCCCCTATCAAAGACATATTCTATCATTTGGCCCACATTAAATTGTCGTCTGCAAATGCTTTCAATTTTGACAAGTCTAAATTTTTGTCGTTTGGTAAAGAGTAAAAGATGAATTTGCACATTATTAGGTCTGGGGTTCGATCTGCTGGTTTTTTCATGGGAGTGTCTTTGGGCAAGACACTTCAGAGCCCTAGCCTAGTACTGGTGAATCCCAGGAAATACATGAATTTGTGTGATGCTGCCATGATATGACTGAAATACTGTTGAAAGCGGAGTAAAACACCATTAAATTTCTAGCACAGAATGTTAAATGATATGTAAATGATATTCCAGAGTATGGAGATAATTACTTTACGCATCTCTGGCCAATGTGAATGGATCCTCCTACATGATGATACACATACTGAATTATACTGACTGTGCAGATGCAGATGAGCCTTGGTTTCTGACTCTGTCATGATTGTGATTCCATTCCAGTAGATTCAGAATTTGGCGACCACTTTTCAGGTACATGTGTCTCAATCAGATAAAACAAATCTTATTTTCAATAGCCAAATTCACAAAATTTACATGACTGGTAAAGTAATGAAAATTCAAAACAATGTATTGCAATTTCAGGGATTCACCTCAACCCACCACATGGGCTATACCTTTAAAGAAGCAGTGTAGATTCAAGATTACTGGTATACTGCAAGAAGTTTTTGCTGTCTCATTTTGCTAGATCTTAAATGAAACCCTTATTATAGGCCAGGATGAAAATGGAGCAGAATTCTTGAAAATATGCTGTTGGACAAAATACCGGTAGACTGCTGATTAAGCTACTACTGTGCTTATGCGACTGAATTTTGTTTTGTCACTTAGGGCTTCACAGTTCTCCTATATTACTTGAGCTGACCCTTGTGATACTAGTAATGCCACAAGTTTTATTCAACTGAACAGATGTAAAGGGCTCAAGGATTATTTCATGTCTCAGTGGTAAATGCATAATGTAAGTAATCCATGACTCAGATTCAATTCTCACTGGGTTTTGTTGGGATGTCCATGGGCAAGTTACTTCAGACATTGTTAAAACTCGGGAAACATATGAATTAACGATCTATCAAAATGGTATGACTGATATAATGTTGAAAGCTACATGTATGTATCACTCAGTCAATCAAATTGGGCTTCATTTGCAAAAGTGCTGATTATTGAGTAAAAGATACTGCATTACACTGTTCTAGAATTTACATGTATCATACATGTAAACAGAATGATTGTCAGAAATTGAAAGGCTAAAAACTACATTCATTTGTTTGATGTATAGCCCATACCCATGATTGTATGTGCTACTGTTTAAAGGCCCAGCAGCCAACAAAAGTAAACAAAGTAAACAAAATGCATTTTGATTTAAGTCATACCTTTTGAAAGTACGAAATTCTTGGGAAGATGATAATCTGTTGTTGTACAGTCGATCCAAGTGTAAGTCAATGCCAAAAAAAAAATTGAAATCAAGTAAAAAGTTAACAAAAGATAGAGCAGCATAGCAACTGCTGACCTACTTTTTGTGTACTTTTTGCTACTATTCGGGCTTTGAGACATATGCCATACTAGAGTAAAGAACATGTGAAGAAAATTAGTAAAAGGTTGGAAATGCAGCAGCAGTCAATTTTGATCCATATGGAAAAGTAACATTGTGGAAGACGGAACACATGTTTTCTTCCCTACAAATGATAAGTAATTACCAATGCTGTTTCGAAACAGGTTTGTTAAAAGCTGTATTTGTACAGTTATGACTTCATACATGTACAGTTTTCAACATTATTTAAGTTCAACCACATGCTGGACAAATGCTGCAATCAATTCTGTTATCAAATGGAATGAAGTTGGAGTAAACCTACACCTATTACTATACTGCTGTCATTGTTTTTTTTACAGTTTCAGATTTAGATAAATTAAAAAAGAGAATACATCTTTTTTTTATTTTTCAGATATACAGCAGAATAATCAGATTTCCAAAGACATATTCTGTGGTGTTGCTGAAGAATATGTAGCATGTGAATACTTGGCCTTCAGTACTACGATATAAAACTGGCTGGTTCAGATCACAGCTCTTACAAAGACAGATATGTTTCATGCAACAATCAAGGCAATATAATATAATATTATTTTATTATTTTAAATACATGTACAATCACAATAGTCTTACAAGAAGAATTTGTGGACAAAAAATAAAAAAATATATTCATACATACAGAGCAATGTAAGAAGCTACTGCTTTCCCTCAACCCTTAACTCTTTACCAAACAACAATATTTTGGACATTTCCAAAATGAAAGCATTTGCAGAAATTTGTTTTGGGAAAGGTAGAAAACATTGTGGGAAAAGGAGAAAATGCTGGTTACCAGCATTTTCTCCTTTTCCCACAATGTTTTCAAAAGGCTTCTTTCCCAGGGTCTTTAAAAGTTGGGATTGTGTGGTAAAGGGTTAACCAAAACATCCAAGTTATTATGTAAAGCACTATTTAATCACTTTAACAAAGAAAAATACTTTTGAAACATTATGGAAATAGCAGAATTGCTGGTTACCGGTATTTTTTCCTCCATAATACTATTCTTCTTGAAGCAAATCTTTTCATTTGAGCTAATACGTCCAATTTTTCATCTGCAATTTTTTCCAGTTTGAACAATTGAACTAAAATTTTACCAACTGGTAAAGGGTTGCGCACCTGCTTGGAAAGTAAGAAAATGGTAGCCGTCTTGCTTTATTTTGACAAAACTTGTTTCATAGTAGCAGACAGTATAGATCTAAAATCAGACTACATATTATGTGCAGTCTGATCTTTATCTACACTGTCTGCAAAAACAACTTTTGTCTGCAAAAACAACTTAAGTTGGTTCCAGGGCTTTAAGCTGCACCCTGTAGCTCAGTCTGTAGCGTAAGGGACTTGAGAACAGGAGGTCGCTGGTTCAAACCCTGGCTCGGCCAATTTCTTTCCTCTCTCAACGTTGACCATTGTTTTGACAATGGCTATGTGGGAAAAGCAGCCAGTGGCTTGGAAAGAATACTGTGCGAAGCACTGCTAAAAGAAACGCTAGGAAAGCATGGATAGGTGCACTGGCCGCCACAATATAACTGAAATAATGTTGAAAATGGCATTAAACACCATAGAATCAATCAATCCAGGGCTTTAAGGGTTAAGGAATGTCCTTAGGCAAGACATTGCAGAGCCCCAGCTTTGTGCTGGTGAAATACAGAAAAGACAGTAATGAGTTGTTACACAGACATGAATAAAAATCTGAAATAATGTTTAAAGTGGTGCAAAATGCTCCAACAAATAAACACCCAATCTTTACAAGAGAAGAACATTTTAGTCTCGTCTAAATTGAAACTGTTTGCAGATGAAAAAGTACATATAACTCAACACAAAAAAATGTCTCTCTGGAAGGGTAGAAAACAGTGTGGGGGGAAAAAAGAAAAAAATGCAGGCTACCAATATTTTCTGCTTTTTCTACATGCTATATTGTACCAAAATTTTCTCTTTATTCCACAATATTTGGAGAGGCTGTCTTACTAAGAGTTGTTAAAACTTGGATTGTTTGAAAAAGGTTTAAATTTAATAATGCGCCTTTTACCTCTATTTCATATACTAGTAATTCTCAGCAAATTCTCTAAAATTCACTGGCTGTTTCCCCCATGAGCAAACCCAAATCATGTTCAGGAGTTTGACAGGATCAAATCCAGTTGCAATGACACTTAACTCTTTACCACACAGCACTATTTTAGATTGGTCCAAATTAAAAGCATTTACAGACAACAAAATAAATGTGACTCAAAATTTAAATTTGTTTCTGGTAGGGTAGAAAAGACAGTGGGAAAAGGAGAAAATGCTGGTAACGAGCATTTTCTGCTTTTCCCGGAATGTTTTCAGAAGGCATCTTCCATAGGTTCGTTTAAACCCGGAATTGTGTGGTTAAGGGTTAATAAACAAGGACGTGAAGATGCTTGCAAGCCCACCATGGCCTTTTGGTTGATATGATTTGTAAAACATGTGTTCAAAATTCAACTGTAGCTGGAGCTTGATAGGTAGTTTCCTACAAAAAGTAACCTCCCCCAGCTTTATTGCCAGTAATATCTCTTTACCAAACAACAAAACAGACTGGTCCAAATTGAAAGCAGTTGCAGACAACAAAATAAATGTGACTGAAAAATTGAAATTTGTTTTGGGAAGGGTAGAAAACACTGTGGGAAAAGGAGAAAATGCTGGTTACCACCATTTCCTCCTTTTCCCACAATGTTTTCAAAAGGCTTCTTTCTCAGGGTCGTTAAAAGTCGGGACTGTGTGGTAAAGGGATATCAGTTATTGACCCAGTGAACATGAGTAAGTGTACAGCTACTGCTGTACAGTTGAAATGCTGTTGAAAATAGATTTATTGCATTGTTACATATATCAGTCAAATACATTTACTTGTTTCTGTTTCTCTTCCTACCTTAGGTGCTCTATGATGGAAAGTTTTATGTGAACAGTATTTTTACCCAAGATACAGATAGCCAGTATTAAGTTTTTACAACAGTCATGAAGAATATTGAATTAAGATTACCAATATGATTAACTCTTTACCAAACGACAAAATTTCAGACTGGTCCAAATTGAAGGCACTTGCAGACGACAAAATAAATATGATTGAAAAATTGAAATTTGTTTTGGGAAGGATAGAAAACATTATGGGAAAAGGAGAAAATGCTGGTTACCAGCATTTTCTCCTTTTCCCACAATGTTTTCAAAAGCCCTCTTCTTCAGGGGTCATTAAAACCAGGGATTGTGTGGTAAAGAGTTGAGTGTGATATTTTTGTGACCATTGTTTTTTATTACTAAAAGGAAAATTATTGAAAGATACTAAACTCTATTTCCAGTTTAAGCCTTTACCACACACTCACGGCTTTTAACAGCCCTGAGAGAGAAGCCCTTTGAAAACATTGTAGGAAAAAGAGAAAATGCTGGTAACCAGCATTTTCTCCTTTTCCCACAGTGTTTTCTTCCCTTCCCAAATAGAATCTTAACTTTTGAGTCACAATTATTTTGTCAACTGCAAATGCTTTCAATATGGACCAGCATAAAATTTTGTCATTTGGTAAAGGGTTACAGTTTTAATTCATGTTTATGAATTTTAAAACAAAACCATATCTTACAAAGTTCGAGACCAATAAAAAGTACATTTGAGCAAACTGCAATCGTTTTCACTATCTACATATTTTCAAGCTTTTAAATCAAGTATACAATGGTCCTTTAGCAAACAATCTCGTCTTTTAATGACCCCCAGGGAGATAGCTTTAGAAACTTCGTGGGTGAAGGAGAAAATGTTAGTAACCAGCATTTTCTTCTATTCCCTCAATGATTTCTACCATTTCAAAGACAAATCTAATCCTTTACGCCACACTGAATTACAGTAGTTGTCAAAAAACACTTCCAATTTGGACTTGTCCAAAATCTGTCATCTGGTAAACGGTTAACCCATTTCTGCACATAGTTTTTAACTCTTGACAAACAACAAAATTTTAGACTTGAAAGTATTTGCAGATGATAAATGGGACCCAAGTATTGAAATTTGTTTTTGGAAGGGTAGAAAATATGGGAAAATGAAAAAAAGTGCTGGTAACCAGAGAATTTCAACAATGTTTTCAAAAGTCTTCATCTCTAGGGTCGTGAAAACTCAAGATTGTTTAGTAAAGGGTTAAACCGACAAAAACCCTTTTTAAAGTACCTCACACAATAATCTTTCCAAGCCACTGGCTGCTTTCCCACAGGTCACAATGAATATCATCAATTCTAAGAAATTGGAAAAGCCAGGAATCAAACCACTGACCCCCTGTTCTCAAGTCCTTGACTGAGTTCCAAAAGAAACCTCCAAAATCCACAATTTTGATCCAAAATTTCTAATATTACGATCACCAATCACTGCAGAAGTCCATTCCGATGTTACTGGTATACTGTTAAGTTAGTAGATGCACTAATATTGTCCATATTTGTCTATAAACTCAGAATGATTTTTTTCCCTGTCCACACTGTTCAAATGTCACGTCACTCTGTTCAAAATGAGACACTGAAATGACAAGAACATAAATTTCTTTTTAACTCTTTACCACACAATCCCAACTTTTAACAACCCTGAAAGAAAAAGCTTTTGAAAACATTGTGGGAAAAGGAGAAAATGCTGGTAACCAGCATTTTCTCCTTTTCCCACAATGTTTACTACCCTATCAAAAAGAGAAATCATCAGTTTAGCAACACTTAATTTGTCGTCTGCAAAATTAATGCTTTCAATTTGGTTCAGTCTAAAATTCTGTCGTTTGGTAAAGAGTTAAATAATGCAAAGTATGTATGGGCCACACTCTAGCAAAAGGGGGCTTAATGCATCTCCAGGTGTTTTGAAAACATTATGAGAAAAGGAGAAAATGCAGGTAACCAGCATTTTCTTGATTCCACACTATGTTTTCTACCCTATTAAAAACAAATTCCATCATTTGAGCCACAGTTAAATTTTGGGCTGCAACTACTTTGAATTTGGACTAGACCAAAACTTTGTTGTTTGGTAGAGTTAAATGAAATCCTAAAGAGGCCATTTAACAACTATGTCCTTGTATCTTACACTGCCATTGAGACTGCATTCGCATTTTGAGTCTGAAATACAAATTTATTTAAGGTCTCCCGGGCTCAGTGGTAAAGTGTAGCACTCATAACCTGGAGGTCCGAGCTTTGAGCCTCACTGGAAGCAATGGGTTTTTAATAAGAGTGTTCTTGGGCATGACACTACAGAGCCATGTACCATTAAAACCCAGGGTATACATGAATAAGCAAACTGAGGCAATGAAATGACTGATATAATGTTGAATGCCGCATTAAACACCATTCAATCAATCAAGTAAATTTAGATTGAAAAACACATGTATTTTTAATCTACTAGTCTCAGATTGTATCTCTAGAACTATTTTACAAGATATGCTCATTTCTTTATACAGTAAACCCTGCCCTTGTGGCCACCTTTATACTAATTCTTTTCAAGCTGATAAAATTTCTAACTTGTCCAAATTGAAAGCATTTGTAGACAACAAATTGAACGTGGCTCAAATGATGGAACTTGTTTAAAAAGCTAAAATCACTTTTGGAAATAGAAAATGTTGGTTTTCACCTTTTTTCATTATGTTTCAAAAGCCTTCTTTTTCAAGGTAAAAAAAACCCCACAATTTCAGAGTCTCTTTGGTGCTGGCTTAATACAAAGCAGCTTTTGAGTGTACCTTTTGTGCTTGCTTACTAAAAGTTGGACTTTGATTTGTTTTAGCCCCAAGGCATGCCTTTTTCTCTCTCAAGAGTACATTACTTTTACGAAATACTACTGCAAAGCCCTAGTGGTGCAGCTAGTCGCATACAGGGCTTGAGATTGGGGGATTGCTGCTTCAAATCCCTAGCTCAGCCAATTTCTTTCCCAGGACTGATGATAGTCATTGCAACAGGATACATTCCTCTCTCAATGCTAATCATTGTATTGACAATGATTATGTGGAAAAGCAGACAGTGGGAAATTATGCAAAGTACTGGAAACAGAAACTCTTGATAAGCATGGACAGGTGCACTGGCTGCCGTGATAAAACTGAAATAATGTTGAAATTGGCGTTAAACAACCGACAACTGGGGAATGTTCACAAAAAAAAAAAAAAATCAACTAAATGGAGGAATGTGAGAAAGGAGCAGTTGCTTGTAGCAAACAATTGCTCCTTTCAAAAATTTATGGCAAGGATGTAAAAAAGTTGTATTTGATCAATTATCCCTTCAGCAGCTGATCCTTTCTAAGCTTGAAATATAATAGACTTCAAAGTTCTAACATTAATGTGTAATAGATGTAGATCTAAATATCATTCAAATACCTGTTGACATGGACTGTGCTAAAATCTGTGAAAAAAAAAAATTGTCGTACAGCAGAGATATAACACCAGACTGGGATATCTATTTGGCGGTTAACAAACATCTTGGTCTCTCTGTATCACACCCTAAAAAAATATACTGTTTTTAGATTGGAAAGAAAAGAGATCAGTAAAAAATGACATAAAAAATTATTTTTCTTAATCACAATGTGGTAGATAAATATTACTTGAGTAATAGTAAACTTCTACTTTTGTCTTCAATTGTCTTGCACTCCAACAACTTGAAGTACATGTATTTATCAGCTTTGGAATATGTATCTATAATTTTGAAAAGTATGGTTCATCTGCATGCAATAACTTGATTGATGAAGTAACATCAACTCTGTCTTCAAAAACTAGCAGTAAAAATATCAATAAGCAATGTGTTTTACTAAACTCTTGAAAGTTGAGAAATATCCTTTGTTGACAGCATAGATCGAGATCAGATTGCACCTAGTAAGACGTCTGACCTTTGATATAAAACGTCCACCACCTGATGCTAAACTCAGGTCAAAATTCGCTAGTAATTACAGACCCGAAAAAAAAAAAAAAAAAACCCACAACATTCTTAACTTTTTCATTACCTACGAAGATCAAGATCAGATCGCACATAATGTAAAGTCTGATCTTCGTTATAAAATGTCCGCATTTTGTTTGACTTATTCCCCATGGCTCATATTACAAACCTTTATACCTTGTGTAGACATTCGATTTTGTATGCGCCGAATTTCTTACTAGTCGAAATTGTAATAGGCCGAAAGTGTTATAGGCCGAGATGTCATTCGATGTTTGGACGACTCTTGACAAGAAGAAATAGGCATATCATGATCGAAATAAATATAACACAACTCCGATTTACCAATCAAATGCATACAAATAAATTAGATACGATGAGCGCAGGTAATTTAACGAAAATTAAAGACTTACCGAAGTTTCGCAACGTTTTCTAAGGAGAGAAAGCACATCGTCTGTGTAATACGTCATCGGTCACATGGTGTCTACAAATAGGACACCAGAATGATTCCGAATAGTGCGTAGTAACGTCAGTTGGGAGAATTGATAACAAAAATTAGGATTTTTGTATGGTTCTGTGACATGAACCGATGCTGCTATGAACGCCCCTATCCCCTTGGCGACAAAATAAGAGTAAATCTAACAGATTCATGCCTTTTTTCAAGCATAAAAAAATTCTAATTTTGGACTTTATTGGGACTTTAAGGAAAGGGAAAATGCTCCAGCTGAACAGAGTCGACGTCATCCTCAAACTCATTTTGCAGGACAACTGGCTGATCCGGCATAACATCAGGGTCAGGTTGGTTCTCTGTGCTTAATGGTGGAGCTTGGGTGCTCGATGGAGGAGGCATATCTGTTGTAGCTGACTGTTTTTTCTTCGAACGCCCCTTTTTTGGTTCCATTGTATCGAAGTATAGGGAAGCGTCTCGTTCAAAGGTTTGGAACTGAATGAATTGTTTTCAAAGTTGATTCGCCTTTTTATACTCCTCGGAATTCGGGGTACTTCGTAGTACTACGGGATGATATCTTAGCAGTTCGTAGTTATTCGGTGTAGGTCGGTGTAGCTCGGGATGCTAGTCGCGTATCTCGTCGTAGTTCATCGGCGAGAATCGGGAGTTACTCGTAGTGCATCGGCGTTATTCGGAGTTCATCGCCGAGATAGGTACGCCGAAATAGGACCGACTCTGTCGCCGAATAACGCCGATTTGCTTACTACGAACAACGACGACTTAGTACGAGGTACACCGAGGTGCGCCGATTTCGGCACGATTTTCGAAATCGGGAGAAAAATTTGCTCATGTTGAAATTTTTGTCCCGATTTATTTTTGATCCCGAATTGATGCCGATCTGAGTCAGGAGGCACTACGACTCTCCCGAAGCTAGCCGATTTCGCGCCGATTTTGAAATTTTCGAAATCGGGATTAAATCGGGGTCTGTGAGACCGGGGGGGACCGTTGATCAAGTCCCTCGGCTGTATCACGTAGCTTGATATGCATGTACACGGTACATTTATTCGCCGGAAATACAGCGCTTTGCCGTTCTTAAAATCGCAACATTCCACTTAGAAAACGAAAACCCTAGCTACAATTTTCTGTTGGAATCTTTCTAAATAGGCCTACATATCCGATGACAAACAGTTTGTACATTTATTTTCTAACTCGGTCTATTAATTCCGTTGGCATTTTGCAGCGACAGTTTGCTTATCACCATGGCTGTTGTTGTCGTTGCGAATCGATTTAAATGGGTGCAGCCATGTATAAGATCAAGTGACTGGCAGTATCTTTTGATACGGACGATGTTAGATGTATTTACGGAATCTGTCGAGTTGTGATGAGTGACGTCAGTTACTAGTATGTTCGATCCTATTCAAATAGGTACCTGATGACGTCATATTTCATCTCATAAGAATAGACAGAACTGTAATGCCAAACGACTATTCTGTTATGTCAAGACCAAAATTTAACATTATTACTGCATGTAATCGTTCAGTTTCTTAAGGTGGCACTGAGGTGACATGTGCATTTTCTTGTATTTATCTCTTTCCCACGAGATCATAGTTCGTTTTCTCGATTTTTTTTTTTTTTTTTTTTTTTTTTTTAATAAAAAATTATGCAAAAAACAAAATTCGTTTTCTCGAGGTTTTTTCATAAAAAATTATGTAAAAAAACAAAATTTGTTTCCTTGAGGTTTTTTTTTTTTTTTTTTTTTTTTTTTTTTTTTTTTTTAATAAAAAATTATGCAAAAAAAAGAGATCGTTTTCTCGAGTTCTGAAACAGTCGTGGATGCAAACTACCATGTTGAATGAAACTATGAAGAACATGAACTCCGTGTGAAAATAGGAATTAGTAGGAGGAATCTGATTGGATGATTATGTCGTGAGCACGACTTATTATCACGTGCGAACGACACAATGGATGACTTGCACTGGCTGATTATCTCGTTCGAACGAGATAGTATTTCGTTTTTTGCATAATTTTTTATATGAAAATAAATCGAGAAAATGAAAGTTGGTTTTTTTTTTTTTTTGCAAAATTGTTTACTAAAAAAAAAAAAAAAAAAAAAATCGAGAAAACGAATTTTGTTTTTTTCCATAATTTTTTATTAAAAAAAAAAAAAAAAAAAAAAAAAAAAACTCGAGAAAAACGAATTCTGTTTTTTGCATAATTAAAAAAAAAAAAAACCTCGAGAAAACAAATTATTATCTCGTGGGAACGAGATAAATACAAAAAAAAAAATGCACATGTCACCTCAGTGCCACCGTAGTTTTTTTACTTTTTTTTTTCAAATTCTGTTCACAGCAAAAAAAATCTATATAGACTCCTTTAATTAGTTGATAATCGAAATATTCTCTATTCCTGCTGTACCCACTTCACATATCATCACGAAGTTCAAGAGCTACATGTATCTAGAGCTTTTTTATCATTTGTATAAGGAGATTGAATTTTGAATGTTGGTAAATTTCAGTGGCTAAAATCTACCAAACCGTAGAGATGATAACTTACACAAGTCGTTTTCCTAATGCTATAGAAATGATAATTTTCACAACTTGTTCTTCTCATGCCACAGAGGCGATAACTTATGGAAGTTGTTGTCCTCATACCCTTAAGATGACAATTTCCACAAATTGATGACCTAATCCCATAAAATGATAATTTTCACAGGTTGTCCTAATGCCCTAGAGTTGATGATTTTAAGATTATTTATAATTCTTACATTGATAACTTTGCTCTGGCTTACTTTGATCGGTTATTTTGATAATTTGATGATATTCATTTTGACTCGATGTGCGTTTCTTTTTAGTTATCCCATCAAAGAGTTATAAATATAGAAACATCCTTACAACCAGAAGGAAAAAAAAGCTGTTATAACTTGAAAGTGTGTAAAATGGTTCAGAATTTGGCCAGCTGTATAAACATGGATAACTAACAAATTATATATGGTGTAAGAGATAGAGAAACTCAAGGAATTTGTCCTCATTTAAAACCGGAAACGACAAGAGTGATTTCTTTGAGGGCTGCCAAAAAATGAAATGCATTTTCTATCCGTCGTGCACATGATCTTTGCAACCTTGCAGCCGTCAGGGGCAGCATTTGGCATGAAGATACAAGGTTTCATAAAATAAGGATGAAATGGATTAGAAACTGGCTGAATACGAGTATAGATGTATCTTTGCAGTTCAGTATTCCGTTTTTCTTACCATTCTTTTGTGCATTACTTGCCTACTTCATGTGATAATTTAAGGACTGTATAAAAGAAGAACTCTCTATAAGAACTTTCTACAGGTTAGAATATTTATTTCCTTATTATGGCACTCACACGGTTATTTTCTTTAACCCTCTACCACACAATCACATGTTCTAAACACCCCGGGGTACCTTTCACTAAACTGCGCAGACTTAGGCAAATTTTGGGGGATTGAATCTACACACATACGATCCCTGCTTTACCCAATGGCATGAACTGGTGTAAAGTTAGGCAATTTACTCAAATCGTAAAGTTATTCAGTTCATTGAAACTTATTTTCAGACTTGATGCTTCCTTACCTAAACTGCGTACGCAAGTTCCGTGCGTACGCAGTTTGGAGAACGTATACCCCTGGAGAGGAAGGCTTTTGAAAACATTGTTTGAAAAGGAGAAAATGCTGGATACCAACATTTTCTCTCCATCCCACAATGTGTTCTCTCCTCCAAAAAGCAACTTTCAGTTTTTGAGTCACTTTTACTTTGTCGTCTGCACATGCTTTCAATTTGGTCGTGTCCAAAATTTTGTCGTTTGGTACTGACCGTAAGTCTGATCTTGTGATCCACACTGTGTAATACATGTATTCTGTGGCTTATCCCGGCCAAAAAAGTCTAGAAAACACAGTTTGGAGTGGTTTATTTATCTATTTATCTATTTCGGAATTTTTTCTTCTTTTTTCGAGTTGCTATGGGTAAACCCCATCGTGTGTTTCTGTTATTTATTTATTTTTTTTTTGTTAACACGACCACACTTATTAAATATAGGCAAACAAGAACTGCAAAAGTTATTAAGAAAGACGGATAAATCTGTATGAAATAGGGAAAAACTCTTCATGGGGTGGAATGAAAAATTGAGTGATTTCGTGGGTTGGTATGGTAGATATCTGAATGAATGAATGAATGAATGAATACGTGAGTGGATGCGTGAGTGGATGGATGGATGATAGAAAGCGGTTTGAAAAGTGCTGTTGACCGAATAGGTGAACATACACTAGAACGCCTGATTGAACAAACGTTTACACTTTTGCCCTCAGCAAAACACAATACAAATAATCCATGCTCTGTGAAAGGGAAGCTTAATGCATTTGCGAAAAGTATCGATCCATGTCAGCCTGCGCAGTCCGCGCAGGCTGACATGGGCCGAAACTTTTTGCTATCTTTGAATTTTCTGCTCCTCAAAGGACCGTCTACGTCATGATTCAGTCGGTTGTTAGATAAAATTGAATTCATTGATCCATAAGCGTGTGATGACATGCTTGGTATAATGCACCACGGAGGTGCATTAAACCCCCCCCCCCTTTGCCAGGGCATGGCCCAAATATGCTACACAGTTTATTGGGGGAGGGGGCAAAGTTTCCTTTTTACAGTGCCAAGATAATCGTCAAACTTTTGAGATCATCAGATATAATTCATATCATCGCCGGTGCATCCTAATGACAAATTTGTAGTTCCGAGTCTATGTTCTACATAGAATGGACTGGGTATACTTCTTCTACGGAGAATATAGAGTGTGGACCGGGGAAGTACGTTTTCTACGTAGAATATGGGTCGGGGAGTGCAAATTCTATCAGAGTACAAACTCGTTACACCGGCTCACCGATTTCCATGACTGTGTCGTAAAACTCTTGTTCCAACAAGTAAAAACAATCGCTCACTTGAGTCAACAGGCCAAACATTCTGACCAAATTTCACAAGTATCTGACTGAAAATGTGGCCTCTATAGCGTACACAAGGTTTTTCGAAGATTTGACCTAGTGACCTAGTTTTTGACCCCATATGACCCAATTTTGAACTCATGTGAGATTTTATCAAGCCAAACATTCTGACCAAGTTTCATAAGTATTTGACTGAAAATGTGGCCTCTAGAGCGTACACAAGGTTTTTCGAAGATCTGACCTAGTTTTTGATCTCACATGACCCAATTCCGAACTCGTCCCAAATTTTATCAAGACAAACATTCTGACCAAATTTGACAAGAATCTGACTGAAAATGTGGCCTCTAGAGCACACACAATGTTTTTCGAAGATTTGACCTAGTGACCTAGTTTTTGACCCCACAAGATCCAAGTTCGAACTCGTCCCAGTTTTTATCAAGACAAATATTCTGACCAAGTTTCAGGAGGATCGAACTGAAAATGTGGCCTCTAGAGCGTACACAAAGTTTTTCGAAGATCTGACCTAGTGGCCTAGTTTTTGACCCCACATGACCCAATTTCGAACTCGTCCGAGATTTTATCAAGACAAACATTCTGATTAAATTTCAGAAGTATCTGACTGAAAATGTGGCCTCCAGAGCGTACACAAGGTTTTTCGAAGATTTGACATAGTGACCTAGTTTTTGACCCCACATGATTCGAACTCGTCCGAGATTTTATCAAGACAAACATTCTGACCAAGTTTCATGAGGATCGGACTGAAAATGCGGCCTCTAGAGCGTACACAAGGTTTTTCGAAGATTTGACCAAGTGATCTAGTTTTTGACCGCACATGACCCAATTTCGAACTCGTCCGAGATTTTATCAAGACAAACATTCTGACCAAGTTTCACGAGTATCTGACTGAAAATGTGACCTCTAGAGCGTACACAAGGTTTTTCTAAGATTTGACCTAGTGACCTAGTTTTTGACCCCACATGATCCAATTTCGAACTCGTCCGAGATTTTATCAAGACAAACTTTCTGACCAAATTTCACAAGTATCTGACTGAAAATGCGGCCTCTAGAGCGTATACAATGTTTTTCGAAGATTTGACCTAGTGACCTAGTTTTTGACCCCACATGACCCAATTTCAATCTTGTCCGAGATTTTATCAAGACAAACATTCTGACACAGTTTCATGAGGATTGGACCGAAAATGTGACCTCTAGAGCGTACACAAGGTTTTTCTAAGATTTGACCTAGTGACCTAGTTTTTGACCCCACATGACCCAATTTCAAACTCGTCCGAGATTTTATCAAGACAAACATTCTGATTAAGTTTCATGAGGATCGGACTGAAAATGTGGCCTCTAGAGCGTACACAAGGTAAAAAGTTGACGACGGACGCCGCACGCCGCACGACGGACGACGGACACAGCACGATCACAATAGCTCACAATGAGCACTTCGTGCTCAGGTGAGCTAAAAATACACATGTTGGCAAAAAAAAAATTATATGCCTCTTCAGCACATTTGAAATCAGCGAATCTGATGACCATTTTAACCTTTTACCACACAATCCCGAGTTGTAACGACAATTAGAAAGAAACCTTTAAAAAACATTGTGGGAAAAGGAAAAAAATGTTGGTAACCAGCATTTGTTCATTTTCCAACAATGTTTTCTACCCTTCCCAAAACAAGTTCTAACTTTAAAGTCAATTTTATTTTTGTCGTATGCGAATGCTTTCAATTTGGACTAAACTTCAAAAATTATGTCGTCTGGTGAAAGTTAAACAATTTGAACTAGAATTGTAAAATTTCGTCTTCTGGTAAAGAGTTAGCTCTTTACCAAACGACAAAGATTTAGACAAGTTTACAAGTCCAACTTGAAGCATTTGCAGACGACAATTTAAATGTGACTCAAGTTATGTGATAGTACAGCACTTTCTCCTTTTCCCACAATGTTTTCTAAAGCCCTCTCCTTCAGGGGCTTTAAAGCTCGGAACTGTTTGGTAAACAGTTAAATAGCATCATGACGTGCTGTTCAAAGCTAATGAATTTATAAATAGGGCCTACATTTAGGCAGCCTCGTCGGCAACAACTGAAATGTGGATGATCGGCGTTAAAATTTGCAAAAGACCTTCGTGTCTCTTTATATCTCCTATGCTTTCGAGTAAAAAAAACAAATCCAGACAATTTTGTACAGAATACGACACGCAAAAACTTTTTTTTTTTTAATATGTACGAATGAGGTCCCGGTGAAGCCCCCATACAACTTCTAGCTAACCAAGGGAGATCACTGTAATGGAACGAAAGGGCACATTGTGTTGATGACAGATATGTTGCACGCGGAAATCAATGATAGGTAGGAGTGTTGCATTACTTTTCCGATTTCTGTTGTGAATTTTATAGTTTAGGACATTAATGTAGAAAATACTGTGTCTAAGGATTTAATTGTTTTACCTATTGAATGTTGTCATAGTCAAATAATGGAGATCTGAGAATATGAAAGAGTTTGCGGGTGGGTATATTAACCGGAAGAAACCGGATTGTACCCAATAACCGGACTGGAATTAAAGAACCCATTGTACATTAAAAAAATGGTTTATGCATGGTTGCATGTATTTTTTCTCAGTGATGATTCAAACAAGATTCATATACATGCGTACCACTACAAAAAGATGCAGTTAAGTGCTCCTCAACTAGGGCCAAAGTCGGCTCAAAACATTTCCAGAAAAGGCACTCGTCCTGACTTCAAAAAAGCACTTAACCTGCTTTTATCAGCACTTGTCCTGGAAAACCCTGCTAATACTGGACTATGATATGATTTTTTTCAGTACTGCTATTACTAAAAAAAGAGGAAGACTGATCGTAAAGGTGTATCACTTGGCATGTCATTACAAACTTTGAAAAAAAAAAAAAAAAATGATGTCTTCTTGCGGTTTTTAAAACTTGAGATTGTGTGGCAAAGAGATAAGGGTTAAAAGGGACCTATTCAGATTATCTGCTGTGGGTCAACTTTTGAATGTTGTGCCAGTACTGGTCTGAGAAGGCCAGGAAACACTTGGTACTGGTGTGAGAAAGTCAGGAAACACATGAGTAGGTACATTGACTGCAGTGATATGACCTAAGCTGTTAAAACAACATTAAAACTCTGTTATAGTCAAAGACATAGATTGAATTCTCTTGACCAGTTTAGCTCAATTTGCTAATATCAAAGAATTTTCCTTTTATAAATTACCAGTGTTGTGCATGGAATTATGAGAAATTACCATGACAGTGCAACATGTATTCAAAGAATGGGAAGAATTGTATTGGTTTTACCATAGAAACAGGGATGTTTATCTAAGCCTGCACCAACCAATCTAATTCAACATCCCTGAAGAAGAGTGCTAATGAAAAGAGAAAATTGTGGTAACTAGCATTTTCTCCTTTTCCCACAATGTTGTGAAAAGCCTTTTTCAACATTGATTGATTGACTGATTGTATGGTATTTTACATATTTTACACCATTTTCAACATTATTTCAGTTATATCTCAGCGGCCAGTTCACCTATCTGTGCTTTCATGGGAATTCTTTTACTAGTACTAAGCACAATTTTCTTTCCAAGCCACTGGCTGCTTTCCCAAGTAACCATCATCAAAACAATGGTCGGCAGTGACAGAGGAATGAATCTTGTCACTATCACTATCATCAATCCTCAGAAAGAAATTGACGGGGCCAGGAATCGAACCAGTGACCCCCTGTTCTCAAGTCCTGTACGCTACTGACTGAGCTACTGGGGCTCGGCCCTTCCTCTACAGGGTTATAAAAACATGGTTTTGCTTGATAAAGGTTTAAAACATTTTTCCAAGAAATCTGAAGAAAGGATATTTTTGATATTGACAGCTGTCTACTGTTAACTTCGATATAGTATGAAAAGTGATATGACAAAGGATTCACCAGTCTCCTCATTTTCCATCTTTCCCAATTTTTTTTTAACTCTTTACCAAATGACAAAATCTTAGACTGATCCAAATTTGAAGCATCTGCAGAAGACAAATGTAGCACAATAATAAATTTGTCTTTGGAAGGGTAGAAAACATTGTGGGGAAAAAGAAGAAAATGCTGGTTTCAGCATTTTCTCCTTTTCCCACAATGTTATCAAAAACCTTTTTCTTTGGGGTCGTTAAAACTCGAGATTGTGTGGTTAACCCTTTACCACACAATCCCGCGTTTTATCGACCCTAAGAAAAGGCCTTTTGAAAACATTTTTGGAAAAGGAGAAAATGCTGGCAATCAGCATTTTCTCCTTATCCAAAAATGTTTTCATCCCTTCCCAAATATAAATTTCAATTGTTGAATCACATTTATTTTGTTGTCTGCAAATATTGTCAATTTGGACTAGTCTAAAGTTTTATCGTTTGGTAAAGAGTTAAAGGGAAATTTAGCATGCATTAAACTCTATCAAATGAAGAAAATTTAGATCAGTCAAAATAGAGAGGATTTGTAGACCACAAATTAAATGTGAAATGAATGAAGGGATGTCTATCAAAGAATGCAGAAACATTGTGGGAAATGGAGAAAATGCCGGTTACTAGTATTTTCACCAATCTGTACAATGTTATCAAAAACCCTTTTAATCATGGTGGTTAAAACTGTGGATTGTGTTGTAAAGGGTTATTTGTGGCTTGTATAATCACCATATTATGAAAAATATAGACAAGAAATTTGAGACACTGTTGATCTTAGAGATGGTAAGATTGCATATTTATCAGATCCTCTCTTGCTAATGAACCTTCTTTTTATAATGGAAGAATTCCTAATTTGGTCTAGATCAGTCTTTCTGTTGCCAGGTTTCTTGACTCTTTTCCAAGCAACACAATTTTGGACTTTCCCATTTTGATGGCGTATGAAGATATCAGATTAACCTACTACCAAATGACAAGTTCTTTGACTGGTTCAAAGTGAAAGCATTTGCAGAAGTACAAATTAAGCATGGTTCAAGTGATGGAATTTTACTTATGTAGCAAATTTTTTATGGAACGATAGTTCAAGAATCAACAAAAGTTGTTCCCCTTTACTTATAGACAGCGGCATTTGCACAGAGGAAGCAACGGCATATTTCATCGCATTTTTGGTTACTATTTTTGCCCCAATCTTCCCTAACAAACTTGAGAAACGTTAGTAACTCATGTTGGTTATAATGATACTGTAATTTTTTATGCTACATGGCCTGCGTCTCCATTTACTTGTATATATTGTACATGCCTTAGTTAATCAATGATCTGCAGTCTCCAGGTGCTCATTAGACTGTAAATAATCACTTCGTTGGTGTCCGGTAGAGGTCGGTAAAAGCCGTAACCCCACTAAGTGGCACTCAATAGAGAGAGCGTATAAAAGCAGATGCAAGTCAGTTGAGCAGCAGTTCGTCTGAGAACAGCAGCTAGTTAAACATTGCTACAACAACAACTCAAGATTTGGGTAATTAGAATGCTACCTTTCTCTGTTACATTCTAACAGATATTAAGGGGCATTTTGACGTCGTGCGACTCGGCTCAGTTGTTGTGGATGGTAATTTGATACTACAAGACAGAAGAATTCTGAGGCTAAGGTTTGTTGTAAGTAGCATCATTGAAGCTGCGGTGGGAACTTTATTGAAGCAACACTGTGTAGCGCCATTGAAGCTACAGTACAAACTTCATTGAAGCCAAATTTTATAGCGTCATCGAAGCCACGGTGTTAGCTTCATTGAAGTCACATGTTGCATTCTTGAAGCAATTGATGCTGGGCTTCACCAAGGCTTGAGATTTCACCCATGGCTGCTCAACGGTGACCATCTGACTGTTTTACGTATTTTCAGGGAATTGTGACGCCAACTCCATAGCGCTTTGGAGAAGGTCTCGTATATACTTTAGTTCCCATGTTAATTTGTTGGTACGCGACACTTTGATAGGGCAGAAAACTTTGTGAAAAATTAGGGAGAAAATGTTTGCTGGTAACTAACAGTTTTTAGCTCCACTGGCCGAAGGCCAGCGAGCTATTGTCATGGCGTTGTGTCCGTCGTGTGTCCGTCCGTCCGTTCGTCCGTGCGTGCGTCCGTAAACTTTTTCTTTAAAAAACTTCTCCTCAGAAACTATTGACTGGATTTTTACCAAATTTCACAGGAATGTTCCTTTGGTGGTCCTCTTTCAAATTCCTTCAAATAATTGTGTTCCATGAAGAATTCTGGTTGCCATGGCAACCAAAGTAAAAAACCTTTAAAAATCTTCTCCTCCCAAACCGCTATTTGGATAGCATTATTATTTTGCAGGAATGTTCCTTAGATACAGGTTTACAGAATTCCTTTAAAAAAAAATGATCTGTCAAAAAACATGGCTTTTATGGGAGACTCGTTTTCCTTTTATGGTATAAAGTAAAATCTTTGAAAAATTTCTTCTCTAAAACTATTCATTGGATTTCATTGTTGTTTTGCAGGTAAGTTCCTATGGTGGTTGTCTGCCAAATTGTTTCTGTGGTGGTTGTATACCAAATTCCTTTTAAAAAAATGATACACCTAAAAACACATTTTTTTTATAGACAAGGCTTATATTTCAAAAAAATGTTCTTCTCCAGAACTATTTATTGTGTTAGTTTTATCGACTAACAAAGAAGAAGGAAGAAAATTGGATTGGCTTGACCTAGTCAGGGCTGTCCTATTTAAGCCCACACATTTTCCTTGGTATTAAGATCACAATTTACTCCAATGATATGCTATTAGTTAGTACTAGTAATAAAATATCACTGGCCATAAATAAGATAAAAGCTTGAGCACCTTTCACAACTTGAGCTTTTCAATTTTGCCTTATTACTAAGCCTGAGTAACCATGCCAAGATAAAAAAGAAAAAGTACTTTAATAACAAAACCCCCATGTTGTAGGTACTTTATAGTCCTTTTGATATAGAAGAAGAGAACCTCTGCACTTTTAATTTTTATTGTTGACCTACTGATGAGTAAATGCAGAGTGGACAGAAGGGGTGTAAATCCTGGTGACCTAGTACAGAGTGGGACAGGGCTTTACATTTGTGATAAGGCATTAATGTTATCCAGTCAAACTGATCCCGCAACTTCAGTACACCAGAATTAATCTGTGCCCTGGAGCAGGATATTTGATTTATGTAAATGCATTTGTAGACCATTTTGTGTTGTTTGCCACAGAAGACATTCTAACTGTGACTGTGAAAAGTTGATTATTAGGGATTAGGTGTTCATTGTATGCCAGCATATTTCATTCTATCTGGTGTATTGATGTAAGTTGATCTATATTGATCTATATTGCTATAACATTCATTCATTTGCCCTCCTAGCTGTTCTTTTAGATTACCCCTTTACCACACAATCACAACTTTTAACGACCCTGAGAAAGACATATTTTCTATATTTTGATGTTTCCCCACCCAAAATGGTTTCTGAAAGGACCTGTTGCAGACAACATATCTTCAAATTAGTAAGACATATATAAAAAGGATAGAAATTATTGTGGGAAACTAAGAAAATGCTGGTTACCATTTTTTTCTTCTTTTCTCACAAGTTTTTTCCATACCTTTTTTCTTCAGTGAGCTAAAATGCAGGATTGAATGGTAATTGTTAAAAACTTCTTTTCGCCATTATAGAAATATCAGGCCTGTGGAGCGATACAGGCGCTCAAGCGCCTCTAGTTCCTTTTCCCACATTTTTTTTCAAAGGTTGTTAAAACTGCAGATTGTATAGCAGAGAGGTAGGCTCAAAAGACAGATTTGTTTTATTTGAGAGGGTAGCTGACATTTTGTTCCAACAAAAGTTACTACCTTTAACCTTTTACCACACTATCCCGACTTTTAATGACCCTGAAGAAGAAGCTTTTTGAAAACATTGTTGGCAAAGGAGAAAATACTGGTAACCAGCATTTTCTCCTTGCCCACAATGTTTTTTACTCTTCCATAAACAAATTACAATTTTTAATTCGTATTTATTTTGTTGTGTGCAAGAGCTTTCAGTTTGGACCAGTCCAAAATTTTGTTGTTTGGTAAAGAGTTAAAAGACAAATCCCACCAGTTGAGCTGCATTTATCCTGTTCTCTTCAAGTGCTTCCAAGGTCAGGTCTAAACTTTTTTCATTTGGCAAAGGGTCAAAGATAAGTACAGGTTTGGTATTCATTAACTCTTTACCAAACAATCCCGGGTTTTAACGACCCTGAGAAAGAAGTCTTTTGAAAACATTGTGGGAAAAGGAGAAAATGCTGGTAACCAGCATTTTCTCCTTTTCCCCAAAATGTTTTTTACCCTTTCCAAAACAAATTTCAATTTTTAGTCACATATATATTGTCGTCTGCAAATGCTTTCAATTTGGACAAGTCTAAAATTCTGTCGTTTGGTAAAGGGTTAACTATCCTCTATGTTATTCTAATTCTAAATTACACGAAAAAAAAGCAATTTGATTGGCTAATATAGAATGCCTTGGTCAGTCAGGTGGCTTGTTTAGGAATCTAACCTTTTACCACACAATTCAGTTTTAACGACCCTAAGGAAGAAGGCTCTTGAAAACATTGTGGAAAAAGGAGAAAATACTGGTAACCAGGATTTTCTCCTTTTCCCACTGTGTTTTCTACCTATTCCAGGAGAAATGATATCATGTCATAAACATTTGAATCATCATCTGTACATATCTATTCCTTCAATGTGGATGGGTCTAAAATTTTGCTTTAAAGTAAAGAATTAAACGTAGAACTGAATTTAGAACGGTTGGTGATTTTATGACCATTTTAGTGGGATTGCAATTATCAGGTCAGACCTTTATCTTTGATTACAATCTTTACTAGATTAGGAGCTTGTCCTGTGATTGCAGGTACAAGCAATGAGAATTCAGCAGCTACTGTGTGTTTTGCATATATCTAAATATCCTTTCCAATAAATTTTACTGGCACTTTCAAATGGCCAATACGGTATCTTCAGATGGCTGCATTTTTAGCTTGGCTGTATTTGGAGAAAACATCAATGTATTGTCATAGCCCAAGCATTGTCTGCATCGTCAATGCAGAAACTTTGACATTTTATCACTGTTAGTCCTGAGGATATTTACTTAACCATCACGGAGATGCATTAATCCCCCTTTTGCCAGAGCATGGCCCGTAACAATGGGAAAATTGTCCACTAATCGAAAAAATTTCCTGCCTCAACAGTTCTAGATTTCTCTTCAGTATTTTAAAACTGTAAATTTATATTATCACATGAAAGATTCGATACAGTTTGGAAACTTCTAAAGCTGTTCCTGCACAGTCCAGTGGCTCAGTCTTTATACCTAACATACAATCCCTGCTTTAACTCTTTACCAAACAACAAAATTTTAGAGTTATCCAGTTTGAAAGCATTTGCAGAGGACAAATTAAATGTTGCACAAATTATGAAATATGTCTTTGCAAGGGTAGAAACATTGTAGGAAAAGGAGAAAATGCTGGTTACCAGCATTTTCTCCTTTTCCTACAATGTTTTCAAAAGCCTTCTCCTACAGGGTCGTTAAAAGTAGGGATTGTGTGGTAAAGGGTAAATTAACCCTTTACCAAACAACAAACAACAAAATTTTAGACTGGTCCAAATTCAAAGCTTTTGCAGTTGACAAATCAAATGTGGCTCAAAAATCAAAATTTGTTTTGGGAAGGGTAGAAAACATTGCGGGAAAAGGAGAAATGCTGGTTACCAGAATTTTCTACTTTTCCCACAATGTTTTCAAAAGGTACTTTCTTCAGGGTCATTAAAAGTCGGGATTGTGTGGTAAAGAGTTAACCACACAGTCTGGATTTTTCACAACGCTGAAAGAGAAGACTTTTGAAAACATCATGGGAAAGGAGAAAATGCCAGTTACCAGCATTTTCTCCTTTTCCCACAATGTTGTCTACCCTATCAAAGATAAATATTTATCATTTTAGCAACATTAAATTTTGTTTTCTGCAAATGCTTTTAATTTAAATTCAGTCCAAAATTTTGTCGTCTGGTAAAGAGTCAACATAAAGGGTTTGTATGTATTTTGTTGTGTGTATGGTGCTTAATTAAAACTGTGCCATATGATAAAACCCCAGACTTGTCCAAATTCAAAGTATATGCAGACCACAAATTAGATGTGGCTCAAGTGTGGAGATTTAATGTGCAAAAGGATATGAAACATTGTGACAGGGACCAGAAAGTTTTAAAAAGCCTTCTTCTTCAAAGTAAGACTCGAAGGGTCGGTATTGACCAACTATTCCTAAAAAAGCTCTTAGTCTTATTCTCCAAGATTTACTAAAATTGAAACTAAGACAACTTCTGATTGGCTAAACCAAATTGTTTAGCCAGTTGGAAGTTCTGTTACCTTCAAATTCTAGAGAATTCTAGAGAATAAGACTGAGAATGTTCTTAAGAATGGTTGGTGAATATGGACCCGTGACTGTCGAAGATACAAAAGTATCAATTGATACAATGTACATCCATTGTAAAGGAGATACAAGTATACAAAATCACAAATATTTACTATGAAAGACTGATAGGCACTAGAAATAGATGTTTTGATGCTATAGAGGCAGAAAAAAAGTTTTATTAGCTTAATGAGAATAGCGACTTACTCGAATGAAAGCAAAATGAAAAAAAAAATACTAGGTTCTTACTTACAAACATATACCCACAATGCAATCAGTTGAATAAATTGGTTAAAATAAGAGGGGTATCAAATTAAAAAATCAGAATTTCTTTACTAAAAACTTACAACTTTATCTCTTGAGTAAAACCAATATTGTGGGTACTCATTAGAATTGTCTCGAAGAGACATTTCTAATGAGTACCCACAACATAGGTTTTAATGCAGAAGTTGAGAACATACATATTATTATTTCATCCCCAAAATTCACCTGTTATCTGTACCTCTGAGTAAGGAAGAAAAAGTGAAAGATTAGACTAGAAATTACCTCCAGATCTGTTCATCCCGCTGCTTGCAACAGGATCCACTAGACTTTCAGACTTTATATACTAGCACTGCTATGCTTAATAAAATTCAATACTTCAACACTCCCATGTCGCATATAAGTCTGACTCTTCTCCCCTCAGACACCTGATTGTGATTTAAATTCTCAAAAAATTGTGCTTTAATGCTTAGAATTTTTAGGACATGTTTTGTTGCTTTTGCTGAGGCTGGAGATCAGGATCAGAATGCAAAGAATGTGTACTCTGATCCTAAAAAAATAATGTTTGTATTTATAGGAAAACAGCCTTAAAATGCAACTTTTTTCTACAGGTTCAAAATATTTATTTCCCTATCATGGCCTTCACAGGGTTATTTCCTTTAACTCTTTACCAAATGACAAAATTTTAGACTTGTCCAAATCGAAAGCATTTGCAGACGACAAATGAAATGTTGCTCAACAATTGAAATTTGATTTGGGAAGGTTAGAAAACATTGTGGGGAAAAGGAGAAAATGCTGGTTACCAGCATTTTCTCCTTTTCCTACAATGTTTTCAAAAGGCATAGCAATTGGAATAGCATTTTCAAATGGAACAGCAAAAAAACAACTTAATAAATGCAGTATCTAAGACGGGTTGCTTTTGTCCAGAATATCCTGGCTGGACAGTGTAGAACAAGGTTATACTGCATATTCTGTGCAGTTTGATCTTGATGTACGTTGGCCACAAAAGCAAGAAAACTGGTGACAGATGCTTAACTCTTTACCATTAGCGACAAAATATTAGGCTGGTCCAAATTCAAAGTGTTTGCAGACAACAAATTAAATGTTGCTCAATTATGGTGAGATTTATCTTTGATAGGATAGAAAACATTGTGGGAAAAGGAGAAAATGCTGGTTACAGCATTTTCTCATTTTTCCACAATGTTTCCTAAAGCCTCTTATCTCAGGGTTGTAAAAAAGGGTTAAGATTAACCACATTGTCTATATTCAGAGAAACTCAACACTGCATACTGGTTTGAGATTTAGAGAAACGGTTTGAGTTTTAGAGAAAGGTAAACTTAAAATTTTACTTTCCTAGAGGTCTAATTTACAATTCTGCTAATTTGTAACTGATGACATCTGTTTCTTTGACTCATGGTTACCCTATAAGAGCAAATAAGTGATTAAATTTTCTCAGTGAATTTTTGGTGAAACATTATTTCAAGATCACAATGTCATAGTCATAAGAGAAGGGGTAGGGCAATATGGGCCAGTGCCCCCACCCCAGTAAGGAAGGGGGAGATAAGATCATTTTATACCTTCACAAATATTTCTCAATTATTTTTCATTTTCTTCTATACTAAAAATATCTTCTTTGCACATTAAAATGAGCTACGCTGTGGAAAAAGGGGTTTAACTCCATACCAAACAACAAAATCCAGGACTGGTTCAAATTGAAAGGATTTGCAGACGACAGATTAAATGTGAATCAAATTATGGGATTAGTCTGTAAAAGGGAAGAAAAGATTGTGTGAAAAAGAGAAAATGCTGGTGACCAGCATTTTCTCCTTTTCCCACAATCTTATCAAAAGACTCCTTCCTCAAGGTTGTTAAAACTTGTGATTGTATAGTAAAGGGTTAGTGCATCTCCTGAAGCTTTATACCAAGCAATTCATCACACAATCATGGATATGTAAAATCAAATTAGTCTAACAATCGACTGGGTCTGGAGGTAGAATCGTCCTTGGATGTGCAGAAAATTTTCAAATTGCAAAAAGTTTCGACCCATGTCAGCCTGTGCAAACTGTGCTGGCTGATATAGGTTCATACTTTTTTGCAGATGCATTAAGCCCCCTTTTCACATTCCAAGGCACAAATAAGTTTTAAAAAAAATAGGCCCGCCCCCGATGATTATGATACATCTTCGTACACCTGATGATCAGACTGTGCATTCAGCACAAAGATTTTTGATTTACACTCTCTGTAGCAGCTTTAACTGCCTTTGGCAAAGAAACCTTGACCCAAAAAGCCCTTTGGTTCGACTAGCCTGAGGAAGTTTAGGCTTTTGAAAACATGGTGGGAAATTAAAGAAAATGCTGAAAATCAGCATTTCTCCATTTCACGCAATGTTTAACTCTATACCACTCCACAAAAATTTAGACTTGTGGAACTTCAGAGCATTTGCACACGATTTAAATATTGCTCAAATGATGGAATTTGTCTTTGATAGGGTAGAAAACATTGTGGGAAAAGGAGAAAATGCTGGTTACCAACATTTTCTTCTTTTCCCACAGTGTTTTTAAAGGGCCTCTTACTCTGGGTCTTTAAATCTTAGGACAAAATTTCAGACTTGCCCAAATTTACTGAAAGCAATTTCAGTAGGAATATTCAGTGACTGTAATAGGATTTAGCCTGGACAGGGTAGCAAAATTATAGGAAAAGGAGAAAATGCTGTTTTAACCCTTTTCGCACAATGTTTTCAAAAGCCTTCCTCCTCAGGTTGGTAAAATATAATTATGTGATTGTTTGGCGAAGGATTAATTCTTAGAGCACTGCATAAACCAAACAGACATTTTCAGTCAAACAATAAGACCCAAATAATTACAATTTCAATTTTGTCTATTAACATTTAGCAAAGTGGACATTGTAGATCAAAGATCAGACTGCACATTTTGTGCAGGCTGCTCTTGATCTGCACTGGACACAAAGGCAACTATAGTTGTGAAAGGGGCTTTAAGGGTTAAATTAATGAATAACCACCCAGCTTGTTGATAGACTACAAAAACAACTTCCGAACCCCATAGATCAAAACCCGGGTATTACCCAGATATTGTGTTTCCCCGTTTCACCTATCTGAAGTATCAATTTGCATAAAATACAAATAGATTTTGCAAGATCAAAGGATTGCAAGATTAGAGCTGGTGAGTCAAAATTGACCCTTTAAGGTGGAGAGTAAAAACCCTGGTATAGTTCTTTGTGAAAAGTTAGATCGACAGTAAAAAGCCCTACAATAGTAGAAATTTTTACTTTGTAATCTCAGCAAAATCTGACTGATAAGTGTTTGTGGCTTTCATTGTGAGTGAGTACAGTGCTGTTGATAACTGGAACCTTTGGAGCATAAAGTACAACAAAATTTGCTCTTCACCAAACAGAAATAATGTTAACATTTCCATACTGAAAGCATTTTGTAGATAATATAATTATTGAATGTGGTTCAAATGATAAAACTTGAGCCATGCTTGGGCAAAAAGGTGCTTAATGCAACTCTGCAATGCATTATATCAAGCATGTCATCACATGCTTGTGGATCAATAAAATCAATTTTATCTAATAAACAACTGAATTCTGAGGTAAACTGGTCCTTTGACAAGCAGAACTGCGCAGGCTGACATGGGTCAATACTGTTTGCAGATGCATTAACTCGTTACCAGACGACAAAATTTCAGACTGGTCCAAATTGAAAGCATTTGCAGACAATAAATTAAAAGTGACTGAAAAATTGTAATTCGTTTTGGAAAGGGTAGAAAACATTGTGGGAAAAGGAGAAAATGCTGGTTACCAGCATTTTCTCCTTTTCCCACAATGTTTTCAAAAGGCTTCTTTCTCAGGGTCGTTAAAAGTCGGGATTGTGTGGTAAAGGGTTAAGCCCCATTTTCATACAGCATGTCTTATTTGTGTTAGTAAGGAAAGAAAATTTTTTAAAGAGGAGAAAATGCTGGTTACCTGAGCATTTCCCACCTTTTCCAACAATTTGTTCACAGGCCTTTCTCTACAATGTCATGAAATCACGTGATTTATTGGAAAAGGGTTGAAATAATTCTGACTGAAAAGTCAGTCAGCAAGGTCTGATTGATAGGTCATTTTGGCTTTTGTATTGAATGAATATAACATTGTTTGAAACCGATTTAATTTTTGTAATCAAACCTTTCAGTATGATTGAAGTACAATTGTAGTTACTCTTTAGCAAATGACAAGTTTGTAGACTCTTGCATATTAACTCTGTACCAAACAACAAAATTTTAGACTGGTCCAAATTGAAAGCATTTGCAGACGACAATATAAATGTGATTGAAAAATTGAAATTTGTTTTGGGAAGGGTAGAAAACATGGTGGGGAAAGGAGAAAATGCTGGTTACCAGCATTTTCTCTTTTTCCCACAATGTTTTCAAAAGGCTTCTTTCACAAGGTCATTAAAAGTCAGGATTTTGTGTTAAAGAGTTAAGCAAAGCATTAACTCTACCAAATGGCGAAAGTTTGAACTTGTAGGAATGTCCATTAAGAAACTATTTGTAGACAACAATATATGAAAGTGGCCACAGTGATGGGATTTGTCTTTGATAAGGTAGAAAACATAGTGGAAATTGAAGTAAATGCTGGTAAGTATTTCTCTTTTTTCCACAATGTTTCCAAAGGCCCTCTCCCTCAGGGTGGCTGATACTCGAGGTTCTTTGGTTTTCTGTAGGTTAAAATAGTTCTTGGTGATGTGTTATTACTGCTTACTAACCCTCCGGTCTCACAGACCCCGATTTCCAAAATAATCGTAGTGCTTCGGGAGAGCGCATTTTCTCCGATTTACCACGAATTCGAGCCGTTTTTCTCCAATCATCCTTGGACGGGGCGTATTTTTAGACATACATGCGGTGTGTTCCCGATGGGCTGCGAAAAACTACGATGCGATACGATTTACTACGCTTTTGCCCCGATTTTGTTCTGAAGTACCCCAAGTTTAGGAGCCGAGTTACTACGAAACAGTACGATCTAGACCGACTATCCCGATTTCTTACTACGATGGACTACGACCCCCACAGATTTACTGCAACATACGCCGACAGATCCGGATCGACTACGAGTTTCAAATCTTTTTTCAGGATTATGCCCCGATTTCGTACACTGGGTATATAAATTCCGTGATTTAACAGCAAAAAAAATCAGTTATCATATGGATATTAGAGTGACAACATGCCAACAACAACAGACGATGTTATAATTGCAATCTTGTATTACCTCTATATTCAGCTTAAGGAAAGGGAAAATGCTCCCGCTGAACAGAGTCGACGTCATCCTCAAACTCATTTTGCAGGACAACTGGCTGATCCGGCATAACATCAAGGTCAGGTTGGTTCTGTGTGCTTAATGGTGGAGCTTAGGTGCTCGATGGAGGAGGCATATCTGTTGTAGCTGACTGCTTTTTCTTCGAACGCCCCCTTTTTGGTCCCATTGTATCGAAGTATAGGGAAGCGTCTCGTTTAAAGGTTTGAAACTGAATGAATTGTTTTCAAAGTTGATTCGCCTTTTTATACTCCTCGGAATTCGGGGTACTTCGTAGTACTACGGGATGATATCTTAGCAGTTCGTAGTTATTCGGTGTAGGTAGGTGTAGCTCGGAATGCTAGTCGCGTATCTCGTCGTAGTTCATCGGCGAGAATCGGGAGTTACTCGTAGTGCATCGGCGTTATTCGGGATTCATCGCCGAGGTAGGTACGCCGAAATAGGACCGATTCTGTCGCCGAATAACGCCGATTTGCTTACTACGAACAACGACGACTTAGTACGAGGTACATCGAGGTGCGCCGATTTCGGCACGATTTTCGAAATCGGGAGAAAAATTTGCGCATGTTGAAATTTTTGTCCCGATTTATTTTTGATCCCAAATTGATGCCGATTTGAGTCAGGAGGCACTACGACTCTCCCGAAGCTAGCCGATTTCGCGCCGATTTTGAAATTTTCGAAATCGGGATTAAATCGGGGTCTGTGAGACCGGGGGGTAAGCTGTAAAGGAAACATTAAAGATGAAACAATATGAGCCATACTCTGGCAAAAGGGGGCTATGATTGTATCAGTCAAGCCGTTACATACTTATGGATACATAAAATCCACTTTTTTTAACAAACCAACTGAATGATGGGGTAGACTGGTCATTGGACATACAGAAAATTGACCTATAGCAAAAAGTTGCGGTCAGCCTGTCTGTGTGGATTATGCAGCCTATTTCAGGGTTCATGCTTTCTGCAGATGCATACGCCATCTTTTCACAGAGTAGGGTTCATATGTAAAATGTAGACCGCATCTTTTTCTAGCATGAAGACAATTTAGGCTAAAACAGCAGCATGGGGGCACTGCCTCTTTTTTTTTTAAGTGTCCTTGGGCAAGACACTTCAGAGCTGTTGACTTTTACTCATAAAACACAGGACACACAGTCATGCAGATGTAAGTTGTCACAGTGATTATTACTGAATGATAATATTAGCATGAAACACCATTCAGCCAGTCAATCAATATTTGTTTCAGCTAAGCCGGTTAGCTGAGTTGGTAACACACAGGACTGGAAACCATGGGCTTGCTGCTTTGAATCTCCAGCATGACTATTTCAGTCCAAGGATTGATGATAGTCATTGTGACTAGATTCATTCATTTCTCATCTCCAATCATTGTTTTGATGATGGTTTTGTTGGAATACAGTCAGTGGCTTGGGAAGAAAATTTGAAATATGTTAAAAAAGAGATTTATTTCAATATTAGATAACATGACAAAGTCTGACAACACACACCTTCTAAAAATATGACCAACATAAAAAATTTAAACAATAGTGTACATTGAAGTACAATGAAGTGCAATGGTAAAAGAAATTCCAGGAAAGTATGGATAGGTGCAATGACCACTTCGATATAACTGATTTAATGTTGGAAATATGTTAAATCTGTCCATTATAAGCAAGCAAAAATAATTACTGCTAGGAGCTTTGTGCTGGAGGCTAGGTTGTATCAGACAGTCATACTGTTGTGATATCTCTACATGTATTTTGAGGATAGAACACTCCCTCTTTTTTCCTCCATTTACAAGAGGACAAACTTTTAAACCTGTCCATATTGAAGGAATATGCAGATGACAAATTAGATTAGGCTCAAACGGTTGTATTGTGTTTGAAAGGGTAGAAAACATTGTGGGAAAAGGAGAAAATGCTGGTTACCAGCATTTTCTCCTGTTCCCACAATGTTTTCAAAAGTCCTTTTCAGGAGGTTCATTAAAACTTAGGATTGTGTGGTAAAGTGGTTATGATGAGAAATTATGAGAAACTCTGAGACAGCAAGGGAAGGGGAATTGTTGGTTTGTGAGTCCTTGGAGTACTTTTGTTTGTAAAAGTGTAACAATTAAAAATAATTAACTCTTTACCAGGCAGTAGAATTTTAGACCAGTCCCAAATGGTAGCAATTGCAGACAGCAACTTAAGTGTGTCTCAGATGATTAGATTTTTCTTGGAAAGGGTTGAAAATATTATGGGAAGGGGAGAAAATGCTGATTACCAGCATTTTTCTTCATTGCCTACTATCTTTTCAAAAGCCCATTTCTTCAGTGTTGTTAAAGTAATTATGGCATTGTTTTGTAAAGGTTTAAAAACAGGGTTTGCCATACATTTTGCTTTTTATGATAACAGTTGTCAGACAATGTTCTGTTTATTGCTGGAAGAAATGGATGAATAGTAATTTTTTGTTCAGGATTTTATAGCATATTAGGTTGATTTTGGCATTTGTAAATTTCTAGTTTGGCTGTTTTTGAAGAACTGTGTCAAGGTATTGTTATGGTAACCCCTGTTGTTGTCAGTGTCATCTTGCAAGAACTTTGGATATTCTCTCATACATGTATTTGTTATCACAGGAGTTATTTACTTCAAACTTTGGCTAGTTGTTGACTAACAAAAAGGAAAGCCATGTCAGAAGGGCAGGTAACAACTCTCATGACCTTTTTGATGATAAGGTCCCTTTTGCAACATGGAATTTTTAGTGAAAAAGACATTGCAGCCGAGCCTAATGCCACCTGCATCCTGTGCTCTGGGGTACTTTTCTCTAAACTGTGTCCGTAAAAAATATGTGGACACAGTTAAGGTTTTTAACCCATTACCAGACAACAAAATTTTAGCCTTCTCCAAATTGAAAGCATTTTGCAGACGACAATTTCAATTTGGCTAAAATGGTGCAATTTTTCTTTGATAGGGTAGAAAACATTGTGGGAAAAGGAGAAAATGCTGTTTACCAGCATTTTCTCCTTTTCCCACAATGTTTTCAAAAGGCTTCTTTCCCAGGGGCGTCAAAAGGCGTCATTGTGTGATAAAGGCTTAAAGCAAGCATCAAGTCTAAAAACAAGTTTCACCGAACTGCATAACTTTACGCTTTGAGTAAGTATTTGCATAACTTTACACCAGCTCATACCTTTTAGTAAAGCTGGGCTAGTATTTGTGTATGTGTATATTGAATCCCCCCAAAATTGCATAAATCTACTAGTAAAGTGAAAGGTACCCCAGGTTTGTACGTTATCTCAGAGTGAAAAATGCTATACAAGCTACTGATCATGATTGTTTTCTTCTTACAGTTGATGTATGCAACCAAATTTTTTTCACTAGCCAATGAGAAAAACTGACCAATGAGTAACAAAGATGCACAAGCTTCACCAACAGTGGGTGGAGCTAACAAGAATCCCACCGTGTCTGCATCCTCCCTTCAACAGTGGTTTATATCTGAAATACAGCAGATGATGTAAGTTATGAAGACTTTTTAGCTCACCTGAGCACAACGTCCTCAAGGGGAGCTTTTAGGATCACCCAGTGTCCGTCGTCCGTCTGTGCGTCATGCGTCGTGCGTCGTCAACAATTCTTTAAACATCATCTCCTCCTAAACAACCGGGCCAATTTGGACCAAACTTGGCAGGAGTGTTCCTTGGGAGGTCCTCTTTAGAAATGCTTCACAAAATTTGATTCCATCAAAAACTCTGGTTGCCATGGCAATGAAATGGAATTTTCTAAGAAATTCTTTAAAAATCTTCTCCTCTGAAACCTCTGGTCAGATTTTTAAATAATTTCAAAGGAATGTTCCTTGGGTGACCCTTTTCAAAAGTTGTTCGCGAAATTTTAATATGTCGAAAAACATGGCTCTGGTGAATAGGGGCTACTTGCACTATACAGATATGAAGAAATTCTTAAAAATTCTTCTTCTCTGAAACCGCTGGTCAGATTTTAAAATAATTTCACAGAGATGTTTCTTGGGTGACCCTTTTCAAAAAGTGTTCCCGAAATTTTGATCCGTCAAGAAACATGGCTCTGGTGATGGGGGCTACTTGCACTATACTGAAATGAAGAAATTCTTAAAAATTATTCTTCTCTGAAACGGCTGTTCAGATTTTGAAATAATTTCACAGAGATGTTCCTTGGGTGACCCTTTTCAAAACTTGTTCGCAAAATTTTGATCCGTCAAGAAACATGGCACTGGTGACTGGGGGCTACTTGCACTATACGGCCTTGAAGAAATTCTTAAAAATTCTTCTTCTCTGGAACCGCTGGTCAGATTTTGAAATAATTTCACAGGAATGTTCCTTGGGTGACCCTTTTCAAAAATGTTTGCGAAATTTTGATCCCTCAAGAAACATGGCTCTGGTGACAGGGGGCTACGTGCACTATACGGATATGAAGAGATTCTTAAGAATTCTTCTTCTCTGAAACGGCTGGTCAGATTTTGAAATATTTTCACAAAGATGTTCCTTGGGTGACTCTTTTCAAAATTGTTTGCGAAATTTTGATCCGTCAAGAAACATGGCTCTGGTGACTGGGGTCAAATTAAAGCAATACCTTGTGGGCATTCTAGAGGCCACATTTTTTGCTCAATTGACTTGAAAATTTATCAAAATGTTTGCCTTAAGTAAATCTTGGATGAGAGTAAAATTGGGTCATCTGGGGTCATAAAGTAGGTCGCTAGGTCAAATTAAAGAAATACCTTGTGGGCAGAGGAGTTCAAAATTGGGTCACATAGGGTCATAAACAATGTCACTGGGTCACAATGAAGAAATACTTTGTGGGCACTCTAGAGGCCACAATTCTAGGTAAATTGATCTGAAAATTAGTCTATATATTTGACTTGATGATATCTCGGATCAATTAGAAATTGGGTCTCATAGGGTCATGAACTAGGTCACTGGGTCAAATTAAAGAAATGTATTGTGGGCACTGTAGAGGCCACAGTTTTTGCTCAACTGACCTGAAAATTTGTAAGCATGTTTGACTTGATGATATCTTAAATGGATTTGAAATTGGTCACATAGGGTCATAATCTAGGTCACTAGGTCAAATTACAGAAATACCTGGTGGGCACTCTAGAGGTGACAGTTCTTGCCCAATTCACCTGAACCTTGGTCAACAAGTTTGTTTTGATGTTTCGGATGAGTTTGAAATATGGTCACATAGGGTCATAAACTAGGTCACTAGGTCAAACTGAAGAAATACATTTTGGACACTTCGGAGGCCACATTTTCAGCTCAATTGACCTGACCATTGGTCAAAACGTTTGTCTTAATAATATCTCAGATGAGTTTTAAATTGGGTCATTATGACCCTGGAGTGAAATTTCGCCTATTGACTCAGGTGAGCGATCCAGGGCCATCATGGCCTTCTTGTTTGTTGTTTTCAACCCTTAGAAGCCCTATACTATACAGTCCCTTGCTTTCAGCAAACCTAGTAAAGTTGACTTAATAACCCTTATCCTGCTAAATAAGTTAAATAACACTTTGAAGCCTAATTAGTAACAACCCGAACAATGTTATTTCAGACTTATTTTTTGGAGAAACATATCTCCTTATCGGACAGAGTAGATCCAAGATCAGACTGCACGCAAAAGGTCAGTGAGTCGCTGTTAGCAGCTTAAGGGTTACAATATTTTTGGAAAAGGAGAACATTCAGCTTAACAGCTAATAGTTTCTGCTCTTCCATAACAAATTCCATTATTTGAGCTATGTCCATTTTTAGCTGGGCTGTTTTCTAACAGCATTTTCTCCTTTCTTTGCTGTGTTCTGAAAAGCTCCTTTTCCCATAATGTTTTCAAAAGCTATATTTTTCAGGCTCGTTAATAGTTGGGATTTTGTGGTAAAGGTTTCAAAGAACAAATTTATACAACCTTCATTAAACCTGTACCACACAATCCCAACTTTTAATGACCCTGAGAAAGAAAGCTTGTGAAAATTTTGTGGGACTAGGAGAAAGTGCTGGTAACCAGCATTTTCTCCTTTTCCCTCAATCTTTTCTACCCTTTCCAAATCAAATTTTAATTTTTGAGTCACATTTATTTTGTTGTCTGCAAATGCTTTCAATTTGGACAAGTGTAAAATTTTGTTGTTTGGTAAAGAGTTTATTGTTATGAGTGTTTCTGCAGAATTGTTGTAACATACTCGTATGAGGAAAATACTTAACCCTTTATCACACAATCCGGAGTTTCAAAGACCCTTTGGAAGAAGCCTTTTGAAAACGTTGTGGGAAAAGGAGAAAATGGTGTTAACCAGCATTTTCTCCCTTTCCCACAATGTTTTCTACCTTATCAAAGACAAGTTCCATAATTTCAGTCATATGTAACTTGTCGTCTGCAACTGCTTTAAATTTGGACAAGTCTACATTTTTGTCATTTGGTAAAGTGTTAAATGAAACCAAGAGGTATTAATTCATTTACAAACTAATATGTTGTGAAGGACAAAATTGCTGTTGCATTAGTGCTAAATTATTTCATCAAAATTCAAGTTTACTTGGCAAGATTTTCAAAATGTTTTCTCATTAAGTGGTACTATATTAGTTTTCATTGATTCTTTACCTGACAACAAAATTTGTAGACTGATCAAAATCGAAAGCATTTGTAGACAAGGAAATAATTGTGTCTCAAATGATGGAATTTGTCTCTAACCCTTTACCACACAATCCCAAGTTTTAACGACGCTGAGAAAAACCCTTTTGAAAACAAAAAGCATTTCCTCTTTTTCCCATAATGTTTTTACACTTTCAGTGACAAATTTCTTGTTTTAGGTAAGATTTAATTTGCCTTCTACAAATGCTTTGAACTTGGGCCAGTCCAAAATTTTGTTGTCTGGTAAAGAGTTAAAAGGATAGAAAACACTGGGGAAAGGAGATAATGCTTGTTACCGGCATTTTCTCCTTTTGCCATTAATGTTTTCAAAAGCCTTCTTCATCAGTGCCATTAATTTTGTTCAGGATTTTTTGGTAAAGGTACACACTGCAAATGACAACAAAATGTGTGAACTCATCCTTAATGAATACATAATCCTTTATGAATGAATACATAATCCCTTTACCACACATAATCCTGACTTTTAACAACCCTAAAAAAGTAAGCCTTTTGAAAACATTGTGGGAAAAGGAGAAAATGCTGGTAACCAGCATTTTCTCCTTTTCCTACAATGTTTTCTGCCCATCCCAAAACAAATTATAACTTTTGGGTCACATTTATTTTGTCATCTGCGAATGCTTTCAATTTGGACCAGTCTAAAATTTTGTCGTTTGGTAAAGGGTTAAAGACAACAAAATTTGGCATAATATTCATCTTTGATAGGGTAGGAAACACTGTTGGAAAAGGAGAAAAATTGTTGCCATCAATTGCTCCTTTTTCTAGTATTTTCAAAACTCTTCTTTCTCAGGGTTGTGAAAACATGAGATTATTTGGAATGCAGTTAACCCTTTCCCAAACAAGGCCTGGTTTTCACGTGTCTGCAGTACAAGTCTTTTGAAAACACTGTGGGAAAAGGGGAAATTGCTCGTAACGAGCAATTTCTCCTTTTCCCACAGTGTTTTCTACCCTTTTTGATAACTTTCTGCCATTTTCATCAAATCTAAAATTGTCGTCTGCACAGTGTTTTAAAAAGACCTGTACTGTAGACACGTGAAAACCAGGGCTTGTTTTGGAAAGGGTTAACTGCTTAACAACCAAATTCTGGACCTGTCAACATTGAAAGCATTTGCAACTTACAAATTAAATGTGTCACAAATCATGTTTTTTTTTTCTTTTGAAAGGGTAGAATAAATTGTCCGAAAAGGAGACAATGCTGGTTACCAGTATTTTCTCCTTTTCCCACAATGTTTTCATAAGCTGTCTTTCTTAATGTTTTTAAAATTCAAGATTGTTTGGTAAATGGTTAAAATCCATCTCTGTACCTTTAGTCAGTGGTTGTATATCCCTACTGCAGTGAACAGACATTATAAAGGTTCTGGATAGAGAAATAATTGCTTTTTACAAGCAGTTATTTATATTCTTAAAGGCCCAGTAGCAGCCAAAAAGTAATGCAGGTATTGAAATGCATTTGAATTTAAGTCATACCATTTGAAAGTATGGAAAACATTGTGAAGATGACAATCTGTTATTGTGTGGCTGGTCAAAGTGTTAGTGGAAAAGTGATTTTATAATCAGGCAAAAAGTAAGCAAAAAATAAAGTGTTCAGTGGGAACTTTTAACCTAAATTTGAGATTAATTTCTCTGCCAGTGACTAACACTTGGACTGACCGTACAATGACAGATTTTGCTCTTCACAATAATTTACATAATTTAAATGTTATGATTTAGGTTTAAATGCACTTTAATGCCTGCTTTGTTATACCCCCCTCAACGAAGTGGAGGGGGGTATACTGGAATCGCCATGGCTGTCCGTCCATCTGTCCGTCCGTCCGTCTGTCTGTAGACACAATTTTGTCCGGAGCTTTTTTCCTACAGTTTTTCAAGTACTGCACTGAAATTTACACATAATGTTTGGGTACATATGAAATTGTGCATGTGCAATTTTCACGACCTTGCTGCCATTGGTTGCCGAATTATCTCCCCTTAAGCTTGTCGCCCTTTGTAAATTTTAACTATGGATTTTTGTCCAGGGCATAACTTCCAAAGTATAGAAGCTAGGAACTTCAGACTTCACACAAAGTTAGATCACATTAAGGAGAAGTGCAGTGTACAAGAACAGTAACTCTATTTCATTTATTTTTCGAGTTATTGCCCTTTATGAATTTTAACTTTGGATTTTTGTCCAGGGCATAACTTGCAAAGTATAGAAGCTTATGACTTCAAACTTCACACACAGATAGATCACTATAAGGCGAAGTGCAGTGTACAAGAACCATAACTCTGTTCCATTTATTTTTTGAGTTATTGCCCTTTGTAAGTTTTAACTTTGGATATTTGTCCGGGCCATAACTTCTGAATCATTTAAGCTAGTGACATCAAACTTCATATACAGATAGACCACATTAATGAGAAGCGCAGTTTACAAGTACCATAACTCTTTTCCCACTTTTTTTTTCAACTCTTATTTTTTTACGAAACCATTCTGCATTCTGTGACAAAGAGCTGTTTTGTGAACAGGAGCTGGTGGGGGTATGATCACTTTTAGTGATAGCTCTAGTTTACTTTTGGCAGCTATTGTTACTTTAATGTTTTCTATACAGTTACAAAAGAATACTGTATTTAGCTTTCAGCATTTTCTCCCTTTCCGGCATAATTTCCTTAACTCTCTGACAAACTACAAAATTTAAGAAAGGTCCTGAATTTTGAAGCATTTTGCAGACATCAAATTAAATGTACATTTATCTCAAATAACGGAAATTGTCTTTGAAAGGGTAGAAAACTATGTGGGAAAAGGAGAAAATTTTGATTACTAGCATTTTCTCTTTTTTTCCCACAATATTTTCTATTTTAGAGATCATTAAATTTCGGGATTGTGTGGTAAAGGGTTAGGCCTTCCCCTCAGGGTCATTATGAATATCCTGCAAAAAAGATGTTGTGGGTTATATAAAATTGGTGTGAAAATTTGTTTACAATTGTAAATTTGTATATGAGCCATGCTCTAGCATAAGGGGGTTTAATCCTTTACCACACAATCCCGAGTTTTAACGACCCTGGGGAAGAAGCCTTTTGAAAACATTGTGAGAAAAGGAGAAAATGCTGGTAACCAGCATTTTCTCCTTTTCCCACAATGTTTTCTAGCCTGTCAAAGACAAATTTCATTATTTGAGCCACGTTTGAATTGTGGTCTGCAAATGCTTTGAGTTTGGATAAGTCTACATTTTTGTTGTGTGGTAAAGAGTTAGTGCATCTCTGTTATATGTAATATCAACCAAGCCATCACATAACCATGGATCCTATTTTTTTTTAACCCTTTCCCAAACAAGCCCTGGTTTTCACATGTCTGCAGTACAAGTCTTTTGAAAACACTGTGGGAAAAGGAGAAATTGCTCGTAACGAGCAATTTCTCCTTTTCCCACAGTGTTTTCTACCCTTTTTGAGACCTTTCTGCCATTTTCATCAAATTTAAAATTGTTGTCTGCAAACTCTTTCAATTTGGACCAGTCCAAAATTTGTCGTTTGGGAAGGGGTTAAGCAACCGAATGCATTATGAGGTAGACTGCATGGTCCTTGTACATACAGAAGATTGACCAATAGCGAAAAGCTTCGACCCAGGTCATCCTGCGTGGAGTGTGCAGGCTGACCTGGGTCAATACTTTTAGCAGATGTATTAAGCCAACTTTTCACAGAGAATGCCACATATGAGTTTCGCCATTGGATTTGACAGAAATCACTCTAAGTCTTTACCAAATGACAAAAATTTGGACTTAACCCCGGTATCCAGATTGAAAGCATATACAGAAAATAAATTAGATGTAGCTCCAGTAATAGTATTTTGTCTTTGAAAAGGTAAAAACATTGTGGGAAAAGGGGAAAATACCAGTTACTATCATTTTCTCCTTTTTTTCCACAGTGTTTTTAAAAGCATTAATTCTTCCTATGACAAAGTCATTAGAAGTAGCAATTGTCTTTCAAAGAGTTAAGCAAAGTGACCCTTACTCCATCCTCGATGACCCAGTTCCGATGTTTTCTGTAAACTACACTCATATTGATGAATGGTAATATTTCACACCTGGGTTAATTAGGGTGCCCTAACTCTTGGAAGTCTTAGGTTTTGCCAGATTAATACAGATCCAGATCAGGCTACCTTAAATTTCGCCCTGATGCCTCAATGTGCTTAAACTTTCAGGCTGCATGACAAAACCAGGTGATAAACGTAGAGTACCAGTAATTCATATGAAATATTTCTGCAAAAAATACAAAATATAGAGCTGCAATATAACTGAAATAATGTAGAAAATGGCATTAAACACCATACAATCAATCAATCAATACAAAACATCAAGGCATGAAATCAGCTGCTGAAACAGCAAAGAAAACAGAATGAAAAATCCATAAAGTATTTGTTACAGTATTTTTAACTCCTTACCATACAAGGTTTTTTTTTTGACTGTTGAAAGGATTTGATGGCAACAAATTTAATGTGGCTCAAGCAATGATACATGTCAGTAACAGGGTAGAAACAGTATGGGAAATGGAGAAAATGCTTTAACCACCATTTTCTCCTTTTTCTGCTAATTGTTTTCAAAAGACTTTTTCTTCAGGGACTTTTAAAAAAACTCAATTCTATTGAAAAGGGTTAAAGTCATGTGCAGTACTGAAATGAAAGGGCTGTGAGGTTACAATACATACACATGGCAACTAAAGAGGGAAAGGGCATTTGAAATGTTTCAGAACACCCCATTGTGGTGGACAAAAGCACTTTGGAGAATTTATTGGTTTGCATCTAATTTCTAAAACTTCTTTTTTCATAAAACACAATGTCTTGTTAAAATAATGATGATGGTAAATTGGTAACCATGACACGGGAAGTGTGCCATTCATGTAGTCATGCAGATGTTTGAAACACTTTCCGTTCTAAGTTGTTTTTCAAATGATGACGACCTTTTGAAAAGGTTGCGAGGAAAAAATGCTTGCTTTTCCTGTAAAGAAGCAGAGCCATGATGTTTTTCCAGTCTGTATTCTTATTATTCTGTTCTTATAGATCTAGTTGCAAGACAGCTTTGGACTGATCTGAGACTACAGAAAGTGGAAAGTCTGAAAGTCGTTTTTTCTATGAGATTTATGAGCTTATCCCTTCATCAAACAGTTGGATGATTTTAGGGCCTTAAAGAAGATGATTGAAAACATTGTGAGAAAAGGAGAAAATGCTGGTAACCAGCATTTTCTCCATTTCTTACAATGTTTCCAACCCTTTGAAAGAAAAATTTTGTGTTTTGGGCAACCTTTAATTTGTCTTTTGCAAAATGCTTTCAATTTGGATGCATCTACAATGGTTAAGAGTTAGCCCATTACAGAACATGCTTTTCTTGTAGACTTTAAAGTTATCAATGAAAGAAACAATCCCCATTTTTGAATGATGTGTAAAAAATATATTAGATGACAAATTGTTAAAAATAATGAATAGGTAATTATATTCCAATCTTTCAAAAACACGCTTTTGAGGGCTGATATGAAATTCTATGTTGACAGTGACTGGTTCAGTAGCTGTCAACAGATTAGATGGAAACATTTTTACTTATGATCTTCTTGTTTACTTGTGATCTTCTATCTCAGGTGCCACAATTTTTAGACCTCACCGAATTGAAAGAATATAGTTGGATGATTAGAAGAACAGTTACTGTAAATACAGATAAATTCAATATAAAAAATGCAGGAGACTCCAAAGCACCATTGCAAATGCAGATATCATGCGGCACGAGTAACAATACTGTTATCAGACTTGGTAAATTGATGACTTATGTTAGTGACGTTATCCTAATCACAGGGATTTTTAGCGTTTTTTATGTTTTACATGTATATATAATACAAGGGAAGCAACTGACATTATCGACAAAGTCTACTTGTCATCACAAAAACACAAGTTACTTCGTCAATATTACAGATAATCACATAAGGTCTACTTTATCTAGCTCATTACACATTTTTCTAGCGAAAAATAACGTGGTTTCATGACTAAACGTTCAATGATTTGTGCTACAGAAGCCGGTTTCTCGACAGATAGGTCGAAATTGTTTGGTCCGACACGGGTTCGTTCAGTGAGCTTGTCAGAGTAAATCTACTATTCTGTACAAGATCATTGCCAAAATACTTATCGGTTTGATAAAACAAGTAAATATCTTTAATCAACCTTCGTTGTTTAATAATAACACGAAGAATACAGCTCCAAATCGTCCGATGTTTGATTGATTCACTCATATTTCAAGGAAGCAGCCATAATTGTTGTCACGTGATCAAAATGTATCGGGGCATTTCATTGGTCGGATTTTGGTTAATGATATTTACTTGTTTTATCAAACCGATAAGTATTTTGGCCATGATCTTGTACAGAATAGTAGATTTACTCTGACAAGCTCACTGAACGAACCCGTGTCGGACCAAACAATTTCGACCTATCTGTCGAGAAACCGGCTTCTGTAGCACAAATCATTGAACGTTTAGTCATGAAACCACGTTATTTTTCGCTAGAAAAATGTGTAATGAGCTAGATAAAGTAGACCTTATGTGATTATCTGTAATATTGACGAAGTAACTTGTGTTTTTGTGATGACAAGTAGACTTTGTCGATAATGTCAGTTGCATCCCTTGTATTATATATACATGTAAAACATAAAAAAACGCTAAAAATCCCTGTGATCCTAATTTCTTGTCAAATTTTATTAACAGCAGATCATCTCAGTATACTGATAAATAACTTTTCAAACCGTTACAGTCAGCATGTCAAACAGTCGTCTCTGCCACACAGCTGAAAGGAAAGGTGTTTAAGGCTTAACTCTTTACCAAACGACAAAATTTTAGGTCCAAATTGAAAGCATTTGCAGACGACAAGATAAATGTGATTGAAAAATTGAAATTTGTTTTGGGAAGGGTAGCAAATATTGTGGGAAAAGGAGAAAATGCTGGTTACCAGCATTTTCTCCTTTTCGCACAATGTTTTCAAAAGGCTTCTTTCACAGGGTCGTTAAAAGTCGGGATTGTGTGTTAAAGAGTTAAAGAGATATTGATAGATGGAATCAATTTCTTTAACTCTTTTAATGCCAATGGTAACTTAAAAGAGTTTTTTCAGGCAGCTTTTGACAAGATCAGACAGCACAGAACATGCTGTCTGATCTTAGACCTATATGGTTGTCTCCGCCTAATGCTAACTTATGACCAAAGTCGCCTCTAGTTGCAGTGGAAATGTATTTTAAGACTTTGAAAATTTTCAAATTTACAAAGTTAAGAATGAATGAGGGTTAAGCTATGTTGAAAAATGAGCTAGAGCAGATTGGGAAGAAAATTAATTATTGGTCCTCACACTCCATTTGACCTTTATTGGAAAGAAAGGTCATTCAATGTCACTGAGGTCATTGGATATGGAGAGCTTGCTGTCAGAACCATCAGCACTAGCTTGCATACTCCATACCATTTTCTTCTTTTGATATTTTCACAAATTCATCCTGGGCCTTTAAGTCTTTACCAAACGACAACACTTAAGACTGTTCCAAATCAAAAGGATTTGCAGAGGACATTATTTAAAGTAGCTAAAATGATGATTTCTGTCATTGTAAGGTAGAAAACATTGTGGGAAAAGGAGAAAATGGTGGTTACCAGCATTTTTTCCTTTTCCCACATTGTTTTCAAGTAGCCTCTTCCTTAGGGTGGCTAAAATTAGGGACTGTGTGGTAAAGGGTTAACTTTTTACCACACAATCCCAAGTTTTAACCCCCATGTGCAAGAAGGTTTTGAAAGCATAGTGGGAAAAGGAGAAAATGCTGGTATCCGTCATTTTGCCTTTTTCCCACAACATTTTCTACCCTACCATAGAACTTAATGCGAATTTGTTGTCTGCAGATGTCTCAAATTCGGTAGAGTTTAAAATTTGTTGTTGGTGAAAGGGTTAAGTTGTTATTGCATACATTAGTGATTAGGATCAGACTGCAGGACACCCTGTCTGATCCTGGACCTACAGTGCCTGATATATAGTTTTGTTTAAATATTCTGACCAAAAGAACTGTTCAAGTGTAAAATGCAAGTCCATCTGTTTGAAACTGTTTGGCTCTATCAAGTTTAATTTGACTTGCCACTTGATTTCATGATGAAGTAGGTTTGATCCCCAATTGAGGAGCTGGTTGCATTCGATTGTGCCTTTTGGCAAAGTAATGCAGAGCCCTTGCCTTGTACCGGTGAAACCAAGAAAAATCATATTGTAAGTTCGGAGTTGTTCCTGAGATAAGTGAAAAATGATGAAAGAAGCACGATTCCCACTCAAACAAATCCAGGTATTTTAACATGAGAAACGCTGGTTCGTGCCAGATCACGATAGTCATGTTGCTGCTCAGATATTTTTAGGGTAACAAAAGCTTACGTATAATTCTTTACCAAACGACAAAATTTTAGCCTTGTCCAAATTGAAGGCATTTGCAGACGACAATTTCAGTGTGGTGCAATTTTTCTTTGATAGGGTAGAAAGTATTGTTGGAAAAGGAGAAAATGCTGGTTACCAGCCATTTTCTCCTTTTCCCACAATGTTTTCAAAAGGCTTTTTCTCCAGGGTCGTTAAAACTCATGATTGTGTGGTAAAGGGTTAATCCATTACCACATAATCTGGAGTTTTAAGAACCCAGGTTACCCTGATGAAGAAAGCTTTTGAAAACATTGTGGGAAAAGGATGAAATGCTGATAGATCATGTCAGTTGAGACCCATTTTTTTCATGGCCTGCAAGTGTTTCAACTAGGACATTAGTCTAAAATTTTGTCGTCAAGTCTAGATGTAAAGGATAAGCACTAGTTTCAAGCAATGTTTTTCTTCTTTGTGCAACATTTTCAAAAGTTACAATCCCCTGAAAGATAAAAAAAGAATCTGTAGGAGATCATGAGGAAACAAAACTCTTCAGGTGGAACATAATTTTGTCATAAAGGTTATAATTCTTTTTTAGGCATGGTCTTGGTGACTGTAGAAGACCTTTACAAGAATCGGCAGTCATAGTAGAGGAGATAACACAACATCAGATGATTACACTGGTAATGAATAATATTACTTGAACAAATTGACATGAAATAAATGACCTTTATTTCCATATATACTGCACAAGTGAATTACCTAGAAAGGGGGAAAAATGTCTGCAAATGTTTCTTGATATCTCAAATTATAAAATTAACCCTTTACCAAACATTCCAGAGTTTGAACGACCCCTAGGGATAAGGCTTTTGAAAACATTCTTGAAAAAGGAGAAAATGCTAGTTACCAGTAATAGGCATTTTCCCCTTTTCCCAGAATGTTTTCTGCCCGATCAAAGTCAGATTCCATCACTTGTGGTGCATTTAATTTGTCAGCTGCAAATGCTTTCCAAATTAATGCTTTCAATTTGGACCAGTCTGAAATAATGTTTTGTTTTGGTAAAGAGATAATGGTTAATTAATCTTTTTTTAATTTTTGTTTAATTTTTTTATGTACAAGGTAAGAAAAGTGATCATTCTGTTTTTGAGGTGGGGTGCGAAGCATCGCAGCTCAGATTTACCATGTGGGAAATTGAACCATAAAAATCTGATTCTGGGGTACCTAACATTGCAAAATCAGTACCTGGAAAAATATTACTATTAAGAAAGCATTTTATTCACCTTGGCAACAAGGCATCACTAAAAAGTTAACAGTATGGGAACTTACATGACTTGGACGATAAATGTGTAAACAAATACACCATTATCATTACACAATTTAAAAAAGAGTGTCGGAACAGACAACCATGAGGCATGCATAGATATACGCATTTATGTATCAGTTCCACCAAATAGCGTCAAGAAGTGTCAACAAGAGCCATGGAAAGCTTAGAAGCATCATCAGAACTCTAGTGGTAATTTCTTTGAATAGGATTGCTTTATTTGTCTAGATATTGCTTAATACTACTTCTCACGTAATTTAATTTTGACATTCTATTTAACCCCCTTCCCCTCACACACAAAAAGGAGAATTTTGATACCTCTTTCAGCTCTTTAAATGTCTGCTTGCTTTTACTCAATTCTTTTTAGTACTACATGCTTATTATTTGGTTCATCAGTTAGATTGCAATTTGAGCAGGATTAAACGCACCCCACCCCAGCTTTCACCGCTTTGATTTCTATAGCTGTCCACTGCTAGTGCCTTAAATAGTTGTATTTGAATGATAAGTGAATTTACGAGGGACACTTTTTAAGTTCGTAGAGTAGGGCGGTCTTTTTAAAACCGCTTGAAATATCAAAATTTTATTTATCTAAGACCTTCGAAATATGCCCCATCTGCCTCCACACACATTTTACACCGATCTACCCATTTCCGGAACGCCGCCCGGTAGTCCTCTTTAGGTATATGTTGCAGACACTGGTAGACCGCACCGCCTATACCACAACGGGATTCAAAACGGTGCCTTGCCAGCATTTCCTTTAGTCTTGGGAACAACCAAAAGTCACAGGGGGACAGGTCAGGGCTGTATGGGGGATGATCTAAGACATCGAGCCCAGATTCTTTCAGATATTCCTGTACCGTAGCGGATTTATGGGCCGGTGCGTTCTCATGGAGTGATTTGATGCCGCAGACAAGTTGAGTAAGAACACTTTCTCTGTAAAACTTTCCAGTGACAGAACTACCTTTCGGGACTGGAATTTGAAGGACTGGACCTTTCGAATCAAAGAATATCGCATACAACATGCGATTTGATGTTTTGCAACGGCGCGCAATGACAGGTCTGTCGCCCTCAGATGAAACCCAAACCTTATTTTTAGCCTTAGAATCAGGTTGAAAATGATAGATCCAGGTTTCATCACCTGTAACTATCTCTTCCAAACGACGTGGGTCACATTTATCATATTTTTCTATAACCTGCGATGCAAGTCTAACCCAACTTTGTTTCTGCTCGTCAGTGAGCAAATGGGGCACCCAGCGCGCGCAGATCTTACGTAGCCCAAGTCGTTCACGTAAGATCTTCAAAACACTTGACGAATGAATGCCACTTAATTCTTCTATCTCTTGCACGGTATAACGTGCGTCTTCCTCAATTAACGTTTTCACAGTAGCAACGTTCTTTTCCGTCAAAACGGAAACCGGCCTACCCACCCGAGGGTCATTTTCAATTGACTCCCGACCATCATTAAAACGACGTACCCACTTGCAAACTGTAGCATATTTTAAAGCACCGTTCCCATAAACTTTTTGCAAATCGGCATGAATTTCTGTTGGCGGAAACCCGAGCTGTGCTCAAATCTTACAATATACCCTCTGTTCAGAGATTTTTCCATCCATATTGAATGCTATATTTTACTATAGTGTATAAAACCAGGTGTTGAAAATACCCAGCGCAGCGCGCACGTGGACCTCGTGCGCCGCATACCGTGACACCGTTCGAGAGAGGAATGATTACGCAAGTTCTGTGTAAAAAATCGTGCAACTTCATAATCGCGTTAAAAAGTTATAGGCTTACTCTACGAACCTAAAAAGTGTCCCTCGTATATAATATAATTATGTCTTCATTCCTTTTGTCCTTTATAACAGTTATATAAAGCGTCAGACATTGCTTCAATGAGAGGGGCTAAAATGATTGGGGCTGAGGACATACTGTTTCTAATGAGGAAAGACAAGGTATTTGTCACATTAACTCCCTTTTTTTTTTTTTATTGTAATATACCCATTATGAATTTTCACATCTTACACATGACTGTGTGAGAGAAGCATTGTGTGACCTCATATGAGATTTCATTTTTAGCTCCACTGGCCGAAGGCCAGCAGGCTTATGTCATGGCCCGGTGTCCGTCGTGCGTCCGTCCGGTCGTCCGTCCGTCCGTCCGTGCGTTAACTTTTATTTCAAACATCTTCTTCTCTGAAACTACCCATCCGATTTTCACGAAACTTCACAGAAATGATCCTGACATGGTCCTCTTCAGAATTTCTTGAAAGAATTTGATTCCTTCAAAAACTCTGGTTGCCATGGCAACAAAACTGAAAAATATTGGAAATCTTTAAAAATCTTCTTGTCTGAAACCATAAGGCATAGGGCTACCAAATTTGGCATGTAGCTTTATGTAGTAGACCTCTATCAAGTTTCTTCAAATTATAGCCCTGGGGTCAAAATTGGCTCTGCCCCAGGGGTCACAAGTTTTACATAGGCTTATATAGAGAAAACTTTAAAAATCTTCTTGTCTGAAACCATAAGGCATAGGGCTACCAAATTTGGCATGTAGCTTTATGTAGTAGACCTCTATCATGTTTCTTGAAATTATAGCCCTGGGGTCAAAATTGGCTCTTCCCCAGGGGTCACAAGTTTTACATAGGCTTATATAGAGAAAACTTTAAAAATCTTCTTGTCTGAAACCATAAGGCATAGGGCTACCAAATTTGGCATGTAGCTTTATGTAGTAGACCTCTATCATGTTTCTTGAAATTATAGCCCTGGGGTCAAAATTGGCTCTTCCCCAGGGGTCACAAGTTTTATACATAGGCTTATATAGAGAAAACTTTAAATATCTTCTTGTCTGAAACCATAAGGCCTAGAGCTACCAAATTTGGCATTTAGCTTGATCTAGTTGGAGTCTACCAAAAGTGTCCAAAGTATAGTCCTGGGGTCAATTTGGCCTCATACTTGGAAGGGGGGGTTCACAAGATTTACATAGGCTTACATAGGGAAAACTTTTAAATCTTGGTGTACATAGCCATAAGGCGTAGGCTACCAAATTTTGCATATAATTATAGCATTATTTAGTGGATAGTTACAAAGAGGGCCCAAGTTACAGCTCTAGGATCAAGTTTGGCCCTGCACCAGGGATCACAAGTTTTACATGGGTTTATGGAGTGAAAAGTTCAGAAACCATCTTGTTACCAGCCATAAGGCCAAGAACTCCCACATTTGGCATGTTATTCTTCTAATACAATATTCCCCATTTAGTCAGACTGTAGCCATGAGGTCAAAGTTTTATAAGGGCTTATATAGTGAAGACTTTTCTTCGTGGTTTATATTTATAAGCCAGTGGAGCGATACAGGGCCATCATGGCCCTCTTGTTATTTCATGGTTTTCGGTAGTTTATCGAGAAATAATGGTGAATTGTGGTTTGATATTTCATGGTTACGACCAGTGAAAATATAGATTTTATATTTTCTAACTCTTCAGTTGAAGGCAGAAACAGTAGTTCCCTCACACTAGTTACCTAGGTAATCAGCGCATGCCATTCAAATAGAGGGAAATATGTTGTAATATACGCTATATTTCTTGTGCTTTACATAATATTGTAATATGTTGTTATGTGAGGGGGGGTATGCCATAGGGAATTACCAAAAACGACAGTACTGAACTGGATTTTGATAGAGTCCCAAATAAATAGGGGTTAGAAATATGAAATAAATAGAATATTTGGGGGGGGGGAGGGTTTGTGAAAGATCAAGATTTATTTCATCTTGTGAACATCATCAGTAATATTTTCACTCATCGCTGTGCCACTCATGAAAATATTACTGATGATGTTCACTTGATTAAGTAAATTTTGATCTTTCACCAAAAAAAAACCCAAATATCCGCTATTTATACATCTTTGAGTGAATGAATTGGGTTTTATTGATGTAAATATCATTTGTGTGTGTATTGTTTTGCATATTCTGGCCTGTTATTTGCAAGATTTTGATTTGTGATAAATAGATTCTGACATTCCTTGGCTTTAGGGATGAAACTTCATTAAACTTGTCAATAAAAATGTTAAAAAGCTTGCCAGACGCTTGCTCAGTAAGATTTTTCCTAGACTCGTTTAATAATCCTTTATGAATTGACCCTTTACCACACAATCCTGAGTTTTAATAACCCTGAGGATGAAGCCTTTCGAAAACATAGTGGGAAAAGGAGAAAATACTGGTAACCAGCATTTTCTCCTTTTCCAACAATGTTTTCTACCATATCAAAGACAAATTCTTTCATTTGAGGCACATCAAAATTGTCATCTGCAAATTGCTTTTATTTTGGACAAGTCAGCATATTTCTCATGTGATAAAGGGTTAACTCTTTACCACACGACAAAATCATAGACTTGTCCACCAATTGAAAGCAATTGCAGACAACAAATCAAATGTTGCTAAAATGAATGTTTTTTGTCTTTAATAGGATAGAAAACAATATGGGAAAAGGAGAAAATGCTGGTTACCAGCATTTTCTCCTTATCCCATATTGTTTTCATAAGGCTTCTCTTTCAGGGTCGTTTAAAGTCGGGATTGTGTGGTAAAGAGTTAACCCTTTACCACACAGTCCCGACTTTTAATGACCCTGAGGTAAAAGCCTTTGAAAACATTGTGGGAAAAGGAGAAAAGGCTGGTAACCAGCATTTTCTCCTTTTCCTACAGTGTTTTCTACTCTTCCCAAAACAATTTTAATTTTTTGAGAAACATTTATTTTGTCGTCTACTAAAGCTTTCAATTTGGACTGGTCTAAAATTTTGTCATTTGGTAAAGAGTTAAACTCTTTTTCAAAATGATCTCGTATAATTAATATGACCCTGAGCAAGAGGGCTCTTGAATACATTGATACCCCCCCCCTCCTCCTCAGAGATAGATCTGTTTTGTTTTGAGACACATTTCATACATTTTATTTTCAATATGTTACCAGAAAAGCTTTTACCAAACATTTCCACTTTTAACTACTCTGGAAAGGAAGACATGTAAAACCCTTTACCACACAGTCCAGAGTTTCAACAATGCTGAGGAAGAAGCCTAACGAAAACATTGTGGGAAAAGGAGTAAATGCTGGTAAAGAAGATTTTCCTTTTCCCACAATGTTTTCTATCCTATTCAAGACAAACTCCATCATTTAAATTGTTGTCTGTAAATGCTTTATATTTGGACAAGTCAAATATTTTGCCATGCGGTAAAGAGTTAAAGAAAAATCCTATTCTATTTGCGAAATTCACATTACAGTCTGCAAATGCTTTCAGTTTGCTTGAGTATAAAATTGTGTCATTTGGCAAAGAGTAAAGGAAATGCCTCTGAGAAACATTAGCTTGACTGTTTTCGAAGAAAACTTTTGAGATATTATCATAGCCCAGTCGTTGTCTGCATTGTTTTCGTTGTCATGGAAAAACTTTGACATTTTGCAGTATCTCTGTCATTGTTGAAAATATTTACTTAAAACTTGGACTAGTTATTACGTATTGAAAGCGGGACTAGTTTTTAGCTCCACAGGCCAAAGGCCAGCGGGCTTATGTCATGGCCCTGTGTCCGTCATGCGTCCACACGTCAGTGTGTCTGTCCGTGCGTGCGTGCGTCTGTCAGTGCGTTAACTTTTATTTCAAACATCTTCTTCTCTGAAACTACACATCCAATTTTCATGAAACTTCACAGAAATGATCCTTCCATGGTCCTCTTCAGAATTCCTTGAAAGAATTTGATTCCTTCAAAAACTTTGGTTGCCATGGCAACAAAACTGAAAAATATTAGAAATCTTTAAAAATCTTCTTGTCTGAAACCATAAGGCGTAGGGCTACCAAATTTGGCATGTAGCTTTACGTAGTAGACCTCTATCAAGTTTCTTCAAATTATAGCCCTGGGGTCAAAATTGGCTCTGCCCCAGGGGTCACAAGTTTTACATAGGCTTATATAGAGAAAACTTTAAAAATCTTCCTGTACCTAGCCATAAGGCCTAGAGCTACCAAATTTTGCATGTTGCTATATCTAGTGGGTCTCTACCAAGCAGGCCAAAATTTTAGCCCTGGGGTCAAAATTGGCCCAGCCGCAGGGGTCACAAGTTTTACATGGGCTTACATAGTGACAACTTAAGAAATCTTCCTGTTTTGATTTCTTTTTTGAAATTAGCCTTGCATCAGGGGTCTTATGTTTTACAGAGGCTTCATATGGACAAAACTTGAAAATCACCTTATTTATAACCATACAGCATAGACTTGTATTATTTTGGCATGTGGCTTTATCTTGTGGACCTCTACCAGGGTTCAAGTAATTATAGCTCTGGGATCAAAAATGCCTTTGCCTTGTGGGTCTGAACTTTCACATGGGCTTTTACAGAGAAAACTTTGTAAGTCTTCATTTTGAAACCATTTGGGTCAGAATTGAAATGTTTAGTATTTATGGTTTATATTTATAAGCCAGTGGAGCGATACAGGGCCATCATGGCCCTCTTATTACTTATTGGAAGAGGAATCCATACCAGTCTGGCAGGTAACCATCAAGGTATTTTTGACAGTTGTGCCCCTTCTTCAACCTAAAATTTTCACTGAAAATCAACCTTTTTGTAAGACCTCTGTCACTACTGAAGATATTTATTTCAAAGTTGGATAAGTTGTTGACTTATTAACCCTTTAACACAAAATCCCGGCTTTTAATGACCCTGAGAAAGAAGCCTTTTGAAAACATTGTGGGAAAAGGAGAAAATCCTGGTACCCAGTATTTTCTCTTTTTCCCACATTGTTTTCTACCCTATCACTTACAAAAATCATTATTTAAGTTATATTTAATTTGTCATCTGCAAAAGCTTTAAATTTGGTCTAGTCCAAAATTTTGTCATTTGGTTCAGAGTTAACCCTTTCCCAAACAAGCCCTGGTTTTCACGTGTCTGCAGTACAAGTCTTTTGAAAACACTGTGGGAAGAGGAGCAATTACTCGTATCGAGCAATTTCTCCTTTTCCCACAGTGTTTTCTATGCTTTTTGAGACCTTTCTGCCATTTTCATCAAATTTAAAATTGTCATCTGCAAACTCTTTCAATTTGGACCAGTCCAAAATTTGTCATTTGGGAAATGGTTAAAAGGGGAAGCAATACCAGAACAGTAGATAACCCTCAAAATATTTTTGATGCGATTATGCCCCTTTTCCCAATATTATTTTTACCATCTATACAAGCAACTGCAGCCGAGCATTGGCACCAGCATGTAGTGCTCTTGTTCTTTCACAGGTGAAATTAAAGAGACTACTGAAGTTTCTAGAACTAAAAGATCTGAAGGCATCAGTTGCACGCACAAACACAGAGGAGGAGGATTTAGAGCATGGTACTTAGACATTGCCTTTTTTTTTCTTATCAACTCTTTACATGATGGCAGAATTTTAGACTTGTCCAAAATGGAAGCATGTGTGGACGACAAATTGAATGTGGTGAAATGGATGTGATTTGTTTCTGAAAGGGGAGAAAACATTTTAGGACAAGAAGAAAATGCTGCTTACCAGCATTTTTCTCCTTTTTCCACAATGTTTTTGAAGCTGTCTTCTCCATTCACCCTTTTTCACACAGTCCTGAGTTTTAACGACTCTGAAGGAGAAGCCTTTTTAAAACATTGTGGGAAAAGGAGAAAATGCTGGCAACCAGCATTTTCTCCCATTCCCACAATGTTTTGTACCCTATCAAAGACAAAAATCATCATTTGAACTACACTTAATTTGTCGTCTGCAAATGCTTTCAATTTGGTAGACTAAAAAATTTTGTCGTCTGGTAAAGTGTTTAAAGGTGGGACTTTCTTGTTAAAGAGCTGTCAAGCTGTAGCCTTAATTCCATACCTTTTAGATGATCAGACCATAATATGCTGACATGAGCTGCTGTGATTTTTAGCTCCACTGGCCGAAGGCCAGCGGGCTTATGTCATGGCCCGGTGTCCGTCGTGCGTCCGTCCGTGTGTCCGTCCATCCGTCCGGTCGTCCATCCGTCCGTCCGTCCGTCTGTGCGTTAACTTTTATTTCAAACATCTTCTTCTCTGAAACTACCCATCCGATTTTCACGAAACTTCACAGAAATGATCCTGACATGGTCCTCTTCAGAATTTCTTGAAAGAATTTGATTCCTTCAAAAACTCTGGTTGCCATGGCAACAAAACTGAAAAATATTGGAAATCTTTAAAAATCTTCTTGTCTGAAACCATAAGGCATAGGGCTACCAAATTTGGCATGTAGCTTTATGTAGTAGACCTCTATCAAGTTTCTTCAAATTATAGCCCTGGGGTCAAAATTGGCTCTGCCCCAGGGGTCACAAGTTTTACATAGGCTTATATAGAGAAAACTTTAAAAATCTTCTTGTCTGAAACCATAAGGCATAGGGCTACCAAATTTGGCATGTAGCTTTATGTAGTAGACCTCTATCATGTTTCTTGAAATTATAGCCCTGGGGTCAAAATTGGCTCTTCCCCAGGGATCACAAGTTTTACATAGGCTTATATAGAGAAAACTTTAAAAATCTTCTTGTCTGAAACCATAAGGCATAGGGCTACCAAATTTGGCATGTAGCTTTATGTAGTAGACCTCTATCATGTTTCTTGAAATTATAGCCCTGGGGTCAAAATTGGCTCTTCCCCAGGGGTCACAAGTTTTATACATAGGCTTATATAGAGAAAACTTTAAATATCTTCTTGTCTGAAACCATAAGGCCTAGAGCTACAAAATTTGGCATTTAGCTTGATCTAGTTGGAGTCTACCAAAAGTGTCCAAAGTATAGTCCTGGGGTCAATTTGGCCTCATACTTGGAGGGGGGGGGTTCACAAGATTTACATAGGCTTACATAGGGAAAACTTTTAAATCTTGGTGTACATAGCCATAAGGCTTAGGCTACCAAATTTTGCATATAATTATAGCATTATTTAGTGGACAGTTACAAAGAGGGCCCAAGTTACAGCTCTAGGATCAAGTTTGGCCCTGCACCAGGGATCACAAGTTTTACATGGGTTTATGGAGTGAAAAGTTCAGAAACCATCTTGTTACCAGCCATAAGGCCAAGAACTCCCACATTTGGCATGTTATTCTTCTAATACAATATTCCCCATTTAGTCAGACTGTAGCCATGAGGTCAAAGTTTTATAAGGGCTTATATAGTGAAGACTTTTCTTCGTGGTTTATATTTATAAGCCAGTGGAGCGATACAGGGCCATCATGGCCCTCTTGTTTAGTATCCTTTGCCATTTGTTCGTCTGAACAAACAGATGTCTCCTGGCAATTTTCTTTCATTTGACCCCCTCCTCCATCAACAGATATTTGATATTACTATAACTACCCATCCAGAATAAGGTGTATGGATTTTCATGTATAAACTATATATGTACCCCTCCCACATATACATACATTAATGTTAAGTTTATCAAAATGGTTGATGCTCAGATAAATGTTGTGCAGAGTCAAGGAAGGTGCACAGGCCACCAAAACATAACTGAAATAATGTTGAAAACAGAGTTAAACACCAAACAAAGTGGCTGTGTCCTTGAGAAGAATGTTCTGGGAAGTCGAGGAAAGTATGGATAGGTGCATTGACCACCAAAATATAAATGAAATGATTTTGATATACAGATTTAAATCTTTACTACACAATCCTGAGTTTTAATGACCCTGAAAAAGAAGGCTTTTGAAAACATTGTGGGAAAAGGAGAAAATGCTGGTAACCAGCATTTTCTCCTTTTCCCACAATATTTTCTATCTTACCGAAGACAAATGTGGCCACTTGAGCAGTATTCAGTTTCAATTTGGTCTGGTCAAAAATTTTGTCGTGTACTAAAGAGTTAAACACCAAACAAACAAAGGGGTAACCCTTTACAAAACGACAACAATTTAGACTGGTCCAAATTGAAAGTGGTTGCAGATGACAAATCAAAGGTGGCTCAAATGACAAAATTTGTGCTTGATAAAGCAGAAAACATTGTGGGAAAAGGAGAAAATGCTGGTTGACAGCATTTTCTCCTTTTCCCACAATGTTTTCAAAAGGCTTCTTCCTCAGGGTTGCTAAAAGTCAGGATTGTGTAGCAAAGGGTTAAGAAAATGGAACACTTAACTCTTTCCCAAACAAGCCCTGGTTTTCATGTGTCTGCAGTACAAGTCTTTTGAAAACACTGTGGGAAAAGGAGAAATTGCTCGTAACGAGCAGTTTCTCCTTTTCCCACAGTATTTTCTACCCAATTTGAGAACTTTCTGCCATTTTCATCACATTTAAAATTGTCGTCTGCAAACTCTTTCAATTTGGACCAGTCCAAAATTTGTCATTTGGGAAAGGGTTAAGAAAATACTACAAATATAGTGATCTTGTCAAATTATAGCATACCTCAAAAACAAAAAAAAAGGAGTATCACAAGATTTTCCCTTCCATTTTATACAGCTGTAGATGTGGTAAAAGCCCAGCCAGTAAAGAAAAGAAAGAAGATGTGCTATGAATTCCTTTCATCAATTGATCAAACAGGTAAAGTAGTGTCTTAAATGTTCACCACACAATGAAATTTTGTTTTTCTCCAAATGAAAGAACTTGCAGACGACAAATTAAAGGTGGCTTAAATGACAAAACCTAGTCTTGATAGGGTAGATGTTTTCAAAAGCTTTCTTCCTCAGTGTCGTTAAAAGTCGGGACTGTGGGGGAAAGGGTTAAGCCTTCACCAGAAAAATTCCCTACATTAACGAGCCTGTGGAAAGTGGCTTTTGTAAACATTGTTGGAAAAGGACAAAATGCTGGTTTGGAAAACAGTGTCGGAAAAGGGTTACCAGCATTTTTTTTTTTTAGCTCACCTGAGCACAACGTGCTCAAGGGGAGCTATTTGGATCACCCGGTGTCCGTCGTGCGTCTGTGCGTCGTGTGTCGTTCGTCGTGCGTCGTCAACAATTCTTTAAACATCATCTCCTCCTAAACCACGGGGCCAATTTGGACCAAACTTGGCAGAAATGTTCCTTGGGAGGTCCTCTTTAAAAATTGTTCACAAAATTTGATTCCATCAAAAACTCTGGTTGCCATGGCAACGAAATGGAATTTTCTAAGAAATTCTTTAAAAATCTTCTCCTCTGAAACCGCTGGTCAGATTTTGAAATAATTTCACAGGAATGTTCCTTGGGTGACCCTTTTCAAAAAGTGCTCGCGAAATTTTGATCTGTCAAAAAACATGGCCCTGGTGAATGGGGGCTACTTGCACTATGCAGATATGAAGAAATTCTTAAAAATTCTTCTTCTCTGAAATCGCTCGTCAGATTTTAAAATAATTTCACAGAGATGTTCCTTGGGTGACCCTTTTCAAAACTTGTTCGCGAAATTTTGATACGTCAAGAAACATGGTTCTGGTGAATGGGGGCTACTTGCACTATACAGAAATGAAGAAATTCTTAAAAATTCTTCTTCACTGAAATGGCTGGTCAGATTTTGAAACAGTTTCACAGAGATGTTCCTTGGGTGACCCTTTTCCAAAATTGTTCGCGAAATTTTGATCCTTCAAGAAACATGGCTCTGGTGAATGGGGGCTACTTGCACTATACGGCCATGAAGAAATTCTTAAAAATTCTTCTTCTCTGGAACCGCTGGTCAGATTTTGAAATAATTTCACAGGAATGTTCCTTGGGTGACCCTTTTCAAAAACTGTTCACGAAATTTTGATTTGTTAAAAAACATGGCTCTGGTGACTGGGGGCTACTTGCACTGTATGGATATGAAGAAATTCTTAAAAATTCTTCTTCTCTGAAACAGCTGGTCAGATTTTGAAATAATTTCACAGAGATATTCCTTGGGTGACCCTTTTCAAAAAGTGTTCGCGAAATTTTGATCCGTCAAGAAACATGGCTCTGGTGAATGGGGGCTACTTGCACTATACGGAAATGAAGAAATTCTTAAAAATTCTTCTTCTCTGAAACGGCTGGTCGGATTCTGAAATAATTTCACAGAGATATTCCTTGGGTGACCCTTTTCAAAAGTTGTTCGCGAAATTTTGATCCGTCAAGAAATATGGCTTTGGTGACTGGGGCCTACTTGCACTGTATGGCCATGAAGAAATTCTTAAAAGTTTTTTTCCTCTGAAACCGCTGGTCAGATTTTGAAATAATTTCACAGAAATGTTCCTTTGGTGACCCTTTTCAAAAATTGTTTGCAAAATTTTGATCTGTCAAGAAACATGTCTCTGGTGGTGGGGGCTATTTGCACCATAGGGACATGAAGAGGAATTTCGTAATTCTTCTTCTCTGGAATGGCTGGTCAGATTTTGAAATAATTTCACAGAAATGTTCCTAGGGTGACCTTTTTAAAAAATTGTTAGGGTAATTTTTATCAGTCGAAAAACAACAGCCAATTGTTGGCACCTGCATGTGGTGTTTTTTTTTTGACTTATGTTTTTTAGCTCACTGGAGCACAAAGTGCTCATGGTGAACTGTTGTGATCGTGCTGTGACCGGCGTCCGTTGTGCGGTGTGCGTCGTCTGTCGTCAACATTTTACCTTGTGTACGCTCTAGAGGCCACATTTTTGGTCCGATCCTCATGAAACTTGGTCAGAATGTTTGTCTTGATAAAATCTGGGACAAGTTTGAAATTGGGTCATGTGGGGTCAAAAACTAGGTCACTAGGTCAAATCTTAGAAAAACCTTGTGTGCGCTCTAGAGTGACCCTGGAGTGAAATTTGGCCTATTGACTCAGGTGAGCGATCTAGGGCCATCATGGCCCTCTTGTTTTTTTTCCAACAATGTTTCAAAAACTGTTAAATGAAATTTGAGTCAGATTTCATATGTATGTCTACAAATGTTTTCGATATGGATGAGTCAAAAATTTTGTCATCTCATCTGGTAAAGAGTTAAACAACGTAACTCTGACTATTTTTACACTCCAAGCAAGACTGCTTGAAATCTAATGGTTTGTGAGTTCCTATCCTAGCCTGTCAATACTCTAAAGAGACCTGGGTCCGTATTCACCAACCATTCTTAAGAACGTTCTTAGACTTATTCTTCAAGATTTTCCAAGTTTGAAAGTAACATAACTTCTGATTGGCTAAACCAAATGGTTTAGTCAATCAGAAGGTGTGTTACTTTCAAATTTGGAAAATTTTGGAGAACAAGACCAAGAATATTCTTAAGAATGGTTGGTGAATACGGACCCAGAAGATAGTTATTGTAACAGGATTTATTCCTCTCTCAGTGCTAAACTTTGTTGTGATGATGTTTATGTGGGAATCCAGTCAGTGGCTTCCGAGGAGTGTTGTGCTAAGTCCTGTAAAAGAAACTCCAAGAAGGCACAGATAGGATCAGTGCTTTGCAGGGATATGACTGAAATACTGTCGAAAACATTGTTAACTCGTTACCAAACGACAAAATTTTAGACTGGTCCAAATTTAAAGCAGTTGCAGACGACAAAATAAATGTGACTGAAAATTTGAAATTTGTTATGGGAAGGGTAGAAAACATTCTGGGAAAAGGAGAAAATGCTGGTTACCAGCATTTTCTCCTTTTCCCACAATGTTTTCAAAAGGCGTTTCCTTTCGGGTCATTAACAGTCGGGATTGTGTGGTAATGGGTTAATCCCTTACCACACAATCCCGAGTTTTAACAGCCCTTAGGAAGAAGCCTTTGGAAAACGTTATGGTTACCAGCATTTTCTCCTTTTCCTACAATGTTTTTTACCCTTTCAAATAAAGAAATCACCATTTGAGCAGCATTAGATTTGTCATCTTTAAATGCTTCCAATTTGGTCCAATCCTGAATTTTGTTGCTTGGTAAAGAGTTAAACAACAAAAAAAAACAGTTCACAGCATTTGAAGTCATAGAGGTTAACCTTTTTCAGCACCAAATATATAAGTTTGACTTTTTAACTCGGTATGAAACGACAAAATTGCACTCTGGTCCAAACTGGAAGCATTTGCAGACTACAAATGGAATATGGCAAAAATGATGGTATGTATGTCTGAATGAGTAGAAAGCATTGTTGGAAAAGGAGAAAATACTGGTTACCAGCGTTTCTTCTTTTCCCACCATGTTTTCAGAAAGTTTCTTCCCCAGGGTCATTAAAACTGGAGATTGTGTGGTAAAGGGTAAAATGGCTGAAAATAAAATCTGCTGAAACTGAGAAAGAAAAATATTGTATAGGCTTGACCAAACAAGCAGAAGGTAAAGATCCAAGATCAGACTGCATGTTCTGTGCAGTCTGATCTTGATCTATGCCATCTGCAAAAGCCCCTGTTTATGTCTGTGGCACTGAAAAGGTTAAAGAAGTGACTTCTTATTTCAAGCAATTTCTCATTTTCCCAATTTCACATGTACTTCTGTAGCCTGATAAGAAGACATTTATGACATACAATGCTGCCATTTCAGGTGAATTATTGGATTTACTTGAAGAAGATTCTGATTCCGAAGACGAAGTGAAATATGAACGATTATTGGTAAGTGCCAAGGTTTTTGTTAGCCAAGCCGAGCTGAATAGCTCAGTTGGTAAAGCACAGGGCTTGTAATCATGTTTCCTTGAGTTAGATTCCCGGCTCTTTTTAACCCTTTATAAAATGACAATATTTTAGGCCTGTCCAAATTCAAAGCATTTGCAGACAACAAAATAAACGTGACTCAGAAATTGAAATTTCTTCTTGGAAGGGTAGAAAACATTGAGGGAAAAGGAGGAAATGCTGGTTACCAACATTTTCTGTTTTTCCTTCAATGTTTTTAATTGGTTTTTTCTTCAAGGTTGTTGAAATTTGGGATTGTGTTGTAAAGAGTTAACTCTTTACCAAATGACAAAATTTTACACATGTTCAAATTGAAAGCATTTGCAGCCGACAAATTTAATGTTGCTAAAATGGTGATTTCTGTCTTAGTTATGGTAGAAAACATTGTGGGAAAAGGAGAAAATGCTGGTTACCAGCATTTTCTCCTTTTCCCACAATCTTTTCAAAGGACTTCTTTCTCAGGGTCGTTAAAAGTCGGGATTGTATGGTTAAAGGGTTAAACACTGATTACAGTTGTTGCAACATCATCCTATCCACTGAACAATGTTCTGACAATACTAATTGAAAAAGCAGCCAGTGGCTTAAAAAGAGCATTGAGCAAAGAACTGGTAAAATAAAAGAAGCTCCAGAATCATATGGTGCCCAGGTCCCTGAAATATGATTGATACAATGTTGAAAATGTCCTGGACCCTTTCCCAATCAATCACATGTTTTTACAACCCTGAAGAAAGAGGCTTCTGAAAAAATTGTGGAATAGGGAGAAAAAGCCGATGACCAGTATTTTTTCCATTTGAAGACAAATCTCATCAGTTGAGTTGCATGAAAGTTACGATCTGCAGTTGCTTTAGAAACAAACTGGCTTTTTACCACACAACCTTGAGTTAAGTATTTACCACACAATTCCTCTGAAAGAGAAAGCTTTTGAAAACATAGTGGAAAAAGGAGGAAAATGCTGGTAACCACTATGTAATCTACCCCTATCATAGACAGAAATCACCATTTGAGTTTGATTTAATTTGTCATCTGTCATCTGCAAATGCTTTCAATTTCGTCCAGTCTACAATTTTGTCATTTGGTAAAAAGTAAATAAACACTGTAAAGAAAACATTGTGCAAGAAAGAGAAAATGCTGGTGATCAGCATTTTCTCCTTTTTCCACAATGTTGTACCCATCCAAAAACAAATTTTCATTTCTGCATCGTATTTATTTTGTAGTCTGCAAATCATGAAATGCTTTCAATTTGGACATGTCTAAAATTTTGTCATTTGGTAAAGGGTTTAACACCAATCATGTAAACCAGGGTCCCTATTCACCAACCATTCCTACGAACATACTATGTCTTATTCTCCAAGATTTTCCAAATTTGAAAGTAACTCAAATTCTGATTGGCTAAACCATTTGGTTTAGCCAATCAGAAGTTGTATTACCCTCTAAATCTAGAGTTAGACCAAGAATGTTCCTAGGAATGGTTGGTAAGTACAGACCCTGGTTCTTTATATATGTATGTAACTCAAGTTTTTGCGGAGTGGAGATTTTACAAGGGTGTTAGTCATCTAAACTCGTTACCAAACAACAAAATTTTAGACTTGTCCATATTGAAAGCATTTATAGATGACATATGGAATGAAATGGGATACAACTGACTTAAATGAGTACCACAGCAAGTTTAATTTGTTTACAGAGAGCAGAGCTGAAATCCCGGTGCTTAGACCCTCAACAGTATCTAGAATATTGCGAAGCTAGACAGGCAAATTTTGGTAAGCATAACTTTATCTGATGTTTTTTTTGTATGATTGATTGTATGATTGATTGTATGGTGTTTAATGCCATTTTTTAACATTATTTCAGTTATATCGAGGCAGCTAGTGCACCTATCCATGCTTTCAGAGAGTTTTTTTTTTACCACTACTTGGCACAATGTTCTTCCCAAGCAACTGTCTGCTTTCCCACATAACAATCTTTGGAACAATGATAATTGGTGAGAGAGTGAATGAATCCTGTTGCAATGGACTATCATCAGGGTCCATATTCACCAACTATTCTTAAGAACGTTCTTAGACTTATTCTTCAAGATTTTCCAAGTTTGAAAGTAACACAACTTCTGATTGGCTAAACCAAATGGTTTAGCCAATCAGAAGGTGTGTTACTTTCAAATTTGGAAAATTTTGGAGAACAAGACCAAGAATATTCTTAAGAATGGTTGGTGAATACGGACCCAGTCCTCAGAGAGAAACTTAGCCAAGATAGGGATTGGAACCAGGTACCCCATTCTCAAGTCCAGTACATCTGACTGCGCTATCAGGTGTTGATGGTTTTTAGTAACCCTTACGAAGAAGTTTATTTAAAACATCAAAGGAGAAAATGCTGGTTACTAGTATTCTCCATTGTATACAATGTTTTCAACCTTTCCAGAGACTTCAGTCTTCAGTCTGGTTATGCTGTCTTCAAGATGAATTATTATAACTGCTGAGGAAAGTATTTTACTTGACTTGTGTTTCCCTCCATCTGTCCAGTCCTTTCTTCACATTTTCTTCTCTTTGCAAAAGTTTGCCCCTCTCTTTAGAGGATATCATTCCATCAAAGTAACAAGTTCATTTCTTTAATTAAAGGTAGAAGGTATAAATCCCCACGTTTCAAAGACTGGCTGCTAAATGGAATCAATCTGGAATTAAAGCCAAATATACATGCTCTAGAAGTGATCTCGTACCTGGCTTATGAGACTGTAGCTCAGGTAAACAGTTTTTTTTTCTGCCTTGCTATTTTGTGAATTACAGAATTTTCCCATCAAACAATATGCTTTTTAACCCTTTACCACACAATCCTGAGTTTTAACTACCCTGAAGAAGAAGCCTTTTGAGAAGCCATTGTGGAAAAAGGAGAAAGTGTTAGTGCATTTTCTCCTTTTTCCACCAGGTTTTCTACCCTGTGGTCTGCAAGTGCTGTCAGCATGGACACATTTGAAATTTTGTCATTTTATAAACAGTGTAGATATTTATTTTAAACAGGGAACCTATACCTGACAGGCAGTCAACCCTGAAAAGATTCGAACAATGGTTTTAAAATGCATCTTTCTCAGGTTTGCTAAAATATTTGATTGTTTGCTAACCCTTTACTGCACAATCCGGAGTTTTAACAACCCACAGGAAGAAAGCTTTTGAAAACATTGTTTGAAAAGTAGAAAAATGCTAGTAACCAGTATTTTCTACTTTTCTCACAATGTTTTATGACATTTCAAAGACAAATCTGAACATTTGAGCCACGCTTCATTTGCGTCTGTTGTTTTCATACTTGACCAGTCCAAAATTTTGTTGTCACTTAACCCTTTACTGCACAATCCTAACTTTAACGACCCTGTAAAAGAAGCCTTCTGAAAACATTTTGGGAAAAGGAGAAAATGCTGGTAACCAGCATTTTCTCCTTTTCCCACAATGTTTTCTACCCTTACAATAACAAATTTCAATTTTTCAGTCCCATTTATTTGTCATTTGCAAATGCTTCCAGTTTGAACATGTCTGACATTTTGTCGTTTGGTAAAGACTTAAAGAGTTTACTCTATTGATCGATTGTATGGTGTTCAACATTATTTCAGTTATATCACGGCGGCCAGTGCACCTATCCATGCTTTCCTGGAGTTTCTTTTACCAGTACTCCGCACAATATTCTTTCCAAGCCACTGGCAGCTTGCCCACATAACCATCATCGAAACAATGGTCAGCAGTGAGAATCCTGACACGATGACTATCCTCAATCCTCGGAAAGAAATTGACCAAGCCGGGGATCGAACCAGCTACCTCCTGTTCTCAAGTCCTGTACGCTACCGACTGAGCTACGGGGGCTTGGCGGGTTAACTCTATACCAAATGATAAAATTATAAAATTGTACAAATTTAAAGTCCTTGCAGACAACAAATTAAATGTTGCTGAAATGATGATAACTGTCTCAGAAAGAGTAGAAAACATTGTGTGAAAAGGAGACAATGCTGGTTACTAGCATTTTTCTCCTTTTCCTACAATGTTTTCAAAAGCCTTCTTCTTCACAGTCAGTAAAACTTGGGACTGTTCTGGTAAAAGGGTTAAGTATGATGTTAAGCCTTCTTCCTCAGGGTGTTAATGCTCAGGATTGTGTGGTAAAGGGTTAATCTTATTGAACAAATTATTTTTCGTTCATTTATTGAAAAAAACAAGAAACCTAGACACCAATATCAGCAAGAAAGAGCAATCTCTCTTTTTATCGCCATTCGTTGGAATCATTTGGAAATCATTCCTCTGCAATCTCAATATCAAATTCTAAGAATGTCTAGCCATTTGGTGTGGAGTTCTTGTGACCCACATGTAGATTGTTGCAATATAATGACTGTGGTTTGACAAATTAAACACAAAATGGGCTATAATGGACTGAAATGAATACTTTATTCACTTTAAGTAGGATTAATCGTTTACCAGACCACAAATTTTCAAACTTGCCCATGTTGTTAGCATTTGCTTACAACAAATGCGTGATTCAAGCAAATTGACACGAATTAAATGACCTCCATTTCTGTATATTACATGCTTGAATTACTGTCCAAACTTCGCTTCGGCTATTGTCATCTGAATGCAGAACTATGAATAATTTTCAGTTCTCTGTGCGGCTAATAGATTTATCTTGTCTTTAAGGAATATTGAAATACCTTAAATAAACAATGATTTTGTTGGCTTAAATTGGTAATACATGGCAGATGACATTGATCTAAGATGCACTAGGAATTTCCATACCGTCCAGTTATATGCGAAGATAAAAATATTCACTCTCTAATTCGAGGGCTCAACGCAAAACTATTCTAACTATGTTTTGACAAATTTTTCAGGAGAGGGAAAAAACTGATTCATTTTTCTTGTATTGGCTGTTTTAGACCATTCTATTTACAAATATATCTGAAACCACTCAGGAAACAATAAACACTTGAAAGTTTTAAAAAAAATAATTTTATTTTAGTTTTATAACACATTTTTCAACTTAGAATAGTTTTGCATGAGAAATCGCGAAAATGTTAAGGCATTTGTTTAGCAAGACTATTCTATCTCAAGTTGGAATAGTGTTGCAATACAAAAACAAGCAAAAACCCAAAATACTTGAAGGCAAAACTATTCTAACTTAAAGTTTCAATAGTTCTAGACTACTTTTTACATGACTCATAGGTCTATACTTTGATGTTTGAGGTGATATGACAATCCTGAATGTATGCTGAGACTGTCTTTACTATAAAATCATAAAACTAGGCTATTTTCACAAATGGAACAGATACATGTATTGTTTGAAACATTAGCAAAAAAATATCATCAAAGCACTCTTATTTAATCAAAACACTTTCAGAAAAATTATAGGGCATGGTAAAGAGCCAAATACTATGTTACAGCAGTTTTCTTTAATATTACATAGTTGATATTTTCCAGTCAGACAATCAGATTTGGAACCATGGTCAGTTCCAATGGTTGTTACCAAACATGATAAACAGATGACACAGGGATGAAATTCTGTATGATTTATAGTCATTCTTGGTACATTTTATTCACATACATGTAAATGTGAGCAGTGTTGTAACAGTTAATCAGCTTGTAGTGCCCAACTGTCCCATAGTTCTCTTGGTGATGAGGAAGAAAATAAAATACCTGGTGGACTCTTGGGATGTTCATTTTTGCACATGGATATCTAATTATTATATTTCTCCCCAGTGAAAGGTGGCTGATCATCAAAAAGCTATTGTAAATTACTTTTTTTTTTAATTTACAAACGACAGGATCATTTCAAGACACTGCAACAACTTTGTTTTAAACAGGGCTGTCATTGTCATACTGTAAAACAATGGTATTTAAATATTTATGATTTATACAGAGTGTTCTAAGCTCTTCCTACTATACCTTTTGCCCTTCTGTATCCACATTAAGAGTATTTCAATGTAAAAAGTTTTTTTCCTTTTTTTAAGATCTAAATAAATCTGAAACATCCATCATAAAAATATAATTATGGTCTTTAGCTTACCTTTAGCAAAGGCGGCTCAAACTGAACTATTGTGATCACCCAAAGTTAGTTGTCTGTCAAAGATGGGCATTAAATTTTTATATAATTCTCCCGTATACTTGGGTGAAATAAATTGCTAAGAAAGTCTAGGCCACCTGAATGTGGTCAACATTGCCAAAAATTAAAATATAACTTGAGAAATCACACAAAAGCAGAGGCATAAACTGTACCAGTGATAGTATAATGATTGTTCAAATGATAATCAAGATTAAATTGACCTTTTTTGGGGGGGAGGGGGGTGTAAATTAGTGTTTTGTATGGATGTGCATTAAAGATCCTCTATCTTGACCCAGAAAGCCTAGACTTTTGATATTTTGTATGTAAAATAAGCTTGTGATGCTCTACAAAACTTGTTCAAATTGAGTCTTTAAGGATATACATAGCCCTACCCTATGGTTATATGTTTTAAAAAGAGTTTAAAAGGCACCTATTTTTTTTAAAACAATAAAAAATCTTATAAGCTGATATTTGAGTTGGTATTTAGTATTGGTAGTATTGTCTGATGGTCTTACTTGAATGTTGTCCAAAGTATTTTACATAAAGAGTTCTTTTGGGGGAAAATTACACCAACGCATATCTGAAAGAAGTAGGCCTAGAGAGTTGATGATAGTTCTGTAATAAATTCTAATAGTCCTTCATTTATGTTTTATAACTGTGTTAAAGAATGGTCCTGCCCTAGATTTGGTTGTTTGTAATAGAGTCCAGTGTTTAAAAAACTTAGGTATCTTGACCAAAACAACCAGACCTAGAGCACTGGCATTGGTAGTAAGGTATATGTATGTAGCATCATTTTGTGGTCTTTGGTAGCCCTTTACCAAACAGTTCCATAATTTTATGCTCTTAATGCTGTAGAAAATAATTATCTACTTTTCCCATAATGTACTTTAACCTTTCAAAGACATTCCCATCATTAAAACTACATATAATTTATCGTCTGCAATAGCTGTCAGTCAGAATTATGTAGTGTGGTCAAGAGTTAAACAGTATCTTAATTATTTTCTTTTGGTCAAAAACAGTCCTGGCATGAGAGTCTTTTGCTTTACATAGACTTATTTCTTTCATGGACTTACAAAGCCCATAGTTTTAATTGTAATATTTGTATGTATCATTGTCAAATGGTCTTTGAACAAAATTGTTCAAATTGTCCCAGAAGGTCAAATATGAGGCCCCCCCCCCCCTCTTTTGTGTTTTACTATTTATAATGGATCCAATTCTGACGGTCGACTGTGCTTACATAGAGCTTCAAAAATTTATACATACATGTACCATCAGCTGTGTTTGGTTAAACAAGCAGATTCAAATTTTGTCCATGGTTATTAAAAATGACTACATTTTCAAATTAGCTCCTATTAATTCAGCTGAGTGATATATCATCATAAAGGTCTTCTAGTCATGTTTTTAAGATTTGATAAATTTATTTGTAAAACATATTGGAAAGTAAATATTAGAATTGATTTTCTTGAAAGTATTTTGATGTGTTAATATATTATACATCTAGCTATAAGTCAATAGTGTAAAACTACAGTGACCATCAAAGTTTTTAAATAAGCCTTTATAGGGGAGGTGGGGGGGATTACACTTACACTGGGATTCCAATGGCATCAAATAACTATATGAATTCAATTGACTGTATTTATTATATATCATTAAATATACTCCCTGCAGAATTAATGATGGCTCACATGTTAATTATGAAGTTAAAGCATGTGTGAAAAAGCAAAGACTAAGACCAGTCTGCACATGCACAATGCTTGATCAGAGAATTTTGTGCTCACAAACTGGTTCCTGTACAGTCAGATTGTTGATTCAGGGAAGATGATGATCAGACTATTGATTAGCTGGTTGATCTAGGTCAGAGATGTTAGTCACACATGTTTTATTGTGTGGCTGAGTGATATTCGTCTTTTCATTGCTTTGACCACATTTGACAACCTAAGATTTAGTAGTTTTCCCACCTTTTAAGTAATGTTGCAGGGCCATATAAAAAAGATACAAGTCCAAACAAACATGATGAGCAAAGGCATTGCACAGCTGACTACAACAGTCTTTACAACAGGAGGTATTAGGGTTATGGATGGCAAAACCCAGTAGCTAGACTTAATGTTTAATGCCTTACTTTATGTTTGAATGTGCTGCTAAAATTTGACATAGAATCTATTGTTGAATAACAGGGTGAATAAAAAGAAGTGTAACAGATTTGGTTGAGGATCTTTATGAAATGGTGATCATAACATTAATTTTATAGAAGTGCAGTATGGCATCTATCTTTTATTACATGTGGTTTGAGTAAAGTCAAAGCCATCAGTATCAAAATGTACACATTTCCCCATCAAACTGTTAAATATTTCTTACCAAAGGCATCAATAAAGATCATATACAATTGCTGCATTGTTTAGAAACAGTATTATGAAATCAGAAGCAAGATTTATGATGTTATCAAAACCTACTCATAGCTTTAAAATCAAGTTGGAATAGTCTTGCACTTTGATATCCAACTTTCCAAGCTGGATTTAAGTGCAAAACTATGCTATCTTGAGTTAGAATAGTTTTGCACAAAGAACATCATCATTTGGAGATAGAATATCTTCTAAAAATTACAGTATCTCCAAAACTACTTGGAGTATCACCGCAATATTTTAACATAACATGTATCGTGACATTTTATTTCAATAAATGCAAAAAAACTATTTTTGACAAAAATTGAGTTAGAATAGTTTTGCGTTGAGCCCTCGAATTATTCTTTGCATAGAGGTCAATTTCAGGTCAGTTTGTTTGAGCAATACCCTGGCCTAAATGATTTGACTAGTCTTTGAAAAATTGGAAACATTATGGGAGATTACGAGGAAATGCTGGTAGGCAGCATATTTATGCTTTCAAATTTCAGTTTTATTTAACGGTTGTATAAGGAATGTTAGAGTGGTGAAGTGTTAACAGCTGACCAAACTCTCCTTAAGATCAACAACCATGCACAAAAACATTTTTTAAAACATTGCAGGAAACAGAGAAACATTTTTCCGACCTTTTAACTCTTTACCAGACGACAAAAATGATAATTGTAGACTTGTCCAAATCGAAGGGATTTGCAGAGGACAGTTTAAATGAGCTCAAATTATGGAATAAACCTTTTGCAGGATAGAAAATGGTTACCTGCATTTTCTCCTTTTCCCACAATGTATTCAAAAGGCTTCTTCCTCAGGGTCATTAAAACATTGAGATTTTTGTCTGGTAAAGTGTAAAAGCTCCTGTTAACATGCAACCAACCAACAAATATTACATTTTATCTGTTTATTTGCAATTTAGCTTCCATGGTAAAATGTCAAGAACACGATAAAGCACTGTGATATTTCACAATCTCATTTAAACTGCATGGTTTTATTCTTTATTGGTTTTTGCGCTGATAAAAATGAGCCATGCTCTGTAAAAAAGGGGTTTAATGCATCTACGAGAAGTACCGATGCAGGTCAGCCTGCGCAGTCAGCACAGGCTGACCTGGGCCGAAACTTTTCGCTATTGGTCAATTTTTTGTATGTGCAAGGACCAGTCTGCCTCATGATTACATTGGTTATTTAAAAAGTGGCTATTATGGATCCATAATAATGTGATGGCTTGATTGGTACATGCATTACAGAGATGCATTAAGCCCCCTTTTGCTAGAGCATGGCTCAAATACATGTGTTGTATAATGAACAAGTGCAGATGGGATGGATGCTAATCCTTAGAGCAATGAATTAACCCAACAGACATTTTCAGTTGAAAAATAAGACCCAAATATGCACATTATCATGATGGTTTTTGGCAGCGGGTGAAACCCACTGTCATAGTCCCCAGGTATGAGTTACTGATTTTCAACGCTTACGATATTTATCTAGGTCGAGAATTCTTGCATCCGGCAGCTTTTTCCTGGATACGCGAGGTAAACAAAACTTGATTCCTACACTTGACTAAATAGTTCCTCCATGAATACACAAACGATCATGTATAAATACGCGCTACTCGCGCAGACGACACCCTTTCAAAACTGCCTTACACCTTACGAGTTCATCCGTAATGTTACTGTAGAATAGAAACGGAAAGAGGGCGTCGGTATCTACATAGACCGAAAAAGTGCAAAAGAAAATATTTTCAGAGCAAAAGTTTTTATTAGTCGCCGCGCAGAAGCGCGCGACTATATTTTTAATAGTTTTTCGAGTTAGGACATGGACAATGGGAATTTCTTTTTCATAGGGGTGTTAAGGTTAACAAGGAATCTTTCTACTTCGCCTTAAACTGGCTTTTTAATTCATTCTTAAACTACGAAGTATATACAATACGATACTATTTTTGCTCTGTTAATACTTACAACATCAAAAAATCCGCCCAAGTATTACTTTTATTTTTGCTATTCGCGAGAAATGGACTCATCCAAATAAATGCCTTGTTTCCATTGGTCAAGGCTGTACAGGTTTCCAGTAATTTCGCACCTAGTTAATTTCGTACCTAGGTCATTTCGTAGATACGATTTTGGTCATTTCGTACCTACCTATACTTTCTATTTTGGTCATTTCGTATCCAGTTGGTCATTTCGTACACAGGTTTAATTATCATTTTGATTATTTAGTACCTAGTTTTTCCTGCTATTTGTGTTTTTTGTTGAATGACCACCGCTAAAATTGTACATTGCTGAAATTGTGTTAAATTCTGCCGAAGAACGAGTATGATGGTTATGATTGTATCTAACCATTATTGGTTACTTCTTTCTAAGTTTAGTTTTTAAAACAAAGATTGTTTAGAACCCTTTTGTTTATTTCTCACCAAGTTCTAGATAAATTTACATGTACTTTGTTGGAAAAAATCTGGAGAGAGACCAGTTTTTCGCTGTGTTGTTCATAAATCGCAATGCAAAACCAATATTCTTTATTAACAGCGTTCACCAAACAGTATAGTTTTAGACTTGTTTAAATTGAAAGCATGCCTTGCAAACTTACGTTCTCTTGAATCATACTATCCTAGGACAGCAACATTTTAGTAACTTGGCCCTGTTTTCAACACTTTCCCAAACAAACGCGGGTTATCACGTGCGCTGTCAAATTCTTTTGGAAAAACATGTTGGATAAGGAGAAATTACTCGTTATAAGCAATTTCTCCTTTAACAAATACTTTTCCCCCCACTACTAGCGAATTTTCTACCATTTTTGCAGCTTTTTAAATTGTCGTCTGTCAGCTCTTTGAATTTGGAAGAGTCTGATATTTTTCGTTTGGAAAAGAATTCAGAGAGCGCTATGCGAGGGTATTAGATACTGTAACAGAAGACAACTTTTGATATAGATTCATAGTCACATCAATTTCATAATGTGTTAAAAAATCTGCTGATGAAAACTGACATTTACTTATTTGCCCTGGCTTTCTTGAAGCATTAAATAAAAAAATTTGCGGCGACTTTGATTCTTTGCATCGACTTTTTCTTGTCGGTGTTTGTTTGCATGATGAATTTTGAGCATAGGGCATCGTAATGGGATTCGTGTAACATCGCCTTTTATCGCCACAGTCGTACGGATTCGGCTATGACAGGCGATGTTACACGAAAAGTCACCCATTAAGCCTTTGGCAGACGGCAAAATTTCAGCTGTGTTCAAACTGAAAGCATTTGCAGACGACAATTTCATTGTGGCTCAAATGGTACAAGTTTTATTTTATAGGATAGAAAACATTGTGGATAATAGAGAAAATGCTGGTTCCCAGCATTTTCTCCTTTCCCAGACTGTTTTCTCAAGGCTTTTTTCTCAAGGTTGTTAGAAGTCGGCATTGAGTGGTAAAGAGTTAAAAGTAGTTATAACTGCAAATTATATTATGCATTTACTTGTACAACACAATCTCAAGTTTTAACGACCTTTAGAACATAACTTTTTACAAACATTGTAGGAATGGGAGAAAATGCTGGTAAGCAGCATTTTCTCCTTTTCCAACAATGTTTTCTACCCTATCAAAGATGTACACTGTTTTTGAGCCATGTTTCAATTTTTGTCTGCAAATGGCTTCTTTCAGTATAATTTATTAGCAGTTAATGAAATTTAAACAGCTTGGGTCATAACAGCTGCCAGTGTACCTATGCATGCGTTTCTTGGCTATTTCCTTAAGGTCATGCACTGAATAACAACATGGCATAAATGATAAGTGGATCAGAAAGAAGACCAAGCTGGAAATTTAAACCAGCGGTACCAACTTCAAGTCTTTGAGCTACAAACTCCTTAAAAGGGATCGGCAAAACTTTTATAAAGCACATTATTTGGCCTACAAGGATTTTGAGGTGTAAAACCTCAAAATTATACTAAGACTGGTTTTCAGTACTTTAAGATACCTTTCAAGAATTTCATAAATGTTACGGATTGATATAATAGAAAACATTGGTTAGAAGCACTTTCTCCATTTCCACAAATGTCTTTAAAGGCCTCTTCCACAGGGTCATAAAAACTTGGGATTGTTTTGGAAAGGATTAATATCATTTATTCAAGTCTTGTTTTCTGCCTGTGCTCATGTACTAGATTTTATCTTTATTTTAGCCACAAACAAATGAGCTGTGCTTTGGCAAAAGGGGGCTTCTTGCATCCTCGTGGTGGATTATACCAAGCAAGACATAAATAATTATTGATCCATAGACCGACCCTTCGATGTACAGAAAATGGACCAATGGCGAAAAGTTTCAGCCCAGGTCAGCCTGTGAAGACTGCACAGACTGACTGCCTGCACAGGCTGACCTAAGTCTATACTGTTTGCAGATCGATTAAGGCACCTTTTTACTTCAAGTCAAGTATAAAGGAAACCTGTGCAAAGAAAGTAATAAGATCTGTAGCTGGCACAAACCCGCTGCCTTCAGTGCATCAGCGCTTTGATTGTTAGTAGTGTTCACCCTTTCCCAAACGACAAATTTTGGACTGGTCCAAATTAAAAGTTTGCAGACGACAATTTCAAATTTGATGAAAATGGCAGAAAGTTATCAAAAAGGGTAGAAAACACTGTGGGAAAAGGAGAAATTGCTCGTTACGAGCAATTTCTCCTTCTCCCACAGTGTTTTCAAAAGACCTGTACTGCAGACACGTGAAAACCAGGGCTTGTTTGGGAAAGGGTTGAACAAAGCAGACAGGTGGATCAAGGATCAGACTGCATGTTTTGTGCAGTCAGATCTTGATCTGCAATGGACGCAAAGGCTACTATAGTTATGAAAGACGTTTTAAGGGTTTATATTTTACCACATGAAAAAATTTTAGACTTGTCCAAATTCAAAGCAGTTTGCAGGCGACAATTTCATTATTACTAAAATGATGGGATTTGTTTCTAAAAGGGTATAGTAATGTTGTTGGAAAAAGAGAAAATGTTTGTCTTATGCATTTTCTCCTTTTTCCCATAATGTTTTTAAATACTTTTCTTTGTTCGGGGTCAAAACATGGGTTTGATTGGGGTTAACACCTTACCTCAACCAGGGACAACTTTGCAGCAGGTGACTTTGAAAACATCCCTTTGAAATTTGGATATATAGGATCTGACAGGAGTTGGCTTATTACCAGACGACAAAATTTTAGCCTTGTCCAAATTGAAAGTGTTTGCAAACAACAATTTCAATGTGGCTCAAATGTGGTGGAATTTCTCTTTGATAGGGTAGAAAACATAGTGGGAAAAGGAGAAAATGCTGGTTACCAGCATTTCTCCTTTTCCCACAATGTTTTCAGAAGACGTCTTTCCCAGGGTTGTTGAAAGGCAGCATTGTGCGGTAAAGGGTTAAGTGAGCCTTCGGCAGCTTAATAACATTTTTTTGTAGACAAGTTTAATAAAATTTTACCTAAAAAGCCAATGAATATCATTCTTTTTATCACATAATTGTATAACAAGAATCATAGCCCATGATGTGTTAAAACAGATATACATGTACAATGTGTGATAAAAGGTTTACATGAAGCTTATTGGCTTCTTTGACAGGTACATTGCAGACAAAAATAATTCCAATTACTTATAATGATTTTGTTTTAAATCTAGAAATGATTAAATTGGCCATTTTATCACAATTACTAACCAACTTTTACCTTTAATTTTACTCAGGAATCTAGGTCAGCAATGTTTTAATAATGAGGTGTATAACTACAGATTGTTGACCAAATACAGAACTATTTTCTTATCTCAAACATGTGTAAGACAAGAAAATTTGTAATGGTGGTATTACATCAAAAACAAGGGGATTTATGTTATAAAGCAGTGTGGAAACTGATGAATTAGTCAATATAGGCCATTTCTCTACCTATTGTCTCTGCCTTCAAGACAAGAAAAGTTGCCTGCAGAAGATAATATGTTTGTTACAAGGAGCTAAATTTGAGAAAAAATGTTGGGCAACACTTGCACTTGTTTTAAATATGTAGATCATCGATAGTTCTAAGCCATTGTTCACTTACAATTCTGAATATTGTTATGATTCAAAACTCTAAGACATGGTTTAGTGGTAAAATGTAATATTCTTAACCTTTAAGCCGCAGGTTCCATCCTCTGTTGAAGCACTTCGGCTTTTTTTTTTTGTATGGTAGTGTCCTTTTGTAGGACACTTCAGAGCTCTAGCCTAGTACCGCTGAAACCCAGTCATACATGATATGCGAGTTGTTGATTTGATATGACTGAAATAATTCTGAAAGTGGCATAAAACACCATTTAATCATTCAATCATTGATACTGATCTACTCTGTCAGCAAAAGCATCTTTATTTATAATTGTGCCATGCTCTGTGAAAAGGGGGCTTAATGCATTTGCAAAAATTATCGACCCAGGTCACCCTGCGCAGACCATGCAGGCTATAACCTTGGCTGAAACTTTTGCTCTAGGTCAGTTTTCTGCATCTCAAAGGACCAGTGTACCTCATGATTCAGTTGGTTGTAAGGCAAAATGGATTTTAGGGATGTATAATTTTGTGATGACTTGGCTTGGTACGATACACCAAGGAGATGCACTAAGCCCCCTTTTGCCAGAATGTGGCTCATGTCAAGTTATTCTGTAGACTTCAATGGTCTCTTTCTCAGCATTTGTGACATACAAATGCCTAGTTCGGTTGTCAAAACTGATGGCACATTTCATAGTGGTCTCTTTTTTCGCACTTTTCTTGTTGTAGTTTTGTAACATGTAGAAGATCTTATTGCGTAAAGTTGGTATCCAGTATAGGGCAGCATCATTGTAAACATACAAATTGTCATCATGGTCTATTGTTACACCTTGTGGAAAACCACCCTCAAATTCATAGATTGTTTTCCCAGTTTTTATGTCAATGCCTCGTACCCTACGTTCTCTCAGCTCTGTTATACAAAGTTCACCAAATTTCATTGCTCCACAGATGAAAAATCTCCCTTCAAAATTCGGCTCCCCTCTTGGATTGAATTCAATATTGTGCATCACTCGTCCATTTGTTTTAAGAATCTGAATTTTGTATTTAATGTCATGTTCTACTTGATCATGATCTAGTTCAAGCCCAACAGCAATTAGAAGTGTATGTTTGTCTTTAAATGGACATATTCCAGTGCTAAAACATTCACCTTCTGTGTTAAAACCACGATCTTTTACTAAGTGAAAATCTGAGTTTAGACAAGTCGGAGGATTCATTTTGAAAATTTGTATATCTTGAAATGATGACTCCTTTAGTTTATCATCTCTCAACCTATCAAATGACACCACAACTCTGTTATCAAGATGACAAATGGAATTTGGACTAAATGTGACAAAGTCAATCTCACCTACACATAAGAAATTTGTGTCGTACAAACGTATATGCTTATGGCTTATGGTAACATAGTGGTCATTAATACAAACACAACCTTTGAACGTTTTCTCTACCTTTGGAATGGTTTCGTCTTCTGATAAATCTAAATCCTGCAGTGTAGCAGCAGCTATAACTTGCTTCACCATCACATCATTAGTAAGAAACTTTGGTCGCGGTCGGGTTTGAGGTAGGTTTCTTCCTGTTGCTATTTTATGTACCTTCGCATGTGTTTGCATACATTTGAAACACAGATAAATGTTGCATTCGCTACACCATCCTTTTGCAGTTTTTTCTAGATTGATACAAGGATCGCATAGGAGCCTGTCAAAGGAGTCATTAGTGGCTTCTGACTCGGCGGGAGTTACAAGGATTTGTGAGTGTTTTGTTCCCATGGTAATGTTGTCATGTGGTCAGTTCAACATACCTTTATAGGAAAAAATAAAATGGATATCAAATACATGTACATTTCTTCTGTCACTCACATATTTTTTACATCAAAAATACATTCTTTCATTAGCTCTTTACTAAACAAGGCCTAGTCTCTAACAATGCTCAGGACATGGGTTTTCTAAGAATTGTAGGAAAAAGGCATTTCTCCTTTTCCCACAATGTTGTCTACTCATTAAATGCATATCCCATCATTTTTGAAAGGCATTTTGTGAAAGATAATTGAGAGCAATTTGCTTCTTTTTCCTTCAATGTTTTTGAAGTATTTCTACTACCAGGATATGTATGATTTTGATTGTACAATAATGGGTTAAATCTGAATTTAAATCATAAATTTACAATACATGTTGTGGCAAGATAAGTCATTGCTTTTATCTCTTTACCACACCTCTTTACCACACAAAAAAATATTAGACAGGTCCAAATTGAAAACATTTGCAGACAACAAATTCATTGTGGCTCAAATGATGGAATCTGTCGTTGATAGGGTAGAAAACATTGTGGAGAAAGGAGAAAATGCTGGTTACCAGCATTTGCTCCTTTTTCCACAATTTTTTCAAAAGGTTTCTTTTTCAGGGTTGTTAAAACTCGGGATTGTTTGGTAACGGGTTATCAAAGTGCATAGCAAAATGACATTATAATATAAAGATACAAAATTTGTTCGTTGTCAGGACTGTTTCACAAAGATTTGAAAATTTAATTCCAAGATTAGACTATGGTCATGTTCTGTTAAGTCTGATCTCATTCTACTTGGCCTGTCATAGAAGGCTGAACTATATTCCAAACTATGCTGTGTTTTAAAGGCTTCAAGGAGGAAGACTGTTGAAAACATTGTGAGAAAAGTGGAAAATGCAGATAACCACTCTCCATTTTCCAGCCTTGTTTTCTACCATTTCAAAGACAAAATCAAGCATATGAGCCATATGTAGTTTTTCATCTGCAAATATTTTAACCCTTTACCACACAATCCTCACTTTAAACGACCCTTGGAAAGGAGCCTTTTGAAATCATTGTAGAAAAAGGAGAAAATGCTGGTAACAAGCATTTTCTCCTTTTCCCACAATGTTTTCCACCTTTCCCAAAACAAATTATTTCAATTTTAAAGTCACATTTATTTTGCCGTTTGCAAATGCTTCAAATTTGGACCAGTCTAAACTTTTGTTGTGTGGTAGAGAGTTAAATTTGGACTTGTTAAAAATTTTGTTGTGTGGTAAAGTGTTGAAGTACTACAATATACTGGTACATTATTATTCATTCTCTATGTAAAGGGGGCCAAATGCATCTGCAAAAAATATCAACCCAGGTCAGCCTGCTTAGTCTGTGCAGGCAGACCTGGGTCAAGTTTTTTTGATATTGTTAAATTTTCTGCTTACCAAAGGAGAACTCTACCTCCAGGTTCAGGCATATTTTAGACAAGATGGATTTTTATATTATGACTTGCTTGGTAATATACATCACAGAGATGCATTAAAACCCCTTTTTGCCAGAGTATGGGTCAGATAAATGAATTCAAAGTGTATAATTCCTTTGATTTTCACTTACAAAAAAAAAATCACTCTATCAAAGAAAAATGAACTAGTCCACAATACTGTCAGTTTGAATGAGTCTAAAATTTTGTTGTCTGCTAATGAGTTGAACTTCAGATATTATAAATGAATCTGGAGTATAAAATACCTTTGATTTTTGGCTATAAAAAATGTCACTTTATCAAAATAAAAAAAAATGAGAAAGTTCACAACACTTGTTTAAATCCATAGGTATTAAATGATAATCCACGTATTTGGGCCTGAATTGTTTTTGTGCAGTGAACTGATTTTCAATAACTACCATATTTCTGTTTGTCACTTTCCTAAACTAAATGTCATTGTAATGATTGGCCTATAAATCAAATACGCTTAGGTTAAACCCTTTACCATACAATATCGACTTTTCATGACCCTGAGAAGCCTTTTGAAAACTTTGTGGGAAAAGGAGAAAATGCTGGTAACCAGCATTTTCTATGTTTCCCACAATGTTTTCTATCCTTTCCATATGAAATTTCAATTTTTGAGTCACATTTATTTTGTTGTCTGCCAATGCTTTCAATTTGGACCAATGTGAAATTTTGTCGTTTGGTAAAGAGTTAACACTTTATTTTACGTAGTTAGGTATGTGTTGTAATTATCCTCAGAAAACATTTTTTTATGCATTTCATACAATCATTTTAGTTAATTTGAAAAGCTTTACCACACAATCTGGAGTTTTAAACGGCTCTGGGGAAATAGTCTATTGAAAACCTTGTGGGAAAAGGAGAAAATGCTGGTAACCAGCATTTTCTCCTCTTCCCACAAGGTTTTCTATACTTTCACAGACAATTACAATCATTTCAGCTACATTTACTTTGTCATCTGCAAATGCTTTTAATTTGGAAGAGTCTAAAATTTCAATGTGTGGTAAAGAGTTAAACTAAACTCCAGCATTTAATGTACATGTATGTCACTCTAGTTCTTACTTGTTCTTTCTCCAACAGATTTATTCATCAGAGCTCTGAAACCAGTCTCAAAGAAACAAAATCCATATTAGGAGATAAGGCTTTTGCTAAAAGTCATTGAACCGTTTCCAAGCAGCCCTGAGTTTTAGTGACCTTGAGTAAAACGGCTTTTGAAAACATTGTGAGAAAAGGAGAAAATGCTGGTGACCAGCACTTTCTCCTTTTCTCACAATGTATTCTACCATTTCAAAGACAAATTCCATCATCTGAGTCACATCTGATTTGTCGAATTCAAGAAATCTAAAATTTGTTTAGGTAAAGAGTTAATCCTTTACCACCCGCCAAAAATTTTAGACCTGGCCATATTGAAGGAATTTAGAGACCACAATTCAAATGTTTTCAAATGTTTTTCAAAGGATAGCATTTGTCCTTGAATAGGTGAATGACATTGTGGGGAAAAAGAGAGAAAATGCTGGTTACCGGCATTTTTCTCCATTTCCCACAATGTTTTCAAAAGCCTTCTTTCTCAGGGTCATTAAAACTAGGGATTGTGTTAACTCTTTACCACTCAGTCCCAACTTTTAACGACCCTAAAAAGGAAGCCTTTTGAAAACATTGTGAGAAAAGGAGAAAATGCTGGTAACCGGCATTTTCTCCTTTTTCCACAATGTTTTCTACCCGTCCCATAACACATTTCAGTTTTTAAGTCACATTTAATTTGTCATCTGCAAATGCTTTCAATTTGGACCAGTCTAAAATTTTGTCGTTTGGTAGAGTTAAAGGGTTAATTGGGTTAAGTACATATTGCTGAAAGTTATCAAGTTTACATTTGACTTGCTCTTAACCCAATAATTTAAGATCCCTTTTTTGGTGCCATTTTAAATTGCTGAAAAATGCTAGCTGCAAATTAGACTGTAACAAAGGTCCAAATGTTGATCTTTCTATACTAAGGAACTTTCATGAATTCATTGAGTATCAAGGAAATGCAGACTATGGAATTGTATTGTATAATTTAATCTATATTTTGCTCTATCATAATATGTGTGAAGGGTAATTAAGTTTGGCTAAGGACCAAGAACTTTCACATATTAAATCCTTACTTAATTTTAACAAATGTAAATTTTACACTTTTGTAGGAGACATATAAATTACTAGTTTTTGTAAAAACTTTTTTGATCTTGCCCAAAGTAAAATTTTAGACGAATGCAATCTGTAGAATTTTTGTTTTCTATTTGTGAAAAAGAGCAGTCTGTTAAACTGTTTACCATAATTATGACAAAATTTTATACTAGTCCAAATTCAAAGCATTTGCAGACGACAAATGAAATTGGGATCTAATGGTCTATTTATTATTTGCCTTAGAAAGGGTAGAAAACATTTTGGGAATAGGAGAAAATGCTGGTTACCAGCATTTTTTCCTTTTCCAAGAATGTTTTCAAAAACTTTCTTCCTTTGGGGTCGTTAAAACTCGTGATTGTGTGGTAAAGGGTCAAATAAAAAATTTCTCCCACTTCTTGAAGAGTTTTTTGCGGTCAGATTTTGATCTGTGCTATAATACACAGAAAAGACGCTATACTAATACACAAAAAAGTGATTGAAATTGCCTAAAGACTTAACCCTGTACCACACAATCCCGCCTTTTATCGACCCTGAGGAAGATAGCTTTTGAAAATTTGAAAATATTGTGGGAAAAGGAGAAAATGCTGGCAACCAGCATTTTCACCTTTTGCCATAATGTTTTCTATCCTTCTAAAACTAATATGCAAATTTTGAGTCACTTTTATTTTGTCGCTTGTAAATGCTTTCAGTTTGGGCAAGTCTAAAATTTTGTCATTTGGCAAAGAGTTAAGAAAAAGATACTGTTATTTGAACCACATTTAAATTATTGTCTGCAAATGCTTTCAATTTGGACTAGTCTTAAATTTCTACTGTGTGGTAAAGGGTTAGCTCTTTACCAGACAACAGAATCAAAGTGACTGAAAAAAATTGAAATTGTTTTGGGACAGATAGAAAACATTGTGGGAGAAGGAGAAAATGCTGGTTACCATCTAAAAATTCTGCTTACTAGCATTTTCTCATTTTCCCACAGTATTCTCAAAAGTACTCTTTTCCAGAGTTTTTTAAAACTCCAGATAGTGGAGTAAAGGGTAAAGTAAAAATGTATATATTTGTAGTTCACTTTCTTTTTCTCACTTTTCAGATTGTAGATTTGTCATTACTTGTAAAACAAGACCAAGGCCCAGCAGCAACCAACCCTCTGTCTCACACCATGCCCAGTGTAAATCATAATTTAAACGAATCAGCAAACCTAGCAGCAGTATCGGGCAATAACACTGCACAGAAATTTCAGGGCCTGGCCTCTCCGACTGTTGTAAGTGACTTGTTTTTAAAATGTGTTCTACCCTCCCAAAAACAAATCCTAGCATTTGAGACAACTTTGTTGTCTGCACATGCTCCCAATTTAGACGAGATAGTCTAGTAAAGAGTTAACCTTGACCTTCTATTTTAGTTTTGAAGCCGTACCCATGCATTTATATAAGGAACCATTGCTTACATAACTCTGTTGGGCTTTCACTACTTCAGGACAAAGTGCAAACATTTGCAATAGCTACAATGTCATACATATATTTTCGAATTTATGCACAGTTAAATCTACAAAGCATTTTCTCCTTTTCCCTCAGTGACTTTTTCTCTTTCAAAAACAAAGAAGTTACATCTTATAGGCAATTACTTTTTTTCCCCAAAGTGTTTTTCAGAATCCATCCAGTGCAGGTATATTCAAGTGTTGTCCCAGAAACATGTAGACTTTTCACATAAATCAACAATTTAGCCACAGTTTAATACCTTAATTTGGTTTGTGTGTAATAGGTGATGCTCTTTGCAGGATAACAAATGTTTAGACTTGTCCAAATTGAAAGTAATTTTGCAGACAATGAGTTAAATGTATCTGAAATGGTGGGAGTTGACTTCAAATGGGTAGAAAATAGTGAGGGGAAAAGAGAAAATGCCACTTACCATAACTTTCTCCTTTTTCCAAAGGGTTGTTGAAACATGGGATTGTGTGCTAAAGGGTTTGTATGTGAGCTGACAAAAAAAAGGAAACATGGAGCCTTCTTTATTTACAGAGTCCACCTGCCACACCATCTTTGAGTGGTCAAAACACCCCAACAACACCAGGGTCAACAAGTGGACAGCCATTTTTAGGGGCAGGCTCAAAGTCAAAATCTAAGAAGAAGAAAAAGGTGAGAACATGAAAGATCATGTACAAGGTTTAGCATAACTCTTTACAAGACAACAGAATTTTGTATTGAACACATTTGTTGAAGACAAATTAAGCATGGCCGTATTCGTTCGATTTGTCTTAGATACAATGGCAAACATTGTTGGAAATGATGAAAACGTTGGATAACATGCAGCCATGTTTCAAAAGTCTTGCTTGCTTGGCCAATTTCTTTCTGAGGATTGGTGATAGTCATTGAGGCAGCACTCATTCCTTTCTCACTGCTGATCATTGTTTAGACGATGGTTATGTGGGAAAGAGCCAGTGTTTTGGAAAGATTATTGTGTGGAGTACTGGTAAATGAAACTCCAGGAAAGCATGGATAGGTGCACTAGCCAACAGGATATAAGTGAATAAATGTTGAAAACGGTGTTAAACACCATTCAATCAATCAGTTCAAAAGCCTTGTCATTTGAGTCGGAAAAACATCTGATGTTCTAGATGTGTTCAATTAACCACAATGTAAATTTCACTGCATCTGTTGTACTTATGTTGTAACTTTTACTTGGAAAAGGGAAATGGTCAGTTTGAGACTCGGATGAATGTCAGCCTCTCACATCAGAGGTTCTGGGTTCAAATCTGGTGATGAGAGCATTCAGTCTTTGGAACTAACCACAGTATGTCGAGAGTACTGATGAATGTTTCCAAGAAGCAACCACTGAGAGTGATAAATTAAAAGAGTAAAAACTTGTTCCACAGTCATTGTAAGTTGAATTATGGTTAAACTACGATGGGAAAAAATGTCTCAACTATGGTCTATGAAAATCATCCTATCGGAATCTTTCTGTCAGAGTATCTTGATATTTAACCCTTTACCAAATGACAAAATTTTGTACTGGAACAAATTGAAAGCATTTGCAGATGACAAATGTTGCTAAAATGGTGATTTCTCTCTATGATAGTGTAGAAAACATTGTGGGAAAAGGAGAAAATGCTGGTTACCAGCACTTTCTTCTTTTCGCACAATGTTTTCATAAGTCAAATCTGCCGGGGTTGTTAAAAGTCAGGATTGTGTAGGAAAGGGCTAAATGATGGATCCTTACAACTCTTCCAGATTTTTTGGTAGCATTGCGGTCCATAGGTTTGATAGCTGTACATGTAGTTTTATAATAATGGTTAAGATACTCAATGTATTCCCAGAATATTACAGTTGAGCGACGATCTGGCAAAGGCAGGTTTAATACATCTCTGTAATGCATTATACCCAATGCATTGTTTTGGAAAGATTATTGTGTGGAGTACTGGTAAATGAAACTCCAGGAAAGCATGGATAGGTGCACTAGCCAACAGGATATAAGTGAATAAATGTTGAAAACGGTGTTAAACACCATTCAATCAATCAGTTCAAAAGGCTTCATCACATGATAATGGATTCATAAAAATCCATTTAGTCTGACAAGCGACTGGATCTGGAGGCAGAATGGTCCTTTGAAATGCTGAAAATTTACAAATAGCAAAAAAGTTTTGACCCTCGTCAGCCTGTGTGGACTGCACAGGCTGACATGGGTCGATACTTTTCGTGGATGCATTCAGCCCCCTTTTCACAGAGTATGGCTCATATGTATTTTACAGTCTGGCCAAGCCAACAGTTTAGAGACACCACTAGACAAGGCCATTACGATATCAGATATCCAGGAAGCTATGAGAAGATACTCCAGTTTTATAGGACCATTTGCATCAGAACTGGTACGTGGACCACCATTGTAAATGCTAGATCCTTTATTCTTTCAGCATGAAATATATGAGCCATGCTCTTGGGAAAGGGGGTTTAATACATCTCCGTGATGCATTGCACCAAGCAAGTCTTCACATGATTATGAGCCCATAAAAAAACAAAACGGCTAGATCATGAGGTAATAATTTATGGTCCTTGGACATGCAGAAAATTTTGAAACGGCAAAAAGTTTCAACTTATGTCAGCCTGTGTGGAATGTGCAGGCTGACATGGGTCGATAATTTTTGCAGATGCATTAAACCCCTTTATCACAGAGCATGGCTTATATAAACTTGACCTTTTTCTAAACCTATAAAAACAATTTATTGAAATCCAGAGAGAATTTCATCATCCATATGTAGGGTAATTAAGCAAGTAGACGGTATAGATCCAAGATCAGACTGCAATACTGTGCTGTCTGATCTTGATCTTAGCCATCTGCAAAAGCCCTTGTTCTCTGTATTGAACACTATGGTGCTGAAGTGTTAATGTATTCTTTTAAGAACCCTTTCTAGATCAAACGCTTAAATGTGAAGGTCTTAGAAAGGTCAGCTCTGTACCTCTTTAGATACGAGTTCAAACATCAGTATGGCCACATATTTCTCAGGCTGAACACTTTGGATAGAAATGTAAACTTAGCATATTTAGGAACTACATAAATTCATGTGGGATTGTACAAAATTATGTCATTTTTTTTTTTTGATCTGCGAAGTCCACTGCTTCCACTGCAGACATGTTAAAAGTTTAAAACCTGGAATTTTTTTAACTCTTTACTTCATAATGAAATTTTAGAGTGGTCCAAGTTCATTTGCAGGTGACAAAGGTAGCTCATATGACTAAATTTGCTTTAGAAAACATTGTGGGAAAAGGAGAAAATGCTGGTTCCCAACATTTTCTCCTTTTCCCACAATGTTTTCAAAAGCCTTTTCTATCAGGATCATTAAAAGTTTGGGCTGTATGGTAAAGGGTTTATTGTATATCTGCTTTTTATAACACCGGAAGGGTTGTAATGTCCCTAGTTGTCGGCCAATCTGTCCATCTGTCTGTTGGCAATTTCACATCAGTATTTTGTGAAGTCTTGGACTCATTGTGAAAATATTTCACTCATGTGTGCACCTTTATTAGATGATGTGCAAAGCAGGGTTCAGATGCCAGGCATCAAGGTCATAGCAGGGGATCAAAGGTTAGTTGATTGGTTGATTGATTGGTGTTTAATGCCGTTTTCAACATTATTTCCGTTATATTGTGGCAGCCAGTGCGCCTGTCCATGCTTTCCTGGAGTATCTTTTAACAGTACTGCAGACATTCTTTCCAAGCCACTGGCTGCTTTCCCACATAACAGTCATCGAAACAATGGTCAGCAGTGAGAGAGGAATGAATCCTGTCGCAATGACTGTCATCAGTCCTCGGAAAGAAATTGGCCAAGCCGGGGATCGAACCAGCAACCACCTGTTCTCAAGTCCTGTATGCTACTGACTGAGCTACAGGGCTTGGCTCAGAGGTTAGTAATTTTGATTAATATTAGTAGTAAATGATGTATTTGGACAGGCAGTACTCGAGGTAAAAAGTACATGTTCTCATTTTCAGAAGATGCATCCATTCTGTTCGCCTCGACACAGTCTGCTGTCAGTTTGAATCTTTGGACAGACTCGCTATGAAGGTTATTCTCTTGCTGTATACTGGCATTATGACTACCTTGGGTACCAAAGTGTACCAAGCATCAGCTTGTTGGGTCATCCATGAAATCACTAAACAGTTGGCACTTAGCTGTAGCAGTATGGAGAGATGAGCACCAAACCACCCTGCTGTGTAAGCTAGAGCTTCAGCAAGACTAAAATTAAAGTGTTCCAAAATTAAAGTGTTTTCTTCAGAGCGCATTTTTTGCTTCTTTGATGCATTTTTTACTCGCTTGTCCCATGGAAAATTTTATATTCACGTCTTTTCCGATGCACTTCAATCAAAATCCATATTCCAAGTATATGAATGAAAACTATTGGTGACAAATCTGAATGACAAATTTCACTGGTTCCCAAAAGCGATCTCAACTACACTCCTCTTCAAAAGTGAGGATCAGTTGTTGACCCCCTAAAAACCATTTTGTTTAACAACTGGCTGAATCATGAGGTAGACTGGTCCTTTGACATACAGAAAATTTACTAATTGTAGAAAGTTTCAGCCCAGGTCAGCCTGCATCAACTGCCCAGGCTGACCTGGGTTGATACTTTTGGCGGATGAATTAAGCACCCTTTTCACAGAGCATGGTTCATTTAACAGCATAGAATTTAGTTTTCATGCATGGTTAATTTAACCCTTTCCCAAACAAGCCCTGGTTTTCACGTGTCTGCAGTACAAGTCTTTTGAAAACAGTGGGAAAAGGAGAAATTGCTCGTAAGGAGCAATTTCTCCTTTTCCCACAGTGTTTTCTACCCTTTTTGATAACTTTCTGCCATTTTCATCAAATTTGAAATTGTCGTCTGCAAACTCTTTCAATTTAGACCAGTCCAAAATTTGTCGTTTGGGAAAGGGTTAACAGATACCTGCTCTACCTATTCACTTCTAAAGACCTGTCTGTCTTGTGTTTGTAGTTGAGCCATAATCACTGAAAAGGGAAGTAACTGTAATGTAGTTGAAGAGGTGGATTTGAGAAAGAGTTTATTTTCTTTAATATCCTGCTAAATGAATGCAGTGAAATTTTCAAGCCGAGAGTAAAAACCTATATTTTGCTATTTCAAAGTTACTTTGGGGGGAAAAATATCTCCTTATCGGTGATTGTGATTAAATGGTGTTTTACGCCGCTTTCAACTTTATTTCAGTCATATCACGGCGACAGCTCACATATCCAGGTATTTCCTGGGCTTTACCAGTACTAGGATAGGGCTCTGAAGTGTCTTGCCCAAGGACACTCCCATGAAAAACCCAGTGGATCGGATGGGGCTCGAACCCGTGGCTCCCAGGTTACGAGTCCCACGCTTTACCACTGAGCCACGCAGGACACCTATCTCCTTATCGGACAGTGCAAGTCCAAGATCAGGGTCAGTATTCACAAACCATTCTTCAGAACGCTCTTAGTGTAATTCTCTAGAACTTTCTAAATTTGAAAGTAACACAACTTCCGATTGGCTAAACCATTTGGTTTAGCCAATCAGAAGTTGTGTTACTGTCAAATTTAGAAAATCTTGAGGAATAAGACTAAAAACATTCATAAGAATGGTTGGTGAATACAGACCCATACTGTAGTCTGTGCCATCTGATCTTGATCTACAGTGCAAAAAAAAAGGACCTTGAGTCGCGTTTAGCAACCTTAGGGTTTGTTTTGACTTACAATACTTTGAAGTATGTATCGTTCATCCTGTATTTTTCTCTAATTGATGAATTGATTGTGTGTAACTTGGTAAGGGTTAACTCTTTACCAGACGATAAAATTTTAGACATACAAATTGAGAGCATTTTGCAAACAAAAGTTTAAGTGTGACTCAAGTGATGGAACTTGTCTATGATAGAATAGGAAACATCACTGGGAAAGGAGAAAATGCTGGTTACCAGGATTTTCTCCTTTCCTCGATCTTTTCAAAAGGCTTCTTCCTCCGGGTCATTATAGCACGGGATTGTGAGGTAAAGGGTTAAAATTTTTAGCTCACCTTAGCACAACGTGCTAAAGGTGAGCTATTGTGATCGCCCTATGTCCAGCGTCCGTCGTCCGTCAACAATTTCTTTAAACATCTTCTTCTCCTAAACCACTGGGCCAATCTTGATGAAACTTGGCAGGGATGTTCCTTGGGTGAAGCTCTACCAAAATTGTTCAAAGAATTGAATTCCACCCACAACTCTGGTTGCCATGGCAACAAAAAGGAAAAAAAAGCAAAATCTTTGAAAATCTTCTTCTCTGAAACTAGAAGGCGCAGAGCTTTGATATTTGGTATGTAGCATCTCCTAGTGGACCTCTACCAAGTTTGTTCATTTGATGCCCCTGGGGTCAAAACTGGCCCCGCCCCGGGGGTCACAAGTTTGAGCATAGTAACAAAGAAGGAAAACTTTAAAAATCTTCTTCTCTGAAACTTGAAGGTGTAGAGCTTTGATATTTGGCATGTAGCATCTCCTAGTGGACCTCTACCAAGTTTGTTCATATGATGCCCCTGGGGTCAAAACTGGCCCCGCCCCGGGGGTCACAATTTCCAATATAGGAACAAAGAAGGAAAACTTTAAAAATCTTCTTCTGTAAAACTAGAAGGCATAGAGCTTTGATATTTGGCATGAAGCATCTCCTAGTGGACCTCTACCAAGTTTGTTCATATGATGCCCTTGGGGTAAAAACTGGCCCTGCCCTGGGGTCACAAATTCAAACATAGGAACAAAGAGGGGAAACTTTAAAAATCATCTTCTCTGAAACTGGAAGGCGTAGAGCTTTGATATTTGGTATGTAGCATTGCCTAGTGGACCTCTACCAAGTTTGTTCAAATAATGCCCCTGGGGTCAAAACTGGCCCCATCCCGGGGGTCACAAGTTTGAGCATAGTAACAAAGAAGGAAAACTTTAAAAATCTTCTTCTCTGAAACTTGAAGGCATAGAGCTTTGATATTTGGCATGTAGCATCTCCTAGTGGACCTCTACCAAGTTTGTTCATATGATGCCCCTGGGGTAAAAACTGGCCCCGCCCCGGGGGTCACAATTTCTAACATAGGAACAAAGAAGGAAAACTTTAAAAATCTTCTTCTGTAAAACTAGATGGCATAGAGCTTTGATATTTGGTATGTAGCATCGCCTAGTAGACCTCTACTAAGTTTGTTCATATAATGCCCTTGGGGTCAAAATTGGCTCTGCCCCGGGGGTCACAAGTTCAAAAATAGGAACAAAGAAGGAAAACTTAAATTTTTTTTTTCTCTTAAATGGGAAGGCATAGAGCTTTGATGTTTGGTATGTAGCATCTCCTAGTGGACTTCTACCAAGTTTGTTCCAAGGATGCTGCTTGGGTCAAAACTGGCCCAGCCCCTGGGGTCACAAGTTCGAACATAGGAACAAAGAAGGAAAACTTTAAAATTCTTCTTTTCTGAAACCGAAAGGTGTGGAGCTTTGATATTTGGTATGTTGCATCTCAGAGTGGACCTCTACCAAGTTTGTTCATATGATGCCCCTGGGTCAAAACTGGCCCCACCCCGGGGGTCACAAGTTCGAAGATAGGAACAAAGAAGGAAAATTTTAATTTCTTTTTCTCTTAAACGGGAAGGTGTAGAGCTTTGATATTTGGTATGTAGCATTTCCTAGTGGACCTCTACCAAGTTTGTTCATATGATGCCCCTGGTTCAAAACTGGCCCAGCCCCGGGGGTCACAAGTTGGAACATAGGAACAAAGAAGGAAAACTTTAAAATTCTTCTTTAAAACTGGAAGGCGTAGAGCTTTGATATTTGGTATGTAGTGATTCTCTTCTAAGTTTGTTTGCTCATCTAAGCGCAACAACTTCATTGAGTTCAAAATTGGGTCATCTTGGATCATAAACTAGGTCACTAGGTCAAATTAAAGAAATACCTTGTTGGCACTCTCGAGGTCACATTATTTGCTCAATTGCCTTGAAAATTAGTTACAAAGTTTGTCTTTATAAAGTCTCACATAAGATTAATTTGGGTCAACTTGGGTCATAAACTAGTTCACTGGGTCAAATTAAAGAAATACCTTGTTTGCACTCTGGAGGCCACATTTATTGCTCAAATGACCTGAAATTTGGCCAGAATGTTTGTCTTGATGAAATACCAGATGAGTTTGGAATTGGGTCACCTGGAACCATAAACTAGGTCACTAGGTCAAAATAAAGAAATACCTTGTGGGCACTCTAGAGGCCACATTCTTTGCTTAATTGCCTTGAAAATTGGTCAGAATGTTTGTCTTTGTAAAATCTCACATGAGTCTGAATTTGGGTCAACTGGGGTCATAAACTAGGTCACTTGGTCAAATTAAAGAAATAGCTAGTGGGCACTCTAGAGGCCACATTTATCATTCATTTGATTTGAAAATTGGTTAAAATGTTTCTTTTGATATAGTCAAAGACCAGTTCAAATTTGGGTCATCTGGGGTCATAATCTAGATCACTAGGTCAAATTAAAGAAATATCTTTAGGGCACTCATGGCCACATTTTTTGCTCAGTTGACTTGAAAATTGGTCAGAATGTTTGTCTTCATGAAATACGAGTTTGAAATTAGGTCACCTGCGGTCAAAAACTAGGTCACATGGTCAAATTAAAGAAAAACCTTTAAGGCACTCTACTAAGGTGAGCGACCCAGGGCCATCATGGCCCTCTTGTTTGTACTTGTGAGCTACTTGTGCCAACCTTGATTGTGTCTCTGATCATTTCATCTTCACTGTCTGCTTATCTGCAATCTCTTGCTCATTTTCTCCTTTCCCACAATGCTTTCAACCCTTTCAAAGACAATTTCCACCACTTGAGCAGCATTGAATTTGTTGCCTGCAAATGCATTTGGATTTAGAAAAAGTCTATAATTCTTTCTTCTGGTAAAGACTTGGACAAGCATTTAGTGAGTTCCCATAGAAGGCAATACTGGAATGTACCTGAAAGAAGCAAGCACCTGTCTTTAGTAAGCACATTTTGAATGTCCCTAAGTGCTTGTGTAATAAATGTTAGATTGTATAGTTGCTGTAATTTATTGAAGAATGTAATTTCAACTTAATACACATGGTGTTAAAAGTTCTGTATTCTTTCGGATCTTGTTATTTACTTCCTATGCAAGGTTTACTCTTTCAACCAAGCAAAGCATTTATTTAATCCTTTATCAAAGAATCTGGTATTTTAACGCCTCCGAGAAAGCATTTTGAAAACATTGTGAGAAAAGGAGAAACTGCTGGTTAACACCATTTTCTCCTTTTCCCACAATGCTTTCTACCCTTCACAGTGAGAATTCTAGTCATCTCTAATTTGTCGTCTGCAAATCTTTCAATTTGGACAAGTCTAAAAAAAAGATGGTGTCTGGTAAATTCTAAACCCTGTATCAAATAGCAAAACTGTGGACTTATTCAATTTGAAAGCATATGCAGCTGACAAATGTGGCACAAACAATGAGATTTGCCTTCAAAAGGTCAGAAACCAGCGTTTTCTCCTTTTCCCACAAAGTTTTCAAAAATCCTTCTTCCTCAGGGTCATTAAAACTTGAGATTGTGTTGTAAAGGATAAATTACAACAAATACCCTATGGAAGGCTTTGAAAATATCCTTAACTCTTTACCACACAATCCCTAGTTTTAATGACCCTGAAAAAGATGCCCATTGAAAACATTGTGGGAAATGAAGAAAATGCAGGTTGCAAGCATTTCTCCTTTTCCCACAATGTTTTCTACTCTATCAACGACAAATTCCATCTCTTGAGCCGCATTTAAATTGTCATCTGCAAATGCTTTCAATTCGGACAAAATTGCATTTTTGTTGTGTGGTAAAGAGTTAACTCTACCACATGGCAAAAATGTAAACTTGTCCAAATTGAAAGCATTTGCAGAAGACAATTTCAATGTGGCTCACATGATGGAATTTGTCTTTAATAGGAAAGAAAACATTGTGGGAAAAGGAGAAAATGCTAGTTACCAGCATTTTCTCCTTTTCCTACAATGTTTTCAAAAGGCTTTTTCCTCGGGGTCGTTAAAAGTCAGAATTGTGTCGTAAAAGGTTTAACAAAAAGGCATATCAACGTAAAAGGTTTAACAAAAAGGCATATCAAACATGAATTCAGGATCAAAACGCAAGATACATTAAAAATATTATAGCAAAAGGAGTAATAACACTTGCTTTTTATTAAGAATTCTTCTGACATGTAAGGGATTTGTTGCTCAATGAAAAGCCAAACCCAATAGCACAATCAGTTACATACAGTAATGAACAACAGGGGCTGCTGGTTGGAATCTCCAGCTTGACAAATTTCTTTCAAAGGTTTGATGAGAGTCATTGCTACAGGATTCATTCCTTTCTCACTGCTGATCATTGCTTTGATTATGGTTATGTGGCAAAGCAGCCAGTGGCATGAGAAGAATATTGTGCCAAGTAGTGGTAAAAATAACTCCAGAAAGGCATTGATAGGTACACTTTCTACCATAATATAACTGAAATAATTTTGAAAATGGTTTTAACTGTTCACTACACTATCCCGAGTTCTTACGACTTTGAGCTAGAGCCTTTGTAAAACAATTTCTGGCAAAGGACAAAATACTGGTAACCAGCATTTTCTCCTTTTCTATCCATGTTTTCTGTCATTTCCTAGACAAGCCTCAACAATTATGCTACATTAATTTTGTCTGCAAATTCTTTCAAATTGGACAAATCTAAACTTATTTTGTGCAGTAAAGAGAGTAAGAAGTTAACCCTTTACCAAACAGTCCAAAGTTTTGACGACCCTGAAGAAAGAAGGCTTTTGAAAAAATTGTAAGAAAAGGAGAAAATACTGGTAACCAGCATTTTATCCTTTTCGCACAATTTTTCTACCTTATTAAAGACAAAAATCATCATTTGAGCTACATTTACTTTGTCGTCTGCACGTGCTCTGCAAATGCTTTCAATTTGGTTGAGTAAAAAATTTTGTTGTTCGGTCAAGAGTTAAACACCACACAAACAAACGCAGCATGATGAAATGAGTGGCTGAAGGACTTGCACTATTACATCATAAGTCATGCAACTACCCGTCCTCTTCCAGGGTTAACAATCTGAAGTTTAACTCTTTACCAAACGACAAAAACTTGGGCTGGTCCAAATTGTAAGCATTTGCAGACAACAAAATAAATGTAATTGAAAAACTGAAATTTGTTTTGGGAATGGTAGAAAACATTGTGGAAAAAGGAGAAAATGCTGGTTACCAGCATTTTCTCCTTTTCCCACAATGTTTTCAGAAGGCTTCTTTCTCAGGGTCGTTAAAAGTCAGGATTGTGTGGTAAAGAGTTAATCCAATTTCTGGCTACAATTGCAATTGGAAGTCTGTAAATGTAACAACATTGTTATTTCCATACAGTCAATGAAGTAAAATAGGAACAGAAGCTAAACATCATTTTATTTGCATATTTTTAACAAAAATACATGTATAAAGATAACAGCACCAATGTTTATATTGATTTATGTCATAATAATAAACCTTTCTTTTCATTACAGTAAAGCACAATATTCTTAGCTCTATTATTCAGTTGTTCCTTTACCAAACAATACCAAGTTTTAACGATCCCATGGGAGAGGCCTTTGGAAAACATCGTTCGAAGATGAGAAACTGCTGGTAACCAGCATTTTCTCTTTTTCCCACAATGTTTTCTACTTTTGCAGAAGCAAATTTCATCAGATTTGTAGCATTTATTTTGTCGTCTGCAAATGCTTTCAATTGGGCCCAGTTTAAAATTTTGTTGTCCGGCACAAATTTAATACAGATGTTAATATGCTACATGCACCCTAGATTGCTTATACTGACATAAAAAAATCTAATTAAATCTTACAAGAACTACTATCATATTACATTAAGATGATTTTTATCTTAGTAATGCATCTAATGTATTTATTTAAAAAAAAAAAAAACAGATTTAAATTCATTGTTGGCATAGTGAACAGAAAGATTCACCTTAATTTTTTACCATTGTAAATTTCTGAACATTTATTTGGACATAAATAAAAAATCTTTGCAGATGTTAAGAATATGAAAACAGAAGTGTCATTGCTTCTAAATTTAAGCCAAATCTCATCTCCAATCTCGTCCTGATTATTGAATAAGACAAAGGAAAACTTAAATCAGAACTCTGTTGACAAAAAAAACTGGGAATACCTATTGATTAATGCAGTTGTTGTGACTGATCAATCACTCGACAAACAATACAAGAAGATAATTTTTTTTTCTCATTAAAAAAGACGAAATTTCACATCAGAACACTTGTCTTATTATGATAACTGTAGCCTTGAATTATAGGGGCCAAAAAAAAGGTTTACGGTAACCCCTAAAGGTATAAATGTGGCTTGTTCAGGTCCCTACTATTGATATACAAATCTGAAAACATTGTGGTTTTAGGAGAAATTACTCGCTTGAAGCAGTTGCTTCTCTTCTCATAATGATTTCCATATTCAAAAGCCCTAAAATTTTTCTTCGTCTGTAGCAATGTTTGGTATGACTTAACCCTTTACAAGAAGATCCCAACTTTTAAAGACGCTGAGAGAGAAATATTTTAAAAATAATGTGGGAAAAAGAGAAATGTTGGTAACCAGCAATGCCTCCTTATTGCACAATGCCTTCTCCCCTAAGACAACTTCAATAATCTGAGCAACATTTATCGTCTGTAACTTTGGGTGTGGAAAATTTTAAAATTTGTTTGTGTAGTAAACTGGTTAACAGTAGCCTGTACAAAGTAGGTTAATGACAAAAAGATAACATGAGCTATTAAAAACATCAGCATATTGTTTTAATACTTAACTACACAATTCCAAGTTTTAACGACCTTGAGGATAAAGCCTTTTGAAAACATTGTGGGAATAGGAGAAAATTCTGTTAACCTGCATTTTCTCCTATTCCCACAATGTTTTCGCCCCTGTCAGAGACAAATTCCATGACTTGAGCCACATACAGTTCGTTGTCTGCAAAACCTTTCAAATATCAACGAGTCTAAATTTTGTTGTATGGTAAAGGATTAAATGAAACAGCTCTTTTGAAACTGGATCAAATGACTAGACAAAAAAGAAATAAACAAATGATTATTTGTAACAATTAACCAAATGAACATGTCAGGGCAAAATAAATCATTGCTATTTTACAATATTGCTAGGGTTAAAAAAAGGTTATATAAAATATATATATAAACAAAATGAACACAATTATGGTAATAAAATCATCAACAATTGTGTTTGCAATCATCCCTGTCTTAAATTTGTTTTTAGTGCTTAGAAATTCTGTACTGGTTTTAAAAAAAACATTATAAAAATTTAAAAAACAAAAATAATTCATAAAATCTTTAGGCTCTGTTATAAAACAAATTCTAGCTCAACCGTGTCCCCATCCTGCATATGTACTACACGAGTCTGTTGCTGCACTGTTCCCCATTTGCCAGCAGAGATAGCATAGCTTCCTGGGTTGACCACTATATCAATATCTTCTGATCTCTGTAACTATAAACGATAGCATAGTAACTTTTAAAGTGCCAAACAGTTGAGCCATGAGAGCACAGTCTTGAGAACAGGGGATCACCGGTTCAAATCCCCAGCTCAGCTAATTTCTTTCCCAGGACTGATCATACTCATTCTGATAGGATTCATTGCTCTCTCACCACTGATGACTGTTTTGACATTGGTTGCGTGGGAAAGCAGCCAGTGACTTGGGAAGAATATTGTGCAAAGTGCTGGTATCAGAATCTCCAGGAAGGCATAGATAGGCCCACTTGCTGCCAAGATAGAACTGAAATAATGTTGAAAACACTACTAAAACACCACATAATCAATCAATCAACAGTGCCAAACAAACAAAAAAAATATTTTCTTCTAGGCAGTAGGCCTAGATAGCTGCTTGTGCCCACAATATTTTACTGAAGTGGACACAGTAAATCCAATATAAGACGGCACATTTTGTGCTGTCTGATCTCGACTGACACTGGCTGAAAATCAACTCAAGTCTGATAGACAATCTAACCCTTTTTACGGTTCTACAAAATTTTAGACTTTTACAAACTGAAAGCAGATGAAGACAACATATTGAGCTCAAATGGTGGAATTTGTCTATGACAGGGTAGAAAACATAGTGTGAAAAGGAGAAAATGCTGGTTTGCAGCATTTTCTCCTTTTCTTACAATGTTTTCAAAAGCTGTGTTTCCTCATTGTCCCAAGCACAGGATTGTTTGGTAAAAGTTTAAGGTTTAACAAGCATTCTGATAGTATTGCATAGCAATACCCAGTCCCCTACCGGCCGTATGTATCGATTGCATGTCGGTGAAATTTTTTAAGTCTAAGGGCCGTAAATGCGTCAAAAAGCAGTGGAGCAGGACGAAACTCTAACTTGATGTGTAGTCATGGTGGTTGATGTACACACCAAAAATCAGCTCTATATGTAGCAGCGTTTAGAAAAAAAGTGTGGAAAAATGTTTTATCAGTGAAATTTTGTAAGTTCAAGGTCCGTAAATGCATCAAAAAGCAGTGGACCGGGACGAAACTCGAACTTGATCTGTAAGTAATGGTGGTTGATGTACACACTAAAAATCAGCTCTATATGTAGCAGCGTTTAGAAAAAAAGTGTGGAAAAATGTTTTATCAGTGAAATTTTGTAAGTCCAAGGCCCGTAAATGCATCAAAAAGCAGTGGACCGGGACGAAACTCAAACTTGATGTGTAAGTTATGGTGGTTGATGTACACACCAAAAATCAGCTCTATATGTAGCAGCGTTTAGAAAAAAAAGTGCGGAAAAATGTTTTATCAGTGAAATTTTGTAAGTCCAAGGCCCATAAATGCGTGAAAAAGCAGTGGAGCGGGACGAAACTCAAACTTGATCTGTAAGTCATGGTGGTTGACTTACACAGCAAAAGTCGGGTGAATATCTACCAGCATTTAGAAAAAAAACAGTCCGGAAAACTGATTTATCAGTGAAATTTTGTAAGTCCAAGGCCCATAAATCAGTGAAAAACGCGTGGACCTGAACGAAAGTCGAACTTGATCTGTAACTTATGGTGGTTGAGTTACACAGCAAATCTGAGATCAATACCTACCAGCGTTTAGGAAAAAAGTCCGGAAAACTGATTTATCAGTGAAATTTTGTAACTCCAAGGCCAGTAAATCCGTGAAAAACGAGTGGACCGGAACAAAACTCGAACTTGATCTGTAAGTGATGGTGGGTGACTTACACACCAAAACTCGGCTCAATATGTACCAGCGTTTAGAAAAAAGTCCGGAAAACTGAATTGCCGGACTGACAGACAGACAGACGGAGTGCAAACCTAAAGTCCCCTTCGGCTTTGCCGGTAGGGGACTAAAAAGCAATTTGTAAACCATGAAAACACCCCGAGTCACTCCTTTACAGAGTGATACATGTATTGAAAAAAAAAAAAAAAAAAAAAAATCCTAGCATGCAGAGACCTCACACTCTAGTCTCAGATTCACACTCAAAAACTTGGTCTAAAGCAAAGCCTGTGCTTGTTAAGAGTTTGTGCTTAAACTTTCAAATGAATTAGCGCTTCTGCAAGTATAACAATGAGGAATAAAGACCATCATTTCATCAGAAGGAAAGAAAGATCAAACAAGAGCACTGCAAGAGGTTGCCAACGTTTGGCTGCAGTTGCTATTAGACATAGGCTGATTTTCAGTGAAAATTCTCAGCCAGAAAAGGGGAATATGTGTTGTTTAACCTCAAGACTGATTTCTAAAATTAGAAGTCATGAAAATCTTGCTCTAATCTGATGAATTTATACAGAATGATGTAGATGAATTTATACACAATGACGTAAAAAAAACTTACATGGCCTCTGGACTTTACTGAACTATAAGCTGGTGTATGAAATCTCTTACAGTGATATGCTTCTTGTGATCTGGGATCAGCAGGTGGATGACTTTTGTAGTAAAGCTACAAATATAGGTTCATCTCATAATTATGGATCCATAAAATCTGTTTTGTCTAACAACTGACTAAATAATGAGGTAGACTTGTCCTTCGACATGCAAAAAATTGATCAGTAACAGAAAGTTTCGACCCAGTATGTCATGGGGTTGATACTTTCTGCAGATGCATTTATCCCCCTTTTCACAGAGCATTGCTCAAGTAAATTAAGACTAAGTATCATATCAAGTCATATCAAGAGATCGTGGTAAAAGGAGAAAATCCTGGTAACCAAAAAATGATTCCTATCCATTCAGTGTCAAATCCCATCATGTGAATCACACTTGAATTATCATCTTCAAATGCTTATCATTTGAACAAGTCTAAAATTGTGTCGTCTAGTAATAGGGTAGTCTTAAAAATGGACTTTTTAATCCTTTACCACACAAATCCAACTTTCAATGACCTTGATAAAGAAGCCTTTTAAAAACAATGTGGGAAAAGGAGAAAATGCTGGTAACCAGCATTTTCTCCTTTTCCCACAATGTTTACTACCCTTCCAAAACAATTTTCGATTTCTGAGTCCTACTTTATTGACCAATAACAAAAAGTTTTGACCCAGGTCAGCCTGCACAGCCTGTGCAGGCTGACCTGGGTCAATACTTTTTGCAGATACATTAACTCCCCCTTTACGAGGGTCATTCATTTAATTGTGTCACTAATGGGCCTCCATACCGCATGACCATACGTATCACAAGGAAATAACAGTATTTTCGCAAGGAAGTTGTTCTGAATACTTGCATGAAATTTTTTTGTAATAGGTTCATTCTTTCAAAAGTTATTGAAAGTTAAAGTAGGTGCAGTCATATACACTGGTTATATTATTAAAACCACATTAAGAGGCCTGTGCCTTATTCATGACAATGCAGCTGCTCGCAAGAATGCAATTGCTCAGAATTTCCTGGAAACGGAAAAGGTGGTACAGCTTCCCCATCCACCCTATTCTCCAGACCTCAGTCCATGTGACTTTTTTCTCTTTCCTTTATTGAAGAAAACTCTCTCTGGTCATTGATATTACTCTACAAGTACCCTGGGAAGTGCCATTTTTCAGTGTCTGCAGGGTATTCCCAGAAAAAACCTAATTTGCAGCATTCACAGACTAGATTTCCAGACTTGAAAAATGTATTTCTATCAATGGAGAATATTTTGAAGCTCGATGAAACAAACAAAACACATGTATATGCATTTAATACAATGCATCTCATAAACACCCAGTGACACAATTAAATGAATGACCCTTGTACACAGAGCATGGCTGATATGTATTTGGCTACAATACTTTTCAGCTGAGTGTAATTACATGTATTTTGAAATTACTCTGCAACTTTGTTAGTATATCTTAGCAAATGATTGCAAGATATTCATCCAGGCTGGCTCTCAATGTATCAAACAATTGATAGGGATTACACTAATAATGCATTTTCCTGCTTACCTTACACTGCCTTGTTGTCTGTGACATGAACTGTACAATGCTGGAAAATGCATCATCTAATGATGTATAGCCTGGTGGTTGCTCCTAAAAAAGTAAAGTTTACACTGAAACCATGTGTAACTATCTTTAAAAATCATCTTCATGCAGGTTCGTAAATACGGAATATTATGTTGTAGTGTGTTTCCTGGGGCTTGTATTTACTTCGAGCTGCGTGGGAAAATTTGATATCGCGCTCAACCTTCGGTCTCGCGCGATATCAAAATTTTCCCACGCAGCGAGAAGTAAATACAAGCCCCAGGAAACACACTACAACATAATATTCCATTTATTATATACCTAAACTACCAAAAACCAAAATATATGCATTTAGTGACAATTTTATTCGAAAACGAAGCATAGTTATAAGAAAAATTGGTTTAGTAGGCGTTTACATCTTTTTTTCATGAATGGCGGATGAATTTTGTTTAGTATTATTTCCACCACGCCCATTGTGTTAACATATAAAACAATCAAAATAGCTGCCGTGTTCACGTGGATACAGTGTTACGTCATCATACCATATTTGGAACCGTATTCCACTGAGTGGAATACGGATTTTTTTTCCGTCGTGTGTGATTTTAGCCGTGCGCGACGCATGTATTTAACCCGGAAAACTTACAGGTATATAATAAAACTCAATACTGTTCAGAAAGGGTAAATTTTTTACCAAACTACAAAATTTTAGACAACTCCAAATTGAAAGTATTTACAGACGATAAAAATGTGGCACAAAGGATGACACTTTTATCGAAGAATAAAAAAACATTTCGGGAAAAGAAGATAATGCTGTTTACCAGCATCTTCTCCCTTTTCCACAATGTCTTCAAAAGCTGTCTTGCTCAAGATTGTTAAAACTCGGGATTGTTTGGTACAGGGTTGAGTCTTTTACCAAATGACAACATCTAAGACGTGTCAAAATTCTGGTTCTCCTTTTGCCACAACGTTTCCAAAAGCTTTCTTTTTCAGAGCCATTAAAACTCAGGATTGTGCAGTAAAGGGCTAAAGCATATACAGCTGAATGTTACTTTTATTACCATATTTATTACACTATCCCAAAACTATCCAAACTTCAACTAAGTGAAATGTCAAATAAACAATTCACACATCTTCAGTCTTGCAACACAACCAAATATTTCAGTTTCAAGGCTACCTTTGACCAGAACGCCTCAGTGCAGCAGACACCAAGATACTGCAAGTTGCTTTGTAAAAGCAGTTTTAAAGACACTAAGATATCTTGTGATGCTTCTCCAGATTTCAAAAATAAGCCAGACTATCAGCAACAATATACCTTTGCAGGTTTCTGTCCAAAGTCTTTTGATGGCCAGTCAATTTTCCTTTCAAGTGTCCTTATTAATGTTTTCTGTCCTGTTTTTCTGGCCCTCTTTAATGTACTTTCTGGGCACGGAGCATAACTCATTATCACCTGAAATGTAATATGTTGCTATAGAGCACTCTCATACATACATAACTTCAAACATATCATACTTATGTAAATTAACTCTATACCATTGGACTTAGTCTTGGACTTGTCCAAATCCATAGCATTTGCAGGCAACAGAATGGAAAGGTGAGACTTGTCTTTGACAGGCTAGAAGACATTATGGGGAAAAAAAGAAGATCCTGGTTACCAGCATATTTCTTCTTAATATCCAATATTTTTTTCCAAAAGCTTGGTTTCTTCCTCAAGGTCGTCAAAACATGGGATAGTATGGTAAAGGCTTAAGACTCTACAAAATGTTTATCAACCGATAGCCAAAACATTACACGACAAGAAATCGGTGTCACAATATTTTGAAGTTGCTAGCAGCTAAGAAATATCTAGCTTGAATCTGTCAAGCAAACCTATTTGGAAGAGATCTGATTGCATTGATTCACAAAAATCTTCAAGACTAAAAAGCGTTCAAAACATGAAAACCTTCTGATTTTGTGTGACATAAACTTCAAGTCCACAAACTTAAAACAATATAAGCACTAAAGTTAGAACATAAATATCTTACGATTGTACGAACTTTTTTTAGCCATCTGGACTTTAATGCATTATGGTGTACAATGCAGATTTTGTAATGCGCTTTCTCATTGGTCGAGGTCAGACCCACCTTCATGGATAACCAATGAAAATGTGCTTTTCAAAGTAACCCAGGTACATAAAAATGGTGGAAGCTGCAACAAATGACAGTTTCTGTGATAGAAAATGGTTTGTACAGCCTATTTATAACAAATTGTTTAAGGTTTGAGGCTGATATGGTTTAAGCTTGATGGACCTGAAGTGTTACTTATCTGATATTGAACAGCTTTCGCGTTTAAATGGGGTTTTTCTCATAAATTGAAGCTAATCGATGCAATCAGATTTCTTCCTAGTTGGTTTGCTTGACATTTTCAAGCTAGTTATTTCTTAGCAATTTGAAATGTCTGAAATTGTGACAAGATTTTCTTGTGGAATAATAGTTCCGCTATCAATTGGTACTATGGATGTTAATATTGCAGTATTTCTGCTAGCTCATAAATTTTGTGGGTCATCTGTGACTCACTGTTTGGATTTTTTGGGGTCATTCAGAAATTTTACACGTCATGGTCTTTAACCTTTTTTTCCCATGTTGTTTGCCTTTGCCAGTTTGTAGATGTCACATAATGCTAAAAGTTTTAAATGACAGTATGGCATTAAAGGTAAAAGTTAAAAACAATGACCTTGTCGAAATTGTCTGTCATCCCGATTACTCCCAGCCAGTCGGTGACCATTATAGAGTAGGGTCCAAAATACGGACACAAAGTTTAAGTATGGATTACATACAGTAATATAGACGAGATGACAGCAATGTCACACAGAATAATGTCATGTTTTCAGTGTAAACTGGAAACAAATAACTCGGTGTTAGAAAGCGTTAGAAAGCAGGTTCGATATGATTCTGCATAAATTTATAATCTTGATGATTTTGTAAGATATATTTATTAAATCAATCTTCTATATCACTTTTTAGTTCTGATTAATGTTGCGTCAAGGGAGACATGATGTATCAATTTTGTTGCGTCAGGCTTTCATTGTCGCATCAAAAACGCAGACTTCCTGAAATGCTGATATTGGTAGCGAAATGTGACTTATAAACAGCATAAAATCCATGACTAGTGTATTAAAATGTATTATGATTTTTTTACATGTACCTTTCTGTTAGTATATTAGTGTGTAAAATATGAGATACTGTCGCTTGCCGTTCATCTGTGTTCCCTGGCAATTGACAGCGGAAGCCCTGAAACCTGGGTGTGCATGCATGTTTCACATCATATTTTTGTGCGTGATTATTCAACTAAGTGCATGAATTACGTGCATATGTACTTGAAGTGGAACCCCGATGCTCTATGCGAAACTGTTTTCAGCTCCCTTGGTTTCCAGCCCTTGTTTCTGTGGATGGTCAGAGACTGCCAGTTCAAAGATTCTTTAAAGCAACCCAAGGATCGTATATACGATACCTGCCAAACCAAACTTTTCAAGGGAATCATTCAAACATTCAATTCTAAACAAGGAAAACGGCATTTCCCTGTCCAACTTGCGCTCAATAAATAGAAAAATAAATGTTAAGAAAATAAGAAAAGAATCACCAAAGCTGTATTGCACACGATGCAAAATAATTTGATTGACTCTAGGTCGTCGACAGCTGCTGTTTTAAACTAAAGTTACAGGGATAATCATAAAGATAGAAAAAGTTGAAATTTGAAAAAATTTCCAGTAGGTTTGTTTTGACCGGAAGCGTGTTGGCTTCCCGCATTTATTCTCGGCTGTTGTTTAATATACTTGTAGCATCAGAAATACTGGAGAATCAACAGGCAATTTGCACATTAAGCAAACTTCGTGTGATCCGTTGATAAAATCCCTTGACGATAGTGATACACACCTGCACGATTCGGGCAATTTGCACAGGCGTAGCTTCTATGACACACAAAACGCAAGATCGTATTTGCAGAAAAACAGAAACAGGCGAAACATTTTTTTTCCTGAATCACTTCATAGAATAACTCCATCTTCATAATTAGGCCTAAAACTGATGAAAAAAAAAATGAAAATTTTCCAACTGATAGTAAAAGGCTAAATACTGCGATATCATTATTATATTTCTTTTCGATGGAAAAATCTCACTGTACATATTGAACAGAGTAAATCAAGATAAGATTACACGTTCTGTCCGCTTACGCGCACTGCGTAACGCTTTAAAGTGCTCAGCCTTACGCTGAAATAGCATTCTCGATTTTGTTCACATAGTTCTAGAGACCAGATGTGATCAATGATTTGATCTCATAAGCAGTATAATGCTTCTTTGGCCTTTTTAAATACGTTTTCCCTATTTATTTACATCCAGACACGTAAGTCACTTCCGGTTTATTACAATCAATATCCTTTTCGGTATCACTTCTTTAATAATATTACTATTCACATGACCCACACACTTCCACAAGTCACTTCATCCGTTTGTCCACTGGTACGTTTACACATACAGATCACTAACACTATTTACACTTACTTGATAATATTTACATTTACATAATTAAGCTTGTTCGAATGATTTAAGTATAGAAAAAATTGCCTTATATTTATGCTAATATTTCAGTTTAAGTTTGGTAACAATAGGAATTGAATTTGTTGTTAGTTATCCAATATTTGTTTAGCCTGGATTTGAAGATATTGATAGACGGTGCCTGAACCACGATGTCTGGTAAACTATTCCAGGCGTTAACAACTCGGTTGCTGAAACTATTTCTTCTACATTCGGTTCTTGATCTATATTTGAATAGTTTGTATTTGTTACCTCGTGTTACCCTATAAGGTATTACATTAATAATGGTATTAGTAGTTACATCGACCTTGTTTATCAATCTATATACTTGAATTAAATCTGCTCTTTCTCTTCTATATTCTAATGTTGGTAGACCTAATATTTTCAATCTGTATGTATAGGACCTGTTCTTCAGAAACTTTAACATTTTTGTAGCCCTTCTTTGGACATTTTCAAGGAGAATCATATCTTTCTTATATCTAGGATTCCATATAACCGAACAATACTCTAAATGGGGACGAATGAGAGATTTATATAAATTCAAAAACATACTTTTATTCATGTATGTAAATGTTTTCTTTATAATCCCTAAGTTTCTGTTGGCTGTGTTAACTTTACAGTTTTTATGATTGTGAAAGTTCAATTTATTGTCAAAAATAACTCCCAAATCTTTCTCATTATCTACATTTTGTATCCTTGTTATTGATCCATTATGGTCCTTCATAAAATTTTCATTAACAGGGTCTTTGCCAATATGTAGGGTTTTACATTTATTTGTATTGAAGACCATTTCCCATATCTTTGCCCATTCACATGCATTGAAGATATTGTCCTGTAAATCATTCTCATCATTGGCTTCACCAATGGGCATGTATAACTTTGTGTCGTCAGCAAATAATTTACATGGACATTTTATTGATCCTGGCAGGTCATTGATGTTTATAAGAAATAGGACTGGTCCCAATACACTTCCTTGTGGAACTCCACTTATCACATTTTTCCACTTTGATACAGAGCCGTTTATAATTACTCTTTGTGATCTACCTGTTAAAAAATCCTTTATCCAGCAATAGAGTTTTCCTCTAATTCCTGTTTTCCAAACTTTTTTGAGTGCGTAATGATTCAGAACCCCTGAATACGCCCTGATTTGGTGTTGTTTCCATTCGGCTCTCTACTTTATATGAGCCAGGGGGCTTAATGCAACTGCAAAAAGTTTCTGTCCAGGTCAGCTTGCGCGGTCTGCGCAGGCTAACCAGGCAGAAACTTTTTGCTACTGGTAATTTTTCTGCATGCCGAAGGACCAGCTTACCTCGTGATTGAGTTGGTTGTTAGACAAAATGAATTTTATAGATCCAGAGCTTCATGATGACCTGCATGGTATAATGCTTTACGGAGATGCATTAAGGCCCCCTTTTGCCAGAGCATGGCTCATATATAGGTTTGGTTCGTGTCTAAAGCCGCTTTCATCAGATTTTAGTATCTAAATTTACACACTGTGTGAATGTCACTTCAAGGCACTGAAATCATTTGAAATATAACAACTTCAAATAATAATTGGCCTACCGTGCGAAATGAGACCTTCGGATATTTGCGTAAAATGCCGTACCGGATTAGCCTGTGCAGTCCGCGCAGGCTAATCCGAGACGGCATTTTTCGACTACATAAGACTTTTTCATCCAGTAGACTTTCGTGAAACAGAAAATCGCACAAAAACGGGAAGTGTCGTCTCGGATTAGTCACAGACTGCGCAGGCTGATCTGAAACGACATACTTTTACGCATACGTTCGAAGGCCCCTTTTTGAGTGTAGCACGCCATATAACAACACATTACGTTGACATTCGAATCGGAGGCCGCATGTATGTGAGCCACGCTCTGGCGAAAGTTGTGTAATGCATCTCCGTGATGTATGGTATCAAGCAAGTCATCTGGCATGTTTATGGACCCATAAAATCCACTTAGTCTTACAACCGATTAAGCTTGAAACCAGAGGTCGACGGTGCGATTCCCCAAGTGGACTAATTTCTTCCCGGGGATTGATGATGATCAATGCGACAGGATTCCTCACTCACCACTCATCATTTAATTGTTTCGACAAGAATGCACCTTTAAAGATGCTGCGGAAGAATAAGTACCGCAAAGTATTGTAATAAAGAAAGGAGTTCAGGCCATGGACAGGTGCACTGGTATAACCAAAAGAATCATTGAAACCGTTGTTAAACACCATGCAAACAGTCTGGTACGTATTTCTATCAACCTCACGACTCAACTTGGTCCAAGTGGCTCTTATGCACATGCTTTTACAGGAGAAGAATGTCTGAAGATAGATACCCAAGTCAAGTAAACGCTGAAACATTCCACATATTTCTAGGATTATGTCCCTTTAAGCGGCGTGTGTGTCTGATAAACCGGAGCATTTGATCTAAGCCAATCAGATGGCTAGACTTAGAATTTGGATGAAGAGTCGAGTTCAGACAGATTACGAAATACGTCCCCTGGTATCGGGAGTTCAAAAGTACTACTGGCAAATCTTCCTTTTGTAGAAGTGGATGATGGCATCATGTCCGTCTATAGATCTACTCTGAACCAAAGAAGAAAGGCCGGGTACATACATTTTTATTTATGTGCAACGATTGTTAAATGCTTTGGTCTAAAATGATGAGGGGTTCTGCGTGGCTCAGTGGTAAAGTGTAGGACCCCTGACCTGGAGGCCCCAGGTTCGAGCCTAACTGGGTTTTCCGCGGGAGTGCCCTTGGGCAAGACACTTCAGAGCCCTAGCCTAGTACTGTGGAACCCAGGAAATACGTGAATATGCGAGCTGTCGCCATGATATGAATGAAATAATGTTGAAAGCGGCGTAAAACACCATTCAATCAATCAGTTACTAAAATGGTGAAAATCGGCCATGCAACTGTCAAAGTCACTCTGTGCTTAACGATATATCTAAATTTGCTCGCGATGTGCCGTGCCCACAGAGAAGGTGTATTTAACTCTACCAAACGACAAAATTTTGGACTTTACCAAATTGAGAGGATTTGCAGACGGCAAATTGAATTTAGCTCAAATAATGATTTCTGTTTTTGATATGGTAAAAAACATTGTGGGAAAAGGAGAAAATGCTGGTTACCAGCATTTTCTCCTTTTCCCACAATGTTTTCAAAAGCTTTCTTGTTAGGGGTCGTTAAAAGTCGTGATTGTGTGGTAAAGGGTTGAATTAGCAAAAAGCAGGTGCAGTTTAATGATAAGATGTTTCTCAGTACATTATATAAAACCACTTAATACTCTTGAGACACGCACATCACTCTCCACCATTAACTCTTTTCCAAACGACAAAATTTTGGACTGGACCAAATTGAAAGCATTTGCAGACGACAAATTAAAAGTTGTTAAACTGATGATTTTTCTCTTTGATGGGTAGAAAACATGGTGGGAAAAGGAGAAAATGGTGGTTACCAGCATTTTCTCCTTTTCCTACAATGTTTTCAAAAGCTTTCTTCCTTTGGGTCGTTAAGTTAGAATCTTTGGAATTTGAAAGTTAGGTAGAAATTTACATTTAATTTAGATAGCAGTTTAATTCATTACCACACGACAAAATTATAGACTTCTCCGCATTGAAAGAATTTGCAGACGACAAACGAAATGGTGCTTTAATAATGGTTTTTGTCTTCGAAAGGTAAAAACATTGTGGAAATAGGAGAAAATCCTGCGATGTTTCGAGAACAAAACTACCATTTTTTTCTTTTATCAAAAGTTCTTTTTTTCTTTTTTAAAAAATCCATCCAAGACTACAAGAGGTTACTCTTTACCCTTGTCTGTGATTGTAATAATTTAAACGGCATTATTCGTCCCGAAACTTGTTCGTTACACTTGCTTTCGTTTGGAGATTTCCATTCCATAAAATTCTTCATGAGTTTGGAACAGAAAAGGCCAGATTTGTTTAAAAGGGCCAGATTTGTTTTCCATGATTTGTGTACATGCTTACTTACTCCCTTTACGAACTGAAGATTGTTTTAGCTAAAGTAAATCTCAAGATGAACCTAACCGCAAGCACACTATCGAAAAGCACCATCAAATACAGCTGAATCATGGTCTGCTTTAGTTACGAAGGATGAATTGTGTTTGAAATTTTTGTCTGGGATCTGTCAAGGGAGTAGATGGACAGAAATACAAACATGAAGTGGTACATCGGGTTTTATTGGTTTCCCCTCCCCCCCCCCCCCCCCCCCCCCCCCATATGGTAGGGGTTTCATAGCTTGGGTTCCAGTCCGTTCATTTTTTTTCCCTTTTCTATCAATATGACGTTCCTTTGTCAAAAATTATAACGAAAAGGATAAACAGATAGCTGCCAAAGATCGATAGCAGACCACGATTCTAAGGAGAGGATGATACGGTGTAATTAAAATTATTACCTAACTCAGGCTAGGGGTATCATAGTAACGAGTGTTAAGCACTTATCTCTTTACCAGACGACAAAATTCAGATTGTCGGTCCAGATTGAAAGCATTTGCAGACGATAAAATAAATGTGACTCAAAATATAAAGCTTGTTTTTGGTTGGGTAGAAAACATTGTGGGAAAAGGAGAAAATGCTGGTTACCAGCATTTTCTCCTTTTCCTACAATGTTTTCCAAGGGCTTCTTCCTCAGGGTAGTTAAAACTCGGGGTTATGTGGTAAAGGATTGAGAACTGCCCATTCGACACATTCAAAATTCATGGAAAAACCGTTAAGATAAATAGGTGCGCCACGTGTTTGCCCGAATGCTTTGGTACACAATGGCAAATGTCTATAGCATAACATAGAATTGAATGCGGAGAATATATGTTATATTTATTATTTTGAATTAAAAAAAAAAAATGAGACTTTAAATGGTTACCTTTTAACCTTTTACCACACAGTCCCTAGTCTTAACGACTCTGAGGAAAAACCCTTTTGAAAACATTGAGGGAAAAGGAAACAAATGCTGGTAACCAGAAATTCCCTCTTTTCAGGATTGTGTGGTAAAGACTGAATTCAGAAAGAAGACAAGTGTCTTCCTTTTTAAGAGGCGCCTATCTCGTTTCTATATCAGTTCCAAGATTTGTCAATGCTATATTCTTGATACCATAAATCAGTTTAAAGACTGATCTTTGTTTTTATTAAACACACGTGTCGTTCAGGAGATTAAGATGAGTCTTTTATTGCTTTCTTAAAAAGAAATGAGACAATTTACCCTAATCCTGCTGAAATGAAATTGTCGATAACGAAAATAAGTTTTTTTAGACCAACTGATATTTAGTCAGATTTATATAAAAGAGACATCTGAATGAGCAATGGACAGTGTAAATCAAGATCAGACTGAACGTGTGTGCAGTCTGATCTTGCTATAAACTCTCCGCAAATTACTTCTATGGTTACAAACGGCAGAAATGAGAGTTAACAGTAGGATATAGGTTCGCATGGGGCGAATTCGCGTATTTCGTGCGTAGAATTGAATCGAACAGAACGCTTTCTTGTGGACAAGTCATTCACTATCCCTTGTAAAGCATAGTCAGTATTCGTACTAGATTGGGAGTCGCTTTTGTAACTGCTAGGTCTGCTGCCACTCTGTTGTTGTAGCTTAGGTGTTATCTTATCAAGCGTGACTACTTTTCCTATGAATCCATTTCGTTGTTTTTCATTGTTTGGATTCGGCAGTTGATATGAACACTTTGAAGCACTATATTTGTCACCTTGTTCTGGTGGAGATATCGTCCGGCCATTGCTGTTTGCCGAACATTGTCTTTGAGAACCATTTTTCAAAATTGATTTTTGCGGTTTTACGTCTCGTTTGTCTCCTTGACTGGAAGAACTCTCCGCACAGGAACTTTTTGGACTGTCTGGCGCTGTGCTTTGATTGTATGGTTCCCGAAAATTGTTGTTGTGGAGCACCTCCTCTTCCGCCGGAAGTGTTTTGTAATGTAATACTGGTATGTTGGTTCCCGACCTACTCATAGCACTGGACGAATGTTTTTGTATTGGTATAGAAATATCACTTAGAATACCAAATCCTGTTTCTTCGTTGTCGTTGATGTCTTTTCCATCTGAGAAATAATCTGTATACCTTGACCTACCCGGCCAGAAATCCAAAAGCCCTGCATATGGTGTCTTTTTTGAAGAAAGCAATGTGTCTGCAAGCTGCAAACATGTTAGATCTGTAACCATGGCCTTTTTGGATTCAGGCATTACGTTACTGTTAGCATTTCTTTGTGACCTTGAACTTGATGTGACCCTAGGAACGAGAGATGTTCGGCTACGTGCAAGAACTACGGCAGAAGCAGGATGCTCTCTTTTCTTGGGTTTTTGTTGCTGTCCATTGTTTATATTGGGTATAAATACACCAGGAAAGTTTAGATTGATTTGTGTTACTTTTTTGTAGGTAGGCCTCTTTTCAGTGGTGGTAGAGCCGATGTAGTTTATTCCAGTCGCTCTCCAGTATTCAAGACCGGAGTTGGGCTCCTGCCTTTTAATAGCTTTAGTCATTTCTGATGTGAGCTTTGCCATCCGATCTTGTTCTACTGTTGAGGCGCCACTCAGCATTCTACATCAGCTGACATAAAGCTGAAATGTAGAGTGGAAAAATATACAGGAAGAAAATCGTATACATGAATGTTAGATTATAGATACGGGTTTCTAGACACAGAAAAAAGAGATAGAGAATGGAGACAGATAATGTAGATGGAAGTGGAGAAGTATCCATCTTCTAGCTATAGCCTGAAACTAGCAGCCTTCAGACAAAAGCGGGTTTAATGCATCTCCGCAATCTTTTTACCAGGCAAATCATTGCATGATTATGCATCCATAAAATTAATTTTGTCGAGCAACTGACTGAATTCTAAGGTACAATGGTCCTTTGACAAGCAGAAAATTGACCAATAGCAAAACCTTTCGACCCAGGTCAGCCTGCGCGGACGACAGTGCCCATCACAACAGATGCAAGCAGTAAAATGCAGTTAGTCATGCCACTTTTGTAAAAGTATTTCGACACAAAACAGATAATTTCAAGTTGTGATGCCAATGCAATTTTACGATCAAAATGTACCGGTATGTTTATTTGGAGCGTTATAGAGATTTCTAAGAGTTTTCAGACTATATCATACTTCTTAAAATCGGTAACAATACATGTCCTTCTTTGAGTATTAGAGTTAGCAAATCACCAGACATGCTTTCCAAGAGAAACCAAAAGGTGGTATAAGTTACACAAAGGCAAAAATTTCTTTTTTGAATGATCATGAAAAACATAATGTTGAAAGCAGTAATTGCTTCCGCTGTAGAGGCGTAAATCTTGTATTTGTATAGTACTGGCCGAATTAACCCTTATCCTGCTGCATAAGTTAAATGATACCTTCAAGTCAATAGTAAAAACCAAACTGTTGCTATTTCAAAGTCATTTTGGGAGAAAAATATCTCCTCATAGGACATGGTAGATCCAAGATCAGACTGCACATTCTGTGTCCGTATTCACCAAACATTCTTTAGAACGTTCTTTGCCCTGTTCTGCAAGAATTTTTCAAGCTTGGAAGTAACACAACCTCTGATTGGCTAAACTATTTGATTTAGCCAATCAGAAGTTGTGTTACTTTCAAAATTGGAAAAATCTGGATAATAAGACTAAGAATGTTCTTACGAATCGTTGGTGAATACGGACCCTGATCTTGATTTACACTCTCTGCAAAACGTCCTTGAGTCGCGCTTAGCAGCCTAAGGGTTAATATCCGCGATGGCTGCTTTTACGACAGTAATTAATGTAATGATGATACATGTATGTATATTGGCTCCCAACTTACAAATTGCGTTGGACGAATGCTTTGTTATTGGTATAGAAATGACAAAAGATGTACATTTAGTTAAAGTAAGGTATACAGTGTCAAAACTGACCTGTATATTCCCGACAGAATAACCCAATGACCAGGTGATACTATTCCCTTTTAACGTCCATATTTAGACATATTTGATGCTTGGTAGGAGCGCACATGAAATGGGTCGTACTTTTGAATCACGGCGTGGACGGTGTATACTTCAGATCAATCTGCATGTTTTGCACATAATAATCTAAAGCTATACTGTCAGATGAAACTATTTATGATGTCCAAGACGATAAAAGGGTTGATTAATGGTTAAAAAGGAAGTAAGTATTGAGCAAACAAAATGTCTAGTTTGTCATACCTAGTGTAAACGTTTATCATCAGGTGTCGGTCTTTCATTAAAGTTCAGTACTCTTAAATCCTTTCATTTTCTTCTTTGTTGTATAAATCTGTTGTTACATGTGTTTCTCAGTCTCTATTCAGCTGAAATAAGCAAAAGAACTTATGAACTCTTTACTAAAGACGAGATTTTCGACAAATCAATATGGACAGCATTGCCGGTGACGAATTAAACTTGGACCAAATGAACCATCCGCTAGGCTTTAAAAGGTTTGAAAACATTGCGTTAAGTGGGGAAATTGAGCGTTTTTTTTTTAAGGGGCGTATCATACAATGATTTACACAGAACATCTTTATACAGTTGGAAGATACCTGACAAAATATGCAGTTCTACAAAATATTTGAAGTTCATCTCCTTCTTTAATATTGTAGCAGATCAATTCTGAAAAAAAAAATGTGGCAAAAAGAGAAATTGCTCGTTACGAGCAATTTCTTCTTTTGCCACTTTTTTTTTTTGTAAATATGGATTGTACGTTAACCCATTTATATTACATATTACAATATTTTCGAAATGGGCATTCTACAAATTTGTTTCAGGGTAAAGGAGATGGTCGTAAATCTTGTACCTGGTGTCGGTATTTAAACACTACATATGTCCGTTCGATTTACCTTCACGCTTCACAAAATGTTGCTTTAATCCTTTACATAAAGAATCCCGTGCTTCAACGACTCTGAGGAAAACACATTTGGAAATCTTTGTGGAAAAAATGAGAGAATGCTCAATACCAGCATTTTCTCATTTATTCCCACAATGTTATAAAACCTGTCAAAGATAAATTCTGTCAATTGGCCCACATTTAATTCATCGTCTGCGAATGATCTCAATTTTGACAAGTCTACATTTTTTTCGTCTGGTATAGAGTTCGCCCTTAGCCGCACAATTTAAGATACGCCAGTAGGGAAAACAGGAAATTGTTTGTACAAATCCGACAGAATTGACGGGATCATAGTGGCATGTAGCCTGGCATTCAGGCCCTGCATTTGAGTCATTCTAATAAACAAGGTACACAACTATTGTAAACCCTCAGGAATATGTGGTTACTTGCTCTTTATCTGCAATACAGGTTAAATCAGACCATGAGAACATTCTATGGGTGTAATTGCTCTGTAGTCTTATTTTGTGTTTTATTTTATGAAAATGCGTTATTTAACGGACTGATACCAGTCTAAGTGGCATGGTAAAGAAGATTGTAGTATTTTTAAATGGAACACCCAACAGTGCAGACTGTGCATTAAATTTTGCTCCTGCCTTTCTCACAGATTTCTTTTTAATTGAACTCTCTGCTGCAGTTTGAAAAGCGTGCAGCTGTCTGGTATTGAAGGACTTTTTTTTATTTTTGCTGCGAAATAAAATTTTTGGTAAAACACTGATAAATACTACAAAATATACTTTTCTCTGCAAACGTAAAAACACTTCAAGAATATCTGCAGTAGAACGTGCGAATTTGACGGGTTGGTCACTTTACCAGCATTATTCTCCTTTTCCCACGATGTGTTCTTCTCTTTTAGAGACAAATCCGGTCATTTGAGACACATGATTTGTCGTCTGCGAATGCCTTTGATCTGGACCAGTCTAAAATTTTATCGTCTGGTAAGCATTTGTTTTTATCGCCATATTGGTTAACCCATTTCTGTATAGGTGACTTTGTAAAACTATTAACTATTAGGCCTACAATGGATAAAAAGGATAGACATTTCAAGAAAAGGAAAATATCCGTCCTAATGACATGTTTAACATGTGAAAATAATTTGATTCGAAGAGAACCTATATTACAACACGTCGATTTTCCTCTATTAAATAAAGTACATGTTTCTATAAATAGTTCCGTTACTCAAACGGTGTAATACAACACTCTTACAGCTTTCTCTTATCGAAATTTTATTTCGTTCGTGATTTTCAACTCGCAATTTATATCTGCCACATTAACATTCTAGTATTGCCTTTATTCATTCAGTTTATAATTATCTATTTGACACCAAATTTTCCACGGTTCATACCAGGAGTTCACCTATATTTAACTCTTTACCAGACAAAATTTTAGACTGGCCCAAATTCAAAGCATTAGCAGACGACTTATCAAATTTGGCACAAATGATGAGATTTGTATCAGGAAGGGTAGAAAACATTATGGGGAAAAGGAGAAAATGCTGGCTTCCAGCATTTTCTCCTTTTCCCAAAATGTTTTCAGAAGTTTTCTTTCTCTGGGTGGCTCAAAGTCGAAACTGTGTAGTAAAGGGTTAATTGCACAAAAATATGTACACTTATGAGTGGTACCAGATATAATCCTCAGTGGCAATATTAGCGTTACATGTCTGATACATGTCCGGTGATGCTTGCTGATTTCATTTCAGAGAATAAAAGACTAAGATAAGCCTGCACGTCCGTACAGTCTGATCTTAACTCTTTATCAAACGAGTATAAAGCACTTGTCCAAATTGAAAGCATTTTCAGACAACGATTCAAACGTGATTCAAATGATGGAACTTGTCTTTTATTGGGTAGAAAACATTGTAGGAAAAGGAGAAAATGTTGGTTACCAGAATTTTCTCCTTTTCACATAATGTTTTCAAAAGCGTTCTTTTTCATGTTCGTTAAAACTTGGGATTGTGTGGTTAAGGGTTATTGTATCCCCTTAGTCACAAATCAGTTGCCCGGGTTTTATCCCTTCCCAATCAAAGAAAAAATTAGCAGAACCTTAACAAAGTTTGGTTCTGTTGGTAATTTTTAACTCTTTGCAAGACGATACTGATTGATTGATTGATTGATCGATCGATCAAATGGTATTTTACGCCGCTTTTAAAATTATTTCAGTTTTATCATGGCGACAGCTTACATATTCATGTATGTCCTTGGTTAAACCAGTACTAGGCCAGGGCTCTTAAGTGTCTTGCCCAAGGACACTCCCACGAAAAGCCCAGTGCTTCCTGTGAGGCTCGAACCCGGGACTTCTAAGTTATGACTCCTACATTCTAACACTTAGCCACCCTGGACCCGCGAAATACTTGCCCAATTTGAAATTATTTGAAGAGGGTACATCAAATGAAGTTCATACTGAAAGGAGTTGCCTTTGAAATTGTAATATAAAGAAACGCTGTGAAAATAGAACACTGAAATTGCCGATTTCTTTTCCATAGTAGAGTTACGACAGAGCTCTGAAAAGTTGTCAGAGTACAAGTACTCATTTAATATTTTTTAAAGAGCAGTGAAGAAATAGGCCTAAAATTTCACATGAGCCGTAATCTGGGAAAACAGGGTTTAATGCATCTCCGGGACGCATCGTACCAAGCTTGTCGTCATATAATTATGGATCCATAAAATCCATTTTGTCTTACAACCGGCTGAATCCTGGTCCTTTGACATGCAGAAAATTTACCAAAAGTAATAAGATTCGACCCAGGTTAGGGCATGCTGACCTGGTTCTATACTTTTTGCAAATCCATTTGACCCCCTTTTCACAGAGCATGGCTCACTTAATTCTTTCACTACGATAACCAAAAGTGATACACTAATCTTTATTACATAACTGATACACTATTCTTTATTACATAACTGATAACCTTTATCTGTAAAAAAGCTCAGTTTTAAGAGATTTTTTCTTCTTCCTAAAACAAGGACCAATTTTGCTATTTAAAGTTCGCCAAAATTGTTTTTCGTCATAAGAATGTATCAGTTTTACAAAGGCATTCAATTTTCCTCTCAAACAATAGAGCGAAGGATTTTTTTTTTTTACTTTTAAAGATGCTTAAGTTCAAACCTGATTGTTTATTTATTTTCACTCTTATTTATTCCTTTTTTCCACAAGATTTGCAAACTTAACCACACATAATAGGGAAAGAAAAATTAAAGAGAAACATTTTCACTATTATTTCTCCCCGATTGAATGCACTATTCTATTCATCTCCACTTATTCTGAAATATGCAATCACAAAAAAACCACTCTATCGAATATTAAAGAATCCAAACTTTTCATACAAACCTTTCTGTCAGTTTGGTGAAAAAATACCGTCTGAAATAAACGTGTTTACTTTCATCTCAGTGATTAAACGCTTTACAAACAGACCGTCCCTCTCTCAGACGCTTTATCCCATCCACACTAAACTATTGAGCCCGCCCAAAATCTTTGCAATTTGAAAATGCGATCGGATAAATAAGTATTATTAGTAGTAACAGTAACTATGAATATCATGAATGCAAGAGCGTGTTTAATAAGCAATTTTGATACCTCTATTGAGCTTTCAGGCGCAAGTAATATTAATGCAAATGAACGTTGAAGGCGTGTCATCAGGACAAAGCGTTTTCTCCCTTTATCTCTTTACCATACGACAAAATGTTTGTCCTCTACCAAATCAAAGGCAATTGCAGACGACAAATTGAGTGTAGCTCAAAGGATGATTTCTTGCTGTGATAGGGTAGAAAACATTGTGGAAAAGGTTACCAGCATTTTCTCCTTTTCCCACAATGTTTTCAAAAGGTATCTTCCTCAGGGTCGTTTAAACTCCGTGTTGTGTCGTAAGGGGTTTGAGTCATTCAATTGAAAAATTAAAATATGGCGCAGAGAAGTAGATTTACTTTATAAAAGGGATGAAAACATGGTGGGAACAAGAAGAAAATGCTGGTTCCCCGCATTTTCTCCATTCTCCACAACGTTTTCAAAAACCTTCTATCTCAGGGTCGTAAACGAGACGGTGAAAGGTTATGTGTTTTTATTTTGTTTTATTTACCTTTTTTCTAAATAAATCAATAAAAGACAGAATATAGATACTGTAGTAAAGGCAACCTCGAAAAAAAATCGCAAAAAATTGATCGGATGTTTCGATCCCAATCCATCACATTTTCAAAGTTCGATAATTTTCTTTCACTGTAGGGAAAGTGTGAATTATCGATCGCAGGTAAACATACGGACTATTTATCATGACGTAAAAAATGGCTTCTTTTTCAACAATGTTTTGTCAACATTCAATTCAAAAGCGGGATACAAAAAAAAATGTTTCCGTGTTCAGGGGCGTAGCCAGGGGTTCAGAATCATTATGTACTCCTAATCGCGATTGCTATTTCACCATTAGGCCGCCAAGTGGGATGCAGTGCGCTTTTGCGAACAATGTACACCAAGATCAGACTGCACAAAACGTGCAGTCTGATCTTGATCTACACTGTCCTATTCAAAGAGATTTTCCATAGGAGAGAAATAGAAAATAGAGTAAAATCGCAATATTTGGCTCTATACTACCGATTGGAAATTGTCATTTTTTCCGTTTTGAGCAGTTTTAGGATAAATTATGAAAACAGGGTTGTTCTATAAAGTGATCCAAAAACGTTTCGACTGATCCCATTTTTTTCCTACAAATACGCACTGTGCATCCTCCGTTATGGACGCTACTCCGTTGTGACGCTTCTAGTATTTTCATCCACTAGTAATGCAATCGCTTTGAATTTGCGTTCACAAGGAACGGGATCCTGCGTGGCTCAGTGGTATAGTGTAGGACTCGTAACCTGGAGGCCCGGGTTCGAGCCTCACTGGAACCACTGAGTTTGTCGTGGGAGTGTCCTTGGACAAGACACTTCAGAGACATAGCCTAGTGCTGGTGAAACCCAGGAAATACATGAATATGTGAGCTGTCACCGTGATATTACTGAAATAATGTTGAAAGCGGAGTAAAACACCATTGAATCAACCATCCATTGACAGGAGACAGGTTAACTACCTAAACCTAGACATTGTGTAAATGTAAGTGTAAATGTAAATACTCGGAGATGGGAAACTCCTTCAAGTTAGGCAGTATCTCATTCGTCACACTTTGAGTCGAAATTGTTTCTTCTGCTCTCGTCTTTACTTGTATGCTTTTTACGTATATAGAAATATTTCTCTGTCTGTCTGTCTGTCTGTCTGTGTTTCTCTCTCTCTCTATCTGATGGGGGGCACCGTGTAAGTACAGTAATTGTTACACAGTATCAACAAACGGAAAAGCTATGACAAGTTGTCGTGTGAAAGGGTCGACACCCTTGCAGAATACGAAAAAAAAAATATTTGCGAAATATTGTTAAACACTGACAACACTTTTCCCCGCTAACCTGTACTTGTACCTGTTACAAACTGTCAGGCTGTTGGCAGTTCATCTATTTACAATAAGAGATAACCTTTCACGCCCTTTTGTATTCTCAATCCTTTGCCATATGTGTACACTTACGTATTGACGTTTCTCAGGTAGGTGGCATGTGAAGAGAATGCAATAAATGCATAAATTATGTAAAGTGACAATTCGCTTTTTGCCATAAAGTTTTTGCACACTGTCTAAAAATTGATAACGCTATCTGCACCTTTTTCACTCTTTACCAAAGGACAAAACATCAGACTATTCCAAACTGAAGTTATTTGTAGGCGACAAATTAAATGTTGCCCAGATGATGAGATTTTCTATTTGAAAAGGGCATTTTTCATAATTTATCAGCTCCATCTCGTTGACAAAATTGCGAGGTTTCATACTGTGGGATGTTGCCATTCTCCCAGAAAGGCCCTTCATAGTTCCTGACTCTAGTATGCACACATCTTTTCAAAGCATTCCATACATACATGTACTTAGTGCCATATTAGAGTACAATGCGCCCAGTCAAACAAGTTACCGTTGAACAAGTTATCTCGCACTGATCAAGATAGTTTCTATTCATAACGGCTACATGTGCATGAGCACCATCATGCTGCGATCTGTTGTAAGGTCATCAAAACTTTTTACCTAAAAATGGCTGAACAACGTGCAATATTTCTTCAATGAAGGCATTATCCAGAATCAACTTTTTATTTAAGAAAATACGAGCCTTGAATTGGGTTATGCTCGCTCAAAAATGAACTGATCAACTATCCTATTAGTCATGCGTGTTAATGCAAACATGACTAAATTGCTAATCTGCCAATGCCAAACTCTACTGCAATTCTCGGGTTTAGATTTATCCAACCTTAGATTCATTCGCAGTCACAACAAAATTCAATTACAGCCTTTTGAGACGGTGGTGTCCTCTTGTCCATGGTAATCTTGTCTATGCCGTTCCATGAGTGGCACTGCTTCGCATGGACGTCTCGTACAGCCGTGTACAGGAATAGCCCTCTTAATGACGTTTGGTATAAATGTTCACGCGCATCTATACTGCGCATTTGTATTTCTCACAGATAGTAAAACAGATAGTAATGTATTTTTCCGCACAAATGGCAATAGTAACAGCGAACCGACGGTGCACTTTTACAAGTAGAACTTTCTACAGATGGTATTACATTTTCCAGACAATAAAGTGGTTGTTGATCAAATAATGGGATTTATCTCTAGCAGGGTTGGAAAGCATTGTAGGAAAAGGAGACAATGCTTCTTTCAAGCATTTTCTCCTTTACCCACAGTGTTTTCAAAAGCCTTCTTCCTTAGGGTTGCAAGAGCAGGGCTTATCTGGTAAAAGGTTAAACCCTGTGTAAATATGCAGTTATATTACAGTAACAATTTGATTGAACATGTGATTGAATTACATGTAGATCCAAGTTGTAATGATATGTCCACTTTTTGAAAAACTACTATGAAAAATAGTATGCCATTTTGCTAAATTCTCACAAGTAGCAATTTTCTCCTATTTTTTTTTTTTAATTTTTGCAAAACTTGCAGCCTAATGTGAGGTATGGTATCTATAGTCATTCAAAGTGAAGGTTCTCAGGCCAGTGTTTCCTGAACTTATTTTCTTCATCCAGTTCTTGACCAGTCACATTTTCCTGACACTAGCAGGCCAGTTGTCATGTTATCCTTTCAGGATTAAGGTGATGGCATCAAAACTGGCCTGCCAGTGTAAGGATGATATGACTGGTAAAGTACTAGCTGGAAAAAAAAAAAGTCCAGTTACACAGCAAACAATGAAACTGGCAGAAAATGGAAGTTGTTGAAGTATACCTATTTCTTGAAGTATAGCTATTTCCTCTTTGAAAAATACTGTGGGAAAAGGAGAAATTTCTTCTACTGGGTAATTTTTCCTTTTTCCATCATGTCTGCCAAGCTTTTATCCCATTTTTTTTCCACAGATATATTTTTTTTGTGTGTATTTCTATGAGCCGTATGGCCATAATCATGTGTGCAAATTTATAAAAAAAAAAAAGAACTACATGTAGATAATGAAGGGTTTGATATGAATTTGAGGTATATAGGCTATGTTCATTTTTTGAATGAGTATGGGATCCAAAATTAATGTGGGAAAAGGAGAAATCGCGTTTAATGAGCATGAGCAATTTCTTCTTTCATACTATGTCTGTTGAGCTTCTATTATATAGTTTTCCTTGAAAAAATTAACTTCCATAGTGACCTTCATCACTGTTTCCTGTGGAAAGAAGCACGGGTAGGTGCCATTTTATTTTTTTTTCTTATTGTCTAGATTTATAAGTACTATGATTGTGGAAATTTTAAAAAAAATCTGTCCGTTAGAAAGTATGTTTTTATTGAAGATTAACCCTTAACCCGGTCAAATTATCTCCCTTTTTAACTCAATGGTCTATATATAAGATGCATATTGGTACATTTACCATGCTTAAAACCAGGCTTTTATATGTTTTTTGTGCAAAACTGAATTATTTTCCTTTAAAGTGATGTATATTTGTATATTCTTCTGGTAATTTTCTTGTTTAATTGACTATTAAAGGAAAGTTTGTTAAATCCAGTATATGCTGAATTTTGGAACTGTATATACCTTTTTCAAAAGCGAATTTCTCAGAAACGAGCACGGGGACCCCCCTTTTTTTTCATTGTAATCTACAAGAGACACGATGAGCTTTGTATGTGCAAAGTTTTAAAAAAATCTGTCCGCTGGAAGAATTTGTCATATACGTCCTTAAAGAACAAACAAACCTGCTCATCAATACTGCTGACGGGACAGCGTTATCACCTGATCTAGCGCTGATGGCACTGGTATCTTTGGGGTGCTTTGAAAAAATGTGTACATACCAGGATTAAACCCCAACAACAGTTCTTGAACATTGCACAGCCCTTCTGAAAAAATGGGACACAATCCCACTGCATGGGATAACTTTGAAAATTCTTGTAAATAAAATGAGAGGAAGCTTAAAAGTTTTGATACATGAAACTCGATACTGATCTCTTAGTCATGTGACTTTTTTTATTTGCGGTAAGCAGCCGTTTGTATCATTTTCCATTTGTAAAATTCAAAACATTCTAATGAAATTTTGCGCATTATTCAATGGAAAAACAACGAATAACATTAAAGGTAAACTATATCAAATCCTGTTATCTTTTGGCTGATTTTCAGTCTACAGCTAGTGTTTTTAAACGTACTTAGAGTTGTTATAGTTCAACGGCGATAGAGCGTCACCTAGTAAGGTTTAACCCTATATACCCCACAATCCCTTGTTTAAACGACCGTGAAGGAAAAGGCTTTTTTTTTTAAACCATTGAGGAAAAAGGAGAAAATGGTAACCAGCATCCTCTCCATTTCCACAATGTTATCTACGGTATCAAAGACAAAGATAATCATGTCGGCTACATCAAAGTTATCGTCTGCAAATGACTTCGATTTGGTCCAGTCGTTTTGTAAAGGGGTTAGAGCAATGAGCTTTAGATAGGACAGGTACCAAACGAGGCTGGAATACATCTTACAGATAGTATATTACATTCCAAGGTAAACATATAAATGTACGTATATTCCAAGTTCTGTAGCACCCATTCCATGCTTCTAAATTGGACCAATATACAACTGACACAACATCGCCGTCAAACTATACCTCCACAGTTTCATTTGTGTTTATAATGAGTAAATATTTACTTCGTGTCATGATATACTCATGGAAAATGAAATCAATATAACAATAATAAGACTTGAATGGATTCATGATTTCTTAAGTGCATTTGCTTAAAACGTTTTGGCAAAGAAATGAATCGAAGTTCTAAATCGAACTTTCGGTGTGGTCATGTTTTTTTTTCAATGTAACAAACTATGCACTAGGAACAGAAAGGTATGTAAATTTGGGGCGGGGAAACTTCTCTACCAGGAACTTACAGGCAATTTGAAATATTAACCCTTAGAGCGCCAAATAAACCTATCAGACATTTTAATCCTAGAAATACGACCACAATAATTGCAGTTTCATGGATGCTTTTGTCTACAGTGTTTCAGCAAAGTAGACAGTGTAGATCAATGATCAGGCTGCACGTCTTGTGCAGCCTGATCTTGATCTTTACTGCCTGCAAAGGCAACTATAGTCGTGAAAGGCGCTTTAAGGGTTAAGAAGAATTGGTACAAATATTTACCTTCCTCCCGAACAGAACAAAAAGCGGAGGGCGGGGCTGCTGCCCCGTCCTAGCTCCTTCGCATGTGTATACATAGTAAACAGTTGACGTTGTCGAAAGGAAAGAAACAGCTGATTTAATTCCGTGATATACTGTTTTAAGGAAAATATTACAGATATCCCCCCTCCGCAAGTATAGCGTAGAGACCAACTAGTTTGGATGTTCGAAACAGGCACGAGCTTAGATCTTGGTGTTGACATTCTCCCTTCCTATTTAAACCTGAGCCAATATTCAGAGTATTCCTGGTTCCGTATACACCAACCATTCTTGATAACGTTCATAGTAACTTTAAAAGTATGGCTATCTTTGATTGGCTAAACCGATCAGTTTAGCCAATCAGAAAATGCGTGCCTTTCTAAATTTAGAATTAGACTAAAATGCAATTCAGAATGGTTGGTGATTACTGGTCTCAAGGTCTAATTTTGTTGGACGTGACATAGTGCTTACTTCCACAGGTCATAATTTACCTTCTGTGTCTTAACCCTTTACCACACAATCCCGAATTTTACGGACCCTGAGGAAGAAGGTCTTTGAAAAAAATTGTGGGAAAGAAGAAAATGCTGGTAACCAGCGTTTTTTTTTTTTTTTTTTTTTGTTTTTTTTTTCTTTCACAATTTTTTCTACCTTTTCAAAAACAAATTTTATTTATTTGAGTAACGTTTATTTTCTCGTCTGCGAATGCTTTCAAATTGAACTAGTCTAAAATTTTGTCGTCTGGTAAAGAGTAAAGATAGCAGAGGGCAAATCTGTAATTTGTCCAAACGCAAGTGCCTGTGGTATCTTTTCATAGATTTTTCTGTATTTTAACGGAATTTATCCTGTCTATTCTTTAATCACGTAATAGTATGGAAATGTCACCAATCCGTTAATTGATTTTATCAATAAAGTCTATGTCAAGTTTGCCATTCGACTTTGGGTCACAAAGGTTCAATGTAAACTCGTTTTACGCTCAGGGGCAATACCAGGCTATCGCAATATAAAATCTGAAAATAGTTACCGCACTCTTGTTGTAGATAGCATAAGAGTCGCTAAATAATTACAAGTTTGAATTATTAATCAGTTGGTGTTACGGGAAACGTTTTCGCCTACTTCCTCATACCCATACAAGTTAATCTTCTAATTCTGTAAAGTATCCATTATTCGACTAGTAGACGGGCCAAAAACACACTGTTCAAATTGTCCGTGTATGAGAATTATCCAGTGCTAGTCAGTAATCTTTTGAATCTTCAATATCCGCTACCGCAATGTAAAATGTATTTTTCGTTTTTATTTCCGACACGAAGTATTTTCAGTTGTTCATGAAGGAGGGCCGTGAGTTTTGATTCGACAGAATTGGTTGACTTTTGAAAATATTCTTTAAAAAGGAGAATTTGGCTGGTGTTAGCATTTTCTGCAATGTCGAAATGATCCGATCTTTGAGTTCAACTTAGAGAATTGCAAATTTCTATCTGAAAGACTTTTGCTTTCATTATTAATATTATTAATATCGATCTTGAGAGAAGATCCTACAACCATATGTTAGATCAATCTGTTCCACGAGTCCGTATTCAGTAACCATTCTCACGAACATTCTTAGTCTTATTCTTAAGATTTTTTTTTTTCAATTTGAAAGTAACATAACTTCTGATTGGCTAAACCAAATGGTTTAGCCAATCAGAAATTGTGTTACTTTCTAAATCTAGAATAAAACTTGGTACGAAAGTAAGAATGGTTGGTGAATACGGACCCAGATGACTGATTCAAGCAAACTTCATTTTTTACTCTCGCATTGATCAGTGCCAAGGGTTGACCTGCTCCTGACGGGACTCGAATCCGGAACCTCTGATGTGGGACGCCGACGCTTGATCCCTACACTACTGTCTTCCACATTAGAATACATGTACATGTTTTGTGACATAACAAGGATTCCTCTTTTTGTTGCATTGTAAAATAGTCCGTGTTTGTATATGGCAAACTTAGTCCATGCTTGCGTTCTTTCAGTACTTTGATTTTTACTGTTGCAATCAGAAGCGTTATATTCCAGAGTAATCCCAAGGAACCCTGGGGACCGTAAATAACCCTTCTATGTAAATATGAGCCATGCTCTGGGAAAAGAGGGGCTTAATGCATTTGCAAAAAAAATATCGATTCAGGTCAGCCGCGCAGGCTGACCTGAGACGAAACTTTTGGCTATTGGTCAATTTTCTGTATGTCCAGTCTCCGTCATGACTTGGTCGGTTGTTAGACAAAGTGGATTTTATGGATCCCTAATTATGTGATGTCTTGCATGGTACAATACATTAAGAGGATACATTAAGCCCCCTTTTCACTGAGCACGGCTCATATGTAATTTGAATATGTAATTTTAAACTCCTAGACTAACCATCTGATTGGCTGAGATGTTCCATCCCAATCAATCAGATAGCATGTCTTGGAAATTTGAACACAGAATGGTTGATAATGCTACCCAAGGATTTAACGCTACGCGATAGAAGACACGGGTTCATGAAGTGCCCAAGTGATATTCCTTTTAAGCTGTTATCAATCTAGATTAAGTCGATACAATATTCTCTTCAAGTGGTCCCACTGTAAACAATAAATGTGATTTAGATACGTTAAGAATACAGTACAAAGGCATAAATCTTGTCTTTATATATACATACGGTGAACCTAAGAGATCGTTTAAGCTTGTCACCAAACTTCCAACTTGTTTTGAAAATAAACATGAAAGCAGTTGGTCTTTCACTTTAAAAATACGCTGTCTCATAATGATACTGTTTTTGTTTGTATATAAAATACAATCGTACACGAAAATGTACAAAGATAGCGACCAGTGGTCCTATTAATTGATCATTATCTGATTCTGAATTTTAAGAATAATCATCAAATTGACTGAGCCGCTTTTGTATCAGCCAGTCAGATTCTTTTCGTCTTCGAAGTTTCTGGCTTGTTTTGAAACTAAACATGAAAGCTGTGGGTCTTTCACTTTGAAAATAGGTTTTCTCATATTCGTTTGTACATTAAATACAATTGTACAAAAAAATGCAAGTTTAGAGATAGCGAACAGTGGTCCTATTAATTAATTAATCATTACATGTATTTGGTTCTACATTTCAAGAATAATCATTTGAGTCAATACCAGCCAATCAGATTCATTTTTGTCTTCGAATTTAGTTTGAATTCAAGAATAATTGGTAAATATGGGCCCCGGACAAATTATTTTTGCGGTTAAACTCTGACAGCCCTAAAATAGGCCTCCTAGAATGATGAGAAAAAGGAAAAATACATCTATTGCTAGCTTGTTCTGTCCCGAATACGTAACAAAGTAGCCTTCAAGGCCAGACTGCACATTCTGGAATTAGAGAAGAACTTTACAAGCCTAAGCTTTCGTTCGTCGTTCTTCGTTCTTATCCTTTTCATCAGTATATTTATATCATGATTGTATTGTCTTTTATAAATTTTTATCTTATACTGATGACTAAAATATTTTTAAACTAAGTCTCTAAAACCGCGATCTAATACTACCTGTCGGGCTGGCTGAGATGGAAACCCACAAAGTCTTGGCCAATCATAAACCTAGTCTTGAAATTTAGAGTTTGAATAGAAGATTTGAATGGTTGCATAATACCACAATAGAACTTGATCTAATGTTCTATGATTGCTGTTTGCAGTGGTTGGTGAGTACCGGCCGAGTCTGGAAAAGGAGGGTAGAATCCGATATAAATTTAGAAACAACGGATGAATACCGCATTGTGTTCAGTTAGATTAAAAATCCTTTCTCTTGCGATAAAATAAATCACCCCTTTATCCTGAATAGCTACACATACAGGGTGCCCCAAGATATACATGTATGTCCTAGTTTCAAGGTTCAATTTTGCGACTAACTATTTAATATAAATAGATGGTTCTTCATCATATTATTAAAAGACATGTAAATTTTTGTAGAAACAGTAATCTTAAGCACTAGTTTACCTTCATTCCATCACGTGCTCTACATGTCCATCCATTTTCTGCTGTACAAGTCTGACACGACGTCAAAAATTGTTAATGACGTTTTGGCAGGTGTCCTTTGTAACCTTAAGTATTTCCCTACGTATAGCAGTTCTGAGTTCAATTAAACATGCTGGTTTATAATCATAACCCTTGTTATACACCTCTGCACGGCGAAAGAATATCAGTTTGGGTTGCTTTAAGCATTAAAGACGTCATCAGGCCTAATTTTTTCAAGGAAAACGGAGAGACTGTCACAGTCATCTCTAATCGCTACATTGATATTTAAAAAAAAAAAGTTTGTGCCTAAACTTTCAAAAAGATGTTCCTCGTTAAAGTATAGTTGGTTTTCAACAAGATGGAGCAGTATCCCATACAAGCAGAGCTGCTACTGACTTTCCGATCGATACTTTTGGAAGCCAGTTGATTACAGTGAAGACCACAGTAGAATGGCCACCACACTCGTCCGATTTAAATCTTTTTTTTTTTCTATGAGGGCTCACCAAAGACAAGGGTTATGATTATAAACCAGCATGTTGAACTGAACTCGAGCTGTTATTTGCAGGGAAATACGTAAGATTAGAAAAGGCACCCGCCAAAAAGTCATTAGCAATTTTCGACGTCGTGTAGCACTTGTACAGAAAAAAAAAATGGGTTGACATGTAGAGCATGTGTTACGATGGTATGAAGGTAAACCAGTACTTAAGATTGCTGTTTATGCAAAATTTTACATTTCTTTAATAATATTATAAAGAGCCATCTAGTTATGTTGACTATTCAGTAGCAAAATAGAACTCTGAAACTGGGACATATATTTTAGGACATCCTGTGCATGTATATTGTTGTGCCCAAGATACATTGATTATTAGCTGTTTGACAGGCGATAGAATTTCAGACAAGATCACTTTAAAAGTATTTGCAGACGACAAAGTGAATTGGTCCAGTTGTTAATATTTGTTCTTGATTGGGTAGAAAACCTTGTGAAAAAGGAGAAAATGCTGGTTACTAGCATTTTGTCCTTTTCCAGAACGTTTTCAAAGGCATTCATCTTCAGGGTCGTTAAAACTGTGGATATTTAGGTAAAGGTATAACACAAGTGTGAAGGAACGACAAGTTCTATTTTTCAGATCGGGAAAGAACGCGTTCCAAATCAGAAATAGCTGAATGGGGTTTCTATTATCTCCAAAAATCAAATGGTGGTAACTGAACTTATAGAGACGCATATACATATACATCGGTACTTTCAGTCCCTTGATTTGTACATCTTCGTTTAACTATTGAGCGTTGACATTAAATTCAGTTTTGGATGGGCCCAATGTAGATCACGATCAGACGGCGTGCGTTCTGATTTCGACGAGGTGCGTTCTGATTTCGTTCCTCACTGATCATTTGATACTGATCTGCACTGCCCATTCGTGCCCTTAGTTCAGTTACCTTCCCTGATACAGCAAAGTGCATATGAGCCATGGTCTGTGAAAAGGGGATTGAATGCATCTGCAAAGAGTATCGACCCATGTCAGCCTTCTCAATCTGCGCAGGTTGACCTGGGTCGATCCCTTTTGCTTTTGGTAATTTTTCTGCATGTCCAAGGACTGTTGTACCTCAGGATTCAATTGGTTGTTAGACTGAATAGATTTTATTGATCCATATTTATGTGATGATATTTCCTTGGTATAATGCATCACGGAGATTCATTTAACCCTTTCCCAAACGACAAATTTTAGACCCTTCCAAACTGAAAGAGTTTGCAGACGACAATTTTAAATTTGATGAAAATGGCGGAAAGTTCTCCAAAAGGGTAGAAAACACTGTGGGAAAAGGAGAAATTGCTCGTTACGAGCAATTTCTCCTTTTCCCAGAGTGTTTTCAAAAGACTTGTACTGCAGACACGTGAAAACCAGGGCTTGTTTGGGAAAGGGTTAACCGCCTATCCCCGGTACACGGTCCATACATATCTATAAATGTAGAACGTGCAGCAGTCAATCTTGCCCCGAATAACCTTGAACTGCGGGTCATTTTTCCCATCGCTGGATCCCCTTTTTCCAATGTAAAATAGCGGTCCGGGGGTTAAAGAATGATTCAGACTAAAGGCTCTATTGTATTGTATAAACAGTACAGGATTTGAAGCCTTGGTTAAAGAGATGTCGCGTTGATGGACAGGCTTACACTGGGATTAGAAAATAATAGATTGAAATTGAATAGATACATCCTGTACTTTTCTAAAGCCCTGGCTAGCTTTTCTTACACTTTCCCGGTATGAAAATCTTGAAATAAATGAGCCATGCTCTGTGAAAAGGGGGTTCATACATCTGCAAAAAATATCGACCAAGGTCATCCTGCGCAGTTCGAGCAGGCTGACTTGGGTCGAAACTTTTTGTTATTGGTCAATTTTCTGAATGTCAAAGGACCAGTGTACCTTACGATCCAATCGTTTGTTAGACAAAGTAGATGTTATGGATCCATGGATTATGGATCCATAATTATATGCTGGCTTGCCTGGTATAACGCATCACGGAGATGCATTAAGCTCCTTTTTTGCCAGAGCATGGCTCAAACGTATACAGCGGAAGAATCCATATTTTCATTTATTCCAGCTGGTTTATTTTTCACGCATTTTGCAAGTTGCATTTCAAAGAACGATCTTGGACTTTCTTCAGTATATTCCAAAAATAATGTTCTTTTACTTTCTGATTAGAATTTGTAATAACAATTGAGAACTTTGAAATATTAGAGCATTACTAACTGCAGGCGACTGCTGTCGTCTAAATAAGCGGACATATTTTAGAAATTAATGTTTTAACGGGAAAAACACTCATAACGAGCGGTTTCTCTCATTCCCAACATACGTACATATTTTATATATTTGAGCCATGCTTTGGGAAAAGGGGGTTAAATGCATGTGCAAAATGTACCGACTCATGTAAGACCTGCGCAATCCGCGCAGGCTGACATGGGTCCAAGCGATTTTGCTACGGGTAAATTTTCTACATGTCTAAGGACCATCCTACGTCATGGTCCGGTCGGTTGTTAGACAAAATGGGTTTTATGGATCCACAATTATGTGATGACTTGCTTGGTATAATCGTGCACAATGGAGATGCATTAAACCCCCTTTTGCCAAAACGCCGCTCATTTATATTTTAAACCTGAATACGTGGTAACTACCCCTGATGGTCATTGTTTTTCTCGTTTGTGGAGAATTTGTTCCTGCAGATAGATAGAGCGAGTAAAAGAAAAAAAATCTTCACCGTTCAACTTATAACAGATGGCAAGATCTTGGACTTGTCTATGCTGAGAGCGTTTGTGGACAACAAATCAACTGTGTCTCAAACAAGAGGATTTGTCTTTGAAAGGGAAGAAACATAGTGGGAAAAGGAGAAAATGCTGGTGACCAGCATTTTCTCCTTTTCCCACCATGTTTTCAGAAGCCTCTTTCCCCAGGTTAGTTAAAAAACAGGAGTTGTACTGTAAAGAATTAACGACTTAGCTGACAGATTTAACCCTTATTCGCTGTATAACTAGATGAAACTCTCAAGCCGGTGGTAAAAACCAAAAATGTTGGTATTTCAAAGTTATGGCGGTTGGGAAAATATCTCCTTATCGAACAGTGTAGATCCAAGATCAGACTGCACGTTCTGTGCAGTCTGATCTTGATCTACACTGTCCGCAAAAGGTCCGTAGGTCGCGATTAGCAGCGTAAGGTTTAAAAAGGGGCGGGTTTAAACTCACTTTAGTACAATAAGGACAATTTTGTAACAAGGTTCAGCCTCCCTGTTCAATTTGCAGATGGTCATTTTTAAGGCTTTATTGTTTGTTTTCTTCTAATGTCGAGGGAAATGGGAAATGGATGGATGGATGGATGGATGGATGGATGGACGGACGGGCGGGTGGGTGGATGGATGGATGGATGGATGGGATGGGATGGGATGGGATGGGATGGATGGATGGTCACCAACGTATAGGATGAGAATTTACACAGGTTATAGAGACAGGAGGGAACAGAATTTGGACAAAATTTTTGAAAAGCAGTACATCTTTTTAAAGTCCCAGTAGCGGCCAAAAGTAAACAATATGGTGTTAAAATGCATCTGAATTTAAATCATACCATGTAAAGGTATAGAATTTATTGTCAATATGACAACCTGTCACTGTATGGTCAACCCAAGTCTTTGTGGCTTGCAAGAAAATCAATTTCAAAATCGGGTAAAAAGAACAAAGATAGAGCGAGCTGACAACTTTTGACCTAGATTTGAAATTCATTTTCCTGCCAGCGACTAATACAACAACAGATTGTCTTATTCACAATAATTTCCATGCTTTTAGATGGTATGATTTAGATGTAGATGAGCCATGCTCTGTCAAAAAGGAGGCTTAATGCATCTTCGTAATGCATAATACCAAGCAAACCATCACATACTAGTAATTATGAATCAATAATAGCCACTTTAACAACCGACTTAATTTATGAGGTAGAATGGTCCTTGGACATATAGAAAATTGACCAAAGACGAAAAGTTTCGACCCAGGTCAGCCTGAGCAGACCACAAAGTCTGACTTGTATCAATACTCTTCGCAGATGCCTTGAGCCCCCTTTTCATAGAGCATGGGTCAGATGCATTTCTACCACCCCTTTATTTACATTTGGCTGCTATTGTGCCTTTAATTGGAGAGATCATACCTTGACCCCGTGACCCTATGACTAAGATGTGGCAATTATTTTGGTCGTTTAGCCGTATTTGACCTTTTCTACATGCTGTGCGAATTAACACGCGAGTCCATTCATAAAGCTTATTCGACAAAACACTTTTCTGGAGATTTTTGACAAAGCGTTTGAAGACATTACCCATCGGTTTTGACATTTGTCGTTGGGTAATCTGCAGTGTCCAGTAATGTTGAACAAAATGCTGTTCCATGTAATAGTATCCGTACACCGCAACACTTGTTGCCAAGCCCCGTCGCTAAGTCGGTAGCGTATAGGACTTTTTGAACAGGAGGTCGCTGGTTCGATCCCCGGCTTGCCCAATTTCTTTCCGAGGATCGATGATAGTTACTGCGACAGGATTCATTCCTCTCTCACAGCTGACCATTGTTTCAACGATGGTTATGTGGGAAAGCGGCCAGTGGCTTGGAAAGAATATTGTGCGGAGTACTGGTAAAAAGAAAACTCCAGGAAAGCATGGATAGGTGCACTGGCCGCTGCGATATGGCTGAAATAATGTTGAAAACGGCGTTAAATTCCATACAATCAATCATGAGTTTTTGTTACTTTCTTTGCCCTTGTTGTTGCCATGGTGTTGTTAAGACAAAGTCATCAGTCACAAAAGACCCCTTTACAGGTGTTTTAATGACCTTAGTAGGACAGGCTTTGGAAAGTATTGTGGAAAAAGAAGAAAATGCTACTAACAATCATTTTCTCCATTTCCCACAAATTTTCAACCCTTTCAACGAGAAATTTCATCATTTGGGACTCATCCAATCTGTCGTCTACAAGTGCATCCAATTCAGACAACTTGAAATCTTGTCGTTTATAGAAGAGTTAACACAAACTACTAGTATTACTTAATAGGGAACAAAGACAATTACATATGAGCAATGGTCTGTGAAAAAAGGGGCATAACGCATCTGCAAAAAGTATCGACCATGGCAGCCTGGGCCTCACTAAAGTACATTTTGGGAAAAGGCGAAAACGCTGGTTACCAGCGTGTCCCCTTTTCCCACGATGTTTTCAAGAGCTGCCTTCCGTAAAACTACGAGACTGTAAGATAGTTTAACTCTTTACCAGTTGACAAATGATTTTAGTCCAAATTAAAAGGAATTTGCAGACAACAAAATAAATATGACCCAAAAATTGAAATTTTGTTTAGGGAAGGACAAAAACATCGTGGGAAAAGGAGGACATGCTGGTTACCAGCATTTTTCTCCTTTTCCCACAATGTTTTCAAAATCCCTCTTGTTCAGGGTCGTTAAAACTCGGGATTGTGTGGTAAAGGGTTAAGGTAGGCTCTATATCAGATCTCTATATTCTGTAAGCACATACACGCACACGTATTTAAATAGAAGAGATCATTTCGTTGTTGAGTTGTCAGAGGGCAAATGAAGGATAATGCAGCCTCGATTAGGGTATCGAATTTCCAATGAAAATTAAGGACGTTTGACAGCTCCACCCGTTTCTTTATGAGAAAACATATATGGAACCTGTATATGACGATATTCACAACATCGTGGCAGGTGTATAACTCTCGATCGACATTAACTCCGTTCATAACAATGATTTTCGGTTTCGGTCTTTACTGATCGTGTCAAATTTCTTATTTTGTCTGTCTATATTTTCCCCCTGAAAAAGTGTATGTTTGTCCATTTTGAGAAGCCTGACTTCCCTGAATCCTTTTCCACACAATCCCGAGTTTTAACGACCCCGAAAAAGAAAGCTTTTGAAAACATTGTGGGAAAAGGAGAAAATGCTGGTAACCAGCATTTTCTCCTTTTCCCACAATGCTTTCCTCTATTCCCAAAAACAAATTCCAATTTTTGGTTCACGTTTATATTGTCGTCTGCAAATGCTTTCAATTTGGACAGGTCTAAAATTCTGTCGTTTGGTAGAGAGTTAAACTCTTTCAGAGCCAAATATATACATAAAGATTAACTCTTTCGACGGCTGAAAATGCACCCAACGAAACTCGGATAGAGTAAATATCCTTCACTGTTTAACCAAGCGGACAGTGTAGATCCACAATCAGACTGAACGTTCTCTGCAGTCTGATCTTGATCTATGCCGTCCGCAAACACACTTTTTACCTATCGTGCTAAAAGGGTATAAAAAGTGCTGTTTAACCCTTAACCTCAAAATCCCGACTTTTAACGACCCTGAGAAAGAGATCTTTTGAAAACATTGTGGGAAAAGGAGAAAATGCTGGTAACCAGCATGTTCTCCTTTTCCCACAATGTTTTCTATCCTTTCTAGAACAAAATCAATTTTTGAGTCACATTTATTTTGTCGTCTGTAAATGCTTTGAATTTAGACCAGTCTAAAATTTTGTCGTTTGGTAAAGAGTTAAAAAGTACACAAGTCGGATGGTTATATAGGATTTATTTAAATACGTTTAATTAACCCTTTCCCAAACAAGCCCTGGTTTTCACGTGTCTGCAGTACAAGTCTTTTGAAAACACTGTGGGAAAAGGAGAAATTGCTCGTAACGAGCAATTTCTCCTTTTCCCACAGTGTTTTCTACCCTTTTTGATAACTTTCTGCCATTTTCATCAAATTTAAAATTGTCGTCTGCAAACTCTTTCAATTTGGACCGGTCCAAAATTTGTCGTTTGGGAAAGGGTTAAGTAAATATTAGCATAATGCGTCAAATTGGCTTGCAATTAATCCGTGATTCAACAATTAGTGAACGTTCGCTCTCTCTCTGTCTCTCACTCTCTCTGCCTCTCTCTCTCTGTCTCTCTCTCTCTCTGCCCCTCTCTCTCTCTCTCCTGCTTCACCTCTGCTCTCGTGCTTGTCTTGTGAATGTTCGAAGCTGCACACTTTCTGTTTCAGTGGAATACATTATATAGCTTTAAACATGTAATTTACATTAATTACATTAAGCCTTTCCCAGACGAAAAATTTTGGACTGGTTCAAATTGAAAGAGTTTCCAGACGACAATTTTAAATTTGATGAAAATGGCAGAAAGGTCTCAGAAAGGATAGAAAACACTGTGGGGAAAGGAGAAATTGCTCGTTACGAGCAATTTCTCCTTTTCCCACAGTGTTTTCAAAAGACTTGTACTGCAGACACGTGAAAAACAGGGCTTGTTTGGGAAAGGGTTAATTAAAGAAACTTTTACTAAAAGTGGTCAATTAAAAATCAAACAATTCTCGAGACCAAACTAAAGTCTTATACGGTCCAACCTGCATGAAGCAGGCATTTAAGGGCTACACAAACTGTGCTTGCTTAAGCCAGGTGCATGTCAAGTACAGGTATATTTTTCCTCTCTTGGAAACTGAACAGTCTTTGCTTAACCCTTTACCACGTTCTGTGCCGTCTGATCTTCGTTTACATTGTCCGCAAAGGACAGAGAGTCGCGCTTAGCAGCTTAAGGGTTAATATTAAAGATACATCCTTACAGTCAGAGAGAAAAAAAACACTGTTAAACCTTGATAGTGTGTAGAATGGCTCAGAATTTAATCAGCGGTGAAAACATAGATAAATTACCAATATATAGGTGTTAGGGATAGAAAAAGTCAAGGGATTTGTCCACATTTAAAACCGGAAACATCAACAGTTATTTCTGTAAAGGCCTCCAGAAAATGAAATGTATTTTCTAACCGTCGTAATCTGTGCATTCGTGCAACCGCTAGGGGTAACATTTGGCATGAAGATACAACAAGGATTATAGTTTTATAAAGTAAAGATAAAATGGGTTTTAAAAAATGGCTGAAAACGAGTATAGATATATCTTTAAATTAGCATCACATTTCCAGAAGTTGGTTGTAGTCTAAGTATAGTTCAGTAATAATTTCCCTTTTTGCTTATCGACAAAGTCTTGTTGACTTCTCTAAAAGTTGCTTTATCGCTTTTACACTGTCCGTTTACTCTTTACCAGACGACAATATTTCAGACTAGTCCGAATTGAAAGCATTTGCAGACGACAAATCATATGTGGTTCAAATGATTGAAATTTTCTTTGAATGGATAGAACACATCGTTGAAAAAGGAAAATGCTGGTTACCAGTATTTTATCCTTTTTCCACGATGTTTTTGAAGCTTTATTCCTAAGGGTCGTTAAAACGCGGGACTGTTTGGTACAGTTATTGTTCTATTAACACGACTAATAAACCGGAAGTATCCAGCCGTTGGTAAACGGAAGTGAAAGAATGGGAAAAACGAGGAATATTAAAATATTGATTAACCCTTTCCCAAACGACAAATTTTGGACTGGTCCAAATTCAAAGAGTTTGCAGACGACAATTTTAAATTTGATGAAAATGGCAGAAAGTTGTCAAAAAGGGTAGAAAACACTGTGGGAAAAGGAGAAATTGCTCGTTACGAGCAATTTCTCCTTTTCCCACAGTGTTTTCAAAAGACTTGTACTGCAGACACGTGAAAACCAGGGCTTGTTTGGGAAAGGGTTAACTCGCCTCCTGTTGGTGACCACTATTTAAAACATCATAGAAAATAGAGAAACTTCTCGTTGGGAACATGTGTTAATGTTTTATGAGATTGAGCCACGCTCTGGCAAAAGGGCGCTTAATAAAACTCCTTGATACATTATACCTGGCAAGTAATTATGGATCCATAACAGCCATCTTGATCAACAACCGACTGTATCATAAGGGTACACTGGTCCTTTGACATACAGAAAATTGACCAGTAGCAAAAAGTTTCGGCCCAGGTCAGCCTGCGGGAAGTGACCTGCGTTGATACTTTACGCAGATGCATTGAGTCCCCTTTTCATAGAACATGACTCACATATAATGTTTCATAATTCTTGCTGACTATCCATATACATGTATAACAGTTGGAAAGCGCTATTGTGCCCGCCCGGGTAGCTCAGTAGTTAGCGTGTCGGACTCGTGACCTGGTGGTCGCGAGTTCGATACCCGGTTGAGGCAAACTTTCTTTCCGGCGATTTTTCGCCTCTCACCTCTGATGCATGTGAGGAAAGTAGTCAGTGGCTTTGGAAAGAAAGTTGTGTCAGTACTGGTGTGAGAAAGCCAGGAAACACATAAGCGCGTCGCTGACCGCCGTGATATGACCTAAGCTGTTAAAATGGCGTTAAACTCCAATACAAACAAACAAACAAAAGCGCTATTGTTGTACTGTTGTAAGTTGCAATTGGTTTTACTGAATAAACTGAGTTCCTAATATCAGACATAGTTAATAACCCTTACTCTGCTAAATAAGTTAAACGAAACTTTCCAAGCAGGTAGTAAAAAACCCAAATATTGCTACCTCAAGAGTATTTAGAGGGAAAAATATCTCCGTATCGGAAAGTGTTGATCCAAGATCAGACTGCACGTTCTGTGCAGTCTGATCTTGATCTACACTGTCCGAAAAAGGTCCGTGATGTCGCGCTTAGAAGCCTAAGGCTTCACCAGCCTACTACACAATCCCGAGTTATAACAAACCTGAGGAAGAAGACTTATGAAAACATTGTGTGAAAGGGATAAAATTCTGGTAACCAGCAGTTTCTCCTTTTCCCACAATGTTTTCTGAATAGAAGGAATAGAAGGATTAAGGCGGCGACCATTACTCAACGAATAATGCATAGTTGCTCTTAGTAACATGGATTCGGCGAATATTTGTGGTATCATCCCGCCTCATAGTTGCACGACTTTTCTTGTTTATTCATTTGTTTGTTTGCTGTCATTCTTTATTACTCCCTCATTTGCTCCAAGCATAGTTTTATGACGAAAGAGAACTTATTCAACTTTGCAATGAACAAAAGGCTTTGACTTTTGATCTTTGGGGACATAAACGTGTGTAACATTGGCAGGCGTCTTGCATGGCTCAGTGGTGAAGACTGTTGTCTTTTGGTAAAATGTAGGACTCGTAACTTGGAAGCCCCGGATTCACCAACCATTTCAAGAACGTTCTTAGTCTTATTCTCAAGTATTTTCTAAATTTGAAAGTAACACAACTTCTGATTGGCTAAACTATTTGGGTTAGCCAATCAGAAGTTAAGTTACTTTCAAATTTAGAAAATCTTGGAGAATAAGCCTACGAATGATCTTGAGAATAGTTAGTGAATACGGGCCCTAGAGGACCCGGCTTCGAGTCTTGCTGAGAGCAATGGGTTTTTCTTGAAAGTGTCTTTGGGAAAGACACTATAGAGCCACAGCATAGAAGTGGTGAAACCCAGGCTATGCATATGTGAGCTCTCGCCGTGATACGACTGAAATTATGTTGAAAGCGGCGTAAAACACCATTTAAACAACCACTTCAAACTGGCAGACGACAATATTTTGTACCTTGCAGCAGATCACTTTGTCAAAAGCTGTATTCCTCCGTATCGTAAAACACAAGATAGTTTGGAAAGTGACATGCATCTGGAATGGCTTGCACAAAATCCGTTCATTTTTCATGTCTCCCAGTAACTTGCATGAGTAAAACTCCTTTCAACAAATTCCAATATTTATACGTCACTGAAATGTCAGCTTTTGAAAACAATGGGGGAAAAGCAGAAAATGCTATGAACAAGCAATTTCTCCTTTACCGTTGTTACCTATTCCCATCATTTCAGCTATAGATATACGTGTACTTGATATGTCATCAGCAAATCGATGGGTGAGTGCAACACTATCCTAAGTGCCTATAGGCACTTAGGATAGTGTTGCACTCACCCATCGAAATGCTTTTAGTAAGGATTATTCTAAAACATTGTCGTCTGATAAACACATAAACATGCACCAAAAGAGATCAGAAACATAGTTTGATCATTAGCTATATAGATATAAGCGAAAGTATTTAAAAAAAAAAAGAGAGAATATAAATGGTGAGGTGACAAGCAAACAGAGGTAGAATGTTTTATGTCGTAAATTATAAATGTTGAACACACGGACATTTAGCCCACAGTGACAACAAAGTAACAAAATGGACAGATATGGGTTTATATGATAAATTACAGATTGGCACCCGTTCAACTATTTGTACGGGGTCAATGAATACTCTTTTTCTCTCCTCTCTCTATTTCGAGCCAAGCCCCGTCGCTCAGTCGGTAGCGTATAGGACTTTTTGAACAGGAGGTCGCTGGTTCGATCCCCGGCTTGGCAAATTTCTTTCCGAGGATCGATGATAGTTATTGCGACAGGATTCATTCTTCTCTCACCGCTGACCATTGTTTCAACGATGGTTGTGTGGGAAAGCGGCCAGTGGCTCGGAAAGAATATTGTGCGGAGTACTGGTAAAAGAATCTCCAGGAGAGCATGGATAGGTGCACTGGCCGCTGCGATATAACTGAAATAATGTTGAAAACGGCGTTAAACGCCATGCAATCAATCAATCAATCTCTCTATTTTGAAGCTCTCTCTCCCTCTATCCATCTCTGTCTTCTGTGTGTCTGTCTCTCGCCCTGTCATCTGTCTGTCTGTCTGTCTGTCTCTCTCTCTCTCTCTCTCTCTCTCTCTGTCTCTCTATCTCTCTCTGTTTTCGTTTCACAACTGAACACTTTTTTTCCTGAGGACCTACAAAAAATAAAAATCATTGTAATTTGAATAGGGAGGTGTCACAATTACGAGTTATTAAAAGGTTTGATAATAGCGAGCTATGTAACTCCATCACTGCCAACGTCGCTTGAATAGCTTTTGTGGATGGCACAGACCAAGACTAGACTGCACAAAACGTGCACTCTGATCTTTGATCTACACCGTCCGCTACCTAACGTTAATCTTTGACCAGAGTCGCCCTAAATCGTAACGGAAATATACTGTAAGACCTCGAGAAAAGTCGAAACCACTTAGTTGGCAGCTAAAGAGTTAACCCTTTGCCACACAAACCTGATGAGGACGGGTGTAGAAAACATTGTGGGAAAAGGAGAAAATGCTGTAACCAGCATTTTCTCCTTTTCCCACAATGTTTCTACCATTTCAAAGGCAAATTCCTTTATTTGAGCCACATAAAATTACTCGTCTGCAAATGCTTTCAATTTAGACAAGTCCAACATTTTGGCGTTTGGTAAAGAGTTAACCCTGTTAGCTCTAGGTATATCAGGTTGACTTTTCCAGTCAAGGAAAAAAAACAAGAATTGCAATTACCATTGAGCTGTGTTCTGGCAAAAAAAGGGGGCTTAAGGCATCTCCGTGATGCATGATACCAATCAAATCATCACATGATCATGGATCCATAAAGTCCATATTGTCTAATAACCGACTGAATCATGAGGTAGACTGATCCTGTGACATGCAGAAAATTGGCCAATAGCGAAAAGGTTCGGCCTAGGTGAGCCTGCACGGACTGCACGGGCTGACCTGGGTAGGTACTTTTCCCAGATTCATTAAGCACCCTTTTCACAGAGCATGGCTCAATGTCCCAAGACCAGGCTGTAAAATTTCTACTGTCCGATCTTGATATGCATTGTCCACAAAAGACAGTCACATGATATTGATCTGCTGAGCCTGGGTAGCGGAATCGGTAGCTTACAGGATTTGAGACTAGAGGGTTGATGGTTCGAATCCCCAGCTTGGCCCATTTCTTTCTGAGGGCTGATGATCTTCATTGTAACAGGATTCATTCCTCTCTCACCACTGATTATTCCCTCGGCGATGGTTATGTAAGAAAGCAGTCTGTTGCTCGGGAAGAATATTGTGCAAAGTACTGGTAAAAAAAACTCCAGCTGGAAAGCGTGGATAGGTGCACGGGCGCCAGGACATTAAGAACTGAAATAATGTTGAAAACTCCGTTAAGCAAAATATAATTAATCAATCAATCTGATCTTGATCTAAATTGCCTGCAAAAAAAAAAGAATTGACTTGTGCATGACGTTCCTAAGAGTTAAGTGGAACATTGATGGATTGACACCGATTATTAATTGATCTTGTCTGATAAAAGTTATACAATCTATATTGAGAGAGAGAAACGCCCACCCCTTCCATTAAAAGTGAATCCTTGTTTGTAAAAATACAAAGCTTATCACAGTTCGAGCGAAATCCTACACAGAAAATAGATGAGAAAACTTTATGATTAATGAATCTACATTCTTTGTTCCCTAAAACCCTTTCAGGTTACTCAACACAGTCCCTTCGATTGCTAAAAACCAAAATCGCTTTTGTGAATAGTGTAGATCAAGATCAGACTGCCGAGAACGTGCTGTCTGATCTTGAATCTACACTGCCCACCATACTTTGTCTCATGTTCTAGCCGAATATTGGTATAAATATACCCAAATGTCTCTCTTGCCTAAGTGAAAGTGATACTTTTAATAATGTTTTTGACGCGGTAATGGTTAAATGACGAAAAAGATAATTCAAGATCGGACTGTACAAAACAAGAAGTCTGATCTGGTTGTTGGCGTTTTCCCGGTTTTTTTTTTTTTTTTTTCCACCGTGTTTTATACCCTTCCAAGGACAGGGTCCACAGTCTGAACAAAATTTATGTTGAAGATCTTGCCTCAAAACGTTTCAGTTTGGACGAGTCTAAAATTTTGTTGCCTGGTAGAAGGTAATTAAAAAATACGCTATGACGCATTGGGTATCAGATAACCACTCTCTCTAGCTTTGTTTGTTTTGAATGCATAACACTGCCACTTTGTGAAATTGAATTTTATTTATAGATCAATAGTTGTGAGTGGCGTTATGGGAAAAGCGGGGTTAAATCCTCCATCGTTATGCATTATACCAAGCTGGTCATCATATACATATTATGGTTCCATTTTGTCGAAAATCCCACTGGATCGTGATGCAGAATGACCTTGGACATGCAAAAAATTCAATACTAGCAAAAAGTTTCGACCCATGTCAGCCTGTGCTGACTGCGCAGACTGACATGGTTCAGTACATTTTGCAGATGCAATAAGTACCCTTGTCACAGAGCATGACTCATATGTTTCACGTAACCTACAACAGAGTAAGATAACACAGACAAGAGTTTAAATATGCCATAAACTTTGCCATTAACATGATAAAATAGGGCTTTGTTTAATCAGATCTCATAGATCTGTCCCACTTGTTGCCGGATAGATGAAGAGAGGGGTAGACAGACAGACTGACAGGCAGACAAAAAAAGTGCAACCTAGGATTCGATCGTTTTTCAGATTGCCGGATAATTTTACATACGTTTTTAACACCATTTCGGTAATACTAGTATGTAACAGCTATGGCGGTTTACCTGTCCAAGCGTTCCTGGAGTTTCATTCTAAATTTTAACAGGTATGCTCTCATGAATTTCAGTCCCAAAGATTTAAAAAAAAAAGTAGATCTACTCCATAGCAATAAAACCACGATTAGCCTGCTGGAATGACAAACTTTGGTTTTCCTTGCCCCTTTTCCAGCCTGCTTTCTATCTTCTTATCAACGTCTATTGGACGGCTACGGCAGATATAACGGTATTTAATTCGTATCGAGGCTTTGCCTGTATTCACTTCTCTGGGGAACCCGTACCCATAAAATAAGGGTACGAGTTCTCCGGGATACCATTCATATTATACGCAAATGCAGTTTTCACGAGCCGGGCGGTGTATTGTCAGAATCACAAGTTGCAAAATTTAAAGAAATTTCGTAAACACGTGAGTAACTTGGACTTTTTTTCACAATTTTAACATCAGCATGAGAATGAATTTTCCGGTTCAGATATGTGGTTGACTTTTGCTTAAACGATATTTTTCCTCCGAGATCCCTTTGTTTCTATCGTGTACGGTATGGGCTGATCCGGGATTTAAACCCGGAACCCAAAATGTAAGTTGTAACTATCGATGTAACAGTCGATGATGGATTACTGACTGAAATAATTCCTGACAGCTGCATAAAATTCCAAGATAAACCGATCAGATGTATCCCGTTTTTGTCTTCCTAAGGCCTAGCGTACGAAGGAACTTAAAGACTTGGGTAAAGAGTCATTGGCAATTTGCTTTGGGGCCTGTTTGAGGAAAGATTAAAATTTGTTTATTTCTTCCACATTTTTTTTTTTTTTTTTTTCTTCTTCTTCTTTGGCTTTAGCAATTAGGGAGTAAAGTTTCCTTTGATTTCTTCTTTTTTCCTATTTGAATTCTAATCCATTCATTGGATAATCCAACAGACAAAATTTTTATTTTTTGTAAACCTTGACTGATTAGCCATGAATCTTGTTTTTATTTTCAGAATGGGCCGCTATGCTAGGAAAAGGCAGCATAAAGGAGACCATCCAGCCAAAGAAAGATATAGAACAAAAAGAAAAACTAAGGACCTTGATGAAATACATGAGGACATGAAACCAGTTAGGGCACAGAAGTTGCTCAATCAGGAAACAGATTTTGATAAACCAGGAGCTGCTCAGCATTACTGTCTTCATTGTGCGTAAGTAGTAACAAATCTTACACATGTTATTTGTCAACCCTTCAAGGGCTTAAAACAACTCTTAAAGTTGTTTGTGTAGACACTGTAGATAAAGATCAGTCTGCCTATTGTGGACAAAAAAGATCAAGATCAAACTACACAGAATGTCCAATCAGATCTTTGATCTATACTGGCTGTTACTGTATGAAATATTGCGGTAAAAACACCCTTGAAATCACAGTGTTTTAGTATGTTTTTCTGGTTTAGAAAGTCCATGTCTATTTTAGGGCTTTAAACCTTTGCAAAACAAGCCTGTGTTTGTACAACTCAGAATGAGATGGCATTTGGAAACATAGGGGGAAAAAGGGGAATGCTGGTAACCAGCATTTTCCCATTTTCCCACCATGTTTTCTTCTACTTCATAGACAGGTCACACTCTTTGAACATTTTATGATTTATCGTCTCTGAATACTTTAAAATTTTGAAGGAATCTACACTTAAGTCATTTGGTACAAGGTAAATGTCATTTGGTACAAGGTTAATTTAATCTGTTTCTAGTTCTTACCATGCAAGCCTAATGTTAGACCTACTACAAGCTAAAGGTTTTAAAAGAGAAAGGCACTCTTCTTGACTTGTATGGAAGATATTTAGGGAAAAGGATCAAGCAATCATTCCTTTTCTTTCTACATTTTCAAAAAGGGTCTACAGTCGAATGTCCATTGCTCGAACATCTACTCTTCGAAGTTCTCTATACGTCGAAGTAATTTTAAAGTCCAGATTGAATTGCTCTATTTCTCTATATAAAGTACTGTCCGCATGTCGAAGTCCATATCTCAAAGTTTCTCCGTACATCGAATCTAATTTCAGGTCCGAACTTCAGTGATCCGGTTAATTTACACATCTTTACTTCGAGCACAGTACAAAATTTTCACACATTTTAAGTGACTGTAATTATAAACTTAGGTGTTATATATAATTAATGGAAATGCTCGATACAATGACGGTATGTTTTCGCACATTTTCGATCACTGACTTTTGTCAGCTCGGGTGTTAACATGCCAGTCATCTTGACTTGCAGATAACTATTGGTAATTAGTTCAGTTAGAAATGTTTGGACTGAGATTTTTCATACCATACACTGTGATTCTGGCGGTGGCTATAGAAAGACTGAGCATTTCGTTGTCGGCCAAAAATACAAATATCCTCAAGGATACCGTTACTAAGGACTTATCTGGTGAGAGAAACCCGGTAAAGTTCGGGAGATAGCCAGCAACTTCGGCTGACGAAATGCTTTTTTAATTTCACAATTTTCAGTCTCGTTCTTACAGACAGAATTAAAAAAAAAACCATGTTAATAAAAGAAAATAAACAGTATGCATCCTTTACTCTTTAATTTTCAAAACAACGATCGGTTAACTATAGAGGGAACAATATAATGTACAGCCTGTGAACGAAGTATGCTTCGGTTACCTACTTCCGGTACCTGACAAGCTCATCTGAAGAATCTCTGCACGTCGAACTTTCTATACATTGAACTTCGAGGTATGGATATTCGACTGTATTTAGGGATCTAAAAGTTTAGATTGAGGGGAAATGGGCAGAGAAATAATGATAAAATCTCTCCCAGATATGGAGTGCAATTAAGTCCTTACCAAACAATACAGTATTATATCAATAATACAGAGGAAAAACGCATTTGAAAACATTGTGGGAAAAGAATAAAATGCTGATAAACTGTATTTTCATCTTTTCCCATAATATTTCCAACCCTTGCAAAAACTTATCCTCTCATTTATGCCACTAACCCTTTACCAGACGACAAAATTTCAGCCTTGTCCAACTTGAAAGCATTTGCAGACGACAATTTCAATGTGGCTCAAATGGTGCAACTTTTTTTTGATGGGTAGAAAACATAGTGGGAAAAGGAGAAAATGCTGGTTACCAGCATTGTCTCCTTTTCCCACAATGTTTTCAAAAGGCTTCTTTCCCAGGGGCGTCAAAAGGCGGCATTGTGCGGTAAAGGGTTAATTTGTGAGCTAAGTGCTTTCAGTTCACACTAGTCTAGTATTTTGTGATGTTGTACAGGGTATTTGTATAAATAAAATGATTATAACTTTGATTATTGTCAGTTTTAGCTTCATCCAGAGAGAAGTCTGTGAAGTATTCTGTGATACACAGTTACGTATGAGCAGTGCTCTGGCAAAAGGGGGTTTATATGTCTCCACAATGCATTATACTGAGCAAGTCACCATATAATTATTAATCCATAAAATCCATTTTGTCTAAAAACCAGCTAAATCATGGGGAACACTGGGCCTTTGACATGCAGAATAATTAACAATTCTAGCAGAAAGTTTCCACCCAAGTCAGCCTGCACAGGCTGACCTGGGTCGATTCTTTTGCAGATGAACTAAATCCTCTATCCACAGAGCCTGGTTCATGTTTTATAAATTTTGTATTTACAGGAAATATTTCATCGCTGAACAAGCATTGAAAGAACACTTCAAGGGAAAGCCACACAAGAGAAGGTATCATACATCTGTGTTACATCATTCAATCATTGAATGTACTTTTGCTAGAGATGGGGTCATGTGTAGCTCAGTGGTGATGGCCCTAGGTTCATTCCTGCTGCAGGGTGATAGACCTTTTTTTGGGCTGTCCTTGGGCAAGACACTTCAGAATCTTAGCATTGTACTGATGAAAAGCATTGTGGAAAAAGGAGAAAATGCTAGTTGCCAGCATTTTCTCCTTTTTCCACAAAGCTAGTTACCAGCATTTTCTCCTTTTCCAACAATGTTTTTAAAAGCGTTATCTGTTAGGGTCGTTAAAACTCGGAAAAGGGTTTTAAGAATTGTGTCAATGATTCTGAAACGGGGACTGAAAAAAGATCTCTATGCATTTATCATGTCTATTCTATTGTACCCATAAGTGATAGTAAACACAAACTATTTTGCCATTATCTCATGTTACAGGCCGAATTTCATGGTCTCAAATAATTTCATTGCTTGACAGGAATTGTGTTTAAAACTGTTTTGTCACATTTTCCATATTTATCAATTTATGGAAATAAGGATTTCCCATTCTAGACCATTTGTTTTTGAGGTTCAGTGAGTCAGGCAAGGCTAGCATAATGGACATGATCAACTAGACAATATTTCCTTGTGCAAACTTCTTCAGTAGCTCTAGAAATAAATCTGAAAGGCCAAATCCATCACCGTATTAACCATTTACCAGCCAATCCGGTGTTTTTCAATCCCGAAGAACAAGGCTTATTTTAACATTGTGCAAAAAGGAGAAAATGCTCATAATTTTTCTTGAGTTTTAAGGGTAACCATGTGGTGAAAAGGGCAACTGCTCATGACATGCAAATTCTCAATTTATCACAATGTTTTCACAAGCTGTCAACTTAGTGGCATTGAAATGTACATTTGTGTGATAATGGATAAAAGACTATCTTTCAGGGTAAGTTACTGTATGTTATAATTATTTTATTTAAGCTGTGCTCTGACAAAAGGGAGTTCAGTGCATCTAAACGATACATTATACCAAGCAAGTCATATAATTATGGATCCATAAAATCCATTTTGTCTGACAGCTGGCTGAATCCTGAGGTAGTATGGTCCTTGGACATACAGAAAATTGACGAAATGTTTGGACCCCGGTCAGCCTTCGTGGACTGCTCAGGTTAACCTGGGTCAATACTTTTTGCAGATGCATAAAACCCCATTTTCACAGAGCATGGCTTAATTTAAGCTTGGCCCTGTTGTCACCTGCATCAGCGTCTGCGGTGTCGTCATGCAAAAATTTTGACATTTTGTAAAATCTGTGATTACTGGAGATAATTATTGTCTTTTTCATTTAACCCTTTACCACACAATCCCGACTTTTAACGACCGTGGGGAAGAAGCCTGTAGAAAACATTGTGGGAAAAGGAGAAAATGCTGGTAACCAGTATTTTCTCCTTTTCCCACAATGTTTTCTACCCTATCAGGGAAAAATCATATCATTTGAGCTACATTGAAATTGTAGTCTGCAAATGCTTTCAAATTGGATGGGTCTAAAATTTTGTCGTTTGGTAAAGGGTTAACTTGATCCTGATCTTTATGCTGAATATATAAGTAGGCATATAAATAGCACATTGACTTTTATTCGGGAAGTTTAGTTCACATTCCCTGAAATTACGGAAGACTTGAGCCAGTTCTCTGTTAGATACTTATATACACAGGTAGGCAGTTTAACCCTTTACCACACAATCCCGACTTTTAACGACCCTGAGGAAGAAAGCTTTTGAAAACATTGTGGGAAAAGGAGAAAGCATTTTCTCCTTTTCCCACAATGTTTTTCTACCCTTCCTAGAACATATTTCAATTTTTCAGTCTCATTTATTTTGTCACCTGCAAATGCTTTCAGTTTGGACGAGTCTAAAATTTTGTCGTTTGGTAAAGAGTTTTTACGCACATACCATACGAAATATTCTGTGACCATTCAGGACATATGCCAAAGGCAGCCCCGTGGCTAAAAGTAGAATTTTAATTTATGTAAATGATGTTGACCTGGGTCAGGTTAAATGATATGGGCGATACTTACTTCAAACTTGGACTAGTTGGTAACTATCAAAAGGGAAACCCATACAACATGGGCAGGTAACCATCAAAATATTTTTTTCTTTTCAACTTAAAATTCTAGCTGAAAATCAAGTACCTGCAGCTGAGCATTGGCACCCACATGCAGTGCTCTTGTTTTTGTTACCATTGTAATTATTACTCTTTCTATTACAGATTAAAAGCCCTACGAAATGAACCCTATACTCAGGCAGAGGCAGACAGGGCAGCTGGAATGGGCTCCTATATTGCGCCAAAGGTGCTCAAAGTTCAAACCCAACTGGACAGGAATGAAATGGACCAATCAGATGATGTTTGAGGACAGATAAATAAGTTTGAATTGTGCATAACCTACATGGAAATTGAGCTTCAATTCCATATCTAAATTTCAAGAAGGGCCTTCTAGTTGCCTCAGACTGAATCCTTTACTACACAGTTACAAGTTTTAATGACCCTGATGGAAGAACCAGAAAACATTTTTGAAAAAGGAGAAAATGCCGGTAACCGGCATTTTCTCCTTTTTCCACAATGTTTTCTGCATTTCCATGGAAATACCGTATCATTTGAAGCACTCTCAGTTTGTTGCCTGCAATTGCCTTGAAATTGGACTGACATAAATTTTTGTCATTCGGTAAAGGGCTTGCCAAGTAGCAAGAGAATTAGTCTTGAAACATAAACTTTTAGAATGGTACTAAAGATTACTTTTAAGCTCCACTGGTCGAATGCCAGCGAACTTATGTCATTGCCATGTGTCCATTGTTCGTGTCCATGCAAGCGTTCGTGCGTTAACTTTTATTTCAAACATCTTCTTTGAAACTAAGCATCCAAGTTTGATGAAACTTCACAGAAAAGATCCTGCTATGGCCCTCTTCAGAAGTTGTTAAAAGAATTCAATTCCTTAAAGAAAGAACACTGCTTGCCATGGCAACAAAACTGAAAAACATTGAAAATCTTTGAGAATCATTCTCATCTTGTCTGAAACCATAAGGCTTAGTGCTACCAAATTTGGTGTGTAGCTTCATCTAATGGACCTCTATAAGGATTCTTCCAATTATAGCCCTGGGGTCTTAATTTCCCCTGCCACCGGGGATGGGGGAATATTGTATTGCCTCTCACCTCTGATGAATTTGAGAAAAGTACTCAGTGACTTGGGAAAAAAGGTTGTATCAGTACTGGTGTGAGAAAGCTTGGAAACACATGCATTGGTGCACTGACTACCGGGATGTGACCTAAGCTGTCAGAACAGCGTAAACTCCCAATACAAACAAATCTAAACCATAAGACCTAGGGCTACCAAGTTTGGCATGTAGCTTCTTCTAATGGACCTACTAAGATTATTCATGTTATAGCCCTGGGGTCAAAATTGGCCCAGCTCTTGGGGTTACAAGTTCTACATTGGCTTATATAGTGAAAACTTTTGGCTTATATAGTGAAAACTTTGAAAATCTTCTCGTTCCAAAACGTAAGGCTCAGGGTTACCAGATTTTGCATGTAGACTTGTCTAGTGGGCTTTTACCAAGATTGTTCAAATTATAGCTTTGGGGTCATATTTGGTCCTGCCGCATCAGTCACAAGTTTTACATGGGTTTATATACTGAAAATTTTGAAAATCTTCTTGTTCCTAATCGTAAGACCTAGGGCTACCAAATTTTGCATGTAGATTTATCTGGTAGACCTAGTAAAAGTACTTTATTCTTCATGGATTATTTTCATGGAAATTAAAAAATGCGTAAGTTCAGTGTTTGGAAATTTTAGACGTGCAGTGATACCCATTTTTAGAGTATATAGGCTTATACAGGCAGCAAATGGTAGACCACTACCAGGATTCAAGTAATTATGGCTCTGTGATTGAAAATGGCCTCACCCTGGGGTCATAAGTTTCACACAGGTTTTTCTAGAGAAAACTTTGAAAATCTTGTTCGAAACTATTTGGCCTAGAAGTGTAATGTTTAGAATGTGTGGTTTGTACTTAACAGCCAGTGGAGCAATCCAGGATCATTATGGCCCTCCTTTTTCTGTGATATTGTACATTTTGTGTGAACTGTAAAATATTGTAAAAATAATGAAAATGCTTGTTGGGTTTATTTGGTGATTTAAGGGTTTTAAAATTGTACCAGCTAGATTGTACTTCATCATTAATATCATTTGCCAGTGCCAAACTGTACAATGTTATAGGTATATTCCTTATTATGTCTCTTTTAATCATTGCATTGATTAGACAGTCTTCAAGTGCTTTTGCCAACATTGTAGATCAAGATCAGACAGTCAAAAGACAGGCTGATCTTTGATATGCTTGATGTATTCTGATCCAAAAAGGCTGTAAACCCTTTACCAACCAATCACTGGTTTTAACGTCCTTAAAGAACGAAAGTCTTTCGAAAACATAGTGAGAAAAGAAGAAAATGCTAGTCACCAACATTTTCTGCTTTTCCCACAATGTTTTTTTTTACGCTTACAAAGATGATTTCTACCACTTGATCCACATTTAATTTGTCACTTAAAAAAATGCTTTGGATTTGTCCAAATCCAAATTTTTGTCTTTGGTCAAGAGTTAATGTCCATTATATTTATGATTGATCAGAGAAGTGATTACAGTGGTACTCTCTGAAAGATACTAGAGGTTGTAATTTCTGAAAGTGGTTATCGAATTTTTTCCTTCTTTCTATGATACACATCTTTGATAAGAGTTTGAATTAGTTACTATATGTCATTTAAACAGATTTGTGAATAAGTGGTGTGTAATTCAAGTTTCAAAATGGGTCTTAACGTGACCCTGTATAATGGTGTAAAATTGAATCTGGAGGCTCCAGTTTTGATTCTGACCCCAGGTGCTGGGATTGTTGTTTGAGCGCCTTTGAGCAAAGCACTTTCGAGCTCTAGCCTAGTTAACTCTTTACCAAACTATAAAATTTTAGGCTTGTCCAAATTGAAAGCATTTGCAGACAACAAAATAAATGTGACTCAAAGATTGGAATTTGTTTTGGGAAGGTTAGAAAACATTGTGAGAAAAGGAGAAAATGCTGGTTACCAGCATTTTCTCCTTTTCCCACAATGTTTTCAAAAGGTTTCTTCTTCAGGGTCGTTAAAACCCGTGATTGTGAGGTAAAAGAGTTAAACTTTGGATATGTACAAAAGCCATGCTCTGTGAAAAGGGAATATAATACATCTGCAAATAGTGTCGACCCATGTCAGCCTGTGCAATCCCTGCAGATTGACCTTAGACGAAACTTTGCTTTTTGTTTTTGGAAGTTCTAGGCTTGTCCTAGGACCAGTAAAGCTCATGATTCAGTCAGTCGTCAGACAAAATGGATTTTTTGGATCCATGATGATGTGATATATTATGCTTGGTACAATGGATTATGGAGATATCTTAACCCTTGGGCTGCTGAGTGTGACTCAAGCAACTTTTGCAGACAATTTAGATCAAGATCATAATGCACAGAACATACAGCCTGATCATGGATCTACACTATATGATTAAGAGATATTTTCTCCCAATAAGTAACTTTGATCTAGCAACATTTGGGTTTTTACAGTCAGCTGGAAAATTTCATTTAAATTATATTTAGCAGTGGAGGGTTAAACCCCATTTGCCAGAGCATAGATAAGTAAGCTGTTGCCGTGATATGACTGAAATAAAAGTGGCATTAAATACACCATTCAGTTAATCAATAAAACCAGTCTCATACCAATCCAAAATTCTTCAATAATGACCAGGACAATTGGAAAGATTTTAAAGAAAATTATACACCATCCTTTAAAAAAATTACTGTTGCTGTAGATTAATTGGAAATCATTGTTAAAAGAGGCATTTTATCTTGTTTTGTTTTAGAATATTGAATTGAATTGCCATGGGATAAGAGAGAATATATGTTGGCTTTGAGTTGTTTATTCAAGACTACAAGACACTAAAATTCTTCGGTCGTTTTAAAAGGGAGAGAACTACATCGGACCTAAACTTATACAGTTACGGTGACTGTTCCTTACTAATATTTTAGACTCTCCCATGTTGAAAGCGCTAGCAGGAAGCGAATCAATTGTGGCTCAACAACCAAAGCGTTAAAAAAAATGTTTGTGACCACATTGTTTTCAAAGGTTCTTCCTCAGGATGGGGAAAAAGCTGACATTGGCTTGTTAAGCTTTAAAGGGACGTTTTTGACTTAGAGATGAGTTAATATTTTGTAAGGAAAAATCATATGGACGCGGTATGTTAACCTTCAGTTATGAAAAAAAAAAATACGACGATAAAATCTTCGTTAGGGACTGCACGGCATTCAAAACATGGTCGACGACTCTACATGCAACGATATGGAGGCTGCTGATATACTATAATGTAAAAAATGTATTAATACCCCCCACCTACGAAGTAGAGGGGGTATACTGGTTTCACCATGTCTTTCCGTCAATCCGTCAATGTTTTCGTGCTCTAACTCAAAAGCCGTCTAACCAGGGACCCTGAAACTTTATACATGTTTTGCACATGACCCAAGGAGGTGCCCCATTGTTTTTGGGTCTAAGGGCAAGGTCATCGGTGAGCTTTGTTCGAAAATTGTTTCTGTGCTCTAACTCAAAAGCCGTTTGACCTAGGACCCTGAAACTTTATACAAGTGTTGCTCATGATACAAATGTTGATCATGACCGCCCTGTTGTATTTGGGTCACATGGGTCCCAACGTTGCTCATGACCCAACGAGGTGCCCTATTGTTTTCGGGCCATGTGCGTCAAAGGTCAAGGTCACGGCTGAACTTTGTTTGAAAATCGTTTCCGTGCTCTTAGTTTAAACATATTTTATTCAACAGTATAAAAACAGGTTAACAGAATACAATACAATCATATGACAAATATACTGAAGAAAAGGATAAGAACGGAAGCTTAAGCTTTTAAAGTTCTTCTCCAAATTTCGGGTAACGGTTACTAGTATTACATGAATGTATCATTACTAATTGCAAAAAAGTAAATTAATTTAGAAAAAAGATAGGAAAAATAACAGAAGAGTGTGGAGTGTTATTGATAAAGATTTCAATTGAAGACACTTGTATAATGGCTATAGAAACTCCAGCTTGATACAAGTGTCTTCAATTGAAATCTTTATCAATAACACTCCACACTCTTGTTATTTTTCCTATCTTTTTTTTTCCGTGCTCTTACACAGAAGCCGTTTGACCTCGGGCCCTGAAACTTTATACAAGTGTTGCTTATGACCCAAGGAGGTGCACTATTGCTTAGGGGTCACATGGGTCAAAGGTCAAGGCCACCGGTAAACTTTGTTTGAAAATCGTTTTTGTGCACAAACTCAAAAGCCGTTTGACCCAGGACCATGAAACTTTATACAAGTGTTGCTCATGACCACCCTATTGTATTTGGGTCACATGTGTCAAAGGTGAAGGTCACAGATGAATTTTGTTTTGAAAATCATCTCCGTTCTCTGATTGTGCTGGTTCAGTGACAAGGTGCCAGTGGGGGTATTTGTCCTGTTTGCGACAGTTCTAGTTATCCCTTGTTTTGCAATAAGGACTATACCGTTAGTACTCACAGAATAGGAAATTTGACGGTAAATATACAAAAAAAAAAAGGCAATTCTTTGAGTTTTCTATATGTATATCTATGTTTTAGCCGAGCCCCGGTACATCAGTCGGTATCGTACAGGACTGAGAACAGAGGATCGCTGGTTCGATCCCCAACTTTGCCAATTTCTTTCCGAGGATTAATGATAGTCATTGCGACAGGATTCATTCCTCTCACCGCTGACCATTGTTTCGACGATGGTTATGTTGAAAAGCAGCCAGTGGTTTTGAAAGAATATTTTGCGTAAAACTGGTGAAAGAAACTATAGGAAAGCATGGATAGGCGCACTGACCGCCGCGGTATAACTGAAATAACGCTGAACGCCGTTTAAACACCACACTATATATGTTTAAATTCTAAACCCATTTTTGCACTTGAATGCAAAATATCTGTCGTTGTTAAGATTTTCTAAAAAGAAATTTGCAAAACGAAATCTGGTTTAGAGTCCATGTTTAAATAGATATTGCTTTTCTACAGTTTGTTGCGTAGTCTCGTTCCTGTCGTATATAGTAATAATAGTGAGTCATGCTCTGTGAAAAAGGGGCTTAACTCTTTACCACACAATCACGTGTTTTAACGACCCTGAACAAAAAGCTTTTTGAATGCTGGTAACCAGCATTTTCTCCTTTTCCCACAAAGTTTTCTAACCTTTCCAAAACAAGTTTCAATTTTTGACTCACGTTTATTTTGTCGTCTGCAAATGCTTTCAATTTGGACAAGTCTAAAATTTTGTCGTTTGGTAAAGAGTTAATGCATCTCCATGGTGCATTATATACCCAGCAAGCCATCACAGTATTATAGATCCCTAAAATCCATTTTGTATAACAACCTACTGTATCATGAGGTACACTGGTCCTTTGACATGCAGAAAATTTACCATAAGCAAAAAATTTCGGCCCAGGTCAGCCTGTGCGGACTGCACAGGCTGACCTGAGTCGATAGTTTTTGCAAATGCATTAATCTTCCTTTTCACATAGCATGACTGTAGTGTACATGTATTTCATCGTACGAAGTAAATCCAGGTAATCCAGTCTAGTTGTTACGGTTAAAGCAGAATATGTCAATGACAGGTTTTTTTTTTTTCCTTGCTGTCCCACTTTTTCACGATCTTTGACAGTAGGGAAGAGTTGCTGAAGTTTGCTTTGATTCACGTGTATTTTAGACCTTTAGACCTATTGTTTTTCTTTAGCTGTTAGGGCGTTGGACTTTTAATAAAAAAATCCTGGTTCAATACTCACTTGCGGATCTAGTAATAGTGGTGTTTCCGTTTGGACAAGGCACTCCGTAGAGAACCCTTGCATATACTGGTGAAACCGAGGGGGGGGGGAACATGAATAAGAAAGCAGCTGTCATGGTATCATTGATAACGGCATAAAACGACATTCAAGTACCATTAACCCTTTCAGCCATAGGCGAAAACTGGGACTTTTGCGGACGGCATAGATCAAGATCAGCCTGCACAGAACATGCAGTCTGATCTTTGATCTATGCCCTCCGCTGTTTTGGTCAAGCCTATAGGATATAAATCTTACGGAGACTCAGTGGATTGTATTTACAGCCATCAAAAGAAGCCAAGTTTGCTTATTTGGCGCCGAAAGAGTTAAAAAAGAACTCTGTATTCGTTGGATGCTAAATTCAAGACAACATATCACATAGGATAAGTATTGTTTCCATAAGCTTAATTGGTCTTCATGACAATATAAGCCAATGTAAAGGAGCCATGCTCTGGGAAAAAGGGGTCTAACGCATCTCTGATTCATTGTACCAAGCATCTCATCACATATTTATGGATCAATTATATCCGTTTTGTCTAACAACCTACAGAATCAGGAGGTAGAATGGCATTCAGATATGCAGAAAGTTGACCTATAACAGAAAATTTCGGCACAGGTCAACCTTGGCTGGTTGCCCAGGCTGACGTGGGTCAATACCTTTTTCAGATGCATTAGGACCCCCCCCCACCCCCCGCTTTCATAGAGCATAGTCCAGTGTTATCTTTGTATCTTTTGAATGCTGAAATCGTGATAACATAATTCTTACTAACGATATACTGCTTTTGGTCTTTATGTTATTTTATAAGCCAGTGTAAACTTCAGTTGTCTCGATTTTTTTTTTTTTTTTTTTTATAAACATATGAGCCATGCTCTGTGAAAAGGGTGCTTAATGCACCTGCAAAAAGTTTCGACCCATGTCAGCCTGCGCAATCCGCGCAGGCTGACCTGGGCCGAAACTTTTTGCTATCCTTTAATTTTCTGCTTGTCAAAGGGCCGGTCTAACTCATGATTCAGTCAGTTGTTAGACAAAGTGGATTTTATGGATCCATAAGTATGTGATGACATGCTTGGTATAATGCAACACGAACACGCATTAAGCCCCCTTTTTGCCAGAGCATGGTTCGTATATTTTGTCTCTTGCGGAAAGAGTTAAAATGCGGGTGAAGGAAAAAATTAACAAAGGCAACACCACCTTTCAGACCGCACTCATGAAATAATTCTGGCTCTTAATGTAATATTGTACATTTTACGTTGCTGTTTTGCGACGTCTTTCAGTGGCTTTTTGAAAACATTGTAGCGATGGACCAATTTGAGTTTCTCCATTTAGCACATTGTATTCTCGACTCTTAGTAGATCAAGAACATAAAAAATCAATGATTTACCAGTTTTCCTCAATTTTCTGAAATAATGAACATTCTAAATGCAACCAATGAGGATAAGAGTTAAAATCGATTTTTTTTTTTTCAAACCCTTTACCAGAAGACAAAATTTTAGACCTTTACAAATTGAAAGCGTTTGCAGACGATAAATTGGATATTTGTCAAATCATTGTTTTTATCTATGATAGGTTAGAAAACATGGTGGGAAAAGGAGAAAATGCTGGTTACCAGCATTTTCTCCTTTTCCCACCATGTTTTCAGATGCCTTTTCAGGGTCGTTGAAAATTTGGGATTATGTGGTAAAGAGTTAATTGGAGAAGACTGTCCCATACGGTGCACAAAGATGTAAAGTCGATAATACTGCCCGTGAAAATTTTGGCGCCAAATTCTCACATCTTCTGAAGCATCTGCAGTTCAGCGTCCAGATTTTTTTTTTTAAACAAGGAAAAAAAAAACAGATGCAAATGTTCCAAGGGTACATGTTTGTGGTTTGTACTTTATTCCATTCTAGGCTTTTAGGACAGTGCTGGTTAACTCTTTACGAAAGGATAAAATTTTACACCCGTCCAAACTGAAAGCGGACGACAAATAAAATGAGCCATTCTCTTGCAAAAGGGGGCTTAATGCATCTCCGTGATGCATAATACCAAGCAAGACATTACATAGTCAGGGATCCATAGAATTCATTTTGTCTAACAACCAACTGTATCATAAAGTAGACTGGTCCTTTGAGATACAGAAAATTGGTCAATAGCGAAAAGGTTCGGCCCAGTTCAGCCTGCGCGGAGTGCGCAGGCTGACCTGAGTCGATTCTTTTCGGAGATGCATTAAGCCTCCTTTTCACAGAGCACGGCACAAATGCATTTTTTTTTTTTTGTGAGATATTCTTACAAAACTGATGAAACTGAAATACCTGCATCTTTAATTAGTACTGATTGCCAATGACCATTTCATTTGAACGGCGCTCTGACAAAAAAGGGGTTTAATATATCCCCGTGATCCATTAACCCTTTCCCAAACAAGCCCTGGTTTTCACGTGTCTGCAGTACAAGTCTTTTGAAAACACTCTGGGAAAAGGAGAAATTGCTCATAACGGGCAATTTCTCCTTTTCCCACAGTGTTTTCTACCCTTTTTGAGACCTTTCTGCCATTTTCATCAAATTTAAAATTGTCGTCTGCGAACTCTTTCAATTTGGACCAGTCCAAAATTTGTCGTTTGGGAAAGAGTCATACCAAGCAATTAATCACAATCGTGAGTCCATAAAATGCATTTTGCTAACAACCGGCTTATTCATAAGGTAGAATGATCCTTAGACATGCAGAAAGGTGACCATGAGAAGAAAGTTTAAACCCAGGTCAGCCTGAGCGGACTTCGCAGGCTGACCTGGGTCGATACTATTTGCCGATGCATTAAACCCCCTTTTCACAAGAACATGACTCATTTATTTAGCTCAACAAGGGTTAACTCGTTGCCACACGAGTTACTAGTATTAGGAGACCGGTCCATACTGAAAGCATTTGCAGACGACAGTTTAAATATGGCTTAACCCTTTACCAAACGACAAAATTTTAGACTAGTCCAAATTGAATGCATTTGCAGAAGACAAAAAATAAATGTGACTCAAAAATCGAATTTTGTTTTGGGAAGGATAGAAAACATTGTGGGAAAAGGAGAAAATGCTGGTTACCAGCATTTTCTCCTTTTCCCACAATGTTTTCAAAAGGCTTCTGTCTCAGGGTTGTTAAAAGTCGGGATTGTGTGGTAAAGGGTTAAAGGATGGAATTTATTTTTGATATGGTAGAAAACGTGGTGGAAAAGGAGAAAATGCCAACATTTTTCTCCTTTTCACCAGGGATCGTACATATTACAAAGGATCCCTGTTTTCCCACTATGTTTTCTGAAAATTTCTTTGGTACAGACGTTAAAACTCTTGGATTGTGTGGTAAAGGGTTAATGATAATTGAAGGGTAACCAGTATTGATGAACCGAATATAATAACCGAAGTTCACCTTTGATCCTTTTGAGTCATCATCGGGGCACATGCTCTTTGTTCATTTCTTAACCATCTACCACACAACCCCGAGTTTTAACGTCCTCTAGGAAGAAGGCTTTTGAAAACATTTTGGGAAAAGGAGAAAATGTTGGTCAACAGCATTTTCTCCATTCCCCTTAATGTTTTCTACACTTCAAAAGAGAAATTTTAGTTTTTTTTTTTGTTTAGTCACATTTAATTTGTCGTCTTCAAATGCTTTCAATTTGGAATGGTCCACAATTTTGTCGTTTGGTTAAGAGTTAACAGGCAACAAATTTAAGACCAGTCCAAAATTGCAGCATTTGCAGACAATTAATCCAATATGGCTTGAATGATGTAGCTTTTCTTAGAAACGGTAGAAAGTATTGTAGGAAAAGGTGAAAATACTGGTAACCAGCGGAATAGTTTGGTACAGGGTTTTAAAAAAAATTACAAAATGGGCCTATCGATTTTTTCTTGGTTTTCAACAAAGACTGAACAAACATCTGAATTCAAATGTCCTCTTTTGGTACCAAAGGTGTCTCGAAACAATTTGGATTCTGCCTTGCTCAATGGTTAATGTGCAGTTTAAGTGAACAAGGGTCCGGGAACCAATCCTCAACCGAAACATTTGGATTTATTCGTGGGTTTGTCCTTGAGTAACGCAATACACAGCATCGGCGCAGCACTGCTAAAACAGAAGAAAGACATAAAGGAGTGAGCTGTCGCCATGTGAGGGCCAAAATAATGTTGAAACGCCATAAAGCTTCAGCTAATCAATCAAAAGCCTGTATATACCTATCTACTGTTAATTAATACAGGTACTGGCACAGATGTGATAATTCCAAATGTATCGCTATCACACGGCTTAACTCTTTACCAAACGACAAAATTCTAGGCTTGTCCAAATTGAAACCACTTCCAGACGACAAATTAAATGTGGCTTAAATGATGATTTCTGTCTTTGATTGGGTAGAAAACATTGTGGGAAAAGGATAAAATGCTGGTTACCAGCATTTTCTCCTTTTCCCACAATGTTTTCAAAAGCTTTCCTTCTCAGGGTCGTGTTAAGAACTCGGGATTGTGTGGAAAAAGAATTAAAAACAATCGCAGACAATTTAAATGTGGGCTCGTAAGATGAAAAGTGCATGCCTATGAAGGGTGAGAAACATTGTGAAAAATGCTGGTCATCAGCTTTTTTTTTTTCACTTTTCACACAAAAAAAAATAATCAGGTGGGGCTCGAGCCCGAGACCTCCAGGTTACGAGTCCCACACTTTACCACTGAGCCACGCAGGACCCCATCAAGTAAACAAAGCCGGTGCTGAAATGCATTTGAGTTCAAATCGTATACCCTTTAACCCTTTCCCAAACGACAAATTTTGGACTGGTCCAAATTGAAAGAGTTTGCAGACGACAATTTTAAATTTGATGAAAATGGCAGAAAGGTCTCAAAAAGGGTAGAAAACACTGTGGGAAAAAGGAGAAATTGCTCGTTACGAGCAATTTCTCCTTTTCCCACAGTGTTTTCAAAAGACTTATACTGCAGACACGTGAAAACCAGGGCTTGTTTGGGAAAGGGTTAAAAGTATGGAAATTATTGTGAAGATGGCAATGTGTTATTGTGCGGTTAGTCAAAGTTTTTTCGTCGCTGACAGAGATAATGAATTATAAAATCAGGTAAACAGTAGCCAAAAGGTAGAGTGATCTGACAACTCTTGACCTACTCTTAAAATTCATTTTCTTTCGGCGACTGACCGTAGGACAAACCGATTGTCACCGTTCACAATAATTTCCATACTTTTGAATGGTATGATTTGAACTCCGATCTAAATGCATTTTAACACCCGCTTTGTTTACTTTTGGCAGCTGTTTAGCCATGCTCTGTGAAAGGGGGCTTAATGCATCTGCAAAAGGTATCGATTCAGATGAGCCTGTGCAATCCGCGCAGGCTGACCTGAGCCGAAATTTTTGCTACTGGTCAATTTTCTGCACCTCTAAGGACCATTCTACCTCCAGATTCAGTCGGTTGTTAGAAAATAATTATGGACTCTATGTATCCATAATTTTATGATGACTTGCTTTACAGGATGCATCACGGAGATGCATTAAGCCCCCTTTTTCCGGAGCATGATTCATTTTATATGAATAGAAAAATAAGCTTTGTTACAGCGAGGACTCGAACTCGGAACTCCTGGCTTACAAGCTCTATGCGTTGAAGCTACCAGTTCCTGTTTCCAGAACAGAACAGAACAATTCTTTTATTCGACCCAGGTACAAACAGGTACAACATGGGGTTATGACATACAAGTATATTATAAAAGTTTCCGGAAGGAGTGGAAGACGAAGACTGATTATCAACAAGGAATGAAACATGAAACGAAAGGGAGAAAGAGAGAGAGAGAGAAAGAGAGAGAGAGAGAGAGGGCGGGGGATTACTGAAGGGGAAAGACTGGGCTAGTACTCGGTATGGTCCTGTAGATGACCGCATCACGACGTTACCCGTTCAAACGCACAAAGTAGTTCGCGATACGATGATCTATATAGGTTATTGTTTCTAGTGAATCTCTGTGGCATGAATAGGATAATATGAGTCATCTAGGTACAATAAGGCTTCAAACTTCACGCTCCTACGATAATCGTAGAAATTCATAAACTTGGGTATTACATGCCGGGATATACCATCTAGCTTCTGTCTACAATAAAATAGAAAGTAGTTAATACTCAGATTTGTTATTTAGGCAAATTTATAATTCAAAAAAGTATTCGTACAGGATAGGGTGTGAAGTGAAGTACCGCAGTCAAAGATCAGGCAGTGCAAACGCTGCTCAGTCTGATCCCTGTCTACGGTCTTCCTAATTTTTACATTAGTATAGTAAGTTAAAGCGATGACTTTTTTCTACATTTCGCGGTCAGTTCAGCAATTAAGTAAAAAATTCACTTGAGGTAGCAAGAAAAATGACGGTCAGTCAGCAATGCAACCAAGACTCTGGCAAAGTTTCAGTTTTGTAACGGTTGCACTTTTAATTGTAGAACGCTCGCAAAACATTTTCAAACACAACGATTCCCGCATGATGTACTTCACGATAACTGTAATAGACAGATTTACATAAAATTAGCAAACTGTTATTGTTTAAGTAGCTCATTATGACCCGCCCAATTTCTAATGTTACTTCGTTAACGGCATGCGGGAAAAAAAAAAATTTACAGAGCAATAATCTAGGCAAAACACAACTTAACTCTTTCCCAGACGACAATACTTGTCCATGTTGAAATATTCGCAGACGATAAATTTTAAAAAAATTGCTGACATGAAAGAAAAGTAAACATTGTGGGCAAGTGAGAAGATGCTGGTTACCAGCATTTTCTTATTTTCCCACAATGTTTTCAAAAGTCACCTTCAAAAGTTGTAATAACGCGGAATCGCTCGGCAAATGGATACCATTACAACGGCAAACGCGAGAGCTTCATTCGGCACCTGTATGTTTCCGGTCCGATGACTTGGCGCGTGCAGCTGACAATGTAATCAGCCAATCAGAACGGCGTTACATCTCAGTGAGGACGCGTGCCGCCGCGTTAACCCTTTACCAATTGATTCAGCGTTTTGCGACCCTGGGAAAAAAACCCTCTCGAAAGTATTATCGAAAAACAAAAATGAGAAAATGAATTGACCATTATTGACTTCTTTTCCCGCACTTTTTTTTTCCAAAGAAAAAAAGAAATCAATATTTTGGTTCACGTTTAAATTGCATGTCTACAAATGCTTTGAATATGGACGATTCTATTTTTTCTTTTGTCCGGTAAAGAGTTCAGAGCAGCAACGCGTTGGTGTTTGATATCAAAGATGAATATCGAAATATAAATACTGCGTAACCATCTGATTTATTACTTGGCCGCCTGAGTGATGTTGCCTTTTTTACGGAGGGGTTTGAGTTAACCTTTTTATCGTCGTCCTTTGATGTTGTGACCGGTTCTCCTGGTCGAATTTCAATAAATTGTCAGCCCGTTTGAGTCTTTCTGTAGGGCAGAGCCATATAGCTCAGTCTCTAACGTACAATGCTGGTAATCCATGGATCTTGAAATTGATCCCCAACTTGGCCTATCTCTTTTCTAGGAGTGATGATATTCGTTGAGACATGATGTAAGTTATATACATGTATTCCTCTTCTCATTGCTGAAAAATGTTTCGAGATTTTTTGTAACATGGAAAGGTAGCCCCTGGGCTGAATAAGATTGTTGTGCGACGTACATCTATACCAGTGAAAGAAACCTTGTCCCGTATTAACAAACCATTCTTACTTTGTAAGTCTAGAAGAAGAATAAGAATGCAATTTACAGTGATTGGTGAATACGGGCCCTGATAAACAGATGACAAAGTTAGCTTTCGCCTTGATAAAACTATTCACTCCAAAACAAAAATATTGTCTTTTTCAGTCTGTTTCTACTTGATGTTTACCCATAATCCTTTAGTGTTAATTTTTTGGTTGATTGATGTATCGATTGGTGTTTTGCGCCGCTTTCAACATTATTTTAGCCATATCACGGCGACAGCTCACATATTCATGTATTTCCTACACTTTACCACTGAGCCACGCAGGACCCCATTAACTTTTTGTACGATCTCAACAACTGACGATGTCCCATTTGTTGGCACTAAAGGTTAAAAATACAAATAACGAATAGGAAAGTACATGGCAAGATCAGACTGCACGAATGTGCAGTCTGTTTTAGTCTACACTCTCTGCAATTAAGCAAACAATCCCATAGTTTAAAAAAAATCCTGAGGATACAGGCTTTTGGAAAAGGAGAAAATGTATGATAACGAAATTTTCTCCTTTTCCCACAACGTTTTCTACTCTTCTAGAGACAAATTTCAATTTTTGAGTCACACTTTCTCTGTCGACTGCAAATACTCTTAAATTGGACAAGTTTAAAATGTTGTCATTTGGTAAAGAGTTAACTTTCGTGGTCACGTGTGCCGGGATAGAGGTAATCTTAGCTGAGACTCTATAGCTTTCTACCAAACGACAATACATGTAGTTTAGACAAGACAAAAAGAAGGCATTTGCAGACCACAAATTGAACATGACTCAAATGGCAGAATATTTCTTTGAAACGGTAGAAATTATCGTGGCCAAAAAAGTTACGGGCATTTTCTCTTTTTTCAACAATTCCCTTTTTCCGTCGTGGTCGTTCAACCCCGGGACTGAGGGGTAAAGGGACAGGTTATATCGTACCTTTCTATTTACTATAAAAGTTACTCGACTGCGTCGCTTTGTGACATATTGACCCCGCCCCACCTGCCTGATTTTCCCACACTCCCTTAACCCTTTACTTGACGACAAAAATTTGGACTCGCCCATATTCGAAGCATTTCGCAGACGACAAATTAAATGGGGCCAAATTAGGGGAAGGGGTCAAAGAAAGGGTAGAAACATTGTGGGAAGAGAAGAAAATGCTGGTTACCAAATAGGACAAAAGTATTTGATAAAACGACCCCTCTCCGACAATGTTTGGTAAAGCTGCCTGGTGTGCTATGGGGACAGAGACAGAGAAACAGAAGTAGAGAGAGATGTGACTTTCTCGACCAAAATGGATTATTAATATTTCTTTACATGAATGCATGTGAAAGCAGTCGTAACGTAAGAGTCATTTATGCATTTGTTACACTGCTTTCCAAATTGGTCAGCAGCAAGGTGCCTAAGTTCGTCTCACATGAAGCAATGTACGAACCTATTTAACTTCATATATACGATATAGACCTAGGATCAGACTGCAAGTTCTGTGATCCATGCCGTCTGCAAAAGCCCCTGTTTCCACTTATGAAGGTTAACCCATACCCTGCTGAATACCTTCAAGTCGGTGGTAAAAACACAAATAGTGTTATTTCAAACTTATTATTTCTCTTTGAGAAAAATGTGTCCTTATCAGACAGTGTAGATCCAAAATCAGACTGCATTTGCTGTGCAGTCTGATCTTGATCTATACTGTTCGCAAAAGGTCAGTGAGTCGCGCTTAGCAGCATACGGGTTAAAGATTTAAGTAACTTGATAGCAGGAACACTACCTTTACAACATTATTATGATGGAACATTGCTAGCCGGAGTTTGATCTTTACGCATTACTAGATGTATACCATGATGACGATGCGTATTTGAGACAGGTCATTTGTTAGCCTTAGGCTGCTAAGCTCGACTGAAGGACCTTTGATGGACAACGTAGATCAAGATCAGACTGCACAGAACGTGCAGTCTGATCTTTGATCTACACTGTCCAATAGGGAGATATTTTTTCCCCCCAAAAAAATGCCAATGAAATATAATAGCAAAATTTGGGGTTTTATTATTGGATTGACAGTGTCTTTTCACCTATTTAACAGGATAAGGATTAATCTGTATGTGTGTGTTTCATTGTATGTATAAGTCGATGACGACTATTGTGGCATAGCTGCCGCTGCCGCTGCTTCTGCTGTAGATGATGATGATGATGATGATGATGATGATGATACAGCTACAGTAACGAATACATGTACAGAAAATAATCAAATATCAAAGCGATTATATGGGCAAGACTGTCTGACACATAATGAAACTCGTTTCGAGCAAGGAGGTCTCGATCGATTGTATGGTGTTTTACACCGTTTCTCCACATTTTTCAGTTATATCGCGGCGGCCGGTGCACCTGTCCATGCTTTCCTAGAGTTCACTTTTTACCTGTATTTAGTACAATTTTCTTCCAAAGCCACATGCTGTTTTCCCACATAACCATCATCGAAACAATGATCAGCGGTGAGAGAGGAATTAACCCTTAGGATTCTTAGCGCCACCCACTGACCTTTTGCGGACTGTGTAGATCAAGATCAGACTGCACAGAACGTGCAGTCTGATCTTTGATCTACACTGTCCGATAAGGAGATATTTCCCCAACCCGGATAACTTTGAAATACCAAGCATCTTGGTTTTTACCATCGACTAGAAAGTTTCATTTAAGTTATATAGCAGGATAAGGGTTCATCATTCGCAAGGGCTACAATTGCTGATAAACGCATGAAGCTTATTTATGCAGAAATTTTGAAGATGACAATTGTAATTAGGTATATACTGTAGAATTTTTTTTTTTCCCCGTTTTACCCCGATTTTCGAAAAAGTCAAACAAACTCTTATGCAGAACCCAAAACTAAAGCGCGTCTTTTCTCACGGCCCCACATTCGGCCCCCTTTGTTACAGTTGTTATCGCGGGTCCCTTTGCAAGCCCAATAATAGATTTAATCGTTCCCATTTACAGATGGGAGATTTTACCCGCATTCTATCATACTACGACACTTTTTACAAGGACACTTTAACCACACAATGCCGAGTTTTAACGACCCTGGGAAGGAAAGGTTTTGAAAACATCGTGGGAAAAAGAAAAAAATGCAGATAACCGTCATTTCCTTCTTTTCCCACTATGTTTTCTAACCTTTCAAAGTAAAACTCCGATCATGTGAGCGAATTTGAATTCGTCGTCTGCAGTTGCTTTCGATTTGTAACTGTCTAAAATTTTGTCGTCTGGTAAGGGTAGAGAGAAAGAAGGCATTATTATTCGAATGAGCAATCACTCCATTTTCTCATCCATGAAGTTAACCCTTTACCAAACAAAAAAAATTTAGACTGGGCCAAATTGAAAGCATTTGCAGACGACAAATTAAAGTTTGCCAAAATGAGAAAATTTCTCCCTGATAGAGTAGAAAACATTGTGGGAAAAGGAGAAAATGCTGGTTACCAGCATTTTCTCCTTTTCCCACAATGTTTTCAAAAGGCTTCTTTCTCTGGGGCGTTAAAAGTCGGGATTGTGTGGTAAAGAGTAAAAGATATTATTGCTTTTATCAGTTTAATGCGTTAGAATATTTGACCATATTTGGGGGTATTTCATTCTAAACATAGGATAAGAACGGTACGGACATTTTGCCAAACGATCCCGAGTTTAACCCTTAGGCTGCTAAGCGCGATTCACTGACCTTTTGCGGACATTGTAGATCAAGATCAGACTGCACAGAACGTGCAGTCTGATCTTGAATCCACACTGTCCGATAAGGAGATATTTGTCCCCAAGAATAACTTTACAGTAGCAATATTTTTGGTTTTTTATCATCGACTTGAAAGTTTGACTTTAGTCATTAATCAGGTTAAGAGTTAAACTGCGACTCTGGGGGAAAAGGCCTTTGAAAACATTGTGAGAAAAGGAGAAAATGTTGGTTTACCAGAATTTTCTCCTTTTTCCACAATGTTTTCTATCCTTTCAAAGAAAAAAAATCATCGCTTAAATTACATTTATTTTGTCGTCTGCAAATGCTTTCACTTTGGAAAAGTCTAAAAAATTTTCGTTTGATAAAGAGATTCCTTTACCACACAACCCCGAATTTTAACGACTCTGCAAAGAATGCTTTTGGAAATATTGCGGAAAAAGATGTAGATGCTTGTAACCAGCATTTCCTTCCTTTCCTACAATGTTTTCTCCTATTTTAACGCTTATCACAGTCATAGAACTACATTGAATTTGTCGTCTGCTAATGCTTTCAATTTGGACAAGTCTAAAATTTTGTCTTCTGATAAAAAGTTAACTCTTTACCAAACGACAAAATTTTAGACTGGTCCAAATTGAAAGTATTAGCAGACGACAAAATAGATTTGACTCAAAAATTAAAATTTGTTTTTGGTTGGGTAGAAAACATTGTGGGAAAAGGAGAAAATGCTGCTTAAAAGCATTTTCTCCTTTTCCCACGATGTTTTCAAAAGCTTTGTTTCTCAGGGTCGTTAAAAGTCGGGATTGTGTGGTAAAGAGTTAACCCTTTACCACACAGTCCCGAGATTTAGCTTCCCTGACAAAGAAGACATTTGAACACATCTTGGAATAAAGGAGAAAATGCTGGTAACCAGCATTTTCTCCTTTTTCCAAAATGTTTTCTATACTTCCAAAACAAAATTTCAAATTTTAAGTCACATTATTTTGTCGTCTGCAAATGCTTTCAATTTAGACGGGTTTAAAATTTTACTGGTTGGAAGAGTTAAAGGGTAATAACTCGATAACAAAATTCCGTCACATATGTCGCTATCGCACGTATGGACGAAGTGTAAAAACGGACGCAGTCTTTTGTTTGCCCAGGGCGACTAAACCCGTCTCGAGCCAGCTGCCGTTTATTTCAAACGAACATCTGTCGCTTGGGTGGGTTTTATACACGAGCTTTTTATAGATTAGAGTCCAATATTTTGTATCCTTTCGTATATGTGAGACACGTTTCGTACACTGGTCTCGAACATCGAGATAAATAATAACTAAAGAAGTGAGATTATTTCGAGAATCGATGCAATTCACAGATACTGCGGCGTACAAAGAGTAGATTTTATATACGAGAGTTGACATACCCAAACACAGTGTGGCAGGAACCTTCGATGTTGGCCTCTGAGATTTCAAAACGCTACAGTTAACGAAGATTCAAATTTCGGAGGATCAACTTTAGACATAGAGAGCTCTATAGAAAATTATTCGCTATGACACAATAAGGATATAGTTATGTCAACTCGCAGTTGAAAGGGTAAGCGATTTACTTATTAGTTCTTTTTGTGCTCTAAAGCATTCTCTATTAATTAACTCTTTCACTACTAACTCAAGAAATCCCCCCCCCCTTTTTTTTTCAAAGGTCTAAAAGAAGATTCTCACTGATATTTATGATGAATTGGGTCATAGTCTAGCATCAAGTAGCGGATGGTGTATAGATTAAAGATCAGACTGAACGCTCTTAGAATAAACATGTCTACATTTCTTTATCACAGGGGCCCTTACAATAAACATGCCTACTTATTTGACAAATTTCTATTTATTCATTTTTTATCAGTACCAGAAAGTACGTCAAAAGCCAGCATATTCAGCTACGCCATGAAAAAATCTGCATAGGCACAAGTTAGAGAAACCACAGAAATGAATAGGTGCACAGGCCGACGTAACTTAAGTTTTCAAAATACTAGTAATGTTGAAAACGGTGTATAAACACCAAACCAATAACTGTTTGTTTTGAACAAAAAGGTTACAATGCACCAGGAAAAAAATGAACTGACCTTTAAATAGATAACATTCATATTTAAATAATAATCATTTAGCAGAACCAGCGATCCCTGGCAGAACACAGAACTCAGTCATTTTGAAAGTATTGCAGACGACAAATTAGAACTTGATAACACAGTGACAGAATTTGTCTTTGAAAGAAAAGAAAACATTGTTCGAAAAGGAGAAAATGCAGGTTACCAGCATTTTCTTCTGGATGCCAGCACTTTTTCCTTTTCCACGCTGTTGCAAAGACCTACCTTCCTACAATGTTTTACACGCAGGATCGTCTGGTAAATGGTTAAGCCGATAGGCAAAACTTGAGATGTTTGTCTTTTTTGACAGTGTAGATGTCTCATTTGAATTAAAACCTAATCCTGCTAAATAAGTTAACCCTTAAGCTGCTAAGCGCGACTCACTGACCCTTTGCGGACAGTGTAGATCAAGATCAGACTGCACATAACGTACAGTCTGATCTTCGGTCTACACTGTCCGACATGGCGTTTTCTTTCCGGTGATATTAACTTTGAAACGGCAATATTTGGGTTTTCACTATTGAGTGCAAATTTTCGTTTCATTTATTTTGCAGCAGTAGTATAGATAATACTTGATCTGGCTCACACCCCCTTATCACCCCTCACCCCCCTTATGCAACAAAAAAGCTTATTTCATGTTCTATCTTAACTCTCACCAAAAATTTCATGTAACACGCACTCTCTCTAAACCGCATGCTCATGAAATCATGAAATCATAAACCAACGAACCAATAGGTGAAGCAAACATAATTAAATCAAACTAACCCCCATCCTAATCCGTTTACCTTTAATTCAATTATCACATCATTCCAACCCCCCTCACCCCCTCACCCACTAACTGAAAATTTTTCGAAAAAAAAAAAAAAAAAAAATTTAATTTAAAAAAAAAATTTCATCATCACGCATCATTGCTTCAGATATCTGAGATACCGAGTCAATGAGTCAATGAGTTACTGAGTTACCGAGTCAATGAGTCAATGAGTTACTGAGTCAATGAGTTACTGAGTTGCTCAAGACAAACCCCCCATCAACCAACGCGTCATGCAATGGCTAGCGGTTTATGAGTTAGTGAGTGGGGTGGGTTAAGATTTTGATAAAAAAAATGAATTTAAGGTAAAAGATCGCGCAGAGACAGTAGGTAAATAACCGAGAGATATTTACAAACACAGAAACAAAGATGTATTCAAGAAAAAAGAAAACAGGATGTAGCAAACATGGTATCATATTTTCAAGTAATGAATATTACAATTTCCAAGTTCCAATATCTGAGTTTAACGATATTGGAGCGAACATAATCGATTCTATAAAAAAATTCCTACAAGACAGGGTAAGTAATTCAAGATTAAAATGGGCCATAGATTTTTTAAAAGAGAAAAAGGTAAAAACAGAAGATAGAAATGAAAAAATGAAAGAGATAATAATAAATAATCTTGAAAGTATCATTGAAGAAAATAAAAAGCTTATTTCCACCCATGAAAATAAAATGAAATACAATAAACGAAAGGGAATCATATCAATAAGACAACATATTTATAAAAATATTGATGTTTTAAGAGCAATTCTTGATATTATTGAAGCAGATTTTACGAATATCAAGGCTGATAATTAAATCTGCGTAAACTTGATTTATGAAAAAAAAAATTTAAACAAAATTTACAAAAATTTTTAATAAAAAAAAAATAAATTTTTTTATTCCTTTGATAGAAATAAAAAAATGAATTTAAGGTAAAAAAATTTTTAAGTAAAAGTAGGTAAAATGGCAAGTTTTACTGAAAATAATAATGAAAACATAAGTGATAATAATGATAACAATGGTGTTGTCATACGATCACAAGAAGAGTTTGATGACTTGTTTTATGAAGAGGCAAGCACCATCAACGGTTTGTTTGAAAGTAGAGTAGAGGATATAATAGAAAAAGCAATAAGAAATCTTACCCGCTACTTTGATGCTGTGAAAGAGGAGGATCTTCAGATTAGGTTAGATGATTTAAAAAACGACATAGCTTTAGATACAGATGTTGATGAGATAAGAGAACAGATGGAGGAAACTTTAGACAAAGTGTTTGAGGATATAGAAGATGAAGTTATACAAGCTTTAAATGATAAACATTCATCTTTAGACAAGGATTGTGATTTTTTTAAAAAACAAATAATAAAGGAAGTAGCTGATGTGTTTGTCAAAAAATACTAAAAAAAATCATGTTAAAATAGGACTTAAATAATAATCCATGGTATATATTTCATCTTAAGATGATATATAACCCATATTAAAAGAGAAATATGGAAAAAATAAATGAAGAAATAGAAGCAAGTAAAACTGTAAAAGACAAACAGGCAATAGACCGGTTCCATTCAAGAGCATATGAGGATATTGAACATAAATATGAGTTATTTAAAGAAATAACAAACAGAGCATGTGTAACATTTTCCGTAGAGGAAAAAGAGTTCAAATACGTGGTAAATCTGGAAAAAGAATATAGAGAACTAGAAGAGTTTTATAAAAAAATAAATTGTTATACTTACTACCTAACCCATAGTATATATGGTGGAGTAATGCAAGAATGGTTTGATAAAAATTGTGAATTTGCAGACAATTGTTTCTATCTAGATCATCTAATATCTGAAAGAGAAGAACTAGAAAACGGTTTAATAAACATTGATGAATAAAAAAAAAAATTTAAACAAAAATTTTTCATAAAATAAAATGCTAGAACTAGAGCCAGATTTTAAGCAAAAGCTAAATGACCTACTTAAGGATAAATCAAATATTCATCCTATAAACACAAACAAAATCATTTACACAAATGGAACCGGACTAATGCCCTATAAAGACCCAAGATGGTTTAGTGATATCTACTATTACTGCAGTAAAATGTTTTATGAACAACCTAACGAGGGTAACCTAAACATAACATTTTATGCTGGTGGTAACAACATACGCGTTAAACATCAATTTAACAGTAAAGATTTAACCAATTTACTATCTCTCTTTAAACAAAGATTTATAGATTGTCCACATGAACATAGTTTCCTTGAAAGTTGTATTAATGATATTGAAGAATATAGTATAAACTTTAAGTTTATAAATATTTAACCCTTTTTCTGGGTTATATATTTTACATATCCAATTCTATCAATATAGCTACATAAGAATTAGTTACCTTTGGATTTTTTGACACAGTTTTAAAATTTATAACATCACATTGGTTAACCTCAATAGGAGGATTAAACTCTGTACAAGCACATAACTCATCACGATTTTTAATAATATTTTTTCCAGTTTCAGCAGATGATATGGTTATTTCAAGTATACTATCATTATCATCTTTTGGTAAAGTAACTAATGTACCTCGTAATATTCTTCCTGACGCGGATAAACAATAACCCCCCAATGCATGAGATGGACCGGATAAACCATTACCAAATGAAAACTGAAAGCTGTTTTTCTTAAGATCTCCCTTTTCCTCAGCCCACACGGTAATTATAGGTTTTGGTTTAATGCCCAATTTTTCATCTACGTAGGATTTTGTTGCTATATCTCTTTCTTCTACTGGGGTTACCGCATTTTTTATAGTAAAGCCTTGCATATTGATATCCGCGGAGGCCGTAAAGCTTCCATCAGGATTTTTTACAATGGCACCCCCATTATCAACATAATTTTTATTGACAGCAGAATCACGGTCTATTGGATTTGGTAAGCCGGTAAGTGGGTGAGTGTTCATATCTATTTTACCAGTTGCTAAGAAAACCCCAGCTTGGTTTTGTCTTAAAGCTCTTTTTCCTGCGGTGGCAGTATTAACAATGCTATCTACATAAAACTTATTTGCAGCTTGTCGATTTTTTATAGGTGAAGCAACATCATTAATCCTCCATCCACCCATAGAAATGTCACTACTTGATGTATATGAATCACCATCATGAATAAATGCGCGATTAGCATAATCTACATATCTTTTTGTAGCAGCATCCATCGGGGATGCAGGATCTATAAGATCCATTAAATGATACCCCTTCATGCTTATATCAGCAATAGCAGACCAGGTACCATCTTGTTCTTTTCGTATTGCATTAATACCATCTACATATCTTTTTGTAGCAGCTTCATTCGGCTCTTCAGGTTCATCTAAGTTTTTTATTTTATTAAAACCCATGTTTAGATACCCCTCTATATGATACCCCCCGTTTTCATCTAACAACCCTGAGCTACTACCATCAACATAACTCTTAGTAGCAACATCCTGAGGATTTACTGGATTACTAACCCTTGTTAATGTGTTACCATCCATATTTATGGAACCGGTAACGGTGACCGTTCCATCTTTACGTAAAAAGTTGTTAGTAATGTAAGCAAGTGATACACCATCACCGCTTGTTTTATCTTCATCCATTCTTCCAAATTTATCAACAGGCATAGTTTTTAATATTGCTAAAAACGTTTATTTAAAATATCTTGAAATTTATTACCCAAACACAACTCTTTAAGAATGTATAAACATAAATGTCCACAAAATACTTCACCTGCTTGTTGTAATTGATCCGTATTGTATTGTAATGGACTTTTTAAATAATCTATAATTTCGAGAGGTGGTTGAATACCATAACTATCAAAATAAATTTTTTTCTTTCCATCTTTAAACCAAGCAACCCAATGAGTACCGGGTCCGCCAGTAGCATCAAGATTTAATATACCACATTCTTTATTTCTTACTTTTTTAGGTAGGGCATCTCTTAAAAATGTTCCTCTAAAATTTTTTATTTTTAATTTTTTTACGGCATCCTCAAGCTCAAAATTGCTTAAAGGTTTATTTGGTAAAGTTATATTATCAATTAAAATATTTTCCATTTTTTATATAGTTAAATATTTACAATAGCATCGTTGTCAACCCATGTATTAAACTCATCAGAATAACCTTTCCACTTTACAAGAGATTTCTTTTTACCTTTTTTAATAACCTTTTCTATCCTAAACACCTCTTGGCTCGTTTTTTGTAGTTCCGGTTCATAAAAAGAACCTTTTATTTCTTCACCATTTAAATCTTCAATCTTATATGTTATAGGTGTCGTTTGTTTTACTTTGATAACCGTAAAAACCTCTTCAGTCCATCTCGTAGTATAACCTTTTTCAAAAGTCTTTTTCTTTTTACTTATCCTTACTTTGTCTCCAACAGAAAACTTCGGTTTAGTATCCTCCCTTACTTGGTCATAATCAGGATACAATGTTGTCCAAACTTTATTTTTATTCTTCTTCTTACTTGCTTCAATTGGCGACATCTTAATAGAAGAATGCCTCGTGTTGTTGTATTCCTTAACAAGATTTTGTAATACATCAATATATACATTTGTTGAGTGAGCAGAGAAATACTTCCACATTTTTTCTTTCATTGTTCTAATCCATCTCTCAACAACGCTTGATTTTTCCTCATTTTCAGTAGAATACAATTCAACCAAATCTTTAACATCTTTGTTATAAAACTCTTTACCTTTATCAACCCACATTTTCTCAGGCTTTCTTTCCTTAAAAATACTCTTCAGTGCAGCAGAAACAGATTTTCCTGTTTTATCCTTTAAGGGGACCAGCCAACCATATTTTGAAAAGATGTCAATGACAGCAAGAAGAAATTTTACTCCATGATTTAGTTTAGAAAATGCTTGCATATCTACTAAATCTGCTGCCCATATCCTATCGACACCCCCTACTCTAACTCTCCTTTTCTTAAATTTTCTTTTTACAGGTTTATGTAATTCTTCTGCTAGCTTTATATTTTCTAAATTTTTTTTTTACCGACACCCATACCAAATCTTTTCTTGGTTCCTATCAATGAGGAAACCAATCCTCTTTCCATTCTTTCCTTAATAGTTGGATTATAGATACCTTTTAACTCTTTAAGCATATTTGCATCACACACATCATTCCGTGTTTTAGTATCATTATGCTTAAGATAACAGATATCATGATGATATGCTGCTTTATCAACACGATTTACAGGCTTTGACCATTCTTTAGGTGTTAAATCAGGATTTAATCTTTTCTTTAACTTGGTGCCTGGACCAGTAAAATTATGACCAGGTAAGTGCATTTCAACAGGTAAGTTATTGATTGCTTTGTTTAACAATGAACCACCTTCTTTTTGTTTAACAAATTGTGTTTTCACGGTACCACAAATAGCGCATTTTCCTCGCACCATATTTTTACCATTTTTACTTACCGTACATTTTAAATCTGTAGTATCAGTTTTCTTTTTACATTTAACGCAATACATTTTTTATATATTAAAATATTTTTTTTTAATTAAAATATGGATATTGTTAATTTATCTTGGAATGAAACATTAGCAAAAAGATTTAACCATCCCCTTTTACCTAGGAGTATCAGAGGTTTGATAGTAGGCAAATCAGGATGTGGTAAAACTACACTTTTACTTAACCTTTTGTTAAGACCTGATTGGTTAGATTATGGTAACTTATACGTTTTTGGTAAAAGTTTGTTTCAACCAGAATATCGAATACTTAAAAAAGCTTTTGAAGAAAAAATACCAAAAGAATACATATTAAGGTTGTTCTCACTTAAAGATGAAGTTCAAAACCGAGATATTTCACCTACAGCATTAGTTGAAGAATGGGCAAAAACAATTAAGGAAAAATCTGATATCGATTGTGAATTTTTTGAATATGCTAGTGATGTACCTGACCCAAGAGATTTAAATGCATCAAATAAAAACTTAATGATATTTGATGACTTACTTTTAGAAAGACAAAACAAGTGTGAAAACTATTATGTAAGAGGAAGACATAGTAATGCTGATTGTTTTTATCTGGCACAAAATTATTTTAGACTACCCCGTCAAACTATTAGAGAAAATGCAAACTTAATATGCTTGTTTAGACAAGACTTAAAAAATCTTAATCATATTTATAGTGATCATGTAGGAGATGATATGACAAAAACAGAGTTTATTAATTTTTGTAAAAAGTGTTGGGAGATACCTCATGGTTTTGTAGTGTTAGATTTAACTAAGAACCCTAATGATGGAAAATATAGATGTGGTTTTGACAACTTTTACATACCACGAAATTACAAGGATTATAATTAAAAAATATATTTTTCATTAAAATATATTTTACAAATTTATAAAATGGAAGTAGAATTACTTGAAAAGATAGTAAAAAACACTAACCATAAAACATCATTTCAAATTATCGTAAGCGATAACAAAACAGAGTTTACAACAAGATTTACTCCTCCACTTAAATTAGAAAAAGATAAAGAATATGAAATAGCATTGGTTAATCTTGAAACTTATTATTCATTTCCTAATATTGATGCAAGCAATAACATTTTTGTTTATACACCAGATAATGGTGCAACATGGGTAAAAATAAAAATACCTGAAGGAAGTTATGATCTAGTTGATATTAATGATGTAATTCAACAAGAAATGAGAAAAAAGGGTCATTATGATGCTGTTAATGAAGAATATTATATTAGCATCTCAGCAAATACTAATACTTTAAAGTCTATTCTTGTTATAGAAAATGCATATCAGGTTGATTTTAACCAACAACAATCTATTGCTAAAATATTAGGGTTCTCTCGTGCTAAATATACACAAGGATTTCATGAATCAGAAAATGTAGTAAATATTCTTAGTATTAATAGCTTACTAGTTAATATAGATTTAATTTCAGGTAGTTATGTTAACGGTTCACAAAAAAATACAATTTATAGTTTTTTTCCAAATGTATCACCAGGATATAAAATTATAGAAAATCCGGTAAACCTTGTTTACCTTCCATTAACATTAAATGAAATACATAATTTAAGTGTATCAATTACTGACCAAGATGGAACATTACTCAATCTTAGAGGGGAAAATTTAACAATTAGATTTCATATAAGAGAAGCAAGATAAATATAAAAATGACAAACTATATTAATGCAAAAATAAATATATCAGACGGACAAAAGGAAAAAATTTTACATTCTTTTAGAAACAAAACTCCGGCAAGTATTCGTTTAAAGCATGAGGATATACATGGTAATGATGTAATAGCTTTAACCAAATCACAAGTAAATAAACTTACAAAAGCTTATAAAGGTGGTAAGGGGGCAACGTTTAGAATGTCAACTAAACAACTTAAGCATAATATGAAAGTAGAAGGTGGATTTTTACCTCTATTAGCAGGATTAGCCTCATCAGTTCTACCTACATTAGCAAGAACCGTTTTACCTGCTATAGGAGTTGGCGCACTATCTGGTTTGGCATCTTCAGGAGTACAAAAAGCAATGGGTAATGGTTTGTATCTTAAGAAAGGTGGTTGCGTCTGTCAAGTAGAAACTGATGGTGAAGGTTTATATCTTAAACCATACAAAGGTAAAGGATTAGGTTCCGTTGGTGATGGATTGTATTTAAAACAAGGTGGTAAAATTTATGATGGAAAAGGCCTTCTTTTAGGACCTAATAGCCCATTTGCTAATATTCCTATATTAGGTGCAATATTGTAAATTAAAAAATATGAATGTGCATAAATTTGGAAATGGAAAACATAAAATAGTTCAACCAAAAACTATTTTTTGGAAACCTGTAGAAGTTAAGTATCCAGCTAAAAAAGTTAATCCTGTTACATGGGATATTTTCACCCAACAACCATTAGTATTAGAAGGAGGACAAACGAAGACGATAGCCTTAGGTATTGGTTTCAATATGAGTAAAGGCTTTGTTTTAGTTTCTCTATCTTATGCTTTAAAACTTAATCAATTAACTATTACAAATGAAGTTACATTAGAAGAGGTGGATGACATGGTTACCACAATTACAAACAACTCTAATAAAATAAAAAAAATACAAGAAAACACATTTTTGTGTCGTCTTTATTACTCAATTTAAAAAAATAGTTGTTGTAAATAAAATGGAACTAAAAGAAAAGATTTATCCAGAGTTACCAGAAGAACGAAATATACCAAATGCACCATCATTAGAGCCAGTAATATCCTCAAGAGACAATGGTCAATCATTCAGGTTACAAAAGATATCAGAAATTCAGACTTTTCTAGAAAATGAAGTTAGGGAAAGAGAGCAACTAAGTAAAAAGTATTTAAAGATTAGTAAGAATGTGGACAATGTAGAAGCTGGACTAACCGTTATAGCACTAGGCGCCGGAGCAGGGGGAATCGCTTTACTATCAACCGTAGTAGCGATACCTGCAACTATGGTTCTAGAAGGCTGTGCTTTAGTTGTTGGGTTAGCCGCTTTAGTGGGTAAGTTTGTGGTTAGAAGAACCAGAACAAAATCTGAAAAACATCTTCAGATTAAAATGTTGGCTGATTCAAAGCTAAACACACTACTTACACATATATCAAAAGCAATAACAGACAACAAAATAGATCATTCAGAATTTACTTTAATTATGGAAGAATTGGAAAAATACAAACAAATGAAGGAAGAAATTAGAAGTAAGTCTAAGAAAAAAAGCAAGCTAGAGGAATCGGAGAGTTTAATAGAGAAGGGGCGAATAGAAGCACGGGAGGAATTCAGGAGGCTTGTAGAAAGGCATTCAAATTAAAACTAAAACCACCTAAGTTTAAGTGTTCTTGTGCATGTGAGATAAACAATACAAATTAAAAAATTTTTTTACTTTTTAAAAAAAAAATGTCATTTTTAAAGATACGAGACCCTTTAAAAAGGGAAGAAACAGTAAAAGAATATCTTGCAACAATGAAAAGAATTCGTGATAATCAGCTTGCAGAGAGAACCGGGGATATCGAATTACAAAAAGACCTTTCAAAGTTTTTTAGACCTATTACAGAAACACAAAAAGCTTCAACAAAGGAAATTACAGAAGGGCTTAGACCTATTAAAGAGGGGATTGAACAGCTACCTAAAGAGTTTCCTCAACAATTAATTCCTGAAGATGAATATGATGATGAAGAGGATTATGAAGGACTTACAAGACTAGATAAAATGTATAATAAAATGTTAAGTTTAAATAAAGGAAAAATGGATGAAATATTTGGTATTGAAAAAATTGGTGATGATTATTATATAGGTGATAAAATGGTTGATTATGATGGTAAATATATTATTATTGGTTATAAGAAATACTCATCATCAGATGGATTATGGAAACTTATTACATCAAGATATCCCCCTTCTATAGAAGAGTATAATGTAAATGATGAAGTTATATATGATGAAATATTAAAGGATACCAATGTTATGCACCGTGGTAATAACCCAAACAACCCCCACCCAAAAAGCAACAGAGGGGAGAAATGGGAAAAAATAATTGGTCCTCTTTGGAAAAGTGAAAAAAAAAGAAAAGAAGCAACAGGCGAAGGAATTACCATTATCCCTTCTGACCCTAATGCACTATTAGAAAGATTAGACCTCTTAATGGCAAGTAAAGGAGCTGGTCATACAGGTGTAAGAAATGAGTTGGTAAGTATTTGTGATGAATTAAAAAGACAACGTGTTTTAAATCCAAAAACTTATAAAAAATTAATATCTATACTATAAAAATGATTACATCACAAAAGAGAGGATTTAAAAGAAATTATGTTTATGGAGGAGCAGGAATATTTGATAGCTTTGTTAATTTTCTTACAAAATTCTTTACAAGCAGCGCAGCTAAACAAATTGCATCTTCAGCAGTTGATGTTGGTAAGAGCGTAGCTAAGGAAGGAGCAAAGAAAGCATTAGAGGTTGGAAAGACGGCAGCAATTGATGCAGGTAAAAAGTTAGTTCAAAAGGCTTTAACACCAAAATCTAAAAAGATAATAGAAAAATATACTCAAAAGCCTACTACAACAACACAACCTGCAGTGCAAAATATTAATACTTTAATAGATGGTGGTGCCGTTGCTATTCAAGGTTTAGTTAAGAAATTAAATAGTAAGGGTGGCGGAGTTAAAGTATTATAAAGTTAAGTTAAGTAAATTATTGCATTAAATAAAAAGAATGACTAATCTAAAATTTAATTTAACGCATTATGAAAAATACAATACAAAAAAGGTTAGTATCCTTTATGCAAATTTAAAACTTGATGAAGATTGTGAAGTAATAGATAGCAGTGATACAAATTATGATTATAAAAAGGTTGTTTTAAAATTGTCACCCGAAAAAGCTGATATCATTAAGGAATTTGAAGAAGATGTAAATCAATATCTAAAAAAAAATAATATGTCTAAGGTAACCATTCTTTACGGAAATAGAATTTATCTAAAAATGAAAAAAAACCTTTCAGTAGAAAAACTTAAAAATATTAAACTTAAGGGTGTGTATGTAGATGATGAAAACAAGTCATTCCCTCAACTATGGGCAAATTAATTTAATCAATTATAATTTGACTTAAAATTATAATTGCATATAATAAAATGGATATATTAAATATTAAAGCGCCGATTTTTAAAGACGATAGTATTAATGAATATGAATATCATGAGTATAACTATATTACAGGAACCAATCTTAACAACCCTGGAGGAAATATTAGGATTGATATTGAAACTCAAGATATTTTTTATCATCCTTCAGAGTCATATTTACAAATTGTAGGTAGATTAGTAAAAAATGATGATACCGCTTATGTACTAGGTGATGAGATAACCTTAACAAATAATGGACTGATGTATTTATTTAAAAATATTAGATATCAACTTAGTGGGCAAGAGATAGAAAGCATTAATTATCCTGGTCAAACTACCACAATGCTAGGACTGTTAAAATACCCTGATGACTTTTCTAAATCACAGGGGTTAAACCAATTGTGGTATAAGGATACAGGAGTTAATGCAGATAGTGTTATTAATTCTGGGTTTAAAGTAAGAAGACAATATATTTTTATTACCAATCCAGTTGGAACATTTAGTTTTAGGATACCATTAAAACATATATTTGGTTTTTGTGAAGATTATAACAAAGTTTTATATGGTATGAAACAAACTTTAACCTTAACAAGAAATAATGATGATGACGCAATTTTTAGAGATAATGCTGTTGCTGTTGGTAAAGTTAAATTAGAGAAGGTATCTTGGTTTATGCCTCATGTAGAGCCGGAAGATGGTAACAAGTTGGAACTTTTTAAATTTATCGAGAAAAAGGAAAAATTTCCAGTTGGATATAGAATGTTACAAAGCGATAGTATTACGGTTCCACAAGCAACCAGTTTTACTTGGAGACTTTCATCTAAATCATCTCCTGAGGTACCACGTTTCTTAATTGTAGGTTTTCAAACAGGAAAAAGTAATAGTCAAATAGTAAACCCTGCTATATTTGACCACGTAAATACTAAAAATATTTATGTAATGTTAGGTTCAAAAAAATATCCTACATATGATTATGATATAAATTTTTTAACTAATCTAATTAGTAGAATATATGGTGAAGCTGCTTCATTTAGAAAAAAGTTTTTTAACATGGATGAATTAGTATCAAACCCTAATATTAATCCTTCTGATTATAAATCCCTTTATCCTTTGTTTGTGTTTGATTTATCAAAACAAAGTGAAAGGCTTAAGTATTCTGTTACTGATATACATGTTAAAGCAACATTTGACGCACTTGTTCCAGCAAATACTGAGGCATTTGCAGTTTTACTTAGTGATAGACTAATTAACTTCCAGAGTGATGGAAATAAGATGAGTGTTGTGTATTAAGTAAATTTTTACTTAAATAAAATGAAAAAGGTTGCTGATTTTAAGAAAATATTAACAGATAACAATATTAAGTGGTATTCCTATTGGAGCAAGAAAAAGTATATTGATGTTTTAAAAGAGCATGGATTGTATCCTGAAGAGGAAGAAAAAAAATTTTTAAAAAAAATTCCTAATTACGAAAGATTAAAGTATATTGCTAAAAATCCAAAGAGGGTTACCTTAAAGGATGTTGAAACTGAAGAGGTGAAAGAGTTTCCATCGATTTACAAGGCTGGTAAGTATATAGATAGATGCCCTCAAACGATTGAAAACTGGAATGGTAGAGTATGGAATGGTAAATATAGAATTGATATTCTTCTGTGAGTAATTTTATTATTTATGAAAAAAATAATAAAATTTGACTTAAGGAGATAATATTTTATTTAAAAAAAAATGGATCGACAATTTGATAGATACAATGTAGCTGGATTAAGAAATTTAGCAAGGGAAAGGGGATTAAGAAGATACTCAAGGCTTAGACGTGATGAACTAATAACTCTTTTGATTAATACGGGACCCTCAATATTAGATAGAGACCCGGTTGCCTTTGATGCACCAATATTACAACCAACACCCTATATACCGCCAAGACAAAGTCCAACCAGGCAACAAACTACTTCAGTTAATGATTTGCTAAGGAGTTTAGAAAATGTAAGAGTAGAACAACCAAGTATAACACCAGAACTTAATGCTTTAAAAAATAAAATAAAAAGTTTATATGATGAAGAAAGAGAGGAAAAAATAAAAATATTACAAAATAGATCTGCCTTAAATAATTATGCAACTGAACATAAAATAGAAGGGATACCTGTTAAAACGGTACAAGAGTTTTTAATGCTAACAAAACCAACAATTGAAAAACTTTTAAGAAGCATGCATAGTCATAAAGTAAGATTAATTCTTCAATGTTTTATGGAAAGAGGAGAGGATAATAATAGACAAATAGTAAAAGCAAATTTTTCTTCTGGTAGTTATGAGATTTTCTTAGAAGGAACCAATATAACAGAAGTATACTTAAATATGATGGAAAGAATTATAGAAAATTTTATTAAATTTACTTCAAATGGTAGTGGTTGGTTGTTTAATAGTGTGGTTCATTTAAAGTTACATAGTGTTATTTATGAACCATTAAGAGCGGGTGATTGGTTACCCCTACCTAAGTGGATTGCTAATAAAAAGGCATGTATTAATATGAAAAGTAAGGATGATGAATGTTTTAAATGGTGTGTTTTAAGGCATTTAAATCCAAAAAATGATAATAAAGAAAGAATTGGTGATTTAAAATCTAAGGAAAATAGTTTAAATATGAAAGGAATTAAATATCCTGTTTCTTTACAGGATATAGATAAGTTTGAAAGGCAAAATCCAACAATTAGCGTTAATGTTTTTGGGATAGTAGAAGGTAAGGAAAAAATCAAACGTATTAGAGCTATAAAAAGTTTAAAAGAAAATCATATAAATTTGTTATATATTGAAGATGAAGAAGAAAAAACACATTATGTTTTAATAAAAAATATTAATGCTTTACTGAGAACACAAACTGCCTCTAATAATAATGTTAAGTATTGTATGCTTTGTATGAACCATTTTGGTAGTGAAGAACTTTTAGAAAAACATATGGAGCGTTGTGAAGATCATGATGGAGTTGATTTAATAATGCATAAGTTTGATCCTGAAAATCCTGAAAAAAATTTAATAAAGTTTGAAAACTATTGTAGAAAAATTATGGTACCATTTGCAGTTATTGCTGATTTTGAATGTATATTACAAAAAATAGAACCACAACAAAAAAGTAATACTATTGAAACACAAAAGCATATACCTGTAAGTTATAACTATCTAATTTGTCCTTCTAATGATAAAATTATGAAACCAGTATTAAGAGGATATGTAGGTGAGGATGCCGAAAAACATTTTATAGATACTTTAACTAAGGATACCAAACAACTTTATAATGAATTTTATAAAAACCCAGTAGAAATAGAAAAATTAACTGAAGATAAAGTTAGAAAACATAAAAATGAAGTAAAATGTTGGATATGTGGTGGTAAATTTACTCATGAAAATTATAAAGTAAGAGATCATTGTCATTTTACTGGTGAGTATAGAGGTGCCGCACATAATGATTGTAATCTAAAAGCAAAAGTTCCTGATTTTATACCTGTTTTCTTTCATAATTTATCTGGTTATGATGCACATATTTTTATTAAGTATCTTGGTAAAAAAAGTGGTAGAATTGATTGTTTACCTAACACAGAAGAAAAATATATTAGTTTTACAAAACATCTAAAGGTAGGAAATAAAAATATTAAATTAAGATTTCTTGATAGTTTTAAGTTTTTAGCTAGTAGTTTAGAAAAAATTGTAGAAAATTTAAAAGATGAAAATTTTAAAAATTTAAAGTATTATTTAAAAAATCATCGTGGTGGTTATACAGAAGAAAAATTAAAATTGTTAAGTAGAAAGGGTATCTTTCCTTATGAATGGATGGATAGTTTTGATAAGTTAAAAGAAACACAACTACCACCTATAGAAGAATTTTATTCAAGCTTAAATGGAGAAGGAATTTCAGAAGAAGATCTGGCACACGCGTTAAAAGTGTGGGATGTTTTTGGTTGCAAAACTATGTCTGATTATTTACAACTATACAATGAAACAGATGCAATACTTTTAGCCGATGTTATGGAAAACTTTAGATTTTCTATGCATAAAGAATTTGGTTTAGATCCTGCTTGGTATTATACTTTACCTGGATATGGATGGGATGCTATGCTTAAGGTAAGCGAAACAAAATTAGAAAAACTTACTGATATTAATATGCTTAACTTTTTTGAAGCGACAAAAAGGGGTGGCACTTGCATGACAAGTATTAGACATTTTGAAGCAAACAATAAGTATATGGGTGATGAGTATGATTCAACTAAACCTAGTATATATGGGTTTTATATTGATAAAAACAGTCTTTATCCTTGGGCTATGAGTAAGCCTTTACCTGTAGGCGGTTTTAAGTGGATGACTAAAGAAGAATTAAATAATTGGGAAAAATATCCGTGTACCCTGGAGGTTGATTTGGAGTATCCTAAAGAGTTACATGATTTGCATAATGAAATGCCTTTAGCAGCAGAAAAATTAAAAGTTAGTAAAGTAGAAAAGTTAATACCAAACTTAAATGATAAGGAAAAATATATACTTCATCATGAAGCTTTAAAGACTTACCTGAGATTAGGATTAAAAATTAAAAAAATACATCGTGGAATTAAATATCAAGAGAGTACCGCTATTAAAAAATATGTTGATAAGTGTGTGGCTTTAAGAACACAAGCAAAGAAGGATAAAAATAAATTTTTAGATAATTTATGGAAATTAGCAATGAATTCTGTTTTTGGTAAAACCATGGAAAATATAAGAAATAGAGTAAACATAGAATTAGTTAATGGTGAAAATAGTGAACGATTTAAAAAGTTAACAGCAAAACATAACTTTCATAATCATACTATATTTGATGAAAATTTGGTTGCGGTACATATGAAAAAAACATGGATTAAATATGATAAGCCAATTTATTTAGGAGTAAGTATACTCGATATTAGCAAAACAACTATGTTAGAAGATTATTATAACTATTTTAAAATTAAATTTGGTGAAGATAAAGTATTTATGTGCTATACTGATACTGATAGTTATGTTTTAAAAATAGAAACTGAAGATTTGTATGAAGATTTAAAAGAGGATGCCAATGATTTGTTTGACTTTAGCAATTATCCGAAAAATCATCCATTATATAGTGATAAAAATTGTAATGTGTTAGGTAAATTTAAGGATGAAATGGAAGGAGATCTTTTAACTGGATTTGTAAGTCCTGGAGCAAAAACTTATGCTATGAAAAAATTTATCTTAAGAAAAGATAAAAATGGTAATGCGTTAACTGATAAAAATGGTATGTTTGTTTATGAAGATAGTTCATCAGAAACTAAAAAATGTAAAGGAGTTAAAAAGTCAGTAATAAAAAAAGACCTAAAATTTAAAACTTATAAAGATTGTTTGGATACTGAAAAAGATATTTGTGTAACTATGGGAGGAATAAAAAGTAAACTTCATGAATTAACAACTATAAAAATGAATAAAATAGCATTAAGCTTTGAGGATGATAAAAAGGGTTTGATACTGAGGGATGGAAGTTATAGAACTTTATCATGGGGTCATTATAAGCTGACCGATGAAACAAAATAAAATATTTAATCTAGTAAAAAGATTAAATATTTATAATTTTTTTTATCAAAATCTTAACCCACCCCACTCACTAACTCATAAACCGCTAGCCATTGCATGACGCGTTGGTTGATGGGGGGTTTGTCTTGAGCAACTCAGTAACTCATTGACTCAGTAACTCATTGACTCATTGACTCGGTAACTCAGTAACTCATTGACTCATTGACTCGGTATCTCAGATATCTGAAGCAATGATGCGTGATGATGAAATTTTTTTTTAAAATTAAATTTTTTTTTTTTTTTTTCGAAAAATTTTCAGTTAGTGGGTGAGGGGGTGAGGGGGGTTGGAATGATGTGATAATTGAATTAAAGGTAAACGGATTAGGATGGGGGTTAGTTTGATTTAATTATGTTTGCTTCACCTATTGGTTCGTTGGTTTATGATTTCATGATTTCATGAGCATGCGGTTTAGAGAGAGTGCGTGTTACATGAAATTTTTGGTGAGAGTTAAGATAGAACATGAAATAAGCTTTTTTGTTGCATAAGGGGGGTGAGGGGTGATAAGGGGGTGTGAGCCAGATCAAGTATTATCTATACTACTTGCAGCTTCAGGGTTAAATGAAACTTTCAAGCCAACAGTAAAAACCCGAATAATGTTACATGTATCTCAAACTTACTTTTTGCAGAAAAATATCCCTTCATCGGACAGTGTAGATCCAAGATCAGACTGCACGTTCTGTGCAATCTGATCTTGATCTACAATGTCCGCAAAAGGTCCGTGAGTCCCGCTTAGCAGCTAAACCGGGTTTAACCCTTTCCCAAACGACAAATTTTGGACTGGTCCAAATTGAAAGAGTTTGCAGACGACAATTTTAAATTTGATAAAAATGGCAGAAAGTTATCAAAAAGGGTAAAAAACACTGTGGGAAAAGGAGAAATTGCTCGTTACGAGCAATTTCTCCTTTTCCCACAGTGTTTTCAAAAGACTTGTACTGCAGACACGTGAAAACCAGGGCTTGTTTGGGAAAGGGTTAAAACAAATTCATTAAGAATGGAAAGTCGAAAATGGCGTTTCAGCCAGAATGACACATATAGTAGAGACAGTAAACACAAGATCAGATTGCACGGAACTCGTAGTCTGATCTTGGATCTATGTTTTCCGTAAAATCACAGAAAGTAGTCTCCGGTAATTTGTCGCAATAAATGATGATTAAGCACGCTTGAAAAACCAAACGCTTGTAAACTTTAAAGCTCATTCAAGGGCACGCTTGCCCTTTTAAGTATTACATGTATATGTTTTTCTGTCTGGTCCTTTTACATCATACAATCATAACAATTTTAACCATTAGGCTGCCAACCGCGACTCACTGGCCTTTTGCGGACAGTGTAGATCAAGATCATACTGCACAGAACGTGCAGTCTGATCTTGGATCTATACTGTCCGATAAGAAGATATTTTTATTCAAAAAATAAGTTTGAAATGACATTATTCGGGTTTTTTCTGTCGGCTTTAAAGTTTTATTTGACTTATTTAGCGGGATAAGGGCTAAAAACATGGTTCCCTGCTCAAATGAAATAATGGAACACAACTTTAAGATAGTCACAAAGACCTGATTTTGACACTTTAGAAAAATGTATTGAAATACATTTCAGTCATGCCCTGGCAAAAGGGGGGCTTAATGCATCTCCGTAAGCCATGATACCAATCAAACCATTACATAATTATGGATCCATAATACCCACTTTTTTTTAACAACCAACTTAACTCTTTACCTCACAATCCCGACTTTTAACGACCCTGAGGAAAAAGCCTTTGGAAAACATTGTGGGAAAAGGAGAAAATGCTGGTAACCAGCATTTTCTCCTTTTCCCACAATGTTTTCTACTCTTCCCTAAACAAATTTCAACTGTTGAGTAACACTTATTTTCTCGTCTGCTAAAGCTTTCATTTTGGACGGGTCTAAAATTTTGTCGTTTGGTAAAGAGTTAATCATACGGTAGACTGGTCCTTGGACATACAGAAAATTGACCAATCGCGATAAGTTTTGGTCCCAGTCAGCGGGGACTGTGCAGGCAGACCTGGGTAGATACTTTTCGCAGATGCATTAAGACGCCTTTCCACAGAGCCTGGCTTATTTATGTTTTACGTCGGTCGTTCCAACATCACTTCAGTTATATCACGGCGAAAGCTCACGAACTCACGGATGTCCGAAGTTTTCCTAGATCTACACTAGGGCTCTGAAGTGTCTTGCCAAGTGACACTCCCACGAAAAACCCAGTGCTTCGAGAAAGGATTGAACCCGGACTCTCCGGGGTACCTCCTTACACCGTAGCATTGAGCCATGCAGGACTCACTATAGACTAGTATCAGTCTGTTAACTAGAGCATTTTCATTTAAAAAAAAAAAAACATTAAATAAAATTGTAAAACAAATACACTCATATAATGTTCTCAAGGCCTGTATTTTAGATAAAGAGCAAGTAACAACATATATTTCTGAGTACAGTAGTTGTGTACCTTGTTTATTAGAATGACTAAAATGCAGGACCTGAATGCCAGGCTAGACTCACTATAGAAAGAAAATCTCGACTATGTATTAATTAGAGTATACCTCTTAACCCTTTGCCAGACAGTCCCATGTTATAACGGCCATGATGAATAAAGCTTTCAATGATTGATTGAATAGTGTTTTATGCCACTTTAAACATTATTTCAGTCATATCACGGCGACAGCTCACATATTCATGTATTTCATGGGTTTTACTAGTACTAGGCTAGGGCTCCGAAGTGTCATGCATAAGGACACTCCCACGAAAAACCAAATGGATCGAGTGAGGCTCGAACCCGGGGCCTTTAGGTCACACTTTACCGCTGAGCCACGCAGGACTCCAAGAAAGCTTTCAAACAGAAGAAAATGCTGGTAACCAGCATTTTACCTTTTCCCACAATGTTTCAAATACAAATCCCGTCACTAAAGCCACCGTTATAAAAGGTTAATTTGTCGTTTACAAAATGCTTTAACTTTTTACAAGTCTCAAATATTGTCGTCTGGTCTAGAGTTAAAATTTCCAAGTACATAGTCGGGTAAGAACCGTTGGCAAGTCCTCAGCAAGCAGTGCAGCTGTTGTTATCATTATTTGTTTCAAGCGGTTATGATTTAATTCTTTATCAGACGACAAAATTTGAGGCTTGTTCAGATTGAAAGCATTTGCAGACGATAATTAAATTAAGCGTGTCTAAAATGATGGGAGTTGTGGTTGAAAGGGAAGAAAACTTTATGAAAAAAGGAGAAAATGCTGGCTACCAGCATTTTCTCCTTTTCCAGTGATGTTTTCGAAAGTCTTTTTTCCTAGGTCTTTAAAACACAGAATTATTTGGTAAAGAGTTAGAAACGAGAAATATCTTTAAATTTGCCAGCTAATAGGCATGGGGCTTTACAATAAACATGTCCACATTTCTGACCAATGACAAATTTCTATTTATTCATTTGTTATCATTATCAAAATTATGTCAAAAGCCAGCACATTCAACTACGCCGAAAAAAAAGAAGTTTAGGAAACAATGGTTAGCGAAAAGAGAGATTGGAGTCCTAATTGCAAGTCTTCGAAAAGATTTTGGAGAAGTACATTATCTCCTTTTTCCCCAATGTTTTCAAAACCCGTCCTCTTAAGGGTCTTTAAAACACAGAATTGTGTGGTAAATGTTTATAATAAGAACCAACTTCGGCGCTTTTGATTATCATTACAATTTTCAAGGCTCTAGTGTGTCTTACCGACTGTTTCTTTTTACAGATTAACGTCACATACAACGAACCTAGTCATGGATGAAGGAGTTAGTCTAGTTTCCGGTGGACATCTGACATCATATCCGGTGGTAACTTCTCTACCAGCGCCATATTTACCGGAAGTTGGTACATCCGAAAGTTTTCAAACACCTGTCTCATTTGAGTATATCAAAGGCTATTTAGACTGTGCTGCGGAATCGATACGATTTCTCACAGAAGTAGAAGGGTTACCGTTTGACCATCCAATCGTTGAAGGCCTACAGCAAAACTTTAATTATCACATGCAGATTTTAAGAATGCAGCTGTTACTTCAGCAAGTTATACAGACTGAGCTGGTTGCCAGTGTGGACGAAGTTGAAAGTACTGATCCAGAAGAATTGGGTAACAGCGAAACGGAAGTCAATACTGAAACCGTGCAGTCACGTGAAAAGAAAGCGGGTAACCAGTGTGACGACGAAAGTGTTGCCGCAGATATTGCGGAAAAAATATATAGTCTTTTGTACTCAAACGATAAAGAAAATGAAGATTCTGACCTCTCAGACGCTGAACTGTCTCAGGATGAAGGGTTTCATGAAATATTAGAATTAGAATAACTCAGTGCAATTGTTGATGCCATTATTACCCATTGAGCTTCATAGACGAACACAGTGGCTTTTGCGGATGGCAAGGATCAAGTTCAGACTGCGCAGAAGGTGCAGTCTGATCTTGGATCTCTACCGTCCGATTGTTTAAACCCATTACACAATTCCGAGTTTTAACGACCTTGAAAAGGAGGGTTTTTGAAAACATTGAGGGAAAAGGAGAAAATACTGATGACCAGCATTTTCTCCTTTTCCCATAATGTTTTCTATCATTTCACAAATAAATCTCTCAATTTGAGCTTCATTTAATTTGTGTTCTGCTTTCGATTTGGACAAGTAAAAGATTTTGACGTCAAGCTTGTACGACAGGAATCTTTCTTGGTTTCAGTAGATTGTATTTTCAATCGTCGAGAAAGTTCGAGCCTATATGCCAGCTGCTAGAGTGAAGGTTGGCTCAATTTTCGGACGATTTGGACAGAGATTGAACTGCACAAAACATGCAGTGTGATCTAAATTCGAAACTGACCGACATTTTGTGTGATTCTCTGACCAAAGTAGTCTTGAAATCCCTTGAAATCGGAGTGGGGGAAAAATTATTTTTATTTAATCTGAAAATACCGTTTTCCTTTACATGTATTTGGCTCGTTTTAATTCTAGAGTAAAGCTCGGCCTGTTTTTTCTAATATGTTGTTCGAAAATAATCCTTTGACATTAACAAAGGCAGTCATTTGACCAGGAAAATCATTACATGCATTGAAAAAAGTATTATTTGAGGTATCTTGAGTGTACTTTGTTACATATGATTGCAATTGCAATGTCTATTTTATAATGCCGATTGCTCTCGCCATATTTATTAGTACATAACCCTCAAGTGTGACGGTCATCATTGGTACGGAATATGCCGAGAAAAGTTGACGAAAAATATCGGATTTTGCCGATGTAAGTGTAATCGATAACCCTCACCGCGACTGTCGCAAAAAATATGTGAGCAAACTCTTGCTTCGACATTTGCCCTTTACCAAATGACGAAATCGAAAAATTGTCCAAATCCAAAGGATTAGCTGACGACACACTAAATGTGATTCACATGTGGGAAAATTGTCTTTGAAAAGCATAAAAATATTGTGGAAAAAGGAGAAAATGCTGGTTACCAGCATTTTCTTCTATTTACCACAATGTTTTTTAAAAACCTTCTTCCTCAGAGTCGTTGAAACTCGGGATTGTGTGGTAAAAGGTTAAACCAGGTGCAAAGATCACAATCAGACAGCAAAATGTTAGATTTGACAAAGCTGTAAGTATGTGCACACGACAAATTATATGTGACTCACGTGATGAGATTTGTCTTTGAAGGAGTATTTAGCAATGTGAGAAAACAAAAAAAAAAAGCTGTTTACCTTTTAAGTAACATCCCGAGTAAAAACGACCCTAATGAATAAAACTTTTGTAAAAAATAAAAATGTGGGAAAAGGAGAAAATGTCAGTTAATCAACATTTTTTTTCTGTTTTCCATAATGTTTTCTACCCGTTCAGAGACAAACCCAATTGTTTGAACCATATTTCATTTTTCATCTGCAAATGCTTTCAATTTGGATAGTCTAAAATCTTGTCGCTTTGTAAAAAGGTAAAGATTTTTTTCATCTTTGTAAGATCACACTTTTCACGTTGAAGTGAACAGCTCTCTGGGAGACGGGGGTTTAATGCATGTCTATGATGCATTGTATTAAGCAAGTCATTACATAATTATAGACCCATAAAGTACATTTTGTCTAACAACCGACTGAGTAATGATGCAGAATAATCCTGAACCCTTTACCACACAATCCCGACTTTTAACGACCCTGGGAAAGAAGCCTTTTGAAAACATTGTGGGAAAAGGAGAAAATGCTGGTAACCAGCATTTTCTCCTTTTCTCACAATGTTTTCTACTTTTTCCAAGATAAAATCCAATTTTTCAGTAACATTTATCTTGTCTTCTGCAGGTAGTTTGCATTTGGAGCAGTCTAAAATTTTGTCGTGTGGTAAAGAGTTAAACATCCAGAAAAGTTAGAAACAGGCGAACGTTTCGACCCATGTCTGCCTGCACGCATTGTGCAGACTGACCTGGCACGACTCATTTTTTCAGTTGCATTAAACCCCTTTTTAACGGAGCATGATTCAAGAAGCTTTTAAAACCGTGAAATTTCATAGATATGATCTTTCTAAACATCTCATTGATTCCATCATAATGGTATCTTTGGATTCCACGTCTCAGCACTGCAGAGGAGATTTTTAAGTCTAGAATCATATTTTCTCTAAATTTCATATTTATTTCAGTTTATTTTTTGACAAAATATGCCATATACATGTTTTATACCTTTTTTTTTTGTAGCGTCAATATTTATTATATTTTGATTTTCTTTCTTTTCTATTTTATGTCGTGTGTTTCTACGTTGTCAAACTTATTTAACTGATAACATCATGTTAGCATTCAAGATGTTGTAGATTGCACCTAGCATAGATTTAAGATCAGTCTATGCTTTTTATACAGCTCGATCTTGGACCACACCGTCCGCAAAAGTCACCTAAAATCATGCTCAGCATTTTATGGGTAAAATATTTACCACATAATCTCGGATTTTTACGACCCTGTGGAAGAGGCCTTTTGAAAATATTGTGGGAAAAGGAGAAAATGCTGGTAACCAGCATTTCATCCTTTTCCCACACTGTTCTCCCTCACCATCAAAAACAAAAATCAACATATGACCTACATCTAATTTGTCGTCTGCAAATGCTTTCAGTTTGATCAAGTCTAAAATTTTGTCATTTGGTAGCGTTAACTCTTTGCCAGACGATCAAATTCAACTACTCCAAAATGAAAGTATTTACAAGATTACAAATAAAGGAACGCGCGTTTCAGACTATTGGATTCGTCATTGAAAGGACAGAAAGCATTGTGGGATATGAAGAAAATGCTGGTTACTAGTATTTTCTTCTTTTCACAGATTGCTTTAAAAACCCCTCTTCCTCAGGGTCGTTTAAACGCCTCAATGTGTGGTAAAAATCTCGTCCTCTTCCTTTATTTTCTCTATGTCTCAATTATGTCTCAAGTTTTACTATTCAGTAAACAACTTTTCTATGATAAGAATTCATCTGATAGAATACATATGAGCCACGTTCTGTGAAAAAGGGTCTTAATGCATCGGCAAAAAGTATCGACTCAGATCAGCCTGCGCATTCCGCGCAGGCTGACCTGATTCGAAACTTTCTGCTATTGGTTAATTTTCTACTTCATGAATCAGTCTGTTTTTTAGACAAAATGGATTTTATGGATCCATAAATATGTGATCACTGGCTTGGTGTTATGCATCACGGAGATACATGAAACCCCTTTTTGTCAGCGCATTGCTCATATAGTCTGATAAACTCAACTGACTCCCGTAGAGGACTCATACGGTTTTTCGCGGAACATTTTTTTTTTTAAATCATTGTGGCAGAAAGCGAAAATCCTCGTTACAAACATTTTTTCTTTTTTTTCCCCACAATGTTTCACATACATTCATGCAATGAAAGCTTTATTTATGCTCATTTCCATGTTCCACAAAACGGTCGACTCAAATTCGTTTTGGGGGGAAAAAAGGAGTCCGCATGTCAAACCAGCATTAATTTGGAGTGCTTCTGTGAGTGTCCGCGCTTTTAATAAACTGGTACCCCTCGTACCTCGTATAAATCGTCCAATAGATAAGACACACTTTTCAAAAAGCGTTCTTACAAAAAGATGACTTTTCTTTTCTTCTATATTATACTTGTTATATCTTGTTTTGAATAAAAAGTGTTGTTGATCAAAGGTTGGAGAGGTTGTTCTATTCTACATTTATTCATTTTATAAATGAGCCATGCTCTTTGAAAAGGGGGCTTAATGCATCTGCAAAAAGTTTCAGCCCAGGTCAGCCTGCGCAGTTCGCGCAGGCTGACCTGGGCCGAAACTTTTTGCTTTCGGTCAATTTTCTGCATGTCAAAGGATCATTCTACCCGAAGATTAAGTCGGTTGTTAGACAAAATGGTTTTTATGGATCGATAGTTATGTGACGACTTGCTTGGTATTATGGATCACGGAGATGCATTAAGCCCCCTTTTGACAGAGCATGGCTCAAATATATTCAGTTTAACTGATGTGTTTTCATGGCTACAAGTCGTCTTAAGGGAAGCAAATGATAATCGTACGAAAGATACCAGGTGGGTGCTTATAAAACTTTTTTTTTTTTAAATCCTCGACTCAGCCGAGCATGAAACTTCAAAATGACAGAATTAATTTGATACACCTCGGAGAGCATTTTTTTTTTTTATTTACTTTTCTCTTTCTGTCTACTTATTATCCTGCTAAATAACTAAAATGAAACTTTCAAGTCGATAGTAAAAACCCGAATATTACTATTTCAAAGTTATTTTTTTAGGGAAAATACCCCCTTATCGGACAGTGTGGATCACAGATCAGACTGTGCGTTCTGGGCAGTCTGATCTTGATCTACACTGTCCGCAAAAGGTCAGTGAGTCGCGCATAGCAGCCTAAGGGATAAACGAAAGTCTTTGTTTCTCGTTTTCATAATTGCAGAAGAATTGATGAAATTGAGTTTGAGTATAAACTCAGGTGAGTTTGAAATCAAGTTTTATAAGCATGGGCCGATCAGATCTAGTTGTAATGGAGAAGGTATTTTAACCATTTACAAAGTAACCCCGCTTTTACACGAACCTGCAGGGGGTCCTGCGTGGCTCACTGGTAAAGTGTAGGACTCGTGACCTAGAGGTCCCGGATTCGAGCCTTATTGGATCCATTGAGTTTTTCGTGGAAGTGTCCCTGGGTAAGACACTTCAGAGCCGTAGCCTAGTACTGGTGAAACCCAAGAAATACATGAATATGTGGCCTGTGATATGACTGAAATACATTAATATGAAAGCGGCTTAAAACACTATTCAATCAACCAATCAGTTATACGATTCTGTTGAAGAAAGCTTTAATAACATTGTGGGGAAAGGCAAGCTTCATTATCCCCATCAACCACAATGTTTTCTATCTCATCAAAGACAAATCCCAATCATTCGAGCCACATTCATGTTGTCGTCTGCAAATGTTTTCAGTCTGGGTGTGTCTAAAAAGAAAATTCAGGTAAGAGTTAACCCTTATCCTTCATCCTCGGCTAAATAAGTTAAATAAAACTTTTAAGCCTATAGGAAAAACCCGAATAATGTTACTTCAAACTATTTTTGGAGAAAAATACCTCCTTTATCGGACAGTGTTGATCCAAGATCAGACTGCACGTTCTGTGCAGTCTGATCTTGATCTACACTGTCTGCAAAAGGTCAGCGAGTAGCGCTTAGCAGCTTAACCCTTTCCCAAACAACAAATTTTGGACTGGTCCAAATTGAAAGAGTTTGCAGACGACAATTTTAAATTTGATGAAAATGGCAGAAAGTTAATAAAAAGGGGTAGAAAAAACTGTGGGAAAAGGAGGAATTGCTCGTTACGAGCAATTTCTCCTTTTCCCACAGTGTTTTCAAAAGACTTGTACTGCAGACACGTGAAAACCAGGGCTTGTTTGGGAAAGGGTTAAGCGTTAAAATATGACTATTGGAAAGAGAAACTGTAAAAACCCAGTCTTCTATTAATAGATAATACGTATACATATAAAAAAAAAATCTACACATATCAATATGTTAAATACCTCTACCACACACTCTCGCGTTTTAACGACCCTGATAAAGAAAGCTTTTGAAAGCATTGTGGAAAAATGACAAGAGGCTGGTCACCAATATTTTCTCCTTTTCCCACAATGTTTTCTACCTTTTTAAAAACAACACCCTTCGTTGGAGCCATTTTCGATTTGTCGTCTGCAATTACTGTATTTGAACTTCCGGGTAAGCCTAAAATTTCGTCGTATGGTAAGGAATTGACCCTCTACCAAACGACAAAAAGTAGATTTGTCGGTGTAGAAAGCACTCCATAAAGTGATAATTAAACATGGCTTAAATTACGTGATTTTCCTGTAGAAGGGTAGAAAACATTGTGGAAAAACGAGAAAAATCTGTTCCCTCAATGTTTTCATTGCCAAACCTTCTGTGCCAAAGTCGGTAAAATTTGGGATTGTGTGGTAAAGGGTTAATGGTGATGATAGATTTTATTTGACTTATACATGTACAAGTACATTATCTCGTCATAAACAATAGCAATGATAAACAACCGATAGTAAACCAAGGGCGATAACTGTTACATGTGTATATTATAAAACGTGAAGAATCTACTCTATATTTTAAGCGCTTAATTTCGTATAATCTTGTTTTAAGTGTAGTATTTCCGCCTCAGTGTTTCAAATCCCCTTTTATAGATATGTTTTCTTTTGTCTGTTTCGTATAATTTTGAACCAACTGTAGAGAATATATTAATATTATTATTATCTCCTACACTGCTAAAAAGAAAAAGAGTGAGAAAATAATGAGTTTTCATCCAATAGTAAAAACCAAATGTTGCAGTTTCAATTTCTTATCGTCTTAAACATTTCCTCCATCGGACAGTGCTGATCATAGATCCAAACGCACGTTATGTGCAGTCTGATCCTGATCCACACTGTCCGAAAAGATCATGGAGCCCGGCTAGGCAGCACAAGCGTTTAGCGTTAGCCATTTAAATTTACAAAATAATCTATTACATCATTTATGGCACCTGCAGATCTAGATAAGACTAGGCTACACAGAAAATGTATTCCGATATTTGTTCTACACTCTGTTGATTTTTTTTTTTTTCAAGATTTAGATTCGTTCCTCTCTCTGCGCTGATCGCTGTTTCGGCGATAGTGAATTGGGAAATCGGCCAGTGGCTTGGGAAGCATATGTGCGAAGTACTGGAAAAAGAAACCCCAGGAATACATGGATAGGTGCGATATAACTGAAATAACGTTGAAAACAGCCATAAATATAATACAAAAAACAAACAGAGATAAGGCTTGAAGCGGAAATTTATTCAAAGTTCCTCCCAAGAAAGTGCTCGCATTATTATTCATTGGTATTTTTTGGCTTAAACAGTTCTGTCTGTCTCTCTGTCTCTCCATGTCTCTGTCTCCATCTCTCTCTCTCTCTCTCTCTCTCTCTCTCTGAATAAATTAAGATTACTATGTACATACGTAGCTTACCTGATGCGTAGTTCAATGAAGATACATATCTAATATCGATGATATCCACATTGTTAGGCGTATTTTACCTGCTCAAGTTATCACATCACTATGGTTCTATTGTTATTATTTATGAGTATTGTTTAGAAATGCAATTATATTACGTATGTAGTTGTACACATTTTTTATCACTATTATTTTCCTTCTATTGATATAAAGTTCCAGGAACGTGGGATACAGAAAACATTTTTTCTCATGCAGCCTATGTTGTGGGTACGCACGGGAACTGTCTGAACCAGACAGTTGTAGTGAATGCCCACGAAATGTGAACGACAAGATTTTACAAGGGACATAGTTGATCAATTGTGACTGAATTATAAATGTTTCCTTCAGTTGTACCCTAGACTGTTGAAAACGGTATGGATAGGAAGACAACACATTAAGCGCAGACTGATCTTATATCTGCAACATCTTTTATTGTCTATCTTCCTTCACTGTTAATTTTTTATCTACCTGGAAACTCTAGAACTTGGGTCATACCATAACGCTATATGAGATTTCTGTCATTATATTATTATTAAGCCTCTCCACACTGGTTCTAACTATTGCTTTCTGTGGTGTTATCGTTTCATCAACGTTACTATCCATCTGTGTAACTGATTCTCTATTGACTAGTTTTTATTTAATATTGCATAGAATTCTTGATAGGTGGGATGATAAATGTTGGGACACTGTTACACTGTTTTAGTGAGGAGTAAAGGTGGACCTAATTTTCCACATAATTTACTTCTACCGTCTTAACTCTGGAACACCTTTCACGACTATAGTTGTCTTGTGGTCAGGGTAGATCAGGATAAGACTGCACACACATTGTGCAGTTTTATCGTTGGCCTACACTGTTCGCTTTGCTGAAACATTATGGACACAAAGAAATCTTGAAATTGCAGTTATTTTGGTCTTATTCCCAGACTGAAGGTGTTTATGGAATTGATTTAGGGCTCTGAGAGTTGATATATTTCACTAAGTGTTCCAAAAGATATGGCAACTTATGTTTAAGTCCTTTTGCTATAATACTCTCCTCTTTAATCAAACATTCATGAATGGGTGTATATTTCTTGTTTTCATGCTGTCAGAGACTCCACATTACTTGTAGCAAAGAATAAGAATGACATTCTATCGACATTATACTTGTAATTACATTATTGTTAAACATTTTATTCGAGGGCAAACCAATGTCGCTTAATGTATGTCATGTATTATAGGTCGATGGCCTAATTTACAGATAAACTTTCTTAGTTCTGAGTTCTGAGTTCTCTCCTCTCTCTCTCTGTTTCTCTCTGGTCGACTTTGTTCAATATCCAGCAGTAAATACACTTTGGCAAACCCTCAATAAACATAAGCCGAAGTTGGTGTTACCTATCATTCATCGGATAACATAAGGAAATAAATAAGGAGTGGTGTAATAAATTGTGGAAAATCCTTTGGACCATGTGATGCACGCTTGCTTCATTGGTTTTTACGCCACTTTCATACTATTTCAGTCATGTAGCGGCGACAGGCTTTTTCTATTTGAGCCATGCTCTGTGAAAAGGACGTTTAATGCGTCTGCAAAAAAGTATCGACCCATGTCAGCCTGCACAGTCCGTGCAGGCTGACATGAGTCGAAACTTTTTGCTATTTGTAACTTTTCTGCATGTCCAAGAACCACTCTTCCTCCAGATTTAGTCAATCGTCGTACTAAGTGGACTTTTAAGATCCCTAATTATGTGAATGACTTCTTTGGTGTAAGGGATCACGGAAATGCATTAAGCCCCCTTTTGCCAGAGCATGGCTCATTTGTACATTTCCTGGGACGCTTTAATAAGAGCTAGGCTAGATCTTTGCGGTGCCTTTTCCAAGGAAACTTCCGCGGTATCCATGTGAACAGCGCCGCCCGAGGTGATCGAACCCGAATTTCCTGGTTACAAATCAAACGTCTGTGCCACTGAGTCAGTTAGAGGTCGCCAGTCATGCGATAAAAGAGGAAGTCTAGGGTCTGTATTCACCAGCTATTCTTACGAACGTCTGTTTTGTTCTCAAAATTTTCTAAATTTGAAAGTAAAACACCTTCTGATTGGCCTAACCAAATAGTTTTGCCAATCGGAAACTGCGTTACTTGTTCTAAATCTAGAATAAGACATAGAATATTCTGAAGAATGGTTGGTGAATTCAGGCCTAGATTAATTCTTTACCGGACAATCACCTGTTTTAACGACCCCGAGGAAGAAGGCATTCGAAAACATTGTAGGCAAAAGGAGAAATGTTGGTAACCAGCACTTTCTTCTTTTCCTACAATGTTTTCGACTCTTTCAACGGCAGTTTAAATCTCCCTAATACAACCACGTCTTGTTTGTCGTCTGCAGAGACTTCCAATTTCAACAAGTCTAAGATTTTGTCGTTGTGTAAATACATGGAGTTGATTAAATCTTACATTATACTTGTCTAAACACTTTACCAGACGTAAAAATAGACTTGTCCATATTCGCAGCATTTTCAGACGACAAATCAACGGTTACTCAAACGATTGGGTTTGGCTTTGAAATGGTTACCAGCATTTTCTCCTTTGTCATCAGTTTTTTCAAAGGCATATTTCCTCGTGGTCGTTATTACACCCCGCCCCCCCCCCCCCCCCCCCCCCCCCCCCCGCCCATTCCACTGGGCGGCGATTCCACTGCGCTCATGGCGATCATGACGCTTCTCTAAAATCTTCCAAATCGCTGCAGAAGCGGACGAAAGTTTAGGACTTAAGCGTTTTCAGTACGCTTATAAGTACACTTCAATAACGGTCTGGCTGCGCTGGTTGCGATCCTGTCGCGCTGTTGTTGTGCTTCTATGGTGCTTGCAGTCTCTCCAAGACGCTCCTACTACGCTTCTACTACGGCACGGGATATCCCGCTACGCTTAGTCTACGCTTACTACGTTGGTGCTGCGACCTTGCTGTGATCTTAGAAGCGCAGGATCTGCATTTCCGTTGCGCTTGTGGAACGTTTCTATATAAAATCAGCAATCTAACTGCTTTTGCAGCAGTTGACCATGAGCCTTCGAAGAAAATAGATGGAATTGTTCCAGTAGCTTTGCTCCAGCTCGAGATTATGAACAATAGCTTGATAAGGTTGGTTGTTGAGAGACAAGCGAAACGGAGACAGAAGGCCAAAAGGTTCTGGGTCCGTCCACGGTTGTCTGCATAGCGAAGGCTCCAATTTGGACATCACGATCAACTTATGAGAGAACTCAGGATGGTAGACAGCACTTCATCTTTCAATTATATGAGAATGGAGCCTCACATGTTTGATAAGATCTTGCCAAGACTTGATCCTAGAATCCAGAAAAGTGACACCAACTTCAGGAAAGCAGTTGAACCAGGCCTAACATTTGACAAATATCTCGACGCTTTTATTACGATGCGCTGCGCTTGCGCCACGTTACTGGCGCTGCGGCTACGATGCTGCTGCTGCGGCTACGATACTGCTGCGTTCATGAATTTCTTCGTAAAATTTTGAACAAGGTCAAAACAAACGCCGAGAAGTGGCGATCAAGGAGCATCTGATACGCTTCTTCTACGATCAAGACGCTTTTACTGCGTTGGTATCGTTCCTGCTACGATTCACGGGGTTTTGACAAAAATTTCGAAACGTAGCATAATCACTACTCAGTTGAATGGGGTTTATATGTGCTGTATTATTTGGCACTTATAAAATGTTTGACACCCTTTTATTGTTCTGAAAGCACTGTTCTATAGCAGCTAGAATTTTTTTAACCCCTAAGCTGCTAATCGCGACCAACTGACCTTTTGCGGACAGTATAGACCAAGATCAGACTGCACAGAACGTGCAGTCTGATCTTTGATCTACACTGTCCGATACGGTATTTTATTTCCGGTGAAATCAACTTTGAAACAGCAATGTTTGGCCTTTTAGTATTGAGTAGAGATTTGCGTTTCATTTATTCAGCAGCTTAAGTGTTAAGTTTGTGTCCAAAGCGACAGGGATCTAACCCTGCAAACGCTGAACGGGGTTTAGAGTACTTGACAAGCACTGTAGATCATGGTGTTTACGCTGCTTTCAACATTATTTCACGGCGATAGCCCACATATTCATGTAACTATGTCCTGGGTTTCACTGGTACTAGGCTAGAGCTCTGAAGTGTCTTGCCAGAGGACACTCCAAGACACAATCTCTAGGGCTTCCAGTGAGGCTCGAACCTGAGACCTCCCGGTAAAGAGTCCTACACCTTACCACTGAGCCACGCAGGATCAATTTTAGATAGGGATCAGACGGTATATAGTGGCGAGTCTGATGTAGGAATGATACTATTCTATCTTTGAATTAGGCATTTCTAGCTATGTTGAAACAGGCCTGTAGTCGCTTGTATATTTTACCCTTAACCAAACCAACTTATCTTTTAACTGCCCCATGAAGGAAGGCTTTTCCCAAAACGTTTTCTACCTCTGCATAGACAAATTCCTATCACTTTTCATCCATATTGAATTTGTCTTCAGTAATTGTTTTGAATTTGGATAAGTCTGAAGTTTTGTTGTTTGGTTGAAGAGTTAAGTCTTTACACTGACTGGAAACACTCACTTGTCAAACTACCAGGGAAAGACGGTGAGGGTCAGTGTCTTTCAGCAGTAGTTGTTTTATGATGTTTAACTCTTTACCACACAATTCTGGGTTTTAATGAACCTGAAAAAGAATGCTTTTGAAAACATAGTGGGAAAAGAAAAAAATGCTGGTAACTTCTCCCTTTTTCCCACAATGTTTTCTTTCCTTTCCTTTCCGGGAAGAATCAAATTATTTGGCCAACATTTCATTTGTCGTCTACAATAGCTTTCAAATTGGACAAGTCTAAAATTTTGTCGTTTGGTACCGATTTAACATCGTTTTCAGTTTTACTTCAATTATAACGCGGTGGCCACTGCACCTATCCATGCTTTCCTAGGTCCGTATTCACCAACCATTCTTAAGAACGTTCTTAGACTTATTCTTCAAGATTTTCCAAGTTTGAAAGTAACACAACTTCTGATTGGCTAAACCAAATGGTTTAGCCAATCAGAAGGTGTGTTACTTTCAAATGTAGAAAATCTTGGAGAATAAAACTAAGAATATTCTTAAGAATGGTTGGTGAATACGGACCCTGGAGTACTTTGTCCAACATTTCTCCGAAGCCACTGGCTGCTGTCCCATATAATCATCGTCGAAGCAATGCTCAGCGGACTTTCAGCAGCAGCAGACCGCTTCTGAAAAATCGCAGCAAATGGAGACAATGGATGAAATAGGTTATTTATCTCTCTTTTCGTATACATACACGGTATAAGTGAGCCATGCTCTGGCAAAAGGGGGCTTAATGCATCTCCCTAATGCATTATACCCAGCAAGTAATCACATGATTAGGGATTAAAAAAAAATCCATTTCATCTAACAACGAACTGTATCATAAGGAAGAATGGCTCTTTGACATACAGAAAATTGACCAATAGCGAAAAGTTTCGGCCCAGGTCAGCCTGCGCGGACTGCGCAGGCTGACCTGTGTCGATACTTTTCGCAGATGCATTAAGCCCCCTTTTCGCAGAGCACGGTTCAAACATATTTAACGCGAATTTACGTTGAATATCCGTATTTTAAAAGGACATGAGTCATACGCTGTAAAAACGGAGTTAAATGCATCTGCAAAATGTGTCGACTAGTTTCAGCCTGCGCATTCCGCACAGGCTGACCTAGGTCAAAACGGTTTGCTGTTGCTCAGTCTTATGGATGTCTAAGTACCATCCACATAATTCAGTTCCTTGTGAGACAAAATGGGTTTTATGGATCCATAATTATATGATGACATGCTTGGCATTACGGAGATGCATTAAACCCCTTTTTGCCAAAGCATGGCATATATATTTGATGTCGTCTGCTGCAAATCCGACTCAGGGAGAGATGAGCCAGTGTTAATGGTATTTTAAAGAGACATGCATGTATTTGAAGATACAAGTACTCATACCCTTGATTTCAAACTCTGATGCGTAATCACATATAAATTAATCTTTGTAAACCAAATGTTATATTTGCAATGAAATGTGCCAGCTTACAGAGTGTTTGTCCCTCTACCAAACGACAAATTTTACGCTAGTCCAAAATGAAAGCATTCACAGAAGACAAATAAATGGTGGCTTGAATGACGAAATTTTTCCTTGATAGGGAAGAAAACGTTGTGGGAAAAGAAAATGCTGGTGACCGGCATTTTCCCCTTTTCCCACAGTGTTTTCAAGCATTCACTCTCAGGGTCATTAAAGCTCGGGATTGTTTAGAAAGGGTTAATCTCTACTGATTGAAATTGTTCTTCGATCTCCTCTATTTGAAGTAATTTTAAAGATATATCTATACGCGGTATCAGCCAGTTTTTAACCCGTTTCATCTTTATTCTATGAAAATATAATAATTCTAGTATCTTCATGCCAAATGTTGCCCCTGATGGGTGGCAAGGTTGTCTAGATTACGACGGATAAGAAATGCATTTCATTTTCTGGAGGCCTTCAAAGAAGTCACTGTTGTGACGTTTCCGGTTTTAAATGGAAGATTTCCGAAATATGTATTTATCCTTTACACCATAAATATTGGTAATGTATCTATGTTTACACAGCTGACTAAATTCTGAGCCATTCTACAGTCTATGAATTTTTTACAGCGTTGTTTTACAGCGTTTTTTTTTTTTCTCTCCGGCTGTAAGGATGTATCTTTAAGCTCTCCTATTTCAACTGGTTGAATAAATCTCTTCATATCCAATATTCGAACTAGATCTAATTTTTCAAACCTCTCCTTTTTTATTTATCAAGATTTTTTTTTATTTAGTGACCAAATTCCAGAATGTTGGATACACAGACATCGTCGCCTGAATTTTATACCGTCCCATGATCTTTCCACCCCAAGGAAGAAGTCTTTTGAAAACACTGTGGGAAAAGAAAACCTAGTAACAACTATTTCCCCTTTTCTCACAATGTATTTTAAAACTTTCGAAAACAAATGAGCCATGCTTTGGTAAAAAAAGGGGGGAGGGGGTGTAAATGCAACTCCGTGATACATGACACCAAGCAAATCATCACATAATTATGGATCCATAAAATCCATTTTGTCTAACAACCGACTGAACCATTCGGTAGACTGGTTCTCTTTAAACCTTGGTCTGCTAAGCACGACTCACTGACCTTTTGGGGGACAGCGTAGATCAAGATCAGACTGCACAGAACGTGCAGTCTGATCTTGGATCTACACTTACCGATAAGGGGATATCTCTCCTCAAAAAATGGATTTGAAATAAGAAAATTTAGATTTTTTCTACCGGCTTGAAAGTTTCATTTGTTTTATTTAGCAGGATAAGGGTTAACCCTTTAAAAAATGAAAAAAAATTGGAATTGTCCAGATTGAATTGCTTTACAGATGACAAAGTGAATTTGACTCAAAAATTAAAATTTGTTTTTGGAAGGCATGAAAACATTGTGGGAAAAGGAGAAAATGCTGGTTACCAGCATTTTCTCCTTTTCCCACAATGTTTTCAAAAGGCCTCTTTCTAGAGGTCGTTAAAACTCGGGATTGTGCGGTAAAGGGTTAAAATGCAGAAAATGACCAACAGCAAAAAGTATCGACTCAGGGCCGACCTAGGTCGATACTTTTCTGCAGATGCAGTAAAACCCCTTTTCACAGAGTATGGCTCAAATTCAGCACTTAAATAACATTTCATTGTTCGTCTGCAAATGCTTATAGTATGTCCGCTGACTATTGTTTCGACAATGGTTATGTGGGAAAGCAGCCAGTGGCCTGGAAAGAATATTGTGGGGAGTACTGGTAAAAGAAAACTCCAGGAAAGCATGGATAGGTGCACTGGCCGCCGTGATAACTGACATAATGTTGAAAACGACGTTAACTCTTTACCACACAGTCCCGACTTTTAACGACCCGGAGAACAAAGCCTTTTGAAAACATTGTGGGAAAAGGAGAAAATGCTGGTAACCAACATTTTCTCCTTTCCCCACAATGTTTTCTACCCTTTCCAAAACAAATTTTAATTTTTCCGTCACATTTGTTTTGTCGTCTGCAAATGTTTTCAATTTGGATTAGTCTAAACTTTTCCCCATTTGGTAAAGAGTTAAACACCATACAATCAAGCTTATAGTATGGACGAATCTAAAAGTTTTGGCGTCTGGTAAAGTGTTAATCTGAATGTATAGCATGTGACCTTAACCCCTGGGATGCTAAGTACGACTCAGAGACCTTTATCGAAAAGAGTAGATCAAGATCAGACTGCACAGAACGTGCAGTCTGATCTTAGATCTACACTTTCCGATAAGGAGATATTTTTCCCTAAGAAATACATATGAAGCAATTTTCAGGTACTTGAAAGTTTCATTTCACTTATTTAGCAGGATAACCCTTTACCACACAATCCCGAGTTTTAACGACCCTGAGGTAGAAAACCTTTTGAAAACATTGTGGGAAAAGGAGAAAATGCTGGTAACCATCATTTTCTCCTTTTCCCACAATGTTTACTACCCTGTCACAAACAAAAATCATCGTTTGGGCTACATTTATTTTGTTGTCTGCAAATGCTTTCAATTTGGTCTGGTCCGAAATTTTGTCATTTTGGAGAGAGTTAAAGGTAACGTGTTAGTCTTAATGTGCAGCACGTGACCCTAAGATTCCCTGATCTTCATGACGTCTACAGTATCAATGAACCAATATATTTGTAGGAAACTAGTGACGATACAAGTGAGACACAAAGCGAAGTTACATGTATGACTTACATAACTTGTAACGGCCAGCAGAAATCTTTAAACATTAATCTGAGAATTTTTTTCGGAAGAGGCAACTTCTCAATTCTACACTACACCGTTTTCTTTTTTTACCACAATGTAAACAAAACAAACATTTTACAGGTCAAATTACTGGCTAGCACGACTAGAAGGTAGTCAGTCATTCGCTTGCTAGGCTGACGTTTGGTAAAACACACGGGGATTTTACAACGGGAAAACCCGGAACTTACGCGAAAAAAATTTTCGATAGTTGTTATGTTTTATCGTCCGTACGTCTATAGTTATTGTTAAACAAACAGTGTGAGATAACGATAATTTATTTTTTCCTCCTGGATTTGGATTATTTAGGATAGAATATATATTTCTCAAACGAGTAAGTTTAAATTAATATTTCTTTTCTCTTTCTCTTGTTGTAAGGTTTTTCAGTTCCTAGAGGAAAGAATACATCAATCATTTAAATATTCTACGGACACAAAGACATTACTGTTTATTGTTTTTGTACATTAGTTTGTAACCGTAACAGTTTTTCTTCTAATTTTCCATTTTCCACAATGTTTCCTTAATTACTATAAACTTAATGGTTTGTTTTGTATTCTAGCGTCATCACTCAACTTCAACTTTTTACCAGAATGAAGACAAAATTTTAGAAACGCCCAAATTCAAGGCATTTGCAGACGACAAAATTAGTATGTTTTTTTTAATATGAAATTCGTCTTTGAAAGTGTGGAAATATTGTGAGAAAAGGAGAAAATGCTGGTAAACAGCATTTTCTCCTTTTCCCACAATATTTTCCAACAATATCTTCAAAAGACGTCTTTGTCAGGGACGTTATTACGCGGGATTGTGTACTACAGGGTTAACTCTTTACCACAAAATGCCGATTTTTAACGACCTTGAGAAAAAGGCCTTTTGAAAACACTGTGGGGAAATGAGAAAATGCTGGTAACCAGCATTTTTTTCCTTTTCCCACAATTTTTTCTAACTTTCCCAAACAAATTTCAATCTTTGAGTCATATTAATTCGTCGTCTGGAAAATGCTTTCAAATTGGACTAGCCTAAAATTTTGTCGTTTGGTAAAGAGTTAAAGTGGTGGGATCGACCTAAAAGTTGAATTATAAGTCAGATTTGAAAAAACCCAAAAAGCGGTACGTCAACAGTGCCCGGTTTCACGCAAAAAAAAAATATCGAGTCTCTCATTTTGCTCAAATCCGTTCACTGAATTCTTTTCTGACTTAAGCCGAGTTCGTTACTTGAGACGCATTTCACTAACATAAACAGACTTTTGTAACATTCTCAAATCCAGAGTTGACACAACGTTTCCGATTCAACTCGGCAAAAATAATGGTCTTAAGTCTGTTGACTGATTTAGGTCCGTTTATTTTGCTGAGCTGAGTCTGAAACTTTGTGTTTGCTCAGGAACTGCGAACCTTACTAGAGTCTGTTGATGTTTGTGAAAGAGTCTAAAATAACGACGGGGTCCTGCGTGGCTCAGTGGTAAAGTGTAGGACTCGTAACCTGGAAGTCCCGGGTTCAATCCCTACCTGATCCGCTGGGTTTTTCGTAGCTGTGTCTTTGGGCAAGACACTTCAGAGCCCTAGCCTAGAACTGGTGAAACCCAGGAAATCCATGAATATGTGAGCTGTCGCCGTGATATGACTGAAATATGTTGAAAGCGGCGTAAAACACCACACAATCAATCAATCAATCTCAAATAAAGAACTCAACTTACGTTATAAACTGATTCCGTTAGCGGATTTGAACAAAACAAGAGACATAAATTGTTTTGTGAAATCGAGGTCCGTATTCACCAAACATTCTTAAGAACATTCTTAGTCTAATTCTCAAGTACTTTCCAAATTCGAAAGTAACACAACTTCTGACTGGCTAAACCAAACGGTTTAACCAATCAGAAATTGTGTTACTTTCTAAATCTATAATAAGAGTAAGAATGTTCTCAACAATTAGGCTGCTAATCGAAAATCGGGGCGCTTTTGCGGACATTGTAGATTCAAGATCAGACTGCACAGAATGTGCAGTCTGATCTTGAATCTGCACTGTCCGCTACTGCATTTCTTTTCCGTTGAAAATCAACTGTAAAATCGCAATATTTGGATTTACTACTGAGAGCAAATTTTCGTTTCATTTATTCAGCAGCTTTTAAAAAGCGATAAGAATGGTTCGTAAAAAGAGACGGTTTGGTAAACGTTTTAGGGTCCATATTCACCAACCTTTCTCAAGAATATTCTTAGTCTTATGCAGAAGAATTTTCTAGATTGGAAAGTAACACAACTTCTGATTGGCTAAACCACATGGTTTAGCCAACCAGAAGTTGTGTTACTGTCAAATATAGGAAATTCTTGACAGTTACACAAAGAATATTTCTAAGAATGGTTGGTGAATACGGACCCTGCAGGCTAACTTTGACCATAGATCAGAGGTAAACACAGTATATCTTTCTCAAAATAAGTACAATGGCGTAGGAGGAGGCAGGGACGGGGGGCAGCCAGGGCCTAAGTGGTTTGTTGAGATCAAAGTACATTTTGCCACCTCCCCCATATTTGAACTAGTTTTCGCACGCAAAGTTGTCCTTTACTCGCGCGAATATGCTATTAAACTCTTTTCCAAACGACAAAATTTTAGACGAGTCCATATTAAAAGCATTTGCAGACGGAAAAATGAATGTGATTAAATAATTGAAATTTGATTTGACAATTGTCGAAAACTTTGTGGGAAAAGGAGAATATGCTGATTATATAAGGCTTTCGAAAACATTTTGGGGAAAATGAAAAAAAAAAAAAAATGCTGGTAACTGGCATTTTCTCCTTTTCCCATGATGTTTTCTCTTTGAACAACAAATTTTGTGTTTTGTGTATTATTTAATTTGTCGTCTGCAAATGCTTCATATTTGGCAAAGTCTAATATTATGTCATCTGGTAAAGAAGTGAGACCTTCCACTTTACCCTTCCTTAACCATTTACAACACAAACCCCACTTTAAACGACCCTAAGGAAGAACCTTTCGAAAACATTGTGGGAAAAGGAGAAAATGCTGGTACAGTTACATTTAAATTGTAGTCTGCAAATGCTTCCAATTTGGACAGGTCTACATTTTCCTCGTGTGGTGAGGACTTAAACTAGGCCAAAATCTTCTTACCTCCGAAAGATAAATCCATCATTTTGAGCCAAGCTTAACCCTTACCAGATGACAAAATTTCTAGAGAAAGGAGAATTTTCTTATTTTCGGTGCTTTATTTTTTTGCGGCAGTTTTTTAAAAACTATATATCAAAATCTTCCACATAGGATTTGAAGTGAATCAGCATCTTGTCAATACAGTGTATGATGCAAAACGATGCAATTCTTTCCATACATTTAGTGAAAATAATGGCCAAGCGAGCCTTCTAATGTCTTTTCGTTACCTTTGTTCAATATAAATGGGCCATGCTGTGAAAAGGTGGTTTAACACATCAACCTATGTCAGCCTGCACAATCTGCACACGTTGATCTGGATCAAAACCTTTTGTTAAAGGTAAATTTTCTGTTTTTAATTTCAAGGTTGTTTTTGTGTAGATTTTGATCTGCATTGTCCTCAAAGGCAACAAAAGTTGTGCCTAGCGCTCTAGGGTCTACCTTTATGGGGAAAAAATGGAATATACATTCTTAGTCAGTTAAGTAGAGCCACATTTTGCAATTTCAAAAACCTGAACTGTTATCACACGATCTCGAGTTTTAATGACGTTGACAAAGTCAGCACTTTGAAACCACTGCATGAAAATGAGAAAATGCTGGTAACCAGCACTCTATCTTTTTCCTCCAATTTTTTCTAACCTTTAAGTCTCCTAATTTGAACCACATTTTTGTCATCTGCAGATGCTTTCAATTTGGACAAGTCTAAAATTTTGTTGTCTGGTTAAAGGTTAATGTATAGAATGTTCTTCAAAATACCTGTTAAGCGTAGATCTGAGATCAGACTGAAATTTGATCTTGACCTACACTCTCAACTAAAAATCAACTGAAGTTGTGCTTCAAGCTTGGCATCTGAAGGGTTAAAAATCCTATACATGTAGTTCTCTGATAGTCTGTACAAGACAATCAAAATTTAAACCAGTCCAACTTGAAAATGTTTTGTAAAATTTTGCCAATTATCAGATTAGGCAAAGTTGAAGATATCTGTCTTTAACGCTTTATTAAACGACAAAATTTTAGACTCGCCCAATTCAAAAGTTGTTGCAGATGATAAATAGTGTGGCTGAAATTATGAAACATGTCTCTGGAACAGTAGAAAACATTCTGGGAAAAGGAGAAAATGCTGGTTACCGGCATTTTCTCTTTTTCCACCAATGTTTTCAAGAGGCTTCTCCTTCAGGGTCATCAAAACATGGTATCATGTGATAAAGGATTGAAAAGAGTAGGAAATAATGGAGAAAAAAGAAAATGGTGGTGACCATGTTTTGAAAAGTATTCCTTCTCAGGGTAGTGAAAAGATGGTATCATTTGGTAAATGCTAATATTAAAAAATAATTATAGTTTAATAATACAAGTAATAATGAATAACGACAAACTTTTGTAGACTTTAAAGATCTTTAATAGGCCTTAATATTACATAAATGAATACAATACATATGTGAATCATATTTAATAAAAAATAGCACATAATTATAATGCAGTTGTAAAACTTTTTGTTCAGAGAATAATTCAATTTAAAGAACTACGATGATCCTACCATTTTTCTACTTACTTATCCATAAACACAAGGAGTGTTCTAAAGAAAAAAAAACAATCTAAGCACCTACAATTTGATTCTTCATAGGTTTCACTGAAATTTTTATTTTGTTCCCTCAAAGTATTCACGTCCAACAGATATACAAAGTTTCAGTCTCCAGATCCAATCTTTTAAGGCATTTTCATAGTATTTTTTAGGTATACTATGAAGACACTGGAATATTGCACAACCGAAGTGTTTGTGCTGAACAAATTTTTGACCTGAAAGGTATTTCTTTAGCTTTGGTAACAAAAAGAAATCACAAAGGGCAAGGTCAGGTGAATATGGAGGGTTGGGGAGCACGACTTTTTCCTGCCTCAGAAAGTCTTGCACCTCGTACAAAAGACAATGATTGAAACCGATGGTTTACACATGTTGAAATAGGGTTGACAGATAATGAATTCCAGTAGACATGTGTACCTAAAAACGACTATGAAAATGCCTTCAAAGATTGGATCTGGAGACTGAAAATTTGTATATCTGTTGGAGGTGAAAACTTTGAGGGAACAAAATAAAATTTTCAGTAAAACCTATGAAAAATCAAATTCCAGGTGCTTAGATGCATTCATATTTGAACACTCCTCATATTGTGTACAAATGAATAAAAAAGTAACATCAATATGATTATTAGCTGAATTGAACCCAAGGTGGCCATTCTTTGATCCGTGGCTCAGAATTGAAACTAAATGCAGCGTACAATTTGTCCTTTCACCATACTTTAATGTACATGTATTTTACTTAGTTCAAAACACTGGAACTATATGAATAATTTATGCTTAACTTCCATGTCATTCAAATTCTTTGTTTTCAATGATGATTTTTTTTTTTTTTTCCTGTCCAAATCTATGTATAAACAGTGAACATCTTGATAACTAAACATGGGCCATTTGAAAAACTGAGTTACCTATGGAATCTGGAATAAATTTTGAATTGATATGTTGCTGTCCTTTTAGAAGATAATCTAGTCAGGTAATAATTTTGTGAGGTGAGATAAAAAATACATAACAACAAACAAAATCATGAGCATTGAGACGAGGTGCTATGTCGCATTGGTCTTATCTTTACCTGCATAACAATATCCTGCACTAATAATGATAAATAAATAAATAAAATTACATTGGTTGACCCTTTACCAAATAATCCTCTATTTTAACAACCTGGACAAAGAAAGCCTTTGAAACCATTGAGGGAAAACAAGAAAATGCTAGTATGCAGCATTTTCTCCTTCTCCCACAATGATTTATAACCTTTTGAAGACATGTCACATCATTTGAGACAACTGGCCACTGCAAATGCTTTCAATATGCCCAAGTCCAAAATTTTGTCATCCTGTAAAAAATTAGATCTAAACAGAAGTGGTCTATTTTTTAGTAAGTGAAATTACATTTAACACAAATTACATACCCGTATAGCATAAGCATAAATACTTTTTACAAAAACTCATGTTTTCAAAGTACTTTTGAAACAAAGAGTTCAAAGAATGTAACCCTTTACCAAACAATTACATTTTAGACTTTTCCAAATTAAAAGTGCTTACAGACAATTCAAATGTTGCTGGAATAATATGACTTGGTTATGAAAGCATAGAAAAGATTGTGGGAAAACGTGCTGGTTACCACCATTTTCTGCCTTACCCACTACATTTTCAAAAGTAGTCTTTGGTATGGTGGTTAAAACTCGAAAATGTTTAGTAAAGGCTTAACCCTTTACTACACAGTACCAAGTTTTAAAGATCCCGAGTTGAAGGACTTTTGAAAACATTGTGGGAAAAGGAGAAAATGCTGGTAACCAGCATTTTCTCCTTTCCCCCACAATGTTTTCTACCCTATCAAAGAAAAATGTCCTACTTTGTGTAACATTTAGTTTGTCGTCTGCCAATGCATTCAATTTGAACCAGTCTAAAATTTTGTCGTTTGGTAAAGAGGTAAAAAGAGTTTAAACATTCTTGCCATATGCAAAAATTCCATCATTTCAGCCACACTTGCAATGTTCTTTACAATTGCTTTTAGTAAAGACAATCCTAAAGTCTGTCGTCTGTCGTATTAAATATTTTTCCAACCTGTGGACAAATCTGCAGATGACAACATTTGTAGCAGGAACTAATAAATAATTGCCTAAACTCAGTGGCCCCTATCAAACTGAAATGTCATATCGCAATTTATCAAATGATAAGACAAATGGTCCAGACAAAAAATTATTACAACTAACAAAAATGAAGGTAACTCAGAAATTCACACAGCTGGGGTAAAGTTGTTGAAATCTGTATACTGCCTCAATGACCCATATCCCTAAAACCCTTCATTATACAGTTCCTTGTTCTAACAACCTTCAGGATGAATCCTTATAAAATCATTGTTGAAAAGGAGAAAGTGTTGGTAACCAGCTATTTCTCCTTTTCCCACAATATTTTTGAACCAAACAAACCAAAAAAAAAAATACATTCTGAGGCATATCTAATTTGTTGTATGCAAAGAGCCTTCATTTGGGACAATTGTAAATTTTTGCAGTCTGTTATATAGCTTTGAAACTTTCTGTGAATACAACTGAATGGCCTGGACTAGCAATTGTGACAGTAAAAGATGTAAATACCTTAGAAACTGAGGTAGGTAGAGTTAAGGGGCACAATCCCCACCCTTAACTCCCCTGAGGAAGAAGCCTTTTGAAAACATTGTGGGAAAAGGAGAAAATGCTGGTAACCTCCTGTTCTCTACTTGTCCAAAAGCAAATTTCAATTTCCAAGTCACATTCATTTTGTCGTCTGCAATTCAGTAACATCTAAAATTTTGTCGTTTTGTAAAGGGTTAAATGCTGCATTTCGGTGCATTTCATCCACAGATGAAATTTGATTTGACTAACAACCATAGAATTCATTTCAATCAATTTACATATAAACAACAAAAGGGGAAATTAACATGGACTTTGAATGTATGGAAACTGATGCTGATAGGATTTAAGCTCTTTTTCTCTACAATTAATTTCCCTGGTCCCTTATTAACCTGTGTAATTTCAGTTCACAAGCTTTTATTCTGTACCACACAACCCCAAGTTTTAACAACCCAAGGGGAAAAGAAATTTTGATAACATCATGGGAAAAGGACAAAATGCTTGTAACCAGCATTTTCTCCTTTCTCCCACAATGTTTTCTATCCTTTCAGAGACAAATTCATACTTTGTGCAACATTTTATTTGTTGTCTGCAAATGCTTCCAATTTGGACTAGTCTAAAATTTTTTCATTTGGTTAAGAGTTAATGGAATGTGACTTATGGAGTTGACAAGAAAATAGGCTGTAACATCAACTCTACAAGCTGCACAATGGATAACATACTTAGACTTGGGTTCTGGTACAGAGAGTGATTGCATCATGACTTTGTACAAATTTACAAGATAGACAAGGTCAAGGTCACCTACAGCATGCAGCAAATACTAGTATTTGTCTGCATGTCAACTTGCCCATCTTCCAGGGTCAGAGTTCGAAAAATCCACTCGTCTGCTCCTATGGAAATATAAAAACTGGGTCTGGACCAGTAACATTTCCTAAGCAATTGTCTGATAGAACGAGTAGCTTTTCATAGGGTAGATCAAGCAAAGGGATTTCCAGAAAATATTGGTGAAATCTCAAGACCGGTATCCGTACAAAACAACAATTATTGATCATCTGATCTTGCTTTAAAACGCTCCTCAAAATATAAAAATGATTGAAAACAGCAGGATAAGAGTAAAACATCTATTCATAAACATATGGCTGTATGACAATACCAAAATAGCTACAACAGTTTGACAAAGGGAATGACAGACAAGTAGAACTAGAGCTATCACTAAACGTGATCATACCCCCCAACAGCTCCTTGTCACAAAACAGATTAATGTCACAGGAATGCAAAATAAGTGACTGGAGAGTCAATTATACCAGAGCTATCACTGAAGGTGATGAATATCCTGCAATGGCTTCTTGCCAAAGAATTACTCTTTGTTACAGACTAAAGACTTGGAGAGAATAAAACTTACTTGATACATTTTTTTTTTACCAGCTGGACAAATTGAGATTGGTTTAAATGAAAAGGTTTTGCAGACAACAAATGTCTTTTCATGCAATGTTTTTGACCAGACTCTACATCTTACTTATACAGTACGGAAACTAACGAAAGCAACCTCCGAACCGAATCGGAACCGTAATAGTAACTGAACTGAACCGAAAGTAATAAACTTAAGAAAACATTGTAAATACAGAAGCCATTGCTCACGATGTTTACAATGTTTTCCTTTTTAGGCATATAATACGGAATGCACTGAAACCGCAGCGAAGCCGAAGCGGAACCGCAAAAAATGTTGCTTTCGTTAGTTTCCGTACGGTATTGGTATCTATTTTAACACATCACAAGTTGAAGACTTGGAATAGTTGTGGAGAACGTAGTAAATGCTTGTAATCATCATTTCATTTTTTTCCCAAGTAACTGCAAAGATTAATCTTTCCAATTTTGTGTAGAAAGTAGTAAGTGCTGGTAATCAGCATTTTCTCCTTTTCCAAACATATCTGAAAGATTAATCTGTCTTATATTTGAGTAAACTTCCGATGAAAAGATGAAATTGACATGACATGACATAAGTGAAGTGACATGAAAACTTACTAGTGATGGTAAGTCTACTGTTAAGTATCTACAGGTGTAGGAATCTATCATAAGAGAACGACAAAAAAGGGCTTAGCTCTTGGAAATTTTATTTAATTAACTAAGAACAATTTATGATATGCACATCTTTGCTGAGTGCAAAGTCTATCCATGAAGTTTGAAAGAAATTTGTCCAGAATCATCAAAGGGCCATAACTCCATGAAACCTAAATAAACCATAACCAAAATAGGATATGCACATATCTGCTTGATACTGAGTCTATTTGTGTAGTTTGAACCAAATCTGTCCAATAGTTGATGAGAAAAAGAGCGGACAAGAAATTTCATGAAAGGGCCATAACTCAGTGAAAAATCAATGAACCATAACCAACATTTCATATGCACATCTCTGCTTGATACTGAGTCTACCTGTGAAGTTTGAATAAGATTCGTCCAATAGTTTATGAGAAATAGAGCGGACAAAAAGCTACAGACCGACCAACGGACGGACAGCTGTGTTAAAAGTATTCTATCAAAAGTATAATTTATTTTCATCAATTCAGCAAGGGCACCGTCATAAAGATAACGACAAAAAAGGGCTTAGCTCTTGGAAATTTTATTTAATTAACTAAGAACAATTTATGATATGCACATCTTTGCTGAGTGCAAAGTCTATCCATGAAGTTTGAAAGAAATTTGTCCAGAATCATCAAAGGGCCATAACTCCATGAAACCTGAATAAACCATAACCAAAATAGGATATGCACATCTCTGCTTGATACTGAGTCTATTTGTGTAGTTTGAACCAAATCTGTCTAATAGTTGATGAGGAAAAGAGCGGACAAGAAATTTCATGAAAGGGCCATAACTCAGTGAAAAATCAATGAACCATAACCAACATTTCATATGCACATCTCTGCTTGATACTGAGTCTACCTGTGAAGTTTGAATAAAATTCGTCCAGTAGTTTATGAGAAATAGAGCGGACAAAAAGCTACAGACCGACCGACGGTGTCCAGAATCATCAAAGGGCCATAACTCCATGAAACCTAAATAAACCATAACCAAAATAAGATATGCACATCTCTGCTTGATATTGAGTCTACTTGTGTAGTTTGAACCAAATCTGTCCAATAGTTGATGAGAAAAAGAGCGGACAAGAAATTTCATGAAAGGGCCATAACTCAGTGAAAAATCAATGAACCATAACCAACATTTCATATGCACATCTCTGCTTGATACTGAGTCTACCTGTGAAGTTTGAATAAAATTCGTCCAGTAGTTTATGAGAAATAGAGCGGACAAAAAGCTAAAGACCGACCGACCAACGGACGGACGGACCGACGGACGGACGGACCGACGGACCGACCGACAAGCTGACTCCTATATACCCCCCAAACAGAGTTTTGGGGGGTATAAAGACAGCTGGATGGACGTACACTGAGATTTTAGGATACTGAAAGCAATAAGCTTTTTTTGCCTCCTAATAAAAGCAATTATAATTAGTTCTTGTCAAATGTCTATCAGGGGTTAACCCATCTGCACAGACCCTTTTCAGACAGTGCCTCAGCAACAGAAATCGTCAAATGATCTCTGTTCATACCTGCAATAATTTGCACTCCCAATGGCAGCCCCTCCTTACTCAACCCTGTAGGAACCTGTGTAACAGGCAAACCTAATGCATTAAATATTCCTGTATAGGCCCAGTTCAGTGGATACAAAATAGGCTGATTATGATAAGGAGCAATCTTTGGATGAGATGGATAAATCATAACGCTATTCTCATCAAGCATCTCGGCCATTTCCTTCTCCAACTTCTCAGAGCCTTTCAGTGCAGTTTTGTTCACACTGTCAAGTAGATAATTCATCTTCTCTATCAGACAAAGTCCAATAGCCGGCAGGGTATGATTAGATCTTCCTATAAGCCACTTCATAAGTTCTCTGGTTGGAGTGAAGTTTGGATCACCATCGGCCATGTAGTCAGAGAAACTTTTACTGGAATCATCAGATGTCATTTTTGCTGCCCAAATGTCAAAACTATACTTCAGTTTTGGAATGACCACTGTTTTTATGGTACAACCCATTGACTCCAAACACTTGATCACCTGAATTGAGCATGAAACAATACTAGTACTGCTAGAAATTAACAAATTTTAAGACTTGTCCAAACTCAAAGCATTTGCAGATGATACTTAAACGTGGCTCATATTTTCGAAGTTGTCTTTGATAGGATGGGGGGATCCTGCGTGGCTCAGTGGTAAAGTGTAGAACTCGTAACCTGGAGGCCCCGGGTTCGAGCCTCACTGGATCCACTGGGTTTTTTGTGGAAGTGTCCTTTGGCAAGAAACTTCACAGCCCTAGAATAGTACTGGTGAAACCCAGGAAGTACATGAATATGTGAGCTGTCGCCGTGATATGACTGAAATAATGTTGATAGTGGCATAAAACACCATTGATAGGATGGAACATATTGTGGGAAAAGGAGAAAATGCTGGTGACCAGCATTTTCTCCTTTTCCCACAACGTTTTCAAAAGTCTTCTTTCTCAAGGTCATTAAAAGTCAGGCTTGTGTGGTAAAGGGTTAAACTGACATACTGTTCTACTTATCGACAGGAAACCTTTGTTCCTACAAAAACATATTTTACACTCCTAACTGGATAATATTAGGAAACATCCAGGGAAAACAGGAAATGTTTTCCATTTCTTTTTGTGTTCCTTAACCATGTGATAACACTTGTTTCTAAAATATCTCAAACTTTTCCTAATAGGAAATAGACAAGAGTCTAACATGTCTTCGGTCTATTCATTTTATTTGTCAGTTTGCATAAATACATACATGTGTATAACATACAGAGGGAAAGGCCTCTTGACAGTCATCTATCCCTGCTGATCTACTATAAACAGATCAACCATACAGAATTATACCTAAAGTTGTTGTTATGAAGATATTGCCACTCTTTAACTCTTTACTAAACGCCAACATTTTAGACAAGCTCAAATTGAAAGCATTTGCAGACGACAAAATAAATGTGAATGAAAAAAGGAAATTTGGTTTGGGAAGGGTAGAAAACACTGTGGGAATTTTTCTTTGATAGGGTAGAAAACATAGTGGGAAAAGGAGAAAATGCTGGTTACCAGCATTTTCTCCTTTTCCCACAATGTTTTCAAAAGGCTTCTCTTTCAGGGTCGTTAAAAGTCGGGATTGTGTGGTAAAGAGTTAAGGATGAACAATGATGTTCCAGAGAGCATGAAACATTTCAACACCATGATATTATTATCAGAGTCAAGACCAACTTAACCATTTTTTGTCAAAACAAATGTGTATTATGTGGTCTTATTCTTGTTCTCTTGTTTTGTTTTCTTTAACTCTTTACCAATCGACATTTTGGACATTTCCAAATTGAAAGCATTTGCAGACGACAAAATAAATGTGACTCAATAACTGAAATTTGTTTTGGGAAAGGTAGAAAACATGGTGGGAAAAGGAGAAAATGCTGGTTATCAGCATTTTCTCCTTTTGAAAATGCTGGTTACCAGCATTTTCTACTTTTCCCACAATGTTTTCAAAAGGCTTCTATGGCTTTGTTATGAAGATATAGCCACTCTTTAACTCTTTACCAAACGACAAAATTTTAGACAAGCCCAAATTGAAAGCATTTGCAGACGACAAAATAAATGTGAATGAAAAAAGGAAATTTGGTTTGGGTAGGGTAGAAAACATTGTGGGAAAAGGAGAAAATGCTGGTTACCAGCATTTTCTCCTTTTCCCACTATGTTTTCAATAGGCTTCTTTCCCAGGGTCATTAAAAGTCATGATTGTGTGGTAAAGTGTTAAGACTTCATTTGTATGGAAAAAAATGAACTATACAGACCCTGGTAAATAAACATTAATTGAATGGAAATTTACCTGGCACTGTGATTGCTTGAGTTGTGGGTCCACTTCAGACACTAACAGGCTGCCAGCATCATCTACTACATTGTAGATGGTCAACTTTGATACATCCACCTGGAAAAGTCAAGGACACCTCAGTGCATGTCAATTACATTTCTGTCATTAACTCTTTACAGTACAACAACATTTTGGATTTATCTGTATTAAAACTTTTTCAGATGACAAAATAAACCTTGCTCAAATTATTGCAAGTATTGTGGGGGAAAAAAGAAAATGCTTGTTACCACCATTATCCTAAAAGTTTTTAAAAGTCTCCTTTCTCAGGGTCTATAAAATTCTGGATTGTGTGGTAAAGGATTAACCCTTTACCACACAATCCCAACTTTAAACGACCCTGATAAAGAAGGCTTATGAAAACCTTGTGGGAAAAGGAGAAAATGCTGGTAACCAGCATTTTCTCCTTTTCCCAAAAGGTTTTCTATCCAATCAAAGACAGAAATCATCATTTGAGCTACATTTAATTTGTCGTCTGCAAATGCTTTCAATTTGGTTGGGTCTAAAATTTTGTCATGTGGTAAAGGATTAAACAGCTATTGTCCACTACTATGATCAGTAATATATCTAGATCAGATTGCAAAGAAACAGCAGTCTAATCATGGATCTATGCCATCTGCTTGTTGAGTCGAGCTTCTAAGATAAAAATCTTTCTGAGTATTGCGGGATTCTATTTTCGACCATTTAAAGCGGTTGACATTATAATTTAGTGCCTGCAAGAGTTAACTGTCACCTCCATACTCAGCGGTGATGGAATTCTGTCTTGCAATTGCAGTAACTTTTGACCTACTTTTAAAACTCATTTTTCTCCCAACGACTAACAGTTGGACCATCGTACAACAACAGATTGTCATCTTCACAATAATTCCTGTACTTTTAAATGGTATGATTTGATCTTAAAATGTACTGATGCATTTTAACACCTGCATTATCTACTTTTGGCCACTATTGGGGCTTTAAAATGCCCTTTTTCTCATCATTGTAAAGATCAAGGATTGTGTGGTCAGCACTAAAAGACTAGTTCTGAACTTTTTACCACACAACAAAATTTACGACTTATCCAAATTGAAAGCCCTTGCAGATGACATACATGTATTTGATTTTATCCAAATGATGTGATTTGTCTTTCCAAGGATAGAAAACATCATGGAAAAATGGAGAAAATGCTGGAATGCCTGTTACCAGCATTTTCTCCTTTTCCCAAAATGTTTTCAAAATATTCTTTCTCAGGGTTGTTAAAAGTCAGGATTGTATGGTAAAGGGTTACAAAAAGAAGAAACCTTGATTTATATCTAAATGCAGGGTTCTTTCATAGCTACCTTTGTACTAAGGTCTACTTGCTGATTAGGATCAGACATGACTTGCAGAGATGGCCTTAAATCTTCCACATATCTGCACATTGGACCTGTACTCAGTAGCTTTTCTTCTTCCCCAGTTGCAGACGGGAATTGCCCTTCATTAGGTACCAACCCTTCATTAGAAAGACAAAATATTAATAGTCATTCATGCTTTTGGAATAACCAAACATTTTTTTATTGTCTAAAAATAAATCACAATTACACCTAAAAGTCAAATACATGTACAAAATATGACTGATCATTCCATACCAATTGGACTTCAAGATAATTCTTCGCAGGTATGTTGTCACAACAATTCAAGTCACAAGAACTCAACACCTAATACCTAATACAAATTTAAATTAAATATATGACATGCATAAAAATTCATAATTCATTGTTTAAAGGAAAAAGGATCTCAAAAAAAAAAACCTCTCTCACACATTTCAGCATGTAAATTACAAAAAAACAAATTTAACTCGCACCCTTTCCAACAACACAATTTTTAGACTCGCCAAATTTAAAGTACTTGTAAAAACAATTTACAAGTGGTAATATTCTTGCAGGTGTAAGAAACATTCCATCAAAATGAACTGTGCCGTAAGAAAAAATGCTGGTTACAATCATTTTCTCCTTTTTGCAAAAGTATTCACCTCCTGGGGCATAACAACGTAGCATCATCTAGTAGAGTGTTCACCCTTTACCAAACAACCCAAAGCTCTAACAACCTTCAGAGCGAAGGCTTTTTAAAACATTTTGGGAACAGGAGGAAATGCTGGTAACCAGCATTTTCTCCTTTTATCATAATGTTTTCTACCCTTTTAAAGACAAATTCCATTATCTGAGTCATTTAACTCTGGCTGCTTAGCGCAACTCAGTCACGTTTTGTGGACAGTGTAGATCAAGATCAGACTGCACAGAATGTGAATTCTGATCTTTGATCTACACTGTCCAATGAGAAGATATGCTTCCTCCAAAAATACTCTTGAAATAGGAAAATCTGAGTTTTTACTATCCTCTTGAAGGTTTCATTCTTTTATTTAGTAGGATAAGGGTTAAGTCTCAAGATGGCAAAATTTAAGACACACCCAAATTGAAAGCACTAGCAGACAACGCATTTAACAGAGTCAAAATGATAAGGTTTGTGTTGGAAATGGTAGAAAACATTTTGGGAAAGGGTCATTTGGTATAGTTCAGCAGCAGGGGTGTGACACTTGGAAGGGGTTAAAAGAAAGGGTTTTAAGGTATAAATATATGTAATAAAACTTCATTTAATCTTATAAATGATAAACTACATTTCTGAATGCACATACACAATAATTTTTGAAGTTCATGATACCTGTTCTGTGTTGTTGTTTTGGATTGTTTGTTTATATACAAGTGACACAATACTGACGTTTAACTATTGAGGATTAACTCTTCACTAATCAATTCCAAGTTCTAATAACTTTCAGAAAGAAAGCCTTTAGAAAAAAAATTGGGGAACAGGAAAAAAAAAAGTAGTTATTAAAACTCTCTCCTTTTCCCACAATGCTTTCAAAAGCCATCTTTCTCAGGGTCATTAAATCTTGGGATTGTGTTGTAAAGGGTTAATTTGCAGCCTGCAAATGCTTTAAAATTTCACAAAACTATAATTTTGACATCTGGTATAGGGGTTAACAGCCATACCTCTAGATGATCGATGCCCAAAGATGCCGTTGAAAAAAGCTGGCATCCTTATACTTCCCCCAATGTCAGACCCAATACCAATTGCAGCACAACCAGCAGCCAAATTACACCCCTCTCCACCTGCAAAGAAAAAAGAATGTAGATCTTTATTTAACCTATTTATATTACAGGCTTGTTTCACACTATCTGTTTATTTTGTTACAGACCTTGAGGAAGAGGGCTTTTACCAGCATTTTCTCCTTTTCCCATGATGTTTTCTACCCTTTCAAAGGCAAATCCCACCAATTCAGCTTCACTAGGTTTATCACTTGCATAGCTTTGGATTTGAACAAGTCAAAAATGTTCTTGTCTGGTAAAGAGTTAAAGGTGTTTTCAACAGTATTTCAGTTATGCTACTGGGACCAGCATACCCATCCATACATTCCTTGAGGTTTTTTTCCCAGTACTATGAACAAGTCACTGACAGCAAAGTTGAAACCATGCTCAATGGTGAGAGAAGAACACAGTCTATCGCCAAGATATTCATCAATCTGTGAAAAGAGATCTGGCTTAGCTTGGATTTGCATTCATAAGTCCTTAGTTACTACAGTAAGGCACAAGACTTGTAAACAACAAATCTCTGTATACTTCAGGGTTTTGGTTCAATTTTTACAGCTGATTAACAAAAAAAGTACAAATAGTCTTTCTGATGAGATGTAATACATGTGCCTAGGTTCTGTGTGTCTGTGTGACAGTGATTTACATTGAGCATGTTGAATAATCAGAAGTAGCTTAGGGTTGATTTTGCCCTGTATCTAGCACTTTCCCCTAAGACTCCTGGTGGCTTGGCCCATATAAGCAACCAGTGGCATAAGAAACAAGTTATTTCCTTGAAATGAAATCCCTTGCCAAAAAAGACCTTTTATGATAGAAACCTATACGAGATATTGTGTTTTATATGTACATGTGGCCTTTTTGTTGTTGGTCAACAATGAAATTTTACATTAAGCCACATTTTTCCATGACAAGGCATTTCATTAAATAAAGACAAATAATGATTGTCTGTAGCTTATGATACACAATATAAATATGAAGTTTTATACTTTTTTGTCCAGTGGTGAAAAAGATATTAGTCCATAATGGAAATATACATCAAGCCCCTTTTTTCATGACTAGGCATTCAAAAAAAAAAAAAAAAACTGATTACTATCATAAGGAACACATGTATGAAGTTTCATCAAATTTTGTCAAGGATTTTTGCCCAGAAAGACAGACAAACAGGCTGATGGACAAATGGACGCTTTAATAAACACAAAGTCAATCAATCAATCCAACTACATGTATTTCAGACAACTTGTTTTAAAATATTGACAAGCTAACAACTGACAGTGACTGATCACAAAGGCTAAATCTAACTCATGACCTGATGGTTGTGAGTTTGATACCCTGTTGAAGCAAACTTTCTTTCCAGCGATTTTTCGCCTCTCACATCTAATTCATGTGGGAAAAGTAGTTAGTAACTTGGAAAGTAAGTTGTGTCAGTATTGGTGTGAGAAAGCCAGGAAACATGCATGATATGATCTAAGCTGTTAAAATGGAGTTAAAGTCCAATACAAACAAAACAAAGGCTAAGCCTGAGTAGTGAGTACCTTTGTTCAGACAAACTAAAACAATTAGTGAAAAATAAGGTAGAAATTTGATGCATACCTGAACTGCCACCCACTGTTCTACCAGTATCATAGGGATTTCTTGTGCGACCATACAAGTAATTAGCACTTTCATACCACATGCACAATTCACTGACATTGGTAGTACAGAATGGTATAGCTCCTGCTTGTTTCATTCTGGATACAACTGGGCAATCCTCATTTGCAATCACATCTTTTCTGGATACCAACCCACCAGTATTTGGCATGCCTACCACAAAATTATAAAACAGTGATTATATTGTTTCATTCACATCTTATTGTTCAAATCTATCTACTCTTTGCCAGATGGTATATTTTAGACTAGTCCAAACTGAAAGCATTTGCAGATGACAAATGAAATATCAGTCAAATGGTGGAATTTGTCTTCAAAAGTGTAGAAAATATTGTGGGAAAAGGAGAAAACAATGGTTACTTGCATAAGATATGCTTTACTTTTTCAATGGTTTAGTTTCAAATACTGTAAAAGTGGATATTTTTGCAGGTATAACATTTCGCAAATGTCCAAATACTGACCTTACATGTGTTTTAATTTCCACAAAAAATGGATGACGGATGATCTTCATTGTGAAATATGCTCCATTTTTACTTTGCCTAATTGGCAGTATTACCCGCTGGTATTCTGGTCAACTTTGATGAAAAAAGGCACTCATTGATGTCGACAAGGGTCCAAGTCAATCGCTCTCACATAGCCCTGTGTCTATGTAAAATATACCTAAATGTAGCTTTAATTTATGCTGGCGAATATCTTTGCAAGTTTTACTAATACAAGAAAATCACGAAGACTTTCATTACGCAAACATTTCTGGTTTCACAGTAGTTATGCTACCTGTACCATTCTAACAGTAAAATGTTAGAGCTAATATGTGGTGTAATTACTTAGGTATCTTGTAATATGAAGTCTTCATTGATGACATGGAAAAAAATATGGAAAACTGGAGCAGATGTTTGTAACAAGCTATCGCTTATTTCTCCCCAGTTTGAAAAACCGTCTATTTCAGCCTGTAAGTCAAACAATTATGTGATGGTGATGGGTAAATCCTTTTCCCACAAAACCCTGGCTTTAACAACCCCAAGAAAAAGGAGTTTTAAAAACATTGTGGGAAAAGGAGAAAATGCTGGTAACCAGCATTTTCTCCTTTTCCCAAAATGTTTTCTACCCTTCCAAAAACAAATTTCAAATTTTGAGTGGCATATAATTTTGTTGTCTGTCAATGCTTTCAATTCAGACTGGTCTAAAATTTTGTCCTTTGGTAAAGAGTTAATTCTCTTGAATCATGAAAAACTGTCCCATCATAATACACAGGACCTGATAGGACTTCCTCCATTTAAAATTTATTTTAACCCTTACCCTGATAAATAAGTGAAATGAAACTTTCAAGCCGACAGTAAAAACCAAAATTCTGCCATTTCAAAGGTACTTTTGGGAGAACGATGTCTCCTTATCGGACAGTGTAGATACAAGATCAGGCTGCATGTTCAGTGCAGTCTGATCTCGATCTACACTGTCCACAAAAGATCAGTGAGTTGCACTTAGCAGCCTAAGTGTTAAGAAAAATAAGTCTTGAGTGCATTTGCTCCACTAACTTTGAAACTGTCTTTTATTTCTGTAAGTTTATAGTCCCACTTGTCCTCTCTGGGACCTCAGCAAACTGTTCTGAATACAATCACAAAAGGAAAACATTTAGTCGGTTACCTTTTAAGCTAAACGATTCCTTCACTGACAAGGGTACACCAAGGAATGGTTGGTTTGCCTCTGAATATTTTTCAGCATCCGGATTCTGATCCAACTGTACATCCAAGTCCTTTGCTTCCTGCAGAGCCTCTGCATATCTGTCTTTAACAATGGCGCGTGTCTGATCATTGACAGCTTTTGCACGTTCTATATGCGCTCTCATCACATCCTCTGCCGTTAGCTGTTAAACATTAAAAAGAAATTTACCCTTTACCACACAACTGCAAGTTTTAACAACCCTGACAAAGAAAGCTTTTGATTATATTGCGGAAAAAGAAGAAAATGTTGGTACCAAGCATTTTCTCCTTTTCCCACAATGTCTTTGGTAAATTTTTACCCTATCACAGATAAGTTCCACATTTTAGCAACCACATATTTCTTGTATGCAAATGCTTTTGAATTCCACAAGTCTGAAATTTTGTCATCTGTTAAACAGTTAACCCTTTCCCAAATGACTAATTTTGGACTAGTCCAAATCGAAAGAGTTTGCAGACGACAATTTTAAATTTGATGAAAATGGCAGAAAGGTCTCAAAATGGGTAGAAAACAATGTGGGAAAAGGAGAAATTGCACGTTATGAGCAATTTCTCCTTTACCCACAGTGTTTTCAAAAGACTTAAACTGCAGACACGTGAAAACCAGGGCTTGTTTGGGAAAGGGTTAAACTCTTTAATTCCTAGAACAGAAATTCCTGTAAAAAAACTTTGAAAACAACCATGTAAAATCAGGATAATCAGCATGTGTATCAGCCATGCTCTGTGAAAAGGGGGGCTTAATGCATCTGCAAAAAGCACTGACCAAGGTCAGCCTGCACAGTCCACGCAGGCTTACATGGGTCGAAACATTTTGCTCTTGGTCAATTTTCTGCATGTCCCAGGACCATTCTACATCAGGACTCTGTCATTTGTTATGAAAAATGGATAATATGGATCCATAATAATTATGTGATAACTTGCTTGGTGTAATGTATCATGGAGATGCATTTAGCACCCTTTTGCCAGAACATGGCTCTTATGTATTAGGACTTAACCCTTTACCACACAATTCTGACTTAACGACCCTGATAGAGATGACTTTTGAAAACATTGTGGGACAAGGAGAAAATGCTGGTAACCAGCATTTTCTCCTTTTCCCACAATGCTTTCTGCTCAATCAGGGGCAAATTTTGTCATTTGAGCCACCTTTAATTTGTCGTCTGCAAATACTTTCAATTTGGACAGGTCTAAAATTGTATCCTTTGGTAAAGTGTAAATACAAGAAAGCTTACATGTATGAACATTGTTGCAACAGAGCTAAGTCATCCGTATCCCCTGTTGCCACAAACCTGACTTAACTCTTTACCAAATGACAATATTTTAGACTGGTCCAAATTGAAAGCATTTGCAGATGACCAAATAAGTGTGACTGAAAAACTGAATTTTGTTTTGGGAAGGGTAGAAAAAATTGTGGGAAAAGGAGAAAATGCTGGTTACCAGCATTTTCTCCATTTCCCAGAATGTTTTCAAAAGGCTTCTTTACAGTGTCGTTAGAAGTCGGGATTGTGTGGGAAAGGGTTAAATTGCTCATTCGGACAATGCAGATCCATTCATGGCAGAAAAATTGATTTTAAAACCAGGTAAAAATTAAAAAGTAATCAAAAGATAGAGAGACTTTTCAACTTTTAACCTTTTACCAAACAATCCCATGTTTTCACATCCCTGAAGAAGAGGCCCTTTGAAAACATTGTGGGAAAAGGAGAAAATGCTGGTAACCAGCGTTTTCTCCTTTTCCCACAATGTTTTCTACCCTGTCAAAAAACCTTAACTTCATTTGTACCATTTTCAAATTTGTTGTCTGCAGATGCTTTCAATTTGGGAGGGACTAAAATTTGTTGTTTGGGAAAGGGTTAGCCTACTTTTAAAACATCTTTTCCTACTGACCGTAATCAGCTGCACAATAATTTCTATTCTTTTAACTCTTTACCACATGACAGAAATGTAGACTTGTCCAAATTGAAAGCATGTTGCTCAAATTTTGGTTGTTGTCTTTGATAGGGTAGAAAACATTGTGGGAAAAGGAGAAAATGCTGGTTACCCTTTCCCACAATGTTTTCAAAAGGCTTCTTTCTCAGGGTCGTTAAAAGCTGAGATTGTGTGGTAAAGGGTTAAATGATATGCTTTATTTCTAAATGTATTTTAACACCTACAGTCTTTGCTTTTGGTTGCCACTGGGCCTTTAAGACTAAAGCCCTACTACATGTACCTAACTCTTTACCAAAGGACAAAATTTTAGACTCGTGTAAGTTGGAACACAATTTGCACATGACAAATCAAATACCTTAAATTTTGGTATTTGTCTTTGAAAGGGTAGAAAACACTGTTGGTAAAGGAGAAAATGCTGGTTACCAGTATTTTCTCCTTTTCTCACAGTGTTTTCAAAAGGCTTTTTCCTCTAAGTTTCTAAAACATGGTAAGGGATTACTGTGTACACTAAAATTGTAGTAACATTGTCAAACTGCAGTGTAGTATATTGTTATATTCCACAGACAGATACATGTACATGTATATACTAATGTATGGCTTGTTTGATTGATTGATTTTCCATTTATTTATCAATGCCACCAGTTGTTAGTTATGTTACAGAGATAGTGCAAGATATATGACAAAACCCGTCCTAAGATATCCCTAGTTGGGTGTAAAGCACTGTCACATGGGACCTCAGTTTATCGCCTCATCCAAAAGACTATTAGTAATTCTAGCTGGACAGCCATGGAGCTCAATCCCACACCCTCATGTGGCCCAAAGCTTGACGTTAACGAGTCCTACGCTTTACCACTTAAGCTGTTCAGGCTGGTCCATGTAAAGCTTGTATTTGTGCAAGGGAAATTTTTTATGCTTTGCTATAGAGCTTGCTTTTGTAGTGATGTGGTAGAGCATTTGCCTTGGGACCTAGAGGTCCTGGTTTAAATCCTGAATACCATCCTGGGAAGCTATTTATCAGAGTTGTTAAATTGGCAGCCATTAAAGACATCATAAAACTCATCTGGTTACAAGAGCCCAGAACATTCAGTCTGATCTTGGCGATATACTTTCCAGTATTTTGTATATGTTGTTCTGGCCAAATCAGCCATAACTTTGCTATAGTGATGCCTTTAACAAACACCTGAAAATAACAATTTATTTTTTTGCTGCACACTAAAAGCATTCTAAAACCGGAGGAATTTTTAGTAATGTTTTTCAAGTTTTGATATGAAGATTGCGTACTTTAGACGACTTGCTGACTTACCTCTCTTGCTCTTATTTTCCGTGCAAGACTGAGAGCGCTTTGAAGCAGTAGCTCATTCTGGACTGTAGATACTTTGGTTGATGAGGAATCATAAATCAGTCCAAAAATGCCATTCACTAATGGAGTCAGGATTTTACTCATCACTGTCAGAAAAAGCCTCAGACAAGAAATAACAGATTTCATCATCTTCATGGTCTGGCTCTGCAAAGTGGGAAAAAAAAAAAGGAAAGTACACTATTAATCTTTTAAGTTTTACCAGATGGCAAAGTTTTAGATGCAAAGTCCTACCTGAAAGCATTTGCAGATGACATTACAAAATTGGCCCAGATGAGATTTGTCTGTGAAAGGGTAGAAAACATTGGTCACCAGCATTTTCTCCTTTTTCCACAATGTTTTCAAGTCTTTTTCCTCTTGGTTGTTAAACTCAGGACTGTGTAGCAAAGGGTTCAAACAAGCTACTGATGACCTTATCGTGCCTATTACATCCCAATGTATACTATGAACATGTATAAACATAATCAACCAATAACGGTTACTGTGGAAGTATTCAATATTAACCCCTTACAACACAATCCCAAGTTTTAATGACCCTAGAGAGGAAGGCTTTTGAACACAAATGTAGGAAAAGGAGAAAATGCTGGTAACCTGTATTTTCTCCTTTTCCCATCACATTTTCTGACCTTTCACAAGCAGATTTCATTCTTTTAGCCATATTCAAATTGTAATTTGCAAAAGTTTTGAATTTGGTTGAGTCCAAAGTTTTGTCGTTTGGTAAAAAGTTAAGCCCCGGAAGTCAACAGCTTTGGAAAATAGTTTACATTTCAATCAAAATTTCTGTCAAAACCTCCCAGTGTCAAAATTTTCATTTTTTTGGTAAAAATCTCCCAAAATTTTCATCAAAATGTCCCAATTGATCCTCACAGATTTACATAATTATTCCTTGTTTCGTAAGTCCTTGTTTTAAAATGTTTATTTTATATTCAATATCTAGGGCTTTCGCCTTTTGGGGGGAAAACCGAGTTATGGTCATTTATTGGGATCAACTTTTGATTTTGAACCTTCCAGCTTCCGGTATATCCTCAGGACCTGTAGAATCTTTATACTCATTAGAATAGTTGAAGGCTTCTTACATATTTCTCTCATCTACTTCAGCTAAATTTATATGAATAAATCACCACTGAAACCATAGAAATGATGGACCATACAGTCTATGCAGACTGCACAAGTAAAGTGTGCGATCTGATATTGGTCTTTCCTCTCCACTGTGCACATATATGGTAATGTATTGCAGGATAAGGGTTTGCTGGTACACCTGTTGATGAGAACAGCATGATCTCCATACAAATTAATAATTGTTAGGCTGACATGCCTTACTGCTTCTATATAAAGAATGCTTTATAACACATCTTTTCCATTAGAAGATGTTGGATATATTTTCACAACTTCAAGGCAGTATTTAGTTGAAATTTTTTAGGGTCTAACTCTAAGACTGTTTCATTTGAATACTGAGGGTTTAAAGTCATTCAGGTGGATTTCAGACCTATCAAGAATGAATTGCAAGTGACATTTATAAAAGCTAAAATATACTAGTAAAGGAAATTAGGCTTTTTGATTTATATGGAAAACATTTAAGAAAGAGGGTTGTTCCAAGCAATGGCTTCTTTTCTCAATATAAAATATATATAAAATATGAGTTAGGCTACTACATATATATGGTTAGATATAAAATACCGCAGAAGTGTGGAACAATGATTTTGAATTTTAAGGAAGTTTGTCAAGGTGGAACTATATGCAATTTTGAGGACAGCAGAGGGTTTAAGATCAGACCACGGAAAACGTCCGGTCTGATGTAAGACCTAAAGAGTCTAATATGGTAATTATATTCTCAGCAAAAATAATCATAACTATAAATTTTGGGTGTTTACTATTAGCTTGAAGTTTCCACTTCACTTATTAAACAGTTTTAGGGTTTAAATAGTTTTGTATAAATACCCAATAAAGAAAGCAGAAAATGTAACTGGAAAAAATCATCAGTTTCAGTACAATTCCTGCATCTTTCTGCCCCTTCATCCGTAATTTCCCTTTGACTAGTTTTCTTGCATGTTATGCAAAGTTTAACAGACACAAATGGCCATGTTAGACTTTCAGAACAAGCCTGTGAAAATCCTGTGAAATCAGCAACATAAAATGGAAACACAGTCATAATTTGCAACTTTTACACCTACAGTGAGTATTGTACTTGGTACTGTACCCACTAATTTAAAGGACTGGTGGGAATTTTCACCTGTAATCCACTGATCAGATTTCTGGCCTTTAATTGGCCTTTCTGCCGATTTTGATTGACAGGTAATATCAGTCAATCAAAAAGCAGTAAAATGCATCATTTAAACACAAGGTTAGACAAAGTGACAAAGTGTAATTTATGCAATTTTTTTTTTCCGCTTAAGCCAAAGAAGATTGGAATATAATATTACTATTTCAAAATGGATTTAAGTTGCAGATAAGAATCATGTGGTAAGATAATTGTTACATTATATTTATATACCCTGAAAGAAAGACTATTTCTCCAGCATTTGACTAAATTTATTCATTCCAAAAACCAATCCACCTAAAATGTTGCCAGTAGATTAAACCAGGATTAAAAAAAAAAAGAAAGCCACTCTACCAAACAACAGAAAAGCAGCAGTGTTTCTGCTAGCTCATAAATTCTGGGGGTCATCTGTGACTCACTGTTTGGAATTTTGGGGGTCATTCAGAAATTTTAAGCTTCATGGTCTAACTTTTTTTTCGCTTTTTGTTTGCCTTTGCCAGTTTATAGATGTCGCATAATGCTAAAAGTTTTAAATGACAGTATGGTATTAAAGGTAAAAATTAAAAACAATGACCTCATAGAAATCATCGTCTGTCATCCCGATTACTCCCAGCAACTTTATTTTCATAATAGAGTAGGGTCTAAAGCACGGTCAGAAAGTTTAAGTACAGATTCCGTACAGTAATATAGGCACGATGACAGCGATGTAACACAGAATAATGTCGCGTTTTAGACCAATACAGTGTTAAACGGAAACAAATAATTCAGTGTTAGAAAGCGGGTTTGATATGATTCTGCAGTTATAATCTTGACGATTTTGTAAGATATATTTATTAAATCAATCTTCCATATTACTCTTTAGTTCTGATTTATGTTGCGTCAAGGGAGACATGGTGTATTAATTTTGTTGTGTCAGGATTTCATTTTGCACATCAAAAACACTGATTTTCTGAAATGCTGAAGCAGGGTTTTATTTTAAATCTTTTGGCACAGAAAGAGCATTTATGCCAAAGTGTATTGTTAAATTACCTAAGGTAGGTGTGCCAAACTTGCCTTTGCAGACAGATTAATTCTTAGGATTTGATATCTGCATAAGTTTTTCTTTTTTTCATATGATTTCTTTGTACCTGCAACAAATTGATGTTAGTGACATGTTCATCATGTAATAAATAATGTAAATAATGTTCATAAATAATGTAATAAATAATGTTAATATATGTATTAATGTGATTAACACAAATTTATATACAGTATCATGGGTACATTTTGACCACCTAACAGCAGTGGGATTTTTCAACAAATATGGTGGATGTTTTGGGCATGTTTTACTGAAAGTGCGACGATATGACAAGACTCAAGAGACGCTTTGACTGTAAACCTAGTCCTATTTATAAGCCCCGGCTTTAATTTTTCAATATTTGACATTCATTTACATGTAACAGAAAATTAGATATGAAATTTCCGATCGATAAATGTTTTAGGGTGAGAAAAGTAAGCATGTTACCACCAAAATATTTGAACTGCTGTAAACAGACAGTATAACCCATCCGAAAATGGTGTCCGAATACTGTGCATCTACGATAGTCATCCACTATACCAATAAAACCCTCCAATATAAAATTAAAAGAAAACAGTCGTTTCATTTTTACCAATCTCCTGTCAAATAATTTGCACTAAAGAAACTCACTCGCTAGCATGCAAAATAAATGAATATTTATCAGTGTCCAAGTTACTTGAACTACGCCGAGTTGTTCCGAATGAAAAGTGTTATAGATTGGTTTCCTCCCCTAATACAGCGAAGTGTGAAAACGGGGACCAGAAATGAGGGAAATTCCCTTGGAAAGTACGACCAGAAAAGCCCACTACTAATGAGTTTTGCGCGTTTAACTTAAAAAATACACATTTATGCTGTGTTGGACTTTTGGTAATTTCATCAGTTGTCTTGATTTATTTCATAATCTAAATACAGTATACTTTTGTACATTGTTTTTAATTCGAATTTTAATCGGAATTTGTGGTGTTTTTTTTTTGTTTCAGTCAAAGGACTGAGTTCCCAGGAAGTAAATTTACGCTTTATCCAGCAGCGCGAAGAACCAACCTTACTTAACTCTTTACCAAACGATTCATTCAAATTCCAATCATTTTGCAGACGATAAAACATAACTTGCTAATATGAAGGTATTTGTAATTGATAGGGTAGAATACATTGTGGGAAAAGGAGAAACTGGTGGTTATCAGTATTTTCTCCTTTTCCCACAAAGTTTTCAAAATTCATCTCCCACAGGGTCGTTAAAACTCTGGATTTTGTGGAAAAGGGTTAAATGAGCTTTTGTTCGTAAAGTAAAACCCAAATGTTGATAATTGCAATTTCAAGGTTGCTTTCCTTAAGAACATATCGGCAAAGCAGACAGTGTCGATCAATGATCACTCTGCACATTTTTGTGCAGGCTGATCTTTATCTACATTGACTCAGTCAGAGACTGGAAACTACAGTTGTTAAAGGTACAGTCTACATATATTTCCAATATACCCTGGGTAGAATAGGATATTTAACTCTTTACCAAATGGTAAAATTTTGGACTTGGCCATATGCATCGCTTCTGCAGATGACAAATGAAGCTCATAATGGTGATTTCTATATTTGATAGGGTAGAAAACACTGTGGGAAAAGAAAAAAATGCTGATTACCAGCATTTTCTTCTGTTCCCTCAACATTTCAAAAGCCTTCTCTTTCAGGATCATTAAAACGCGGAAGTGTGTGGTAAAGGCTGATGTCAGCAGACTACACCAAATTGAAGCCTACTGAAATGATGGAGTTTGCCCTTGATGAGACAGAAAAAATTGTGGGAAATATAGAAAATGGATGTTACCAGCATTTACTACTTTTCCAACATTGTTTTCAAAAGCCATCTTTCTTATCGGATTGTTTGGTAAAGGATAAACAAAGGTGCATTAGATGAATTTGAAAAATCATCATGATTAAGTTTTCATAAATCTACTTGAAATCACAGGGTTGTGATACATGTGTTGAATTTGTCATCTGCAAATGCTTTCGAATTGAACCAGTCTAAATTTTTGTGTTGATAAAGGGCTAAACATGGATCTTTTTCATTTAGTATAGTAAACATGGGAGTAAATTTAATAGTCAATGATATTAACTCTGTACCAAACGACAAAATTTTAGACTGATCCAAATTAAAAGCATTTGCAGACAACAAATGAAATGTGGCTCAAAAATTAAAATTTGATTTGGGAAGGGTAGAAAACATTGTGGGAAAAAGAGAAAATGCTGGTTACCAGCATTTTCTCCTTTTCCCACAATATTTTCAAAAGGCAGTTTCTGCAGGGTCATTAAAAGTCGGGATTGTGCGGTAAAGGGTTAATCATTTAATTCTCAACTTTTTTCAGACATTTGAAAAGCTTTTGAACTCCATCATATGTGAAATGGATCAAGCATCTGGTCGCTGTACATTTTTTAATCGACCAGAAAAAGCTAGCAACAAGATATTTAAGCGGCTGAGAGCAGCAGTTGTACAGGATGCGAAGCCTAAAGGAAAAGAGAGTGACATCATCAAGTTGTGGTAGATACTGCACTTTCCTCTTCATTCATTTATATGTGTTATGTAAGATCTGTAGTTGAGGAGTGCCTAGAACACTTATTATTTGAGAAATTGGGTAGCATGTAACTCCACAAAATAGTAAGATTTTCAACATACCATAGTTAAATGGATTTACAAATGACAAATTACAATAAAAGGGTAATGAAGACATTGAGGGAAAATGAGAAGTGCTGATTACCAACATTTCTCCTTTTCCCATGATGTTTTGAAAAGGCCGCTTCCAATGAGATTGTTTGGAAAAGGGTTAAAGCACTAAATGAAAGAAAAAGTCTGTGAAAAGAACCGATATATTATACTTTTGTGGCAGCTTTTGTCAGAATTCAAGGTCAAGCTACAATTTTTGTGCAGTATGGTCTTGATTTACACTGTCTTCGAACTGGCTTAAGTTGTGCTAGATACACATTTAACTCTTTACCACACAATCCTGACTTTTAACAACCCTGTGAAAGAAGCCTTTTGAAAACATTGTGGGAAAAGGAGAAAATGCTGGTAACCAGCATTTTCTCCTTTTCCCACAAGGTTTTCTACCCTTCCCAATATAACTTTCAATTTTTCAATCACTTTTATTTTGTCATCTGCAAATACTTTCAATTTGGACCAGTCTAAAATTTTGTCGTTTGGTAAAGAGTTAATCAAATTAGTGCAATAAAGTTGTATATGCAAATACCTGTTTCATAATTTCATATTTGTATGGTAGCTCAGCCGGTACAATACAGGGTTTAACCCTTTACCACACAATGCCGACTTTTAACGACCCTTGGTAAGAAGTCTTTTGGAAACATTGTGGGAAAAGGAGAAAATACTGGTAAGCAGCATTTTCTCCTTTTTCCATAATGTTTTCTACCCTGTCAAAGAAAAATAGCATCATTTGAGCCGCACTGAAATTGTTGTCTGGAAATGCTTTCAATTTGGACGGGTCTAGAATTTTGCCGAGTGGTAAAGAGTTAAAACCTAGCGGTCTCTGCATAGATTTTCAGCTTGGCCAGATTCTTTCTAAGAATTGATGATAGTTGTTGCAACAGGATTCATGATAGTCAGTGCGATAGGATTCATTACTCTCTCACTACTTATTATTGTTTGGATGATTTTTATAAGGGAAAGCATCCAGTGGCTTGGAAAGCATGTGGTAACTTGTAAGTACTGGTGAAAGAAACTCCAGGAAAGCATAGATTGGTGCAGTGGTTACCATGGTAACTGTAATAATGTTGATACTGCCTTAACCCTTTACCACACAATCCCGACTTTCAATGACCCTGAAGAAGCCTTTTGAAAATATTGTTGGGGAAATGGACGTAACAAGCATTTCTGCTTTTCCCCCAATCTTTTCTACCCTTCCCATAACAAATTTAATTTTTTCAGTCACATTTATTTTGTCGTCAACAAATGCTTTAAGTTTGGACTAGCGTAATAACTTTTTTTGTTTGGTGAAGAGCTAAACACCAGACAAACAGACACCATAATTATTGTACTGTATATACATGTATATTTTCAAAGGACTCTTTGCACTTTGCTGTCTGCACTTCACTTACATGTACAGTTAGTGCAAGATATTTTCAATTCACCATGGTATTCTTCAGCTTAGCTGTTAAAATATAGAAAAAAGATGGTAAAGTGTAAGGCTACTGTCTGTTTTTTTCTTAACTCTTTACCAAACGACAAGATTTAAGACTGGTGCAAATTGAAAGCATTTGCAGACAACAAATAAAATGGTGCTCAATCGACTGGATTTTTCAATGAAAGGTTAGAAAACATTGTGGGAAAAGAAGAGAATGCTGGTTACCACCATTTTCTTCTTTTCCCACAATGTTTTCAAAAGGCTGTTCACCCAGGGTCGTTAAAACTGGTGATTGTGTGGTAAAGAGTTAATACATTAACTATTGTCACAAAACTTAATGAGTCACTTTTCTTTACCTTTTCAAAATACATGTGAGCCAGAGCATATGTCAAAAGGGGGCTTAATGCATCTCTGTGATGCATTATTCCAAGCAAGTCATCATATAATAATGGATCCATAAAATCCATTTTGTCTAACAACCGGCTGAATTATGAGGTAGACTGGTCCTTTGACATACAGATAATTGACCAATTGCATAAAGTTTCGGCTCAGGTCTTGTGCAGACTGAGCAGGCTAACCTGGGTTGATACTTTTCGCAGATGCATTAAGACTCCTCTTCACAGAGCATGGCTCATGTATTTTGCATGTGTAAAGATAGGAATAATTTAGACTATTTCCTGACAATATTGTTGTAATTATGTATATGTCCTTGTGGTATTTTGTTTTTATAGGCCTAACATTGTATATCATAATGTTTAACCCTTTACCAAACGACAGATTTTAGACTGGTCCAAATTCAAAGAGTTTGCAGATGACAATTTTAAATTTGATGAAAATGACAGAAAAGTTCTCCAAAAGGGTAGAAAACACTGTGGGAAAAGGAGAAATTGCTCGTTACGAGCAATTTCTCCTTTTTCCACAGTGTTTTCAAAAGACTTGTACTGCAGACACGTGAAAACCAGGGCTTGTTTGGGAAAGGGTTAAGTCATGATTTCATGGATATGTATCATCTCATAGTGTTAATAGTGGGCAGAAATATTTATCTATTCTAGGAATTACAACAGATATACCATATGTATAGTGCATTTTACACAATTACCTCAGCAGTTTACTGAAATGTACAAAAATGCCATCATTGACCTTGACATGAAGGATGACCTTGAAAGGTCAGATGTGATCAACTGGTGCAGAACAGCAAAGCCCCTGTATCCTCTAAAAACTACAGGTGTGTGATCTTTGTTCACATTTTGATTTAAGATAGATCTTTCTTTTACTAAGCAAACAAAATTTATACATTCTCACGTTGAAAGCACTCACTGACAAAAAGAAAAAAGAAATGAGCCATGGTCTGTGAAAAGGACTGAATGCATCTGTGAAAAGTATTGACCCATGTCAGCCTGGGCTGTCTGTGGAGGCCGACCTGGGCCAAAACTTTTCGCAATTGGTCAATTTTCTATGTGTCAAAGGACCATTCTACCTCATAATTCAGTTGGTTGTTAAAAAAGTAACAGTATTTAAAGTCTTTAAAAGTTTTTTTCTTGAAAATATGTATGGTTAGGGTTTTCCTAAAACAGTGGGAGGATTTAGAATAATTTCACAGGAATATTCCTTTGATGACACTGTATCAAAATTGCTCAAATGATTCTGCTCTGCTATCAGAATAAAATATAGAAAAAGTATTAATAACTTCTCCCCCTAAACTAGTGGGAGGATTTTGAAATCATTTTGCTGAAAAAGGTGGTTGCAAGAGCTTAAAAATAGAAAAAATAGATTTAACAACAGTTACCTATTAGCTCTTTACCAAATGACAAAATTTTAGTCTGTTCCAAATTGGAAGCATTTGCCCATTTATTTGGGGTTGTTAAAACTCAGGAGTTTGTGGTAAAGGATTAAAGCAGATGGGAGGAAATGCATGTGGCAGTCTGATCTTTTATCTACACTGTCTGCTTTGCTTAGACTTTGTGGACCATAGCATTGTTGAAATAGAAATTATTTTGTTCATGTTTTTGGAATGAAAATGCCGTTTAACTCTTTGTCACACAATCCCAACTTTTAACAACCCCGAGAAAAAAGCCTTTGGAAAACATTGTTGGAAAAGTAGAAAATGCTGGGAACCAGCATTTTCTCCTTTTCCCACAATGTTTTCTAGCCTTCCCAAAACAAATTTCAATTTTTGATTTACGGTACAATTATTTTGTCGTCTGCAAATGCTTTCGATTTGGAATAGTCTAAAAATTTGTTGTTTGCTAGAGAGTTACTTTATGCAGCTCCCTAAGGCTGATCATTTCAAGTCTAATTGACAGGTGATGGCAACTGTCTGCTGCATGCTGTATCATTGAGCCTTTGGGGAGTGGAAGATTCTGACCAGTTCTTACGGCGTCTGCTCTACCTAAATATTGTGACAGATGAAAAGGGTATGTTCAGAAAGCGGTGGCTGGCTTCCCAGCGACAGTTTTTGTCTTCACAAAGGTTTACAGTTGGAATGAATACAGAGGTGGGTTACTGATTTACTTTATAAACTTCCTTTTTTTTGTGGATTGATTGATTTAGCTCCTACCGAAACAAATTAGCAGCATATTTATAAGATCTGACATAAGTTGGCATTTGAGATAACATATATTGAATAAGTGTAGATATTTGAGATAAAATTTTTTGAAATAAGTCTAGAAAAATGTTATTTTGAGCTTAATTGCATTTCTTGTAGACAAGTAAAGGTTTATCTGAAAGCCAATGTATGTCAGATCCTTTTTATGGCATAATGATATCTCCCAAATTATAGGGCAACATACACAAAACCATACCTGTACTGGCAGGAATTGCCATGATGAAACCTGGCTCACTCCTCTGAAAGTAGTCTAAAACGATGTCACATGTGATGTCATCATAATGCATTGCTCCAACATGTTTAACTCTTTACCACAAGACAAAATTTTGGACACAACCAAATTGAAAGCTTTTACAGACAACAAATTGAATTAGCTCAAATGATGATTTCTGTCTTTAATAGGGAAGAAAACATTGTGGTTACCAGCATTTTCTCCTTTTCCCACAAAGTTTTCAAAAGGCTTTTTCCTCAGGGTCAGTAATGGTCGGGATTGTGTGGTAGAGGGTTAATTAATCAACATCTGTATTTCCAATATTTTCAGAAGAGTTCCAGGTCAGTGTCATCAAAGCTTAGGATTATTTGATAAATTTGTGATCTCTAAACATTTTTTCCAAGGACAACCCAAATTTTGTCTGTATACAATAAAGTTATCACTTTACCATACAACCCTGTGTCCTGACAATCCAAAGGAATAAAGCTTTTGAAGACATTGTGGGAACCAGAATTTCCTCATTTTCTCAAGATGTTTTCTACTCTTTCCAAAACCCCATTATTTGAATCATGTCTTATTTGTCATATCCTTATGCTGTCAATTTGGTCTTGTATAAAATTTTGTCGAGTTTTAACAACCCTTGGAAATCGGACTCTTGAAAACATGGGAAAAGGAGAAAATGCTGGTAACCAGTATTTTCTCCATTTCCCACAATGTTTTGTAACCTTTCAGACACAAATCATTTGAACCACATTTAAGTTGTCATCTGCAAATGCTTTCAATTTGGTACAGTCTAAAATATTGTCGTGTGGTACAGGGTTAAATGCTAAATGCTGTTTGTACAGGACTATACTGGAGAATGGGAAAGAGTAATCAAAGCAACAGAAGACTTGACAAGACAGGGAAATTCTGGACTTCCATACTCATGTCTAGAATCTATTCATCTCTATGTGCTAGCAAATCTTTTACAAAGACCAATCATTGTGTTAGCTGACAGCATCGCTCGCAATGTATATGGACAGTCCCTACAGGAGAGTGAAATTGGAGGGATATATCTGCCCTTAGAGACCCATTCGACAGAATGTCACAAAAATCCAATTGTGATTGGATACAACCTGAACCACTTTGCACCCCTTGTTTTTGAGGAAAGTGATTTCAGTATGACTGACTCAATGCAAGTTGTTCCACTTCTGTCCAGTCAACTTAATTCGCTGGCAGTTCAGTACCTCCTGTTGGATGAGGAAGCGCATGCACAGCAGTTCATATTGAAGTACTTATCAGTGAAAGAAGTTGTATACACAGGAAGGGATGGTCCTTTAACCATTCCTGTTGCTCAAGTCAAGCATGAACCACTTCCAAAGGAAATGAATGTTATGGAGGCATACAGAGTAGACTGTGAGAATATTTACTTCAAATTGACTGATGAAGATGTGAGTCGTAACAGACAGCCATTTAAGTTTGAATACAGAAACAGAGACATTGTTGCCACACATACTGTGAGAGGAGAGAACCACATCAACATCATGCCCAATAATGCAGTAAATATTGTACAAGGCGAGTTCAATGTAGGCCCAATGGATAATAAACAAGCAAAAGAAAGTGGTAAAGAAAATAGATGTCGTGCTATGGGTTGCAATATGCATGGTTTAAAAGAGACTGGGGGGTATTGCTCAAAATGTTTCAAGAAAGGAACAATTCAGTACCATAAACAAGAAGAGGCGGTAAGACAACAGAAAGAAAAAGAGAGAAAACCTCCACCTGTTGTTAACCAGCTTTATTTGTCTTTGATGGAACAGAATTGTATCACAGGCTGTGGTTTATTTTGCTCCAGACAGACTCATCCATATTGTCATGAATGCAAAGAAAAGTTTGGAGAAGCCATACAACAGCCTGCAACAAGAGACATGGAACAGAAGGAAGTTCTGGCAAGTATGTTACCAGACATTTGCATCACACCAAACTGCACATATCGATGTTCAGTAGCAACCAAACCTTATTGCCATCAGTGTTATGATGTGGTCATACAGTCACAAAGGAATACCCAGCCAACAGCTCCCCCACTGTCAATGCCCTACGGTGGAGAGGCTGAACCAAGGATAAGTTTAACTGGACAACCTATTAGAGAAATTGGTAATTCTGAAGTTCAACATCTTAGAATAACTTCACAAGATGAAACAGCAGTGGTTACCATACAAGGAGCCCAGCCTGGGCACCATAACCATGTGACTTTTCCACCAACGGGGAGATACACACCAATGGAAACATCAGAAATAGGTCAAGGTAATGAAGGTCAGCTCTCCAAGAAATGCAAGGTCAAAGAATGTGAAAACAAGGCTATTAGAGGCAATGATGGACTGTGTCATAGCTGTTACAATGCTTCCATGTTTGGTGCAGGCATAGCCACCAGTCCACTTGCTCCCGCTGGCCAACAGCTGACACCTATGTTTGAAAATCTTGACCCTAAAACATGCAGGAGTCCTGGGTGCAGTGGGACACCGAGAGCTGGATTGGATCAGTGTGTAACATGTTTTCTGGAAGGTGGCAAACTACCTTCTCCTAGAAATGATACTAAGTCAGAACAAATGCCATTGAATATTGTCACACCAGAAAATGAAAAAATCTTGAACAGCGGTTCAAATACTAATCAGCATCTTGGTGCTTTGCAGCCTGAAGTTGTTGTACCTTCTGCCATTAAACTGCAAACTAAAAGAGAAGAAGAATATGGAGAGAAACAAACATGTGTAACAGAGGGCTGTGAAGGTATGCACCTGAATAATGAATTTGGTCTTTGCAGTAAATGCTTTGTCAAAGAACGGGGAAAAAGTGATTTGGAATCGTTCAGCACGGTTCCCTCTTGGGGACCAGAAGAACCAACAGAGCAAGAATTAAAGAAGCTCAACCCGTTGATTACAAGCTCTCAACAGAAAACTCCTTGTATGTCGCCATTTTGTGATGAGATGATATACCCTCCAAAAGAGTACTGTGACAATTGTTGCAGTGCTCTACAAACAGCAAGGGCTAGGAAAGCTATGAAGGAAGATAAAGAGTCCGGTAAATATTTGTCAATGATAGATAAGCCATGCTCTTGCAAAAGGGGCTTTAATGCATCTCTGTGATGCATTATACCAAGCAATTCATCCTATAATAGTGGATTCATAAAATCCATTTTGTCTAACAATTGACTAATTTTGAGGAAAAGTGGTCCTTGGACATGTAGAAAATTGACAAAGAGCAAAAAGTCTTGGCCCAGGCTGATCTAGGTGGATACTTTTTTAGCTCACCTTAGCACAACATGCTAAAGGTGAGCTATTGTGATCGCCCTATGTCCGGCGTCCGTCGTCCGTCGTCTGTCGTCCATCGTCCGTCGTCCGTCAACAATTTCTTTAAACATCTTCTTCTCCTAAACCACTGGGCCAATCTTGATGAAACTTGGCAGGGATGTTCCTTGGGTGAAGCTCTACCAAAATTGTTCAAAGAATTAAATTCCACCCACAACTCTGGTTGCCATGGCAACAAAAAGGAAAAAAAAGCAAAATCTTTGAAAATCTTCTTCTCTGAAACTAGAAGGCGCAGAGCTTTGATATTTGGTATGTAGCATCTCCTAGTGGACCTCTACCAAGTTTGTTCATTTGATGTCCCTGGGGTCAAAACTGGCCCCGCCCCAGGGGTCACAAGTTTGAGCATAGTAACAAAGAAGGAAAACTTTGAAAATCTTCTTCTCTGAAACTAGAAGGCGCAGAGCTTTGATATGTGGTATGTAGCATCTCCTAGTGGACCTCTACCAAGTTTGTTCATTTGATGCCCCTGGGGTCAAAACTGGCCCCGCCCCAGGGGTCACAAGTTTGAGCATAGTAACAAAGAAGAAAAACTTAAAAAATTTTCTTCTCTGAAACTAGAAGGCATAGAGCTTTGATATTTGGCATGAAGCATCTCCTAGTGGACCTCTACCAAGTCTGTTCATATGATGTCCTTGGGGTCAAAACTGGCCCTGCCCCGGGGGTCACAAGTTCGAACATAGGAACAAAGAGGGGAAACTTTAAAAACCATCTTCTCTGAAACTGGAAGGCGTAGAGCTTTGATATTTGGTATGTAGCATTGCCTAGTGGACCTCTACAAAGTTTGTTCATATGATGCCCCTGGGGTCAAAACTGGCCCCACCCTGGGGGTCACAAGTTTGAGCATAGTAACAAAGAAGAAAAACTTTAAAAATCTTCTTCTCTGAAACTTGAAGGCGTAGAGCTTTGATATTTGGCATGTAGCATCTCCTAGTGGACCTCTACCAAGTTTGTTCATATGATGCCCCTGGGGTCAAAACTGGCCCCGCCCCGGGGGTCACAATTTTCAACATAGGAACAAAGAAGGAAAACTTTAAAAATCTTCTTTTGTAAAACTAGAAGGCATAGAGCTTTGATATTTGGCATGAAGCATCTCCTAGTGGACCTCTACCAAGTTTGTTCATATGGTGTCCTTGGGGTCAAAACTGGCCCTGCCCCGGGGGTCACAAGTTCGAACATAGGAACAAAGAGGTGAAAATTTAAAAATCATCTTCTCTGAGACTGGAAGGCGTAGAGCTCTGATATTTGGTATGTAGCATTGCCTAGTGGACCTCTACCAAGTTTGTTCATATGATGCACCTGGGGTCAAAACTGGCCCCACCCCGGGGGTCACAAGTTTGAGGATAGTAACAAAGAACGAAAACTTTAAAAATCTTCTTCTCTGAAACTTGAAGGCGTAGAGCTTTGATATTTGGTATGTAGCATCTCCTAGTGGACCTCTACAAAGTTTGTTCATATGATGCCCCTGGGGTCAAAACTGGCCCCGCCCCAGGGGTCACAAGTTTGAGCATAGTAACAAAGAAGAAAAACTTTAAAAATCTTCTTCTCTGAAACTTGAAGGCGTAGAGCTTTGATATTTGGCATGTAGCATCTCCTAGTGGACCTCTACCAAGTTTGTTCATATGATGCCCCTGAGGTCAAAACTGGCCCCGCCCCGGGGGTCACAATTTCCAACATAGGAACAAAGAAGGAAAACTTTAAAAATCTTCTTCTGTAAAACTAGAAGGCATAGAGCTTTGATATTTGGCATGAAGCATCTCCTAGTGGACCTCTACCAAGTTTGTTCATATGGTGCCCTTGGGGTCAAAACTGGCCCTGCACGGGGGTCACAAGTTCGAACATAGGAACAAAGAAGGAAAACTTTAATTTTTTTTTTCTCTTAAATGGGAAGGAATAGAGCTTTGATATTTGGTATGTAGCATCTCCTAGTGGACTTCTACCAAGTTTGTTCCAAGGATGCTGCTTGGGTCAAAACTGGCCCAGCCCCTGGGGTCACAAGTTTGAACATAGGGACAAAGAAGGAAAACTTTAAAATTCTTCTTTTCTGAAACTGAAAGGTGTGGCGCTTTGATATTAGGTATGTTGCATTTCCTAGTGGACCTCTACCAAGTTTGTTCATATTTCGAACATAGGAACAAAGAAGGAAAACTTTAAAATTCTTCTTTAAAACTGGAAGGCGTAGAGCTTTGATATTTGGTATGTAGTGATTCTCTTCTAAGTTTGTTTGCCCATCTAAGCGCAACAAGTTCATTGAGTTCAAAATTGGGTCATCTTGGGTCATAAACTAGGTCACTAGGTCAAATTAAAGAAATACCTTGTTGGCACTCTCGAGGCCACATTATTTGCTCAATTGCCTTGAAAATTAGTTAGAAAGTTTGTCTATATAAAGTCTCACATAAGATTAATTTGGGTCAACTTGGGTCATAAACTAGTTCACTGGGTCAAATTAAAGAAATACCTTGTTTGCACTCTGGAGGCCACATTTATTGCTCAAATGACCTGAAATTTGGCCAGAATGTTTGTCTTGATGAAATACCGGATGAGTTTGGATTTTGGTCACCTGGAACCATAAACTAGGTCACTAGGTCAAAATAAAGAAATACCTTGTGGACACTCTAGAGGCCACATTCTTTGCTTAATTGCCTTGAGAATTGGTCAGAATGTTTGTTTTTGTAAAATCTCACATGAGTCTGAATTTGGGTCAACTGGGGTCATAAACTAGGTCACTTGGTCAAAATAAAGAAATAGCTAGTGGGCACTCTAGAGGCCACATTTATTATTCATATGATTTGAAAATTGGTTAAAATGTTTCTTCTGATATAGTCAAAGACCAGTTCAAATTTGGGTCACCTGGGGTCATAATCTAGGTCACTAGGTCAAATTAAAGAAATATCTTTAGGGCACTCGAGGCCACATTTTTTGCTCAATTGACTTGAAAATTGGTCAGAATGTTTGTCTTCATGAAATATGAGTGTGAAATTTGGTCACCTGCTGTCAAAAACTAGGTCACATGGTCAAATTAAAGAAAAACCTTAAAGGCACTGTACTAAGGTGAGCGACCCAGGGCCATCATGGCCCTCTTGTTTAAACAGATTCATAAAGCCCCTTTTTCACAGAGCATGTCTCAAATCCTTTGTTCCCATCTTCTAAAGCTGATAAATGTATGTGTAATAGCAGCCAGTGGCTTGATAAAAGATATGTGCAAAGTACTGGTAAAGTGAGAGCTTGTATGGGTGCACTGGCAGCTGTGATATGACCAATACTATGTCATACTTTTTATGTTGTGGAACAGGTAGAAATTGCTTGTTACAAACAATTACTCATCTTGCCACATTTTTTTTCAAAACTACTGCAGGGATATAACATTCGTGTAAGCCATATTCTGGCAAAAGGGGGTTTAATGCATCTCCATGATGCATTATACCAAACAAGTCATCACATAATTATGGATTTATAAGATCCACTTTGTCTAACAACCGACAAAATCGTGAGGTAGACTGGCTGGTCCTTTGACTTGCAGGGAAGGACCAATTTCACAATGTTTTGACCTGGGTCAGCCTGTGTGGACTAACCAAGCTGACCTGGGTTTGATACTGTTTGCAGATGCATTAAACCCTCTTTTTACAGAGCACCAAGGTGCATATATAAAAGTAAAGTGGTTAACTTTGGAATTGTACTCTGCAAGTTAATTGAAATCAGACCTCAGAGTTTTAGACTTGTCAATACTTCGACTTGTTTCATGCATTTTAACCTTTTTTAACAAGGTTTTCTATGGGACTGAAGGCAAATTCTGTTATTAGAGCTGTGCTTAATTTGTCATCTGTAAAATTTATGCATTTAAATCTTTACCACACAATCCCAAGTTTTAACACTCCTGAAGAAGAAGGCTTTTGAAAACATAGTGGGAAAAGATTCTTTTCCCACAATGTTTTCAATGATCTCAAAGACAGATACTGTCGTTTGTGCCCCATTTTATTATACCCCCGCAAAACGAATGTTTTCGGGGTATACTGGAATCAGCCTGTCTGTCTGTCCGTCCATCCGTGTGTCCGTGTGTCTGTCTGTACAAAATACTAGCAATTTTGTGTCGCGAACTCCTCCTAGAGTTTTCCTTCAATTGCATTGAAACTTTGCACATATATTGATCATATATTGAAGATTTGCAAGACGTAATTTTCAAGTGTCAACTCCCCCTGGTTGAGGAATTATCTCCCCTTGAACTTGACACTTTTTTTCTGTCAAAGCGCTGGTGGGGGTATTAAGTCACATTCAGTGACAGCTCTAGTTTGTCATCTGCAAACGCTTTCAATTTGGACTGGCCTAAAATTTTGTTGTGTGGTAAAGAGTCAATGTGGACAGGTTTACAATTTTGCGATCATAAAATATTAAGTTTGATCAAGCATTGTAAATGTTCATTTTGTCATTTCAGCGAGTTATAATCAAGCCCTGTGTAAAGCAGAAGGGTGCAAGTTTTCTGGGAATCCAAGATTGCATGGCTTCTGTTCCCAATGTTATAAAGGCAATGGTAAGCCAGCTTCATTTTGAGCAGCATATCACTGTGTGAGCAATGCTTGTGAAAAGGGGGCTTAATGCATCTGCGAAAAGTATCGACCCAGGTCAGCCTGCGCAGTCCGCACAGGCTGACCTGGGCCGAAACTTTTCGCTATTGGTCCACTTTCTACGTGTCAAAGGATCATTGTACCTCATGACTCAGTTGGTAATTTAAAAAAGTGGCTATTATGGATTCATTATTATGTGAATGCTTGCTTGATACCAGGTGCCATGGAGATGTGTTAAGCCCCCCTTTCACAGAGCATGGCTCATATACTTTATTTTTGTTTATTTTTGACTTGTTTGAAACTAACCCGTTACCAGACAACAAAATATTAAACTAGTCCACTTTGAAAGCATTTGCAGACAACAAATGACAGGTGGCTCAAATGATAGGATCTGCCTATGAAAGGTGTAGAAAACGCTGTGGGAAAAGGAATGTGTTCAAAGGCCCTTTTCTCCAGAGTCGTCCAAATTTTGGATTCATTGGTGAAGGGTTGACCTTGAGAGTGACAAATAAACCCAAACAGACATCTTCAGTCAAGAAATAATACCGAAAAAAATGGCAATTTCGAGGTTGCTCTTGTCCAGAATGTCTAAGGAAAGCTGATAGTATAGATCAAAGATCAGACATATGTTTTGTCCAGTCTAACCTTGATGAATTCTGCCTGCAATGGCAACTTTAGTGTGGAAGGCACTTTTAGGTTTACAACTCTTTACCGCTCGAACGTGACTTTTAACGACCCTGAAGTAAAAGCCTTTTGAAAACATTGTGGGAAAAGGAGAAAATGCTGGTATTCAGCATTTTCTCCATTTCCTACAATGTTTTTTACCCTTCCAAAATCAAGTCTAAATTTTTGAGCCACATTTGATTTGGCATCTGCAAATGCTTTTAATTTGGATCAATCTAGAATTTTGCCCTTTGGTAAAGAGTTAGGGTAAAAAACTGTGATAATCATGATAAGAGAACTAATACATGTATTATTATAGGGATGAATAAAAAATTCAATGATAATTTCAAAATAAAATTAAAGTTGTAACATTTTGAGAAATGAGAAAGATGCTATAAAGTAGAAATATTGTCCATTTGTCATAGAGTGGTTGGTTTTAGACTGACCTTCATACGAAACTTGCAGTCCAGATATTTGTGAATTGTAAAGCACACTATGGAGCATTTTCTCCTTTTCCCAGAATGTTTTCTACCCTTTAAAAGACATAATCCTTTTGTTTGACTTAAGTTAAATTTGTTATCTGCAAGTGCTTTCATTTTGAACAAGTCTAAGATTTTATCATCATCTCATAAAGAGTTACCTAACTTTACTTCCAAAAATGAATTGACTGCAGGTTACTCTGAAAAACTTCTTAAATATTAAATATCAACCTTCTTAAAAATGGATTATTAACATGGATTAACATATTCAAAAATGCTAAGGAGGAACTTCAGGTTCTGAAAACAATTTCTTCCTTTTTCCCACAGTATTTTCAGAGCAGACTACAGCAAATTCCATGTGTGAGAGAGGATTTATTTAGATGTCTACCAGATGACAAAATTTTAGGCTTGTCCAAATTGAAAACTTTACAGACAACATGCTAGATAGGCCTCAAATGATGGAATTTGTCTTGCAACAGGTGGAAAACATTGTTGGAAAAGGTTTTGACTTTGTCTTTCAACAGGTGGAAACATTGTTGGAAAAGAAGAAAATGCTGGTCATCAGCATTTTCTTCTTTTCCAACAATGTTTTCCAAAACCTTTTTATTTCTTCTTCAGGGTCATATAAATAAAGAGTTATCTTGTAAGTGGTTATCTGAAATAAAAATGTCATTATCTGTACATTTACATGTACATGTACTTGAACATTAAAAAACAATCAAAGAAGTTAGACTTTTTGATCTACAATTTACTTAATGATCTTTCCTTTTTTTCTTTCTTTTTTCTCCAGCTACAGAAATACTTCGTCAAACAGGAGGACATATTAACTCTGCACCACTTAGAACTGTTGGGAAGTTGATTGCAGAGGCAAGTCAGAAAAAATATGATTCAGCCCCATTGGCACAAAAACAGCCTGTCTTTAGCAACAAAATGTGTGTTGAACCTCACTGCACATTATATGGGGATCCGAGTCAGGACGATAGATGTTCACAACACTACCGCTCACCAGTTAGTCTCCATCCTCGAAAAGTACAAAGGATCCCCGATGTAGTAAGCTTTAGAGAATCCCGTCATGCACCTGAACAGGAGATCGATCCTTTCACGAGTGTTTTAAGGAAAGTTGAAGGAAATATCAGATCGAAAGTTCTTTGTAAGAGTAATCTGTCTAAAGGCTGTCAGAATTATGGAAATGCTAAAAATAAAGGTTACTGCAATAGCTGTTATGCTACGATCAAACAGAAAGAAATAAATCAACAACTGGCTCTTGCAGGTGGAAACAGATTTGGGTAATTTCTTATAAATAATCTATGTGAAATTACAACTTCAGATTTTTGGCTAATTCTTTATGTGCAGTGTATTTGAATTTCTAGGAATCAGAAACACTCCGTTTCATAATGCTCTAACCCTTAACCACACAATCAGGTGTTTAACACTTACCACACAATCCCGACTTTCAACAGCCCTGAGAAAGAAGCCTTTTGAAAACATTGTGGGCAAAGGAGAAAATGCTGGTAGCCAGCATTTTCTCCATTTTCCACACTATCTTCTACCCTTTCAAAGAAAAAAAATCATAATTTGCACCATATTTTATTTGTCATCTGCAAGTGCTTTCAATTTGGACAAGTCCAGAATTTTGTCGTTTGGTAAATAGTTAAATGATCCTTAAGAATGGATAGATAGTTTAGGAAAAAAATATTTGGGAAAAGGAGAAAATGTTGCTTACTAGAATTTTCTCCTTTTCCCTTCTATGTGTCCTAGCACTTTGTTCCTTTGGGTTGTTAAAACTTGGGATTGTTTGGAAATGGGTTAACCCTTTACCAAACATCTTGAGTTTTAGTGACCCTTATAGAGAAGGATTTTGAAAACCTTGTGGAAAAAGAAGAAAATGCTGGTGACTAGCATTTTTGCCTTTTCAGAAGGGTTTTTTTTACCTTTCCAATAACAAATATTTTTTTTTAGTTAAATTCTATTGTTGCCTGGAAATGATTTCAGTTTGGGCAAGTCTAAAATTTTGTGTCTTGGTAAAGAGTTAAATGAGTTGGAATCATTTCATTTATCATGCTTTTTGTAAAGAAGTGATCACACTAGAAAAAAGATTCATGGCTTTGCAAAGCTTTCAAATACATGCGGGAAGAGCAATATTCTGTGTTTCAAGATTCTATCATTTTGTGTGTTAATCTTTTTGTTTAACCCTTACTACACAATCCCGACTTTTAACGGCTCTGAGAAAGAAGCCTTTTGAAAACATTGTGGGAAAAGGAGAAAATGCTGGTAACCAGCATTTTCTCCTTTTCCCATGTTTTCTACCCTCCCAGAACAAATTTTAATTTTTGAGACAGATTTGAATTGTCGTCTGCAAATGCTTTGAATTTGGACCATTCTAAAATTTTGTCGTTTGGTAAAGGGTTAAATTGATTTGTGATTTCAATATCATTATATGAGTTTGGACTTCAGGTAAGTGTTTTTTTTTTTCTTCAGGATTTCTTTAAAACAGTTTCTGGTTTAGCCAAGGTTTTTTTTTTTACATAATTTTCTTCGGATATAGTAAAGCAAGATTTAGTTATACAGTCGAATATCCATACCTCGAAGTTCAGGGGACTACCGAAAAAAGTTCAAGATATAGAAAGTTCGACGTGCAGAGATTCTTCAGATGAGTGTGTCAGGTACCGGAAGTAGGTAACCGAAGCATACTTCGTTCACAGGCCGTACATTTTGTTCCCTCTAATAGTTAACCGATCGTTGTTTTGAAAATTAAAGAGTAAAGGATGCATACTGTTTATTTTCTTTCATTAACATGTTTTTCTTTAATTCTGTTTGTAAGAACGATACTGAAAATTGTGAAATTAAAAAAGCATTTCGTCAGCCGAAGTTGCTGGCTACCTCCCGGACTTTACTGGGTTTCTTTCACCAAAAAAAGTCCTTAGGAGCGAGGATATTTGTATTTTCGGTTGACAACGAAATGCCCAGTCTTTCTATATAGCCACGGCCAAAATCACAGTGTATGGTATGAAAATGTCAGTCCAAACATTTCTAATCGAACCAATTACCGATAATTATCTGCAAGTCAAGATGACTGGCACGTTAACACCCGAGCTGACAAAAGTCAATGATCGAAAATGTGCGAAAAAAATACCGTCGTTGTATCCGGCATTACTGTTTATTATGTATAACACCTAAGTTTATAATTAAAGTCAATTAAAATGTGTGAAAATTCTGTATTGTGTTCGAAGTAAAGATGTGTAAATTAACTGGATCATTGAAGTTTGGACCTGAAATTAGGTTCGACCTTTGGAGAATCTTCGAGATATGGACTTCGACGTGCGGATAGTACTTTATATAGAAAAATAGAGCAGTTCAATCCGGACTTTAAATTTACTTCGACGAGAACTTCGAGGAGTAGATGTTCGAGCAATGGACATTCGACTGTATTTATGTTTAATGCTTATTAAGAATAAATCACTTTTGGGATGTTAAATCTTACAGGAACATTTTAACAGAAACATACATTTATATGTATTTTGTTCTTCTCAAAAAGAACATTTTTAGGAACATGTTGGATAATTGTTACCAATGTTACTACTGATATTATGTTTAAAAATCTACTTTGGGTTTACAAGGATGATGACGATGATGCTTTCCTAGCTTTCAAGAATGAGTATGGTGATGATGATGATGATGATTATGATGACCTGGAAGTAATGACAAATGATGATGATGGTGACGTGACGATGAGTGTTCAATGCCACACTACTATTGGACGTGTCTTTGATCCTCCTATATGTGTATTATGTGTATTTGGGCAGATGGCCTTTGTTTACAATAAATGATTAATGTTTTAATTTGATTAGATCCAATAGAACTAAAGAGAGCTTCAGATTAGAGGGAGTGATGGTATTCTAAATGCATTATTTCTCTTCCAAATCCTATGTTGCGGGTACTCATTAGAATCATCTCGATGTGATGATTCTAATGAGTACCCATAACACATGGTTTAGTGGAGAATAATTAATATTTTCAATTTTGAGGTCAAAATCACTCCCCCTGTCGTGGAGCTTTGACTAAAGTCATGTGGGACCTTGATTTAACTTCTCATCCGAAAGCCAATTAGTAATTTTAGATGGCCAATTGTGGGGGTCGAAACCGCATCCTCAAATGACCCGAGATTTGACATTCACAAGTGTCACTCTGACCACCTGAGCTATTGGGACTGGTCTGAATACCCAAACTAGGCTGAAAGTGATCCTTTATGGTTACTATATGTAATAATGTTGACTTTTTTTGTTGTTATCATCAAAGTGTTTTTTGACTTTTTTAAACTCATAACTGCTTTGAGTAGAATGAGAAGTATATGAGGTGCCATCTGTGAAAAGGGGCTTAATGGATCTGCGAAAAGTATCGACCCAGGTCAGCCTGCGCAGTACGCTTAGGCTGACCTGGGCCGAAACTTTGCTATTAGTAAATTTTCTGTATGTACAAGGACCATTCTACCCAATGATTGAGTCGATTGTTAAAAAAAGTGGCTATTATGGATCCATAATTATGTGATGGCTTGATCAGTATTATGCATCACAGAGATGCATTAAGCCCCCTTTTGCCAGAGAACGGCTCATATACATGTATCAACACTTGCCCCCCTTTCCCTTGTCTGAGTTCCAAGTCAGATCTTTTTCGTCTTTTTCTGTAGTATTCGTCAAACATGCAATTTATTGCTGCCTGGGCCCAGGCTTTGTTTTGCCATCCGTATATTCGGATTTTAATGCTTGAAGCGCCGAACAAACCCCAAAAGACATTTTAAATCTAGAATTAAGATTCAAATATATCAAATATCAAGGCTGATTTTGTTTCTAATGATTTTGTTCAGAATATCCCCACAAAGCGGACAGTGTAGATCAAAGATCAGACTGCATGTTTTGTGCAGTCTGATCTTGATCTACACTGTCCGAAACAGCAACTACAATTGTGAAAGGCGCTTTAAGGGTTAAGTTTCGTTTCGTGTTGACTTATCCCATTTGGTTCTTGTGTAAGTTTAAGAACATGTTTATGTACATATAAAACTTTACAATTTGTTTATTTTGTGTGGGTGTTTGGGAGCAGTGTGCGTTTATATGGTTTGACTCTTTTACATATATTTATATGTACTCACTCTTCTTTACGCAAAAAATACAAAGGTTGTGGATAGTGTGGATCTGAGATCGGACTGCATGGTCTATGCAGTCTGATCTTGATCACCGTTTTCCACGACAGTGCAATGTGGTCATTTCCCAAAACAGAAGTTTAATGGTAGGTATGTTTAAATTTAGTGTGGTTATTGTAGATATGCCATTGTACTGTGATGATAGTGTATGTATATACAGTGTACGAATATGCATGTATATACATCTACTGATATCATAATTATAATAATTCTGAGAGTATTCATTCTCCATAAGAAGTCTAAAATACTGAACCACATTTAGTCCACGATAGAACAATAGATATTCTTTCGATCTTAAAAGTTTGTAGATTTGCGTGTATATATATGTGCGTGCGTGCTTGTGTGTGTGTGTGTGACAGAGAGAGAGAGAGAACAGCAGAAAGAGAGACAGCAGAGAGAGAGAGAGAGAGAGACTCTATTAAGTACCATGACATTTGAGAAAATAATTGATAGATAACGATGTACTTATGTATAAGTCAATAAAAGATTCTATTCTGTTCATATAATTTTTGGACGAATTAAGCAACTGCTCTGTCTAAAAACGGATCTCTCCTTGGGTGTGTGTTATAAATAACACATTTTTTGTGTACTAGTATATCTTGAAATCTAATTAAATGTGAATCCTTGAATAAGTTTGTATAATTTGAATCTGGGTCGTTTTTTGCAACGTTGTCTGTCGACAAGAAAACAGGGATCACAGTTCTAGTAAATGAGAGTCAAAGAGGCTGGTGTAATTTTTTTGCTGTGAATCCTAATTTATTGTAACTCTCTACCAAATGACAACATTCTAGACTTGACCAAATTGAAAGTACATGTATTTGTAGATGATACACTAAATCTGACTCAGAAATTGAAATTTGTTTTTGGAAGGGTAGAAAACAGCGGCGGGAAAAAAGAGAAGATGCTGGTTACCACTTCCTCTCTTATTTAACCCTTGACCACACAATGCTGAGTTTTAACAACCCAGGGGAAGAAGCATTTTGAAAACATTGTGGGAAAAGGAGAAAATGCTGGTAACCAGCATTTTCTCCTTTTCCCACAATGTTTTCTACCCTTCCCAAAACAAGTTTCAGATTTTCAATCACGTTCATTTTCTCGTCAGCAAATGCTTTTAATTTGGACAAGTCTAATATTTTGACATGTGGTAATTATAAATATTTAATGATGGTTTGCTAGCCGTTGTCTTTCGAAATTGAGTGTAAAAGAAATTATGAAGTTTGTTTCGATTATAAGACTCTGAATAGCCTTCTGTTTACTTTTCTGTGTATCGGCCCGAGGCCAGAAGTGAATGTTTCAATAAAACGTTCAGTCTGATCTTGGATCTGCACTGTCTGCTACTGCGACACATATTCTGGCAAAAACGGCCAAGTTCGGCATTTCAAAGATTGCTTTCAAGTTTCGTTGGCTTTTGACCTTCACGGCACTGATATACACGGATAAGTGAATAATAAATATTTGATTGGTAAAAACACATAGACATGTTTATTCGGCGGGTCACTGTAGGCCTATTTGCGGACACATTTATGACAACATATCGACACCCTGAGGCGCTTATTCACTCTAAAGTAAATGGATATGATAATCTGGCATTATCCTTTTCCTGTACTGGTAATTCGATTTTTTTTTTTTTTGAATGCGTTACCTTATAATCTATTGCTGTATATCTACATGTATTTTCAGACACATTTTAACAGCAACTGCTCCTTTTTCAAACGATGGTTTTGATTTGTATCTTATGTTGAAAAATATTTCTGACTGAAAATTTAATTTTTCATTATTTTCTGTTCATACCGAACCACAGTTTAAGAGTTTCAATATTCATATTCTGGTGCCTTTTACGCCGTCTTACAGATATTTCTTGTTCCTTATTGAAAAGGACCATTCCATTTACCCATTACCACGAGATCGTGCGTTTTAACCCATAAGCTGCTAAGCGCGACACACTGACCTTTTGCGGAAACTGTAGATCAAGATCAGACTGCACAGAACATGCAGTCTGATCTTTGATCTACACTTTCCAATAAGGAGATTTTTTTTTTCTCCAAAACGTAAGTTTGAAATAACAATATTCGGCTTTTTTACTAGCGGCTTGAAAGTTTTAGTTAACTTATTCGGCAGGATAAAGATTTACGACCATGAGGAAGAAAGCTTGTGAGCTATTTCCTGCGTTTTCTACCATAACAGAAATCGTAAGTTCCTTTGTATTAGTTTCTAAACTTATGTGCAAATGCTTTCATTTTAGAAAGACAGTGTTTTATTTCGTAGGGAAAAGGGCTAGCACATTACTTTAACCCTTTCCCAAACAAGCCCTGGTTTTCACGTGTCTGCAGTACAAGTCTTTTGAAAACACTGAGGGAAAAGGAGAAATTGCTCGTAACGAGCAATTTATCCTTTTCCCACAATGTTTTCTACCCTTTTTGATAACTTTCTGCCATTTTCATCAAATTTAAAATTGTCGTCTGCAAACTCTTTCAATTTGGACCAGTCCAAAATTTGTCGTTTGGGAAAGGGTTAAGGGTTGAAATATATAAGCATTTAGGTTTATACAATAATTACATGTACAGTGCACAGTATGAACAAAGCGCGTTTCCATAGGTATTCATTGTATAATGTTTAAAAGGAAGTGCATTAAAAATAAGGTTATATTCATTATTGGACATTCAATCCGCCTTATCTCGCCATACATTGTTTAACGCTTTACCAAACGACAAAAATGTAGACTAGCCCAAATTGAAAGCATTTACAGACGACAATTTAAATGTGACTCAAATGATGGAGCTTTCCTTTTATAGGGTAGAAAACATAGTGGGAAAAGGAGAAAATGCTGGTTACCAGCATTTTCTCCTTTTCCCACAATGTTTTCAAAAGACTTTTTCCTCGGGGTCGTGAAAATTTGGGATTTTGTGGTAAAGGGTTAACCATTCACCTCGCAATCCCATGTTTGAACGACCCTTAGAAGAAAAAAAAAAAAGACTTTTCTTGAAAACATTGCTAACCAGCATTTTCTATTTTTCCCACACTGCTTTCTACTGTTTCACAAACGAACTCCACCCTTTGAGCCACACTTCATTTGTCGTCTGCAATTTGGACGAGTCGAAATTGTGTCGTCTGGTAAAGATTTAAACTATCGAGCCAGTTCCAGTGCCTGTTATCCCAGTGGTAAGGCGCAGGGTTAACAATTCAGGGTCGTGAGTTTCAATACCAGCTAGGCCAAAACTTTTTTAGACACCGACCTTCATTTTGTAAATTGTTTGACCCTTTACCACACAATTCCGAGTTTTAACGAGCTTGAGAAAGACGGCTTCTGAAAAAAAAAAAACAATGAAAAGAAAATGTTGGTGACTAATATTTCCTCCTTTTCCTACAATATTTTCAACCATTTCAAAGCTCACATTTTAAAGCTTGAGGCATATTTATTTTGTTCGTCTGCAAATGCATTCAGTTTGGATAAGTCTACTTTTGGTCATTCGGTAAAAGCTAAATACACATGTAGATAGATCTAAGGTCGAGGGTTTTTTCCTCAATAGTCGGTCCGACGAATCGCCGAAACACAAAGGTACTTTTTGCAGATATATTAAATCATAGAGCACGACTCATATGTACATATGCTTAGTAGTATGGCTATTACAAAACCGAAAGTAAAATATATTATTGAATCCCAATCAGTAAACGATACTGTATGGTGAAACTTAAGCGTTGTATAACATAATTTATGTTATTGTTGTGGGTATTACGATATTTAACCCATTAAAACACCTCCTGAATCAAGGTACCGTCAAATCTCTATTAAGCGAGCACCCATGGAACACCTAAATTATCTTGCTTATCCTTTTCACAAACAATCCCGTGTTTTGACGACCACCCGGAAGATGCCCTTTGAAATAAACATTGGAAAAGGAAAAAAAAAAATACTTGTAACCAGTATCTCCTACTCTTCCATTATTTTTTCCAATCTTTGAAACACAACTAGCATCATATATAAAGAGCCATATATAATTTTTGTCGTCTACAAAACTTTTAAACATGGACGAGTCCAAAATTTTGTCGGCTGCATGGAGCTAAGACGGGTACGTTTCAACATAAACGTATTTGCTTTCTATTATAACCCGTCATATACATGTGCTTTTTAAGAAAACTACAGTTTTGTATGGTATAGGTAAACAACATTGACAAGGGTTAAAGCATAAATGCGTGTGAAACATTACGGGAACAGGGGAAATCGTTTGAAACGACCAATTTCTGCCTCTTTCATAATATTTTCAAAGTGCTATCTGCAATGTGTAAAAGGAAGGTAGAAGATTCAGGTTTACAGGCACTGTTTGATCACGTGTGAAACCCCCTTTTTTTTTCAGCCCTTGTGGGGGGGGGGGGGGGGGCGCGAAGATAAACAACCTGGCATCCGTTTCAAAAGTAATGTAAAAATGACACTAATTACATTCCAGAAGTTTGCTTTCCCGTATTTTTCTCATTGGAAGGTATTTTGTGTTGAAAGTGCAAAAAGCTGACCCATGCTCTGTGAAAATGGGGTTTAATGCATCTGCAAATAAGTATCGACCCAGGTCAGCCTGCGCACTCCGCACAGGCTGACCTGAGTCGTAACTTTTTGCCATTGGTCAATTTTCTGCACGTCAAAGGATCAGTTTACCTTATGATTCGGTCGGTTGTGAGACAAATTGGTTTTTATGGACCCATAAGTATGAGATGACTGGCTTGGTATAATGTATTACGGAGATGCTTTAAAACCCCTTTTGCCAGAATGTGACTCATGGTATTATAATTGTTTCTATAAGACCAACTTTCAGATTTTGACTACAGATCAGTTAATTAATAGATCAAAGGACGGCCGATTTTATTGCCTTTTCTCGAAAACCGGCACTGTTCAAACCAATTAGAGACTTCGTTTTAAACTTCCTATTAAAATGGCAGACTAAGCTCATAGTTTAAATTTGAAGTTTTCCGCAGGAATAGTCTACTTTCGCTTTCATAAATTTGAATCGTCTTTCAGAAATGTAAACAGAAGATGACCGTCTATTGGTTGTGCCTAGATCCACACTTAGAGGTAAGTAGTATAAGTTTACTGCAGGCAAAGTCTACTTTCGGTTTCAAAAATTTGAAAGAAAGATGAATTTGAAAGAAGAGTTTGGACTGGATATCAAAAATACCAGGAGATGACCGTCTATTGGTCGGGCCTAGACCCACACGTAGAGGTAAGCTCATTTAACCATTTTAACGACTATTTCTCCATTTCCTACAATGATTTACTGCCGATTCGAAGGCAAATCCTATTATGTTGAGTCATATTTTAATTCCTCGGTAGAGTTATGCATGTATAGGGCTAACCCTATTTGATTTGTCTGAACTGTGCACTATGAATAAGAGAAAATCACTAGGGAGAAAATCAAAGCACACATTTCATCAATTTATTTATTTAGTAATTTATTTATCAATTTATTTTGTTTGTTTATTCTTCAGAAGACAAAACAATACTACATTGAATGAAAATCTATAAGACATTTCCAGGTTGCGGATTTTGGAGAGAATGAACGTGCCTCAAGTTTGTGACCTCGGAAAATGATACATCGCAAGTCATTGGGTTGACGGAAACGACGAGGTCTGCGTCACTTCCGGCGACTCGAAGCACGTGGTACAGTAGCTGTTCGTCCTTGAAGTAACCTTGATAGACAGAACCGCCGTAGTGTCGTTCAAAGATACCTTTGAAGATAAGAATGAAAACATTGAATGCTTGGTAGGTACCACAGAAAAACCATTCCGTTCTAGCACATATTAAAATTTGAGAAATACAGATGATACAAACGAGCCATGCTCTGACAAAAGGGGGTTTAATGCATCTTCGTGGTGCATGATACCAAGCACGTCATCACATCATCATGGATCTACAAAATCCAGTCTGGTATAACAACGGACTGAATCATGAGGTACAATGGTCACTTTACATGCAGAAAATTTACCAACAGCACAACGTTTCGACCAGGTCAGCCTGCGCGGACTGCGGTCATATCACGGCGGTCACTGCACCTACACATGTGTTTCCTTGCTCTCTTACCCCAGTACTGACACACCTTTCTATCCAAGCCACTGACTACTTTTCTCATATGCAACAAAGATGAGGGGCGATAAGTCGCCGGAAATAAAGTTTGCCTCAACCCGTTATCCAACACATACGTTTAATTGTTGGAACTTCTACCATCTGATAAGTTGGCGCCAATATTAAGTTAAAGTTTTATAGTAATAAATTGCTTGTTAGAAATCTATATGAGCCGTACTCTGGCAAAAGGGCGCTTAATGCATCTCCGAAATCCATTTTGTCAAACAACCAACTGAATCATAAGGTAGAATTAGCCTCTGACATGCAGAAAATTTAAAGATAGCGACAAGTTTCGGCTGATGTCCGCCTACGCGGAGTGCACAGGCTCAACTGAGTTTGTGTATATGATCTTTATTGTGCATATGGAATAGATCTATGTAAATGTACAGGTAAATTTAGGATTACAATTACAAAATCAAGATACGTTAGTGCCCGTGCTTATAAAACTTGATTCCATGCTCAACTGAGTTTGTGCTCAAACTTGAAGTCTCATTTATGTTTAAAAGACTGTATGTAAATCTGAAATGAAGACTTTGATCTTATAGAAAGATGCAAAGCAAACTATATAGTTCAAAATTTACGCCATAAGGTTTATCAAATTACATTTATACAACTTGGAAATTTCATGCTCAGCTGAGTTGAGCATGAAAAAAGTTTTATAACCATTGACCTGGGTCTAAATCATGATAGAAAAAAAAACTGACATGAGGAGAAACTGTTCATTATGCTGTCATTTCATGAATCAATCTGCTTTCAACAGGCAGTTTCAAAATGAATGAATATGAGGGAGACTTTTTGACATTTTACAAGATTGCGTTTTGGTAAACGTGTATTCTAGTAGATTAACAATATCATGGCCCCTGTTAATCTCAGGACAACGTTACTATCTCATGTTTTAAACGACCGCGCGGATGAAGGCTTTTGAAAACATCGTAGAAAGATGGGAGAAATTACTGCTTACAGTATTTCTTTGTTTTCCCACTATGTTTTCTACTCTTTCAAAGATAAATCCCATCCGATGATTTGCGTTGCATTCCAAAAGTTTGTCGTCTGCAAATGTTTTAGAATTAGGGACAGTCTAATATTTTGTCGTTCAGTAAAGCGGTATTGTTTCCTCGCTTTACAAAAACTTACCCATTGGTGCGATGTCACACTGTCTAGTTACGTTGCCTGTCTTCGGGTCTACAGCAACCAAGAACCATGTGTACTGTCCTGCATCCCAAAGACCCGGGGAAAATGCAAATAGTTTATCTGCAATAATGATTCGAAAGGTTATGAAATTATTCATTCTGCATGCCCCCCCCCCCTTCTCTCTTTCTCACACACACACACACACACACACACACACATGTATTATATATATATACCGGTATGTAAAGGCCTCCAAAAATTGAAATGCATTTTCTATCCGTCGTAATATGTGCAGCATTGCAGCCGTCAGGGGCAACATTTGGCATGAAGATACAAGAACGATTATAGTTTTAAAAAAAATAAAGTTGAACAAGGTTAAAAACTGGCTGAAAACGATTATAGATATATCTTGTCTAACTTGTCTAACAGGTTAAGGGTTAAAATATTTTTCTTGTGTGTACTCACCACTTCCCAGGTAAGAATGCATGGACATGAATGTGAACGCAGACACGTCTAGTTCCACTTGACCCACGTACTTTCTGTAACGTTAGAAATTTGATTTAATCCTTTAACACACAATCTCGAGTTTTAAGGAACCAGATAAAGAGGGCTTTTGAAAACACTGTGGGAAAAGAGCATTTTCTCCTTTTGCCACAATATTTCTACCCTATCAAGGACAAACATCATTTGTGTCGCATTCCATTTCTCGTTTGTCAAAAGCCTTCAGTTTGAGTAAGTCTAAGATTTTGTTGTCTTGTAACTGAGAGTTAATAGTTTACTGTTAAAATGCTCAAACTGTCCTTGAATATGTGGAAAATGCATTGTGCTATATATGTACTATGAGTTATGTTCTGTGAATAGGGGATCCAGTATACCAAACAAGACATTACATAATTGGTTGATCAATATAATGCATGTTGTCTAACAAAAACTGAGTTATGAGGTAGAATGGTCCTTGGACATGCGCAAAATTGATCAGTAGCAAAAAGTTTCGACCACAGGCCAGCCTGCGCAGACTGCGTAGGCAGACCAGGATCGATACTTTTTGCAGATGAACTGAACCTTCTTTTTACAGGGCATAGTCCAAATAGTATAGTACAATAGAACTGCAATGACATTATTCAATATATTTTAACGAATGTGAGAACTGCATGGGGGGCTGGGGGTGGGGGCAGGCGCTCGGCTGCAGTTTTTTTTTTTTTTTTTTTGTGGGGGGGGGGGGGTTGGGGGGAGGGGAGTCGAAAAAAGGACATAACTGTGCAAACACTTGGGGTTACGTGCCAGTCAGGTCTGGGTTCCCTTATAATAGTTAATAAATATCCCAAGTTAGAAGTAGATGTATTACAAAATGGCAGAGATGTAGCAAATATCAAAGACAACGCAGACTACTAAGCTATAACAAGAAAATATTGATGCTGAACATCAATGGCGCCGCAAACTAGTTGTTTCTGTAACAGGGCACAATGCATTGGGTTATTTCCTAATACGCATCTCTTGCACAATCTTCGTAGAGGTCCAAGTGGTGATACTGTATTTAAACTCTGGGCCATCTGGTTTTTGACAAGATTTTTAAATTTCATATCATTAAAGGCTATTTGCAAACTTCTTATCCATGGACCGGGGCATTTCTTTATGCACAGGACATCATTTGGACACAATTGGTAGATAGAAATGTTAGAGCTGTTGCCTTTCTGATATTTGATAGAAGATTTTGAAAAGTGTGCAACAAATATGGCTATGCGCAAATTTGTGACATCTGGGTGGAGGGGAGCATATGGCAACTTTTGACCCGAAGGCCACCATTTGAACATACTAGTACTTGGTAGAGGTCATTGTAGCGATACTACACATGAAATATCAAAACTCTCGACCGTCTGATTTTGAACAGGAAGATTTTACATTAACGAAAGAAAAGTCTGTTATCGGATTGTGCTAAATCTGACACTCCAACACATATGTCTGGTATCATACAACCCCTCTTTATTATAGATATAATAAAGACTTGCATGAAGTCCTTATATCTATATAGACTAGAGGGGTTGTATGATACCAGTCATGTTAGGCGCTCCAACATTGATTTACGGATGTTTCGGTAACAGACGAGTTCGGTAAATTGGACTTATAGAGTAAATTGATTGGATATTTCGGTAACAAGGCAGTAATATAGTGCCGTGACGTTTTTCACACCCATGGCTTCTGTTTGTGCAAACGTTTTTTCTTTTAATTTGCAATTCTCACTCGTTTTTCTGACGTAAATATATTTGTTGTTCTTTCCACGCTGTATAAATAAATACCTGAAATTAGTAAATTTTGATCACCATATCTTATTTTCGTTTTTCACCCATAGCTGATTCATGTAATGAATAATATACGATCCCTGATAAAACCCAGCCCTAAGCTTGTACCCGTATTACTTAATCGTCCTACAGATAACAGACTCCAACTTTAAGCCAATCCTCAAGTTTTTTAAAAATGTTTTATTAAAAATGACGCTATTCTTGTCAACGTTTTCTGTGTGAAAAATAATTTCTTCCGGAAACAAATTGGTCAACTTCCAAACCAGCCATTTACCCTCAGAACACCTTTCACTCTTGTTTCCCTTGCAACCGATTCAGACAAAGATCAAACTGCAAAGCAAAAAAAAAAAAAAAAAACCAGAGTCTGATCGTTGGTTTACGCTGCCAGCTTTTCAAAGACATTATGAGGAAGGACAACTTTGCTTTGAAATAGCTAATATTAGACCAGGGATCGTATATTGTAATATATATATTGTTCTGTTTCTAAAATGAAAATAGCCTTTACTTTTTTCGATGCTCTAAGGGTTAAAATTATGGATAATTAACGTGAATTCAGAAATAAAGATAATACATTTGAAACATTGTGGCAAATGAAGAGAGGGAGTGAGAGATAGAGAGAGAGGCCTTGACAATAATGCTTTCGTGCATACTTCTTGTGATTTTGACCATGAACATTTGTGCCCATCTAAAAGATATCTGTTCTGTTTTGTTCCTCTCCATTTTCCACACAGTTTTCAAATCTGGTCTGGTGCACAAAAATCGGCGTCTGCTGGTTTTAAAGTGCGTTCATCAATACAACACTGCATAAAAAAATCATATGCGTACTATTTGAGAGCGAAGGGAGTACTGTATATTGTATATAGACGCGTTTACAGCCTGTCTTCACACCTCCCATTGCCAACAAGATAAAGAAGTTTCCCGTAGATCTTAAAGATTAACCCCGGTTTATGAAAACCTGAAACACCAATGGACAAGAAGAAACTCGCAGATCAGACTGCATGTAAAAGTTATGGGGATTGGGCATGTTTAGATCACACACTGCTCGTGTAGTTTGAAAAAAGTATTTGTCAAAAAAAGTATTTGCTACTATCTATCTCTCGCGCTGACTCTCTTCTTTTGCTACAATATTTTACCTGTATTACCTGTGTTTCTGAACTATATTTAACTATCCATAATTTTAATATCTAAGAGCGTCGAATAAACCCAACGGTCATTTTCATTCTAGATATAAAACCTATTTTTAGCAGTGTCAAGGTTTTCTTGTTCAGAATGTCTTGCAAAATTGACAAATGAAGATCAAAGATCAAACTCCGTGTTTGGTGTACTCTGATCTCGATCTGCACCGGCCGCAATGGCAACAGCAGTAATGACAGACGCTCTAAGGGTTAATGGCTGGTTTGGAAGTCTTTCAGTAAGAAAATATTTTCACATTGAAAGGATCATAAAGCATTGATTTAAAAGGAGATACAAAGTGTTGTTATTCGTTACCTCAACTTTGATTCGGGTATCATTTTACGTACAGCATGACAGTAGAAACATAACAAAAATATTATGTCTTAAACTGTGTGGAAGAAAAAAGAGAAACATTGAACGAATCAGAACCAAGACTTTATTTGGTGTGAAAAACGTCACGGTGCATTACCACTATATAATTACCTTGTTACCGAAACATCCAATCGATTTACTCTATAAGTCCAATTTACCGAACTCGTCTGTTACCGAAACATCTGTCACCCTCCCCCCCCCCCCCACCCAACATTGACCTAGTTACAGTTAGCTGGTCTTAAAAACACGATCGCGAAAGGAAAACAATATTTCTACAATCCATACAATACTAGAACAAAAATATAAGTGGGGTCACAAGTACCACATAGGGTGCTCTAGGGTCAAAGAGCTTGAAAATGCCTCTTAACCTTTTCCAGCGTAAGATATTTAAAATGGTGGCTTCGAAAATTTGTGACAGATAATTTTTGATCACGTGAGTTATTATTCGAAATGCATTTTTTATTTTTCGAAAGGAAAATGTTGATATGTCTACGATCCGTGTCCCACAAATAAGTAAAAAAGTTATTATGGACCCCGATCTGGTAACCAAAGTACAGTAGATATAGGTGGATGTTAAAACAAAGCATGGAACCAGTTCAATATGGCTGCCTCCATAGGCACTTTACAAAACCGAATAAAAATATAGTGCCGCCGCTCATGCGGCGCCACAACAATACCACGTTTTCTTCGAAAACGGCTGAGCTTAACCCGGGTCCAGGTGGTAATAATTTTTGAATCACACCCTATTGCCATCTCCTTTCATGATCTATATGAGCCATGCTCTGGCAAAAGGAGGCTTAATGCATCTCCGTGATGCATCATACCATTCAAGCCATCTCATAATTATGGATCCATATAAGCCACCTTTTAAAATGATGGACTTCAACATGAGGTTAAATGGTACTTGGACATACAGAAATTTGACCAATAGCGAAAAGTTTGGATCCAGGTCAGCCTGCGCGGACTGCGCAGGCTGACCTGGGTCGATACTTTTCGCAGACGCACCAAGGCCCCTTTTTAAACAGCATGAATCATATATAATTACCTATATCAATAAAATGTTATCGGTTCCTTAATTATTTTTAGTCATTTTTGACAAAGTAACGTCCGAATATGTATAAGGAAAAACTGATCGGACAAGAACCCAGGCGAGCCGAGCTAAAAATTGTGTTCATAGAATCAATCAGATCTTCTCAGAACCTGATGCCACTCTAACTTAAAAATATACCAGTAGTTTCTTTTTCAACTATTCAGATTTTAAATTCGAAAATTTTAATTGTTGCAGAATTACCCATTAAATAGATCGAAGGTGTAGATCCGAGCATTCAGTTCGTACGGTGCATTTTCGTTCCCCATTAGCGCGTACACGAGATGATAGTTGTTGACGTCAGTTTCCAACCATTGAAAGTTAATGTACAAATCTTCAGGTTTCGGTAGCTGAGCTCTAATGGTGAACAATCCGCCGTAATCCATTGTACCGACTTCAAAATTCCATTCACCTGGGACAGAAAGAGAGGAAGCTGATCCTAGTCGTTTTTGATACGTGCAGCGTTTTTACCTGCCATTTTATAAATATCGCTTTGGCTAAATGCGAGCAGGCATAACGTTTACCTACATGTAGCTATATGCCTCAAACGTTAAATGTAGTGGGGGGGGGGGGGGAGGGGGGGGGGCGTGGTTCAGCGCTGATTTCATAATTCTTTCCTACCGCTACCGTAATCCATTAAGGTAAAATCTATACGGGTACAGCAATCAGATAGATATGAGCCATTTCTGTGAAAAGAGGGTTAAATGCATCTGCAAAAAAAGTTAGGACTCCTGTCAGCCTATGCAATCCTCACAGGCTGACATGAATCGAAACTTTTTTGGCTATTAGTAAATTTTCTTCATTTCCAAGGATCTTCCTTTTGATTTAGCCGGTTGTTAAACAAAATTGTTTTTATGGATCCATAACTATGTGGCGACTTGTACGGTATAATGTATCACGGAGATGCATTCAACCCTCATGCATTCAACCCTCTTTTGCCTGACCATATATATATATATATATATATATATATATATAGTTACGATGTTTCATTAAAGCGTTGCCCTGATGAGCGAAAGCGAAACCGGTTGGCACGTTAAAAACTATTTGTAGTGTCATTTCTCTTTTATTATATATTTTCTTGTTCCGGTATTATTCATATATATATATATATATATATGTGTGTGTGTGTGTGTGTGTGTGTGTGTGTGTTGTATCGTAGTCATGTTGCATGGCCGAAATTCGAGCTTGGAGCTATTGTACTCTTGAAAGCTACTTGATATGTTTCCTGTATTTTATAGGTTGTTTCGAAATCTAGGATTATTCAATATGATTGATAGTTGTTTCTTTCATGTTTTAGCTCAATTAAGCACAAACTAAAACATACGATCTGGTCGATACTTTATTTGCAGATGCAGTTAACCCCCTATTCCCAGAGCATGGCTGATACATGGGTTGGCTTTCATGTGACCTTCATCGCTCTTCGTTCGTGCGTTAACCCGCGATTGATTTAGGGCCATCGTGACGCTCTTGTCATTTTAAGACTCATTTCCTCCCCCACCCTCACCCCCACCTTACCCCCTCACCACGAATGTTTTGTATTCTTTTGCACACACATTTCCCCATTCGAACCATCTTTCATTTATTGTCTGAAAATTTGTTCTTCAGTTTTGACAAGTATGAAATAGTTTTGTTTGTTTAAGAATACAAAGCTACGGTAAAGTCGATCATGTTGGTAGCCCTACAATTTTAATCAGAATTAACCTATAGATAAAGTTCTTTATACTAATAACAACGATTTTGAAGAAACTTAGGAAAATGCCAAAGTAATTTGCAAAAAAATCTATATCTTCTAACACACACACACAAAAAAAAATGAAAAAATACAACAGAACTGAAAAAGAACCTTCGTTTGATACGCTGATTTCGCACTTTCATTTTCGATGGCTAGATTTCACTTTCGCTTTCAAATGAGTGGATTATGCATGAAAAACAAAACAATAGCTCTAATTCAGACAGTAACGGTAAGACAGTACTCAACTTTCTCACAGCGAAAGACGCTTCTTAAAAAAACATTGCGGGAAAAGGAGAAAACGCTAGTAACCAGCATTTTCTCCTTTTCTAAGATTGTTTTCTACCCTTTAAAGTACAAATTCAATTATTTGAGATACATTCATTTTGTCATCTGTAAATTGTTTCAATTTGGATAAAGTCTAAAATTTTGTATTTGGCAAAAAAAAAGTTTTAGGAGTACATTATGTAGTGTTGGGCAGTGTCAATTCTTCACAGAACCACCTCGTGTTTTAAACGACCTTGAGGAGGATACTTTTTGAAAACATTGTGAGAAGAGAAAAGGTTGATAGCAAGCATCTCCAAGCTCTGGCAAAAGGGGCTTAATGCATTGTATCAAGCAAGCCATCATATGATTATGGCTCCATAATAGCCTTTTTTGACAACCCACTGAATCATGAGGTAAACTTGTCCATGTACATACAGAATATTGATCAATAGTGAAGGTTTCCGCCCAGGTCAGTCTGTGTGGACAGCACAGGCTGACCTGGATCGATACTTTTCGGTAGATGCATTAAATCCCTTTTGACACAGCGTGATTCATTTGTATTATTGCTCATGAACTTTTGCGAGAGTTACATCAAAACCTGCAGTGGTTCGTGTCACACTGCGGCTTTGAGTAGTAAATCTATAAGGTAAGAATTTCTGACAAGAAAAAAAATGAACGGCATACCTTCTTTGTCGGTTTGTTGAAGTCTAATGGCAGCCATTGTTTCCCCAACATACCATGACAAAGCATTTATAGCACCACCCTTAAACTGGAACAAATCTGCCTCTTGTACTAAGGTTCCATTCGTTGAGCCAATCGTGTACAGGCGCTTCGCAACGTCATCAACTCCACCGGAAGTATGTAAAATAACGGTAGTCGTGTTTCTATAATTATCTATATTGATGACCTCGTCTAGCATGAAACCTAGGTACCCGTCTGTAGTTTTAGCAGCATATGAATCCAGGCCAAACTTGAGTTTGTTGATATTACTCATTTTACCAGTCTCAGTATCAATGGATACAAAATATGTTTCGTCAGATTCAAACGGGTTGTAGGTGAATCCATACAGCAGGCGTTTTGACTTTGCTTTTGTCGGGTGCGCCCTTTGAAGACGTAGTGCTCGTTTCAAAGACTTTAGATTTTTGTCTTTTGGCGGATTTAGATTCTGTCTAAACCGTAGTTGGTTATTTGAAGGCGTTGATTGGACAATTCTGATGTCGGAGCATTGAAGGAAAGGAGTTTCTCCCGGTTTATGGGCATTGTATCTTGCTCTTATCACGCAGTGATCGCAGCTCATATCTGGAATTTTCTGGAACATATATTCAACAAAACTGGCGATGAATCTTGTTAAACAAAGTATGCACTTCAGACAACATAGTAAAAACACGATATAACTATTCACAGTCATCCTGACGTAATAACCGAGGGAAATTCTGTCCCTCTGGCTATAGCCACGGGAGATGTATAGTATAAAAATCTCTTGTCTTTATTTGACATCTTGTGAATTAGTTTAGGAAGCCACACTGAATAAATCGCGTGCTTTGAAGTGACTTACATAAGGCTATCGATAGCAAAGTGCCTGTCGTATCAAGTACTAGTACACGTATTTGTGCTGAAGTACATGTATATGTGAAGAATAAATGTATCACTTCATCGTTTCAAAGTAGATTCTATGAAACAATACCAAGTACACAGCATTCCAGCAATCAAATCCCATTACCTATACTTACCACTACTACTGTATAGTTATGTTGATAATCCTGAGCATGAACATATTTATCCGTGATTACAGCTAGTGTCTGAAAGTCAGTGCTGGTTGATGTATTTGCGATAGCCAGATCCATGTAGCCTGAAACATCATCAATATACGCACATAAACTTTTCAAATTTCTTGCGTCATTGCAGATTTAGTGATCTTGCCAAAGGTTTTCATAAAAGTTATATGATCTCTTTCTTAAACTTGATGAAAGAGCAGGTCATCGTAGTTGTATAAAATTCTACTCTGAACAAAAGTAAAAATTCTCGAAAACCTAGCATCTTTTTTATCTCAATGGATTGATTTAACACACAATGTTTCTCAAAACTCTTAATCCTTAGGCTGCTAAGCGCGACTCACTGACCTTTTGCGGACAGTGTAGATCCAAGATCAGACTGCACGGAACGTGCAGTCTGATCTTAGATCTACACTGTCCGATAAGAAGATATCTTTTCTCCAAATAATGCCTTTGAAATAGAAAAAAAATTGGGGTATTATTTTCATTTTTTTATTGAGCAGGATAAGGTTAACTGTAGGGATATGATAAACAAGAAAATTCTTTAAAAAAGATAGACGGCGTAAATTTGCCAGCAAACAGGCAGGGGCTCTTAGAATAAACATGTCTACATTTTTTTTAATCACAGGGGCCCTTAGAATAAACATGTCTGCGTATTTGACCAATCACAAATTTCTATTTATTCATTTTTTATCAGTACCTAAAAGTAGGTCAACAGCCAGCACATACAGCTACGCCGAAAAAAAATGTCTTCTTAGTATAGTGATTAGTTGAATCAACAAAGCTTATTTTAAGCTGCTAAATAAACCAAACGAAAATTTCCACTCAGTAATAAAAAGCCAAATACATGTAACGCGATTTTAAAGTAGATTTCAACGGAAACAATAAATACCATATGAGGCAGTGTAGATCAAGATCATATGGTTCTGTGCTGTCTGATCTTGATCTACACGGTCCGCTAAAGCACCTGAAGTCCGTTTAGCAGCCTAAGGATTTACTTTACCTGGGTATCCGGGCTCATAGTGATTGTAATTTTGCTGGAACTGGAAGAAAGCTGTCTGTCCCGCTGTGTAAGTCTTGGTGACATCCGGTGTTTCCGGTGGCATTCCTCCGCAAGGTGGCGCATGTCGGAAACAAGTCGGACTTCCGGACTGGAGTCGGGAAAAATTGATATGTATTTCATAAATATCTTATTGTATAAGTTTGTGCCTAGGCGACCAAAGGCTACAGCAATTAAATGTGAACACAGCATGCACCGCTAAATAGAATACGTAAATAGTTCTGGAGGGACCTAGAAATTTGCCTCGCCTGTTAGGAATTCTCAATGGCTAGTGATGAACAAGCTGGATCCTGAAGTTTGATGAACTCAGTGTCCGCGGACAAGGTGCCGTAGAATTCGTGACATTTAGACATTGAAAAATTAGCTGTCGCCGTAATGACTAATGAGTAGTATGCTGTTAAAGGAAGGGTAGAATGCCATCTTAAACCAACAAACTTCCACGCATTACAATTAATTGCCATTTTAAGGTAATCTCGAAATTTCTTCATGTGTTTACCAAGACACAAAGCTTCGGGAGAAAAGATAGAAGCAAAGCTTTACATTAAATATTTCAGTAGTTCGCGGGAATGCATTAGTCTTACCTGAAATATGTCAATAGTTCCTCTTTGTCTTGGTGCAATTAAACATAGGTGGGATATAACACCGGGATATAAAAACACAAACAACAGTAAAGAAAGGATCCACATTTTGTTGTGGTATCTTGAGAAATTTCATATTATTTGGCGTATAGTTTATCTGAAGCCCACATGACATTATACAGCCAGAAAAAGTGTAAGACGCGTCGTCTTCTATAGGAGTGGAGATTGAATTTTGAATATTTTCTGTAGAAAAATCTTACTTGTTGGCGTGACCTGAAAGTTTTCTCATAGATCCAAAAGCAACCTGCACGTTTAGAGGAATTTGGAGCCGTTCTCATGAATAGTTCGAATACGTGCCATTCCAAGCGATCTGATTGGTATAATGTTGTCATCTGATAGTACTCTCCTTGGCTGAGGCGTTCTCTTATCTTTAGAATGAGAACTTAATTCCAGAAAAATCGGCCGGATTAGCTACAGCGGAAGAGCATGGAATTTGCAATCCCGGGATATTTTAGGATGCGGGTTCGTTTCCTGCGACTGGCCAGCTAGAATATCTAATTGTCTTTCCGATAAGACTTCAAATTTAGGTGACGTATGACGATGCACGTTAAAGAACGGGGCGTAAAGTCTAAGAATGGATTTCGTCCTGTGTCTTGCACTGTCTATCACCAGAAATGACCAACAGCCTTCTGAGGGAGCGTCGCCTATGGATAGCCGTGTACGACTATAATTCAGCGTGAAAACGTATAAACAATTCATGATGATTGTTAAAACGGCTTCTGGTATCTGATGTACACTGTCCAGAAACAAATTTATGGTAATGATTGCTATCCTCTGGGTGAACTTGATGGTTTTAACCCTTAAAATGCTCATACCAGCTTTAGTTGCTTTTGGTTACAGTGTCGAACAAGACCAGACTGCACAAAACGTGCAGTCAGATCTTGAATCTACACTGTCCGCTACTTTCTGACATGAATCGGCCAAAAATATAAACTTTAAACTTCGGCTTTAATTTTATTGATTCAGCCGTCTCTAAGGCTAAACAGCGTGGTGTGCGTAGTTATGGTTAAAAGGCTCCAGTGTCCATGCATAGATGCTCTTGTAGCCCTGATATGGTTGAAATGATCTTGTAAACGGGGTTAAACACCGAACATACAAACTGCTGTTGCCTTTACTTCGTAGAGTAGTATACATAATAAGAGTGAACTGTGAGAAGTAAATGTGACATAGTTATCTTAATTTTGATAAGGTCACGATAAGATTTTACGTTCTATCCTCTCCATTTCTATACTGTATGATTTATTGCAAAGAAACAATGCCTTTAATTATGTTTGATTATTCGCCTACTTTTGGGGCAAGTTTGGGGACTGATATTCTATTCCGCTAGGTGGCATTCTTTATTCATACATACCTGATTTGGGCATTCTTTGTACAGACTTGGACTACAGTTCAAGATAGAAATCGATACAGCGAATTTCAAACTGAAATATACGTTTATTCAAAACAACGCTAACTGGTACGATTCATCAAGCCATGGCTGGCTGGACTAAAATCTATGCACCAGTCATACACAGCCTCTATAACACTGGCAAAGAGCCCCTGTAAAGGCCCAGAATGATGGGAACATTTTTTGGTAAAGTCTGCGGAAAAAAAAAAACTGCACAAATCGCAATTTTCCCTAAATCTATATTTAAAACATGTACACAACGATTTGCAGTTAACAATGGTATCTTTTGAAATTATTTCTAACGTTTGGAATTATTACAGATCTATTTTCAAAAATTTGGGAACGAAAAATAGACTTGATTTCTCCAAAGACGTATCAATTATAGCCACTTTGCTTACTTTTTTGCGGCAGAGTTTGAGTTATGCGCATTGCGTATTGATATTTATCCTGTTCAAGATAGTGATTCGTCACAGCAGACAGGTCAATCTTCGAAGTATTCATGAATGTATCAGTTTCCGAACGGTGGAGGCATCAGTTGTCAATGCTGTCTCAACAAAGTTGCTGCCGCAAGTGATTGAAGCCAGCTCAAGTATTCTATAAACGAAACTGTCCCGCTCATTATCGTATGGCCCTCTTACGTGTAGGAATTACATGTACATCGCTCCTCGTTACACCACTTTGATAAACGGTTTTTGAAAACACTGTGAGAAAAGGAGCAAGTGCTTGTAACAAGCAATTTCCTCGTTTCTCACAAAAAATGAGAGATAATTAACAAGTGGACGAATACATACCTTCCTTTAAATTCTGCACATATTTCATTTGTTCTAGATAGGTTGTGTCTTTAACCCTTTAGTTGCCAAGCGCGACCCACTGACCTTTTGCGGGCAGTGTAGATCAAGTTCAGACTGCAGAGAACGTGAAGTCTGATCTTGGATCTACGCTGTCCGATAAGGAGATATTGTTCACCCAAAAAGTAACTTTGAAAAAAAAAAAAACATTATCCGTACGTTTACTATTGGCTTGAAATTTTTCATTTAACTTATTTAGCAGGATAAGGGTTAAAGGGAAACTAGAGGCCAAAAGTAAATGATTCGGGAGTCAAAATGCACACAAGCTTAATTCATACCTTTTAATCCTTTACCACACAATCCCGACTTTTTAACGACCCCACGGAAAAAATGCTTTTGAAAACATTTCGGGAAAATTAGAAAATGCTGGTAACCAGCATTTTCTCCTTTTCCCACAATGTTTTCTACCCTGTCAAAGATAGATATCATCATGATAGCAACATTTAATTTGTCTGCAAATGCTTTTAATTTGGTTCAGTCCAAAATTTTGTCGTTTGTAAATATAAACGTATAAAAGTATATGGATACTATTATAAGCCTGATAATGTATTACACAGCACAATCTGTCAAAGTTTCAGTTGCTGGCAAAAAAAAAAAGATGTATTGTAAAATTACAATTCTGAACATTGACAATGTTTGTTATAGTTTTATCAAGCTTTCGTCTGCAAGCAACTATAAATGAGCCACGCTGCGGCAAAAGGGGGCTTAATGCATCTCCAAGATGCATGATACCAAGCAAGCCATCACATGGTCATGGATCCATAAAATCCATTTTGTCTAACTGCTGGCTGAACCATGAGGTAAACTGGTCTTTGGACATGCAGAAAATTGACCAATAGCAAAAAGTTTCGGCCAAGGTCAGCCTGCGCGAATGCGCAGGCTCACCTGGGTCGATACTTTTTCAAATACATTAAGGCCCTTTTTCACAGAGCATGGCTCAAATTTAACAGATTCCACAGTAACGCTCACTTATTAAACACGTAATACTATCCACACTTTTAAATGGTATAATTTAAATCTGTAATAGGCTACTATCCACACTTTTAAATGGTATAATTTAAACCTGTAATGCTATCCACACTTCTAAATGGTATAATTTAAACTGTAAATTAAATTTGTCAGCAATTGAATTGTGTATATTTGGTTGCTACTGGGCCTTCAACTATCTGGATGGTAACTGGGTTGGCACTTTCGCGAACACCTTACCGTAAGACAAATGTTAGATTCTTCCATATATAAAAGACAAACAGGAATTTGTTCAAATGGCTTTTTTTACAAGATAGACTACATTGTGGATAAAGAAGAATATGCTGGCTCCCAGCATTTTCCCTATCTCCACAATATTGTCAAAGGCCTTCTTTCTCAGGGTCGTTAAAAATACGAGTTGTTTGTCAAAGGTTAATTGATCTATAGACGTGTTTTGACTATCTGAGATACAACATAGGTAAAAACATGTGGGCTTAATGCACCTCCGTGATGCAATATACAAAGCAAGTCATCATATATATAACTGTGGTTCCGTAAAATTCATTTTGTATAACAACAATTACTGACTGAATGATGAGGTAGAATGATCCTTGAACATGCGTAGAATTTTTACAATAGCACAAAAATTTTGACCCAGGTCAGCCTGCGGGGACTGTACAGGCTGACATGAATCGGATACTTTTTTTGGCAAATACATTAAGCCCCCTTTTCACAGAGCATGGCTCACATTTTAAAGTGTGCGATTCAGATTTTTATGATCTCGTCAAACTTGAAAATATGATTCATTACCAAATTAAGTAGGGTAACAGCTGTCAAACCACGAAATAAGAATGAAAAAAGGAAGAAAAAAAATCTCTTTTTTTTTTAAATAGAAGTTCCTTAAAAGGCTATGTGACCCTCTTAATGTATCTTAGATTTCACACAACAGTTTAACAGTTTAAAAAAGACTTTAGGGAACAAGATGCATGTGCCTATTAAAGTTCGTACGATGACGTCATTTCTTATCTCACAAAAATAGGCGGAGTCACCGATTGCAAAACTACAATACCATTATTCAACTCTTTCGCTGTCAACTAAATGGAGCCGACTTTTCTTGAGGTCTACAAGTATCATTTTCGTTTCAACCGAACCTGTTTTTAGTTGAAGATTAGCTTCGGATGGCCGGCGAAGTAGATTCAAGATCAGACTGCACGTTTTTTGCAGTCTGATCCTGATCTACGCCGTCCGCAAAGGCTATGCAAGGCGACGTTGATAGAGAAAGAGTTTCAACACACCTGTTACTCTGTGTCCAGCCCGCGTAGCTCAGGGGGTAGAGCGTAGGACTTTGTAAACCTCATACATGGTGTCACACCGGTAACTTTTTGGCTAATTGAAAATAGAGTAAAAATCACTCTCTTCGGCTGGCTGCTGCTGATTCCCTGACGAAGCGGGAGCCTAGCAGTTTTTTTCTATCACATATATGTCCAATGTCCTTCACAGAAAGGTGCAGAAAATGGCATCATGAGCAATGAACTTTTTCGCTATTCCTCTTCAAACACATCACCCCTCGGAAAATGGCTGTCAGTTTAGGCCCTCACTGGTGATAGACCATGCCTCTTTGCCAAGTCACAAACAAAAAATAGTCCTGAAAGAAATGCAAAAAGGGCATTTATTCTCTGCAGAAATAATCAAATCAACTTCAGAAACACATTTTAGACTTGCCCTATCATCTTTCATGATAAAACAGTGTGGCAGAAGTGCTAGATATCAAATTTTCAAGTGGGACTACTTTTGGGTACTACGACCCGGAAGCATTCCGTTCTGGTGTTACACCACATGTCTTGGGTCACTTGAGGGTGTGGTTTCGAGCCCTACGGCTGTCCATTTAAAATTACCAATAGTCTTTCGAATGAGACGTTTAACTGAGGTCCCGCGAGACAGTGCTATATACCGATCACATTAACCCTTTACCAAACGACAGAATTTTAGACTTTTCCAAATTCAAAGCATTTGCAGACGACAAAATAAACGTTACCGAAAAATTGAAGTTCGATTTGGGAAGGGTAGAAAACATTGTGGGAAAAGGAGAAAATGCTGGTTACCAGCATTTTCTCTTTTTCCCACAATGTTTTCAGAGGGCTTCTTTCTCAGGATCTAAAATTAAAGAACCAGGCGTAACTTGGGAAGGGTTTCGTCCTGTATCGTGCACTATCCCCTATAACAAAAACTAAAAGCCTTCGGGGGGCGTCGCTCATGTGTGCAATCGGTAGCCAGTGGCGTCGCGTCGGGGGCGGCAAGGGCGGCGATCGCCGCCCCAATATTTCCGCAAAAAAGGCGTAGTTCGTACAATGAAAATGTAAGAATTGTGACATTCCGTTTAAAAACTTGCAATTTTAATGGAGCGGCGAAATCGGCTGATATCTGTAATCGGTTTCTAAGGCGACCGTGACATGTATACCTACTCTCCCTTTGTGTCGATTAAGTGTGAAAGTGTGACAATGCGACCTAGGCAATACACAGTATAGAACACCTTCAGACAGAGAAACTTTGACCAATTAATCAGCCATCAAAAACTTATTTAAGAGTTTAAGTGTGTGGTTTAAAAGAATATACACTATATACAACAGCCGCAAACTGAGAACGTTTGATTGAATAATTACTTAGCCGTCAAGGGCTTAATCGAGAATTAAAATGTGTGTTTTATAGCAATGAAAAAAGGCGGCAGGTTTGATAAGAAATAATTACTTGTACTCAAAAACGTGCAAATTCCTGAAACAATATTTCTTCTTCATTCCTCTACGTATCTTCTATATGTAAACATGACTGAACCTAATTAGCCCCGTGACTTTAAGTTCCCTAAGCGTTCCTTTGGAAAGAAATCTCCAGAACTACGATTATTCCACACACAATGGTTTAAACAGTTCTCGAGGCTCCATTACAATAAGGTATGTACAAAAGCAAACTACAAACCCCTGTTTTCCGGATCTTAAAAACATTCTTGGAAAAGGAGAATGGGCTTGTGACTAGCATGTTTTCCATTCACAGAATAATCTAATAATATTGCAGATCAATCATGTATAGATGAACTAACTGCTAAAAATCTAAGACAAAATCAACATTAAAAAAAGCTCCAAGCAAGTTTTGAAGTCCAGGAAATAGCGGCATTTCCCGGACAGATTTTAAAATTTTCTTCGGCAGTGGGAGGGGACCACGCGACGCGCCTGGGGAGCGATGATAAATGAACGGAAAATCAATCAGAACCTGTTACTGAAAGTAACCGTACAGTTTCTTCACAGTTGCAAAGATAAATTGGCCTACATTTAGTTGCATTAAGCGGTGTTTTCAGCGAACTTTTAATTCAAGCGGAAAAAAAATATATGGGATCTTTTAACGACTACTAAAATGAGTCACGACAATGTGCTTTTGAATATTGCACTTTATTTTCCGTCTAAAAGTATTTATATTCATACCCAATATACTGCGGAGATGAAAATCCGCCAAAATCCTATGGATCGAGGTACAAAGTTTTATTTAATGTCGGCTTAACAACAAAATAACATTAGCGATGTATCGCTATTTTCCGACATGTAAACACATATAAAAATACAAACATGCAGACAAAAGACAAAGGAAAACATTTCATACAAGACATTGGATGAAAAGACAAACGTTGAGATACACTATGAAATAAAAGAGTAAAAAAATGTTAAAAGCTTTGAAAGACTCATTTATCATGTGTTACATGTTTGAAGAAAAAAATCACATAAGGCTACAAGTGTATAAGTAAGCATAGTAAACACATAAGCACACTAAAGCCAATATCGAAACAGGAAAAACACAAACACTTTAACCCTTTCCCAAACGGCAAAATTTTAGACACGTCCAACTCAAAAGCTTTTGCGGATGACAAATTTTGAAATTAAAGGTGGTCCTAATGATGAAAATTGTCCTTGATAAGACAGAAAACATTATACGCTGATTACCAGCATCTTCTCCTTTTCCTACAATGCCCTCAAAGCCTTCCTCCACAGGGTCGTTATAGTTGGGATTGTGTGGTAAAGGGTTAACAAGGATCAAGGCAAGAAAAGACAGAATACAAGAAAACCCCACTGTTTAGCACATGTAAGAGAATCGCGGCAGAAAAAAAAATGATGACATTAGATGTGTATTCGTATTCTTTCTCACATCTTGCATGCATATTACATTCCATGTGTCATCGTTACCAATGCACATAATGTTTGGTGCTACTTGCATGTTTCTGTCTTTCTACTTATTACTCCAGTATTGAAACTTTCCCATTGGCGGAAACGTTTCGGTAACAGACGAGTTCGGTACATTGGACTTACAAAGTACATGTAAATCAAACACGGAGTCTGAACTTTGATCTTCACAGGCCACTTTTCCAACACACTCTGAACAGGAAAAACCTTGAAATCGCTAAAATTAAGGTTTTATTTCTGAAATGAAAATGACCGTTAGGTTAATTTGACACTCTTAGGGTCGAAATTATGGATAATTCACTTGAGTTCAGAAACACAGGTAACAATATTGTGGCAAATGAAGAGAGGAAGTGAGAGCGATAGATACTGACAAATACTTTTATGACAAATACTTTTTTCAAACAACACGAGGAGTGTGTGATCTGAACATGCCCTATCCCCTTGACTTTTACGTGTGCAGTCTGATCTGCCAATGTCTTCTGGTCTACTAGTGTTTCAGGACCATAAAAATGAGTTTACTGTTTTTTTTACATGTATCAATTTTTCGTCACAAATTCTAAATATGAATCATTAAACCCATGTTAATCTTTAAAGTCAATATGGGAAACTTCTTCATCTTGTTGGTTATGGAAGGTGTAAAAACAGGCTGTTAAAGATTTTGCGTTTATTTGTCTTCGCCACCGGCTTCCCTTAAGGGCGACGCCCCCCGCACGCTTTTAGTTATGTTACGGGGAGAGTGCAAGATACAGGACGAAACCCATTATAAGTTACGCCTGATTCTTTAACGTGCTCGGTAGTAGTATAGATAATGCTAGATCTGGGCCAACCCCTACTTTTGCTTCAATGCACACTTAAGACGATAAACATACCTTAAGTGGCCCAGCCCCCCATTAAGATCTTATGTCAACCCACGCTTACGCATAACAAACCCCCCTAACCAATCCCCCCACGCTTATGCATAACAAACCCACTTATTTTTCCCCCCCGCACTTATGCATAACAAACCCCCTTAACCAATCCCCCCCATGCTTAACCAATCCCTCACTACTTAACACACATGATCACCTTTAACCAATTTCATGTAACATTAACATGCTCATAAAATTATGTAATATAACGCTTAATATACCTCACTCATTAAGTTCATCAATCAAACCAGCATAACCTTATTCTTAAACGTTTTCACTCGAATTCAATTTTAAAAAAAATTTTTGATTTTTCTAAAATACCAGGCTAACCCCCCACCCAGTCAGCTAACTGGCTAACCCTCATACTAGCGCGTCAGTTTGTCAGTTACCAGGCTTATGAATGTCTGATTGCCTTAAGATTTTACAAAAAAATTAAAAAAAAAAATAAATAAATAAATAAAAAAAAAAAATTTTTTTTTTTTAAATTTAAAAATAAAATTTGAAAAATTTATTGTTAAACTCAAAAAATAATATATACATGATAAAAAAATGTATACAATAAATAGCGATAGAAAAGTATTAAAATCAAAATTAACTTACAAACAAAAAGATAAAATTGAAGAATGTATTAGAAAGAAAGCTATAATTTCATTAAAAAATGAAATTTTTCATAAAGAGGGTATTTTGAAAGAAATAAATTTTTATATTAATGAAGATTTAAATGATTATCTCTATATGTTTAGTATTTTTAAAGCATTTGCTTATTATAATATTAGTGTTGAGAGAGAAAGGCTATATAAACTTAAAAAAAAACATAAGAAGTAGCATATATGCAGTATGGAAAGATGTGGGTGAAGAACATTTAGCAAGAGGTGGGCTTGGTGATTTTGGGTTTCCTATTTTTTCTGGGTTTTATTTTTCAAAATCATATACTAATTTTTTATTTTTAAAAACATATGATAAACTTTTACTTGAAATTATTGGAGATGAAGATAGAGGAAACGAAAAAACCATAAATATAAGATTTTTTATTTGGTTTGAATTTTGTGGTGAATTTGTATGGCATGATTATTTAGATGATGAAGAAAAAATATCTTCTTTAGATGATGAAGAAAAAATATCTTCTTTAATTTATGATGATTCATCTTCCTATACAAATATTTCAGCAGTGGAACCAATATGCGAAGGAACAATAGAAATATGTAAAGCTATTGGTTTTAATTATTTAGAAGAAATATATGAAAATGATGAAGAAGATGATGAAGAAGATGAAGAAGAAGATGAACAAGAAGATGAAGAAGAACAACCAAGAGAATTAAATGAATGGGAACAAGAAATGTTAGATGATCATAATCTTGATATAGAATTTGTTTAAGAAGAACTAGAAGAAATTGAGCAACAGTCACAACCACTACAAATCAGTGAAACCTATAAATCAGATACATGCGTTTTATGCTTAGATGAAAACACAAAACCTAACATTTTATTTTGTGGTTGTGGTTATCTTTGTGCTTGTGAATCATGTTTTGCAAGTTACAACAAAAAAGATTGTCCAATTTGTAGGGTAAAGAGTGATATCATAAGAAAAATTTAAATATTTAACCTTTTTTACCAGGTTAAATATATTTTTTTTTTTTTTTAATTTTTTAAAAATTTTTTAGAAAAAAAAAAAAAAGAAAAAAAAAAAAAAAAAAAAGAAAAATTACTTAAATTAAAAAATTAAGAAAATAAAAACTGAATTTTTTTCTGAATTATGTTTTTTAAATATTATAAAATGCATGTGCTAGATACAATTTCAAAAGAGTTTAAAGAAAACTTAAAAAAGACTTTATGTAGAAAAATAAAATGCGAGCCTCTCTATGATGGTAGAATGGTATTTTTTACAGGAATTGCAAGAAGACACTATATAGATACATTTTATATAGCAAGGTCTGCTATTTATTATCAATTTAGTAAAAGGATGAGAGAATATGGTGAGGGGAATCTAACTATGTGGATTGGGCTTGCTAATACTTTTTTATGTAGAACAGGAATGTATTGGCTTGATATTAGACCAGAAAATGATAAATATTTAGTTACATATTACCAAAAAATAGAATATTTATATACAAACGATGGCGCATTTATGCCTGACGCATATCTTGTTGATGTGCTTTGCCCATGCATAGAATTTAGTGGAAGATATGAGGATTTAACTGGTTATCCAGAATATGAAGATTATGAACATGAAGAACAAGAAGAACAAGAAGAACAACCCCAACACATTAACGCAAATGAAACATTTAAATCTAAATCTTGCGTTTTATGCTTAGATGAAAACACACAACCTAACATTTTATTTTGTGGTTGTGGTCATCTTTGTGCTTGTGAATCATGTTTTGCAAGTTACAACAAAAAAGATTGTCCAGTTTGTAGGGTAAAGAGTGATATCATAAGAAAAATTTAAATATTTAACCTTTTTTACCAGGTTAATTATTTTTAAAAAAAAAAATTTTTTTTTTTTAAAAATTTAAAAAATAAAAAATTGAAAATTTCTTTGTTTATTAGACAACAATATAGGTAAGATGAGTGAAACACATAAACTTACTGAAGAAGAAAAAAAAACAAATCCGACAAGAAGAGCTTTGTGAAAAAGCGCATGAAGATTTAGCTCACGAACTAGATGATTTATCCTATGATGTAAATAAAATGGTTAAACGCATAACAGACGCGTTACACAATGATTTAATATGGGAGCTAAATGATACAGAGCTAGAAGATGAAATTGATGTAAAAAATATAGTAGAAAGTTATAAAGAAAGATTTAAGGAACTTTTTAACATGGAAGAAATCAAAGAAATTTTAAAAAATTAAATTAAAAAAATTAAAAAAAATTAAAAAAAATTTATAAATTTTTAACCTAGTAAAAAAGGTTAAATATTTTTTTACAAGTCCAACTCTACCAGTATCGACAAATACGCGTTTTGTGCGTTAGCATTATTTGACCTTGTTATAAAGTTTATAGTATCACATTGAGCCACTTCTAAAGGTTGAGGAAAAACTATACAACTACAACCTTCTCCTTTCTTTTTTACTATGGAGTAGTCAACCTGTTCAACTCCATTTATGACTATATTGACTTTTGCCTCTTCCTTTAGAACACTTTTACCTCTAGAAACCATTAAAGTTCCTCTTATAATTCTACCAGGAGCAACCATACAATAACCTCCAACCCCATGATCCTTTCCAGAGCTTCCATTACCGAAAGAAAACTCATAATCACCGTCTTCTAATGGTCCTTGTTCCTCTGCATGAATGCTTATAATGGGTTTAGGACTTAGTTTTTTATCCACGTAGGATTTTGTTGCTAAATCTCTTTCTTCCACAGGTGACGCAGCGTTTTTTATAGAAAAACCTTTAAGGTCTATGTCAGCTATTGCTTTAAAGCTTCCATTTGGTCTTTTTACGATAGCTCCACCATTATCAACATAATTTTTATTGGCAGCAGCGTCTCTATCTGTAGGATTTGGTAAGCCGATGATTGAGTGACCGTTCATAACTATTTTACCATTTGCCAAAAAATTCCCTGCTTGGTTTTTCGTTAAAGCTTTTTCTTCACTTACCTCATTCACAACCGTATCAACATAAAATTTATTTGCTGCTTGGTCGTTTTTTGTGGGGGTGCCTATGTTAGTAATTTTTCTTCCATCCATTGAGATGCGTCCATTTGCTATATATCCCCCATCTAAATAAGTAAAAGCGCGATTGGATACATCGACGTAATTTTTTGTTGCCACATCTTGCGGGTTTATAGGAATCGCTACATTCGTTAAAGTATAACCATTCATTTCAATATTATCCTTAGCAGAAAAACTTCCATCTGAATTTTTTACGATAGCTCCTCCATTATCAACGTAAAACTTATTAGCGGCTTCACTCGGTTCCTCAGGTCTGCGTATGTTTCTTATTTTATTAAAACCCATGTTTAAATATCCTGTCATAACGTATCCCCCGTTTTCATCTAACAACCCTCCAGATCCATCAACATAACTTTTAGTAGCAACATCCTGGGGATTTACTGGATTACTAACCCTCGTTAGCGTGTTGCCATTCATATTTATAGAACCGGTAACAGTGCTTGTTCCATCTTTACGTAAAAAATTATTACTTATGTAAGCGAGTGACACACCATCACCGCTCGTTTTTACCTCATCCATTCTTCCAAATTTATCAACAGGCATTTTTTTATATTGCTAAAAAAGTTTATTTAAAACGTTTTGGAATTTATTACCTAAACCCAACTCTTTGAGAATGTACAAACATAAATGACCACAAAATACTTGACCAGCTTGTTGTAATTGGTCGGTATTGTAATGTATTGGGCTTTTTAAATAATCTCTAACTTCAAGAGGTGGTTGAATACCATAACTGTCAAAGTAAATTTTAGTTTTACCATTTTTATACCAGGCAACCCAATGTGTGCCAGGACCACTCAAGTCATCAAGATTTAATATACCGCATTCCACGTTTTTTACTTTTTTAAGTAGAGTTGTTCTTAAAAATACTCCTCTAAATTTTTTTATTTTTAATTTTTTTACCGCGTCCTCAAGTTCAAAATTGCTTAAAGGTTTATTTGGTAAAATTATATTATCGATTAAAATATCTTGCATTTTTTTTTATATATTAAATATTTTCAATAGCACTATTATCAATCCATGAATTAAACTCATCAGGATAACCTTTCCACTTTACGAGAGATTTCTTTTTTCCTTTTTTAATAACCTTTTCTATCCTATACAACTCTTGTCTCGTTTTTTGTAGTTCAGGTTCATAAAAGGTACCTTTTATTTCTTCTCCATTTAAATCTTTAATTTTATATGTTACGGGTGATGTATGTTTTACTTCTGAAACTGTAAAAACCTCTTCAGTCCATCTTGTGGTATAACCTTTTTCAAAAGTCTTTTTCTTTTTACTTATCCTTACTTTGTCTCCAACAGAAAACTTTGGTTCGATATCTTCTTCTACTCGATTATAATCGGGATACAATGTTATTCAAACTTTATTTTCATTCTTCTTTTTACTCGCATCAACTGGTGTCATCTTAATAGAAGAATGCCTCGTGTTGTTATATTCTTTAACAAGATTTGGTAACACGTTAATATAAACGTTTGTTGAGTGAGCAGAGAAATACTTCCACATTTTTTCTTTCATTGTTCTATTCCATCTCTCAACAACGCTGAATTTTTCCTCGTTTTCAGTGGAATATAATTCAACTAAATCTTTAACTTCTTTGTTATAAAACTCTTTACCTTTATCTACCCACATTTTTTCTGGTTTTCTTTCCTTAAAAATACTCTTCAGTGCAACAGAAACAGATTTTCCCGTTTTATCTTTTAATGGTATCAGCCAACCATACTTTGAAAAGATATCAATAACAGCAAGAAGATATTTTATACCACGATTAAATTTAGAAAATGCTTGCATATCTACTAAATCTGCAGCCCATATCCTATCAATACCATTTACTCTAACTCTTCTTTTCTTAAATTTTCTTTTTATGGGTTTATGTAATTCTTCCGATAAATTTATCATGTCGAAATTTTTTTTTTACTCGCAGTGGCTCGTACACTAACTCCCATTCCAAATTTAGCCTTTGTTCCAATTAATGATGAAACTAATCCACGTTCCATTCTTTCCTTAATTGATGGATTATAAATTCCCTTTAACTCTTTAAGCATATTTTTATCACAAACAGCATTTCTTGTTGCTGTATCATTGTGTTTAAGATAACAAATATCATGATGATATGCTGCTTTATCAACACGATTTACAGGCTTTGACCATTCTTTAGGCGTTAAATCAGGATTTAATCTTTTCTTTAATTTAGTACCAGGGCCAGTAAAGTTGTGACCAGGTAAGTGCATTTCAACGGGTAGATTTTTAATCATCTTATTTAAAAGAGAACCGCCCTTGCTAAAAAATTGTGTTTTAGCTGTACCACAAATAACGCACTTACCACGTTTCATACTTCTACCATTTTTACTTACAGTTTCTTCTATATCAGATGTTTCTGTTTGTTTTTTACATTTAACACAATACATTTTTTTTATATTTAAAAAAATTAATTTAATATAAAATGGATATTGTTAATTTATCTTGGAATGAAACATTAGCAAGAAGATTTAACCATCCCCTTTTACCTAAAAGTATCAGAGGATTGATAGTTGGTAAATCAGGATGTGGTAAAACAACTCTTCTCCTTAACCTTTTGTTACGCCCCGATTGGTTAGATTACAATAATTTATACGTTTTTGGCAAAAGTTTATTTCAACCAGAATATCGAACACTTAAAAAGGCATTTGAAGAAAAAATACCAAAAGATTATATATTAAGATTATTTTCAATTAAAGATGATGTACAAAAATATGATGTTTCACCTACAGCGTTAGTTGAAGAATGGGCTAAAACAATTAAAGAAAAATCTGATATTAATTGCGAATTTTTTGAAAATGCTTGTGATGTACCTGATCCAAGAAATTTAAATGTTGAAAATAAAAACTTAATGATTTTTGACGACTTACTTTTAGAAAGGCAAAACAAATGCGAGAATTACTACGTTAGAGGACGACATAGTAAAGCTGATTGCTTTTACCTAGCACAAAATTATTTTAGATTACCACGACAAACTATTAGAGAAAATGCAAACTTTATATGTTTGTTTAGACAAGATTTTAAAAAATCTTAATCATATTTATAGCGATCATGTAGGGGATGATATGACTAAGAATGAGTTTATTAACTTTTGTAAAAATTGTTGGGAGAGACCACATGGTTTTGTTATCATTGATTTAACTAGTAAAAAAGAAAATGGTAAGTATAGAAATGGATTTGACAATTTTTACGTGCCGAAAAATTATAAAGATTATTATAAATTTTTTTAAAAAAATGAAATTTTTTTGTTAATCTTGAAAAATAATGTATGCAACATAAAAAAAAGATGACAAATATTATACGTAATGCGTTTTGTACAATTATTGGTGAAAAATATAATGACATAACAGTAAATGATCTTGAAGATAAAATAAAAAGTTTGGTAGAAAATGCTTATGAATTAATAAATGGTGAAGAATACACACCACACACCGAGATATTTTAAAAAAATGTTTTGTATTTTGGATTTAAGAAAAAAATATCAAGAATATGCGAAAAGTTTTAATGGAATGGATGACAAAAATGTTTGTATTTTTTTATACAAAATCATATTTCTGAATTACTTAACAATATTGAACGCAATGCAAAAATTTTTAAGAAAGAAGAAGAAGATAAAACAAACAAGAAACATTTTCAAAAAGAAAAATAGTAATAAATTATATAAATAAAATAAGAAATATAATAAGTCTATTTCATTACAACTTAAAATTAGGTGCTGATTTCACTTTTAAAGAAAAAACAAATTTAAAATGGTAAGCTTAAACAACATTTTCAAAAATATATCCTTCCCCAAAGATATATTTTTACATATATTAACATACTTTTTAATAAATAAAAAGATGGAAGAACTTTTAAAAAAAAATTGTTAAAAACACTGACCATAAAACATCGTTCCAAATTATAGTAAGCAACAACAAAACGAGTTTTAACACAAGATTTACTCCAATACTTCAATTAGAAAAGGATAAAGAATATGAAATAGCATTGGTTAATCTTGAAACTTACTATTCATTTCCAAATATTGATTCTAACAACGACACTTTAGTTTATTCTCCAGACAATGCAGCAACATGGGTAAAAATAAAAATACCTGAAGGAAGTTATGATTTAGTTGATATTAATGATTTTATTCAACAAGAAATGAGGAAAAAAGGTCATTATGATGAAGTTAATGAAGAATATTTTATTAATATCTCCGCAAACACTAATACCTTAAAGTCTGTTCTTAATCTTGAAAATGGTTATCAAGTAGATTCTAATCAACCAAATTCTATTGGTAAAGTTTTAGGATTTACCAGATCAAAATATGTACAAGGTTTTCATGAATCAGAAAATGTAGTAAATACTCTTAGTATTAATAGCTTACTCGTTAATATAGATTTAATTTCAGGTAGTTATGTCAATGGTTCGCAAAGAAACACAATTTATTCATTTTTCCCTAATGTTTCACCGGGATATAAAATAATAGAAAATCCGGTTAATTTAGTTTATCTACCATTAACATTTAATGAAATACATAACCTTAATGTATCAATTACAGACCAAGATGGAACATTACTAAATCTTAGAGGAGAGAATTTAACAATCAGAATTCATATTAGAGAAGCGAGATAAATAAAAATAATATATATATAAAATGACAAATTACATTACTGTTAAAGTAAATATATCAGAAGGGCAAAAGCAAAAGCTAAATCATGCTGTTAAAGCTAGTTGTCTGGTAAGTATTCGTTTAAATTTTGATGACTTACAAGGTAAAGATATAATTGCAGTAACCAAATCACAAGCAAATAAAATAGCTAAAGCTTATGAAGCAGGTAAAGGAGTCACGATTAGAATGACAGAAAAACAACTTAAACATAACATGAAAGTAGAAGGTGGCTTTCTTGGAATGTTAGCAGGATTAGCGTCATCAGTTCTACCTACATTAGCAAGAACCGTTTTACCAGCTTTAGGCGTTGGTGCTTTATCTGGGTTAGCCTCAACAGGAGTACAAAAAGCAATGGGGTCAGGTCTTTACCTTAAAAAAGGTGGTTGCGTTTGTCAAGTAGAAACTGATGGAAAAGGTCTTTATCTTGGACCAGCTAAAGGTAAAGGATTAAAATCTGTCGGTGATGGATTGTATTTAAAACAAGGTAGGAAGTTTTATGATGGAAAAGGACTTCTTTTAGGTCCTAATAGTCCATTTGCTAATATACCTATATTAGGTGCAATATTATAAATAATTTTTATAACAAAAATAAAAATATGAACGTTTATAAATTTGGAGTAAAGCCTAAAATAGTACAACCAAAAACAATTTTTTGGAAACCATTAAAAGTTAAGCATCCTCCTAAAAAAGTTAATCCTGTTCTTTGGGAAATTTTTACTCAACAACCCCTAACACTAAAACCGGGTGAAACGAAGTCAATAGTATTAGGGTTTGGCTTTTTAATGAGTAGGGGGGTTGTTTTAACCTCTCTATCTTATAATTTAAAATTTAAGCAATTAAGTTTATCAAATGAAGTTATTCTTGAGGATACCCTTGATATTATCATTACTATTACAAACAACTCAAGTAAGCAATTAAGAATTGAGAAAAAAGAGTTTTTGTGTCACGTTTGTTACATAATTTAAAAAAATATCTCCCCAATTAAAAATGGAAATGAAAGAAAAGATATATCCGAGTTTATCCAATGAACACAATATACCAAATGCACCTCCTATTGAATTATCCTTAATGAGTGATGATAATGGTCATTCATACCGTTTAAAAAAGATATCAGAAGTTCAATCATTTCTTGAAAGTGAAGTTCAAAAAAGAGATGCTCTCGCAAAAAAATATTATAGAACCGCTAATATAGTGGATAATATTGATACAGTTTTAATTACCATAACAATGGTAAGTGGTGCTGGAGGAATTGGTTTGTTATCAACCGTAGTCGCGATACCCGCGGTAATAGCGTTAGAAGCATCAGCCCTTTTTACTGGACTAATGAGTGTTATTGGTAAATATGTTGTAAAAACCACAAGAAGCAAAGGAGAAAAACACCAAAAAATAAAAATGATTGCTGATACCAAACTCAACATAATATCCACGCTTATATCAAAAGCATTACTTGACAATCATATATCTGATGATGAATTTAAATTAATTATGGAAGAATTGGAGAAATACAAAGATATGAAAAATGAGATAAGAGCTAAATCTAAAAAGAAGATAACGGCTGAAAATGAAGAAACATTGATTGAAAGGGGGAGGCAAGAAGCGCGTGAGTCCTTTTGGAGGTTGGTGGAAAAAAATCATACCACGAATTAAGGTATCATGCCCTAAATTTAAATGTTCTTGCGCATGTGAGATAGGCTGAATAAATTAAAAAAAAATTTTTAATTAAAAAAATATGTCATTTTTAAAGATAAAAGACCCTGTAAAAAGGGACCAAATAGTAAAAGAATATCTTGAAACAAAGAAAAGAATTCGTGATAGCCAACTTGCTGAGAGAACAGGAGACATTGTATTACAACGAGACCTTAGTAAATTTTTTAGACCTATTACAGAAACACAAAAAGCTGCAACAAAGGAAATTACAGAAGGACTTAAACCTATTAAAGAGGGGATTGAACAGTTACCTAAAGAGTTACCTCATCCAGCACTATCAATCCTTGGAGATCTTAAGGATCCTGGAGAACTTGAAGATTCTGAAGATTTTGAGAAAGAGGTAATTATACCATTAAAAGATGCTGATAGAACATTTGGCATTTATGAAGATGATAAAGGAAAAAGATATATTGGTAATAAACAATTTAATTATGATTCAGACAAAAATCTTTTTATTATTGGTGATGAAAAATATAAAGCAACGGATGGATTATGGGAACTTATTACATCGAACAAGCCAAAAAGTAATGTCTATAATGCTGAAAATTATTCAAATTATGTTGAAATCTTGTATCAAACTAGCGCCTTACACCGTCGTAATAACCCAGCCAACTCTTACCCCAAAGCCAACAAGGGGGATAAATGGAAATTTGTTAAATTTGGGAAAGGACCACAAAAACAGTAGATATACGAACAGGAAAAATAATTGGAAAAGGAATCACCATTATCCCATCAGACCCAAACGCACTATTAGAAAGATTAGACCTCTTAATGGCAAGTAAAAAAGCTGGTAATACTGGTTTAAGAAATGAGTTGGTAAGCATTTGTGATGAATTAAAAAGACAAGGTGTATTAAAATCAAAGAGTTATAAAAATTTAATGTCTATACTATAAAATGATTACATCACAAAAGAGAGGATTTAAAAGAAATTATGCATATGGAGGAGCAGGAATATTTGATACTTTAGCTAATTTTCTTACTAGACTTTTTACTAGTAGTGCAGCTAAACAACTTACCAGTGCCGCGGTTGATGTTGGTAAAAGTGTGGCTAAAGAAGGAGCAAAGAAAGCGTTAGAGGTAGGTAAGACAGCAGCAATTGATGCTGGTAGTAGATTGGTAAAAAAGGCTTTAACACCAAAATCTAAAAAGATTTTAGAAAAATATACACAAAAGCCTACTACAACAACCCAACCCGCAACGCAAAATATTAACACCTTAATAGATGGTAGTGCCATTGCTATTCATGATTTAGTTAAGGAATTAAATAGTAAGGGTTCCGGAGTTAAAGTATTATGAAAACAAATCATTCCCTCAACTATGGTTAGAATATTAAAAAACACAACTCAGTTATAATTTGACTTAAAAATTATAATTGCATATAATAAAAATGGATATTTTAAACATTAAAGCACCGATTATAAAAGATGATAGTATTGATGAATATGAATATTATGAGTATGAACCTATTACAGGAACAAATCTTAACAACTCTGGAGGAAATATTAGGATTGATATCGAAACTCAAGATATTTTTTATCACCCTTCCGAGTCATATTTACAAATTATAGGTGAATTAGTAAAAAATGATGGAACGCGTTATGGAGCAGGTAATGAGGTTACCATAACAAATAATGGTCTGATGTATCTGTTTAAAAATATCAGGTACCAACTTAGCGGGCAAGAGATAGAATCCATTAATTATCCCGGTCAGACCACCACAATACTCGGACTGCTAAAATACCCAGATGACTTTTCTAAATCACAAGGGTTAAACCAGCTGTGGTATAAAGATACAGGGGAATTAGCTAATGCTGCTGCTAATGCTGGTTTTTCAGTAAGAAGACAGTATATTTTTAGTTCAAATCCAGTTGGTACCTTTAGTTTCAGGGTACCCCTAAAACATATATTTGGTTTTTGTGAAGATTACAACAAAGTTTTATATGGTATGAAACAAACTTTAACCTTAACAAGAAATGATGACAATGACGCAATTTTTAAAAGAGGCATAATTGTAGGAGCAGGGCCTGGTGGAGGAGATGTACCAGCAGTTGATGCTGGTAGAGTTAATTTACTAACGGTATCTTGGTTTATACCTCATGTAGAGCCGGAAGATGGTAACAAGTTGGAACTTTATAAATTTATCGAGAAAAAAGAAAAATTTCCAGTTGGGTATAGAATGATACAAAGCGACTCTATTGCGGTTCCACAGGCAGCAACAGGTTTTACTTGGAGACTATCAGCTAAATCATCTCCTGAGGTGCCACGTTTTTTAATTGTTGGTTTTCAAACTGGTAAAAGTGGTGACCAAGAACAAAACCCAGCTATATTTGACAACTTAAATGTTAAAAATATTTATGTAATGTTAGGTTCAAAAAAATATCCGCTATATGATTATGATATAAATTTTCCTGCTAATCAAATTAGTAGAATATATAGTGAAGCTGCTTTGTTTAGAAAAAAGTTTTTTAACATGGATGAATTAGTATCAAACCCAAATATTACTCCTTCAGATTATAAAAATCTGTTTCCCTTGTTTGTGTTTGATCTATCAAAGCAAAGTGAAAAGTTAAAGTATTCTGTTACTGATATTCATATTAAAACAACATTTACTGCAAATCCACCTGCAAATACTGAAGCATATGCGGTTTTACTTAGTGATAGGATGATTAACTTTCAGAGTGATGGAAATAAAATGAGTGTAGTATATTAAGTAATTTTTATGTTATATAGAAATGCTAAAGATTGCTGATTTTAAAAAAATTTTAACAGATAACAATATTAAGTTTTATTCCTACTGGAATAAAAAGAAATTTATTGATACAGTAAAAGAGCATGGGTTATACCCTGAGGAAAAAGAAGTTAAGAAAGGATTAAAAAAAATTCCTAATTATGAAAGATTAAAAGATATTGCAAAAAATCCAAAAACAGTAATATTAAAGGATGTTGAAACTAAAGAAGAAACAACATTTCCATCAATTTATAAGGCAAGTAAATTTATTGATCGATGCCCGCAAACGATCGAAAATTGGAATGGTAGGGTATGGAATGGTAAATATAGAATTGATATTCTTTAATTTTATTATTTTGAAAATAATAATAAAATTGACTTAAGGAATGATTTTTATTTTCAAAAACTATGGATGTTGATTATAGTAGATATAAAGTAGAAGGATTACGGAATTTAGCGAGGGAGAGGGGATTAAGGGGCTATTCTCGTTTAAGGAGAGAGGAATTAATTCAATTTTTAAATAATTGGGGCAGACCTATATTAGATTCACCAAATAAAAACATAAACGTGCCTATATTACAAGCAACAATAGCACGACCATTACCAACAAAAAAATCATTAAAACAGAGCCAAACTATTTCAATTAATGATTTGATAAAAGATTTAGAAAATGTTAGAGTGGTACAACCTAGTATATCACCAGAACTTAATGCTTTAAAAAAGAAGATAAAAGATGTATATAGTAAAGTAGACCAAATAGAAGTAAAAATAAATAAATCTGCTTTAAAAGATTATGCTGAAGAACATAAAATAGAAGGGATACCAGTTGCTACACCGCAAGAGTTTTTAGAGCTGACACGACCATCAATCATAAAAATTTTAAAAAATAAGCGTGGGGTTAAAGTAAAAATGAATCTTCAATGTATCATGAAAAGAGGAGAAGGTAAAGATGAAGAAAGAGTAAAAGCAAATTTTTCTTCTGATGTAAATGAGATTAATGTAAGAGGAACCAATGTAGAAGATTTATACTTTGATATGATTGAAAGAATTTTAGAAAATTATGTTAATTTTTTGAAAAAGGGTAGTGGGTGGGTATTTGATAGTGTGGTTCATTTAAAAGTGCATACCGTTATTTATGAACCATTAAATGCTGGTGGTTGGATACCTTTACCTGATTGGATTGCTAACAAAAAGGCATGTATTAATATGAAAAGTGAGAATGATGAATGTTTTACAGATTGTATTTTAAGGCATTTAAATCCAAAAGATAATCATCCTGAAAGAGTTGATGGTGATTTAAAATCTAAGAAAAATAGCTTAAATATGAAAGGAATTAAATATCCTGTTTCTTTACTTGATATAGATAAGTTTGAAAGACAAAATCCAAAAATTAGCGTTAATGTTTATGAATATACAGATAAGAAAAAAATCAGACGAATTAGAGCTATAAAAAGTTTAAGAGAAAATCATGTAAATTTACTTTATATTGAAGATGGTGAAAAATCACATTATGTTTTAATAAAAAATTTTAAAGCTTTAATGAGTGAACAAGTATCTGGTAATCATAATGTTGAGTATTGTATGCTTTGTAATGGTCATTTTGGAAGTAAAAAACTTTTAGAAAAGCATATGGAACGTTGTGTAGATTATGATGGAGTTGACTTAATAATGCCTGACCCTAAAAAGCAAAAACAAGTCATAAAAGAATTCGAAAATTATTGTAGAAAAATAATGGTACCTTTTATTATAGTTGCTGATTTTGAATGCTTGTTGGTACCTATAGAAAATATAAGTCAAGAAGAAAACAATACAATTAAAACACAAAAGCATATACCTATTAGTTATAAGTATTTAATTTGTAGTTTTGATAGAAATGTTTTAAAACCGGTATTAAGAGGATATGTTGGTAAAGATGCAGAAAAAAAAAAAATATAGATAAATTAACTATGGATGCTAAACAACTTAATGATGAATATTATAAAAACCCAGTAAAAATTAAAATAACAGAAGATGAAGTTAGGAAACATGAAAATGAAGTAAAATGTTGGATATGTGGTGGTAAATTTACTCATGAAAATTATAAAGTAAGAGACCATTGTCATTTTACTGGTAAGTATCGTGGTGCCGCTCATACAAAATGTAATCTTAAAGCAAAAATTCCAAATTTTATCCCTGTTTTTTTTTTTCATAATTTAGCTGGTTATGATGCTCATATTTTTATTAACTATCTTGGTAAAACTAATGGACGTATAGATTGCTTGCCAAACAGTGAAGAAAAATACATTAGTTTTAGTAAGTATGTTATGGTGGGGAAGAAAAAATACTTAAAATTAAGATTTCTTGATAGTTTTAAATTTTTACCACAGAGTTTAGATAAACTTTCAAAACATTTAAAAGATGAAGATTTTAAAAATTTATTAGAACGTAACTATACAAAAGACCAAGTACAATTACTGAGAAGAAAAGGGGTTTTCCCATATGAATGGTTAGATTCTTTTGATAAGTTAGAAGAAACACAACTGCCACCTATAGAAGCATTTTATTCAAGTTTAAACAAAGAGCATATAGAACCTAAAGATTATGAACATGCTTTAAAAGTTTGGAAAGAATTTAAGATGAAAACATTTAGGGATTATTTAGAGCTATACAATGAAGTAGATGTTTTACTTTTAGCTGATATTATTGAAAACTTTAGATTTTCTAGTCTTGAAAATTTTGGTTTAGACCCTGCTTGGTATTTTACTTTGCCAGGATATGGATATGATGAAATGCTTAAAGAAAGTGAGATAAAACTAGAACTACTAACAGACCGAGATAAACTTTACTTTATTAAAAAAATAAAAAGGGGTGGTGTAAGCATGTGTAGTAAAAGATATGCAAAGGCTAACAATAAATATATGGGTGATAAGTATGACCCATCAAAACCTTCTAAATATTTGTTATATATTGATAAAAACAGTCTTTATCCATGGGCTATGACTAAACCTTTACCTGTAGGTGGTTTTGAATGGATGACTAGAGAAGAATTAGATAATTGGGAAAATTACCCATGCTTTTTAGAGGTTGATTTAGAGTATCCAGAAGAATTACATGATGAACATAGTGATATGCCTCTAGCAGCAGAACGATTAAAAATAGGAAAAGTAGAAAAATTAATTCCAAACTTAAATGATAAAGAAAAATATACACTTCATTATGAAGCTTTAAAAACTTACTTACGCTTAGGATTAAAAATTAAAAAAATACATGAAGGAATTAAATTTAAAGAAAGTAGTGATATTAAAAAATATATTGATAAGTGTGTAAATTTAAGAACAAAAGCAAAAAAAGAAAAAAATAATTTTTTAGAACAATTATTTAAGTTAATGATGAACGATGTTTTTGGTAAAACTATGGAAAACATAAGAAACAGAGTAAATATAGAATTAGTTAATGGTGAAAATTGTGAACGTTTTAAAAAGCTAACCACAAAACATAACTATCATGATCATACTATATTTTCTTCAGATTTAGTTGCTGTTCATATGAAAAAATTAGAGTTATTATATGATAAGCCTATTTATTTAGGTGTAAGCATACTAGATATTAGTAAAACAACAATGTTATTAGATTATTATGAACATTTTAAGAAAATATATGGTGAAAAAGTAAGAATGTTATATACTGATACTGATAGTTATATACTAGAAATAGAAACTGAAGATTTGTATGAAGATATGAAAAAAGATGCTGATACAATATATGATTTTAGTGAATACCCACCCAACCACCCATTATATAGTGAAAAAAATAGAAATGTGCTAGGTAAGTTTAAGGATGAATTAAAAGGGGATATCATGACTGAATTTGTAAGTGTAGGTGCAAAAACATATTGTTGTAAAAAACTAACATTAAAAAGAGAAAAGGAAACAAAAGAAAATCCTAATCCAAAAGCAATTTTAGATGAAAATGGTAAATTTATATATGAAGATAAAGAAAATGATACAGAAATCAAAAGATGTAAGGGGGTAAAAAAGTCTGTTATTTAAAATGAATTAAGATTTAAAACTTATAAGGATTGTTTAGATACAGGAAAGGATTATTATACAAATATGGGTGGAATAAGAAGCTATCTTCATCAATTAAACACAGTGATGATAAACAAAAGAGCATTAAGTTTTGAAGATGATAAGAGACATATACTTTTAGATGGAAGTTATGATACTTTAGCAAGGGGGCATTATAGGATTAAAGAGCTAACTGAAGAAGAAGGGGCAAAACCAAAAAAAAAAAAAACATATTAAAATATTTAATCTAGTAAAAAAAGATTAAATATTTAATTTTCGCTTAATATTATTTTTTGTTTTACAAATTGGACAAACAGCTGAAATAGCATTTTCATCGCAGTTTTTACATAAGCAAATATGACCACAATCAACAAAATGTACCTTTGGTTCTTCTTCTAAACAAATAACACGTTTATCAGATGTAAATATTTTACCTTTATTAATATTTTTTGGTTTATCTTCTTCAAAGTTACCATCTTTAAATTTAAGCATTAAAACAAAATTTCTATAAATTGTTTCTTTTAAAAAAAAAATAGTAAAGTGAAAAAATTGTAATTGAAAAATTTTTATTAGAAGATAATTCAAATAAAATATTTATTTTCTCATCAGAGGTAATAGTATTTGTGACATAACTAACACCTATTTTAAAATCATTTTCATTTCTAATTTTTTCTTTGCTTATAAAATACTTTAAAGCTGCTATTATTCTTATAAAATTTCTTTCAGGCTCAGTAGGATTAAAACCCAAATAAACAATTTTTTCATTAGGAATATGATAATCATTCATAAATTCCACTACTCTATCTTTTAAACACCTATTTAATGTTTCCCTGTCTTCTTCAGTAAGTTTATTTAATACTTTTTTGTCGCTATTTATTGTATACATTTTTTTTTAATCATGTATATATTATTTTTTGAGTTTAACAATAAATTTTTCAAATTTTATTTTTAATTTTTTTTTTTTTTTTTTTTTTTTTGTAAAATCTTAAGGCAATCAGACATTCATAAGCCTGGTATCTGACAAACTGACGCGCTAGTATGAGGGTTAGCCAGTTAGCTGACTGGGTGGGGGGTTAGCCTGGTATTTTAGAAAAATCAAATTTTTTTTTTAAAATTGAATTCGAGTGAAAACGTTTAAGAATAAGGTTATGCTGGTTTGATTGATGAACTTAATGAGTGAGGTATATTAAGCGTTATATTACATAATTTTATGAGCATGTTAATGTTACATGAAATTGGTTAAAGGTGATCATGTGTGTTAAGTAGTGAGGGATTGGTTAAGCATGGGGGGGATTGGTTAAGGGGGTTTGTTATGCATAAGTGCGGGGGGAAAAAATAAGTGGGTTTGTTATGCATAAGCGTGGGGTGATTGGTTAGGGGGGTTTGTTATGCGTAAGCGTGGGTTGACATAAGATCTTAATGGGGGGCTGGGCCACTTAAGGTATGTTTATCGTCTTAAGTGTGCATTGAAGCAAAAGTAGGGGTTGGCCCAGATCTAGCATTATCTATACTACTCTCGGTGGTATAGCACCGTCACACGGGACCTCGGTTTAACGTCTCATCCGAGAGACTATTAGTAATTTTAGATGGTCAGCCGTCGGAATCGAAGCCACACCCTTTACGAGTCCTACGCTCTACCACATGAGCTATACGGGCTGGTCTAGGCTGTTAAAGATATGTGTCTGTATATAATAGACAGTACTCCCTTCTCATATTATATGATTTTTTATGCAGTGATGTTCGTGCTGTTTTGATGAACGCACTTTAAAACCTGCGGACGACGATTTGTGTGCACCAGACCAGATATAAAAACATACATTGTGGAAAAAGGAGAGACATTTTTTACGAACACAAATGTGACAAAGTCAAAATTATAAGAAGTATGCAACAAAGCATTGACAATGCCCTTCTCTCTCTCTCTCTCTCTCTCTCTCTCTCTCTCTATTTGCCGCAATGGTTCACCTGTATCATCTTTACTCACATTGACTATCCATAATTCTAACCCTTAGAGCATCGAATAAACCAAGTGGCCATTTTCATCTTAGAAACAGAACATCTAATATTAGCGATTGCAAGGTTGTCCTTGTTCATAATGTCTTAGAAAAGCGGACAGTGAAAATCAACGATCAGATTCTGTGTTTTGTCCAGTCTGATATTGATCTGAATCGACTGCAAGGGCAACAACAAGAGTGAAAGGCGCTCTAAGGGTAAATGGCTGGTTTGGAAGTCAGCCAATTTGTTTCCGGAAGGAAATGTTTTCACACAGAAAACGTTAATAAAGACAGATCCTTTTTTGTTATAACATTTCTATATAAAACTTGAGGATTTGCTTAAACTGGGAGCCTGTTATCTGTAGGACGAGTACAACGGGAACAAGTTTGGGACTGGGTATTATTCATTAAATCAACTATGAATGAAAACCGAAAATAGGATATGGTGATCAGACATTTATAAACATACAGCATGGAAAGATCAACATATCATTATGACAGAAAACGAGTGGCACTTGCAATTAAGAAATAAAAAAAAAAAAAAAAAACGTTTGCACAAACGAAAGCCATGTATTTGGGTGTTAGATTCGTCAGGGCACCATATTATTGCCTTGTTACAGAAACATCAAATCGATTTACTCGGTAAGTCCAATTTACCGAACTTGTGTGTTACCGAGTCATCCGTATATGAAAGCGCCATCTGGTATCATGATATGAAATGCCGTATTCGTGTAAATGTCATTCCTGTTAACTAGTGCATACGTGAAAATGCCATTCTTGTTAACTAGTGCATACTCCGTTCGTCTTAATTCAGCTACCTGTACTACCTGTGCTTCACTTCACTATCACAAAAGCGCCTGAGTTTTCGCAAGAATATGCATAAACAAGAAGAATGTAGCATTTTAATGATAAGCCATACAGACATGGGAAACGAAAATATTTTTCAAGATAAGAAAGGTGAATGGAATCATAATGTCAAACGGGACATAGCGAATAAAAGCACACACTACTAAAAAACAACTTTATGACATAGAAGTGAAAGAAAAAAAATGAAATTAGCATCCAACAACATGCACTAGTAATAATGACACATGAGATGTGGCATGCACGTAAGATGAAAAAAGAAGACGAATAGACATCTAATGATCATAAATAAGAATGCCATCTGGACCCATAGAGTTTTGGCGGATATTCCCCTTCATACGGGTATACAATTACAAATGTGTAAGTTTTTACGCCGTTAAAGATGACCTCACTTCTGAAGAATACAGGTAGTAATAGATGTAGATCTAAAGTACGGAATGTACTTTGTTACGAAACAACGATAAGAAATCTGGTAACCACAAAGGATAATATAAGTCGTGATCTGTGAAAAGGGGGCATGATGCATCTTGTCAGCCTGCTCAGTCCACGCAGGCTGATCTGGACCGAAACCTTCTGCTGAGTGTAAATCATTATCTTCCGCTAGAAGGCATTCTTCAAATACATAGTCTATCTGGTGTGGGCATTCTGAGTACAGAATCGATCCTGGTTTTCCCCATGTCTACATCTAGAAACTGTCTACGGAGATTTGCAGTAAACAATGGTATTTTATAAAATCATTTCCCCCGTTTGAAATCATTATATTTTCAAGAAATTTGTAGCGAAAAACTGGTTTGATTTTTCCACAGACGTATTATTTATAGCCATTTTCCGCTATTTCGCGTATTAATTTCTCCTGTACATGGTATGGTGATGTGTCACAGCAGACAGGTCAAATCTTCGAAGAATATTGACAAGCGCAGACAACGGTGTGTAAATTTTAGGACCATTCTACCACCACATCCAGCTGATTGTTAGACTAAACAAAATTTTATTGATCCATAATTAGTTGATGACTCGGTTGGTATATATATATATTGCTTTGAATAATGGAGATACATTTAGCCCCTTTTTGCAAGAGCATGACTCATATTAATAATTATGTAAGTGGCTAAAATGAATCACTACATTGTGTCTTTAAATATCGTACTTTTATTTCCTTCTTTACTCTTCACTAAACAATCTCGTGTTTTTACCCTTTACCACATAATCCCGACTTTTAACGACCCAGAGAGAGAAGCCTTTTGAAAACATTGTGGGAAAAGTAGAAAATGCTGGTTACCAGCATTTTCTCCTTTTCCCGCAATGTTTTCTACTCTTTTCAAAACAAATTTCAATTTTTCTTTCATTTTTTTTTTTTTTTTTCGTCTGCAAATGCTTTCAATTTGAAGTAGTCTGAAATTCTGTCGTTTAGTAAAGAGTTAACAAGCCTGAAAAAGAAGACTTCTGATAAGGTTTCCCACAAAATTTTATCTCTTTTAAACGCAGATCGCATTGTTTTTGTTACTTTTAATCTGTCGTCTGCAAACTCATTTAACTTTTAAAGACCGGCAAGTCTAAAATCTTATCATTTGGTAACGAGTTCAACCTCAAGATTTACACGTACTAGTATATTCTATTTCACAAGTCCAACGTTTTACATTAACACTGACCTATAAGACACAGTACTTAACAACAAAGAAATCTTTCAAACTATTACTTTGGAACCCGCACCGAAAACGATTTCAGTTGACTTCATTGGAAATTAACAGAATAAAGTACATGTAGGCTACTTCATTGGCGTAAACTACATTGTCAGTTTACCACTGTTCATAACATATAGGTTATAAAATGCCCGCCTGGGTGGCTCAGTGGTGAGCGTGTCGGACTCATGACCTGGAGGTTGTGAGTTCGATACCCGGTTGAGGCGAACTTTCTTTCCGGCGTATTTTCGCCTCTCACCTCTGCTGAAGCATGTGAGAAAAGTAGTCGGTGGCTTTGGAAAGAAAGTTGTGTCAGTACTGGTGTGAGAAAGCCAGGAAACACATGTGCGTCACCGACCGCCATGATATGACCTTAGCTGTTAAAGTGGCGTTAAACTCCAATACAACCAACCAACCAACCATAGGTTATAAATGATTAAAAAATCTTAACCCTCAGGCTGCTTAGCGCGACTCACTGACCAGGCTGCACAGAACGTGCGGTCTGATCTTGGATCAACTCTGTCCGATAAGGAGACGATTTCTTAAAAAAAAAAAGTGTGAAATAACATTACTCCGGTTTTTACTGTCGGCGTGAAAGTTTCATTTAAATTACTTAGCAGGATAACGGTTAAGGTCAAAGCACAAAATTCAAAGTTGTATTTAGTAAAGAAAACAAAGAAGGGAAAATTCTAACAGAAGGAAGAACAGCTTAAATACGGGTTTATCAATGCAAAAACCAATTAGGGCCGAATATTTCTATTGTACTGCTTACATTTCCGTTTCGAAATGTGACGTTGTCGGGGAGCATGTCGTGACGGAACCAAACGACAAATTTTCTTCACTTATCCAAATTCAAAGCGTTTGAAGACGACAAATTAAGCTTGGCTCATCTGATGAAATTTGACAACTGAAGGGTAGAAAACAATGTGGGAAAAGGAGAAAATGCTGGTTGCCAGCATTTTCTCCTATTCTTATAATGTTTTCAATAGATTTCTTTTTCAGGGTGGTAAAACACTGGATTGTGTGGTAAAGGGGTAATTCAGTAATGACAAAGAGTTAGAAAATACTTCATAAATTTCGTGTTCGCTCCAACTTCAGACAGATGAGACCATGCTCCGGTGCGCCTGTTGGTCAGTTCCTTGTACTAAAACTTGCCGAAAGGACTTCTTGGGTCCAACCCGTGTTTAGTACCTTTTCCATTCCTAACTCATCTTTATAGTCTAAAACTGTGTTTTTGCTTTTTTCTCAAATCTAGCTGAAAAGAAGCCATTTAGAGTGCTTTCCTAGTGCGCACACGTGTACGTCAAGTCTACCTGTATATGAGCATGCTCTGGCAAAAGCCGGGAGGGTGGAGGGCTTAATGCATCTCCGTTATGCATTATACCGGGCAAGTCATCAGGTTATAACGGATCCATGATGGCCTCATTTTTTTAACAATCGACTGAATCATGAGAAAGACTGGTCCTTTGACATGCATAAAATTTACTGTTAGCAAAAAGTATCGAACAAGGTCAGCCTGCACGGACTGCGCAGGCTGACCTGGTCGATACGTTTTGCAAATGCATTAAACCCCCTGTTCACAAAGCATGGCTCATATTTATATTGTATATACACGTAGTTATATAGCAGCGCCTATATTTTTAGACGTTGCATTCACGATATTTTTGTGACATACCAGACCACATTTTAAGTTCCGTCATGAGAGAAAAATCTGGCACAAGATCTGATTGGCCAATCGAGTGACAAGAAATTGTAAATGTGGACATAAAAGCCGCGTCCAATCGTTAGCCATTGGAAGAAAAGAATAAATTACAAAACTAGGCGGAAAGTAAACAAAAGATAGAGCAACTTAGCATTTTTTTAACACTTGGACCGACCGCACAATAACAGATTGTCATCTTCACAATAATTTCCATACTATCAAATAGTATGATTTTAAATTTGAATGTATTTTATTACCCGCATTGTGTACTTTTGTCCCCACTGGCTTTTAAATGCCTTATCGCAGAGAAACCGTTTCGTCGGTACTGCGTTTCGTTGTTCCATGCGTATTGGGTACAAAAGTGTATTCGCCTCGCCGTTCTCTCATTATGTCAGCCTGAATAGCTCAAGGGCATGAGACTTGTAAGCGACAAATCTTGAGATACATGTACTGAGGGCGTAGGTTCTATTCCCACGACTGACCAGCTAAAACTACTGCTAAATCATATTTCGGATGATACGAAAACATAGGTCCAGTGGGAGATGGTACTCGTTGTATCTCCCATAACAGCCCGATAGCTAATTAATACGAACATCAGTTATTGGCTGCCAGTTTAAGGTTCCGTGTGACGGTCAATGGCACTTCGATTCTGACATCCTTCGCCGTCAGTCGTCACAACTCGGCCGATTCCGTATCCACATCTGATCTCGTCCGTATAAAGGAGGTTTCCAATTTGAACTACCAATCACATGATCTTAAAAATGGTGGCGCTCGTGTAAATCGCTTCGCAACAAAATGAAGAACCACGGTAAAGTTATTCACATCTATCGATCTGTCGATGAAAGTTCTCAAAAATTGATAAAGCACGCTAAAAATTGAGTTTACAAACTGTTTGCCGACGGAAATACTCTCAGAAAGATATCAATGAAAAATTGTGACTCATGCTTTCTTTTTTAAGAGGAGCCTTACAATTTTAGTAACGGTAAAACGTTGTACTTCCGGCAAAGAAATGTACCGCGTAGGTGCGTATCAAGCTACGTGATACAGCCGAGGGAATCGATTACCGGATCACTGGATCACCCGACGTTTGCCGAATGCCTTCGCCTTATTGGAGAGGTCATCAGACCTCTCCAACAGTGTTAAGTTTAAAAGGCAGACTGCCTCAGAAATTGCAATCTAAATCCACTTTTTTTTTGGCGAAATTGTTCAGATACGCAGTCTGTTTCGTCATCATTTTATACATAAACCGAATTAAAAAAACTGAAATCAGAAATAGACGTGTTTTGTTTATATGTGACGGAGTTTAAAAAAAAAAAAGATTTTTGTATTGATTTGATTGTAAATGTTTTTCGACGGCCGATACAAAAACCAAGATTATTTTCGATAATTTCTTCTTTTATTTTCTGTTCCATCATTCATCTTTTCTAAAAACGGAAACTAAGGGAGCTAATTCTTGCCTAACGTCAAAGGATAGTTTCAATTATTCATTATTTCTATTCAAAGGACAGTTTCAATCAGAGTCTTTATCTTCAGTACAAAATGACCACTTCATTGGTTGTAATTTTTCATTACACAAATAAATCTATGCGGAAAAAAAAATCATTAAAAAAAAAAAAAATCATTAAAAAAAAAAAAAAAAAAAAAAAAAAAAAATCATTAAAAAAAAAAAAAAAAAAATCATTAAAAAAATCATTAAAAAAAAAAAAAAAAAAAAATCATTAAAAAAAAAAAAAAAAAAAGAGAACGTCGCGGGAAAAGATCACACGACTTGAAGACGCGGGAAGGTCACGTATCTGTCATGTAATGCATAAGAGGTTTCTATGCAGCGGCAATCATATAATGCCTTACGTGTTTGTTTTCATGTTGTGAAATATATTGAAATTTAAAGCCAATAAACTATCTGAAAATATTGATGCTGACCTCTCCTGGCTTCTTTTTTACAGAAGCCAACTTGTATAATCTAATATAAGAGACTTATAAAAACCAAGCGTCTGTGTCGGGTTACTGCGCTAAAGGTTTCCCCGAGCACGTTATTTAAGGTAAGACCTGTGTAATGGAAAACAGCTATTTCCACTAAAATATCATCCTGCAAAATTAGCTATAATTAAAAATGAGTATTATTGAACTACTTTCACCTTTTCATTTTTTCCATTTTTTCCTTTTTTGAATTATCATTTATAAATTTAAAACCGCTATATTCTCAATTGAAAAAGAGATAATAATTACCTCCCTTTTTAGAAAACAAACAAAAGTATCAAAAAAAAAGTTTCAAGATAGACATAAACGGAATTTCTGATCCATTAGAAATTTGCAAAAATATTATTTCGGCATAAATCCTTATTTATCCTTATTTAACTACCAATTAGAATTTTTGCCCAATGTTCACCGGAAGTGCATTACACAGGTCTTACCTTAACAACAGGCGTTACTTGGGATAGGTTTGGTGTCGTCCTGTATCTCCTGTTTGATGCCTAACAGAACTACCGGCGTCTATAAATTAACATACATCAATATAGATCAACTACACGTGTACATCACACAGATGACGAAGTTTGTCGCTAAAGGTCGCCTTTGCTCTCTCTACGAACCCCCCCCCCCCCCCGCCACTTTATCTGTCGGTTGGTTGGTTGGTTTGTTGGTATGTCTGTTGGTTAGATGGTCTGTCTGTCCGCCACCGACAAAAGTAGCTGCATTCGCTTCGACGCTGTCTCATTATGTCAGCCGGTATAGCTCAAGGGCATGAGACTTGTAAGCGACAAATATTGAGATACTTGAGAATATGGGTTCTATTCTCACGACTGACCAACTAAAATTACTAAGTTTTTCGGATGAGACGTAAACATGGTAACTTGTACTCATTTTATCTCCCGTAATCAATGAATTATACGGAGATCGATAACAGCTGCCAGTTCAAGATCCCGTGCACACGATCAAAGGCACTTCGAGTTTGAAAACATTTGCATTGCATAATCTATTCGATTAGACTTGAGAAAACTTAAATTCCCCGAACACGTTAACTAATTCCTTACCGTAGACGACGCAAGAAGCTTTTGTGGACAATGTAAATCAAGATCAGACTGCACAGAACGTACATTGTGATCTCTGATTTACGCTGTCCACTACCTTATTCGAGGTTATTTCTAAGCTGTCTCTCCATGTTGCAGTGGAACTGTTAATGTAGTCATTGAAAAGGTGTAATTTATTTATTTGGTAGTGATAAAGTTTAAAAACAATTTTATCGTTACTTGAGGTGGGTTTGGTGTCGTCCCATATGTGTATCTTGCACTATCACATGTATCATACGTGCACCTAACAGACTTCTGCGCGCACGGTTGTCCATATCCATATTGGTGATCGTACTGAATAAACATGAATCAGTGTATAATCTTGGATCAACTATTGCATCATACAGCTGACGAAGTCGCAAAACGATCGCATCTGTACTCTTTCCCGCCTATCTGTCTGTCTGTCTGTCTGTCATCCATCGCAGTACTTTTGCATTTTTGATACAAAGATATTGCCACTGAAACGTCGAAGCCTCTACAGTAGATACGAGGCGTTGTGCAGTACCGCATTGAAGTCATTCACTTGCGTTGTTCGAGTTAACTGTTCGAAAAGTTAGGTTTACTTTCATTTTGTCGATGTTATCTTGTGAATTGGGTCATGACTGAATATGCTAATAACTCAGTAAATTACACACAATTCATTCAAGCAGAGAAATGCAGACCAACCTGTCTTAATTTTCTAAGTTTAAGAGTGTACACTGTGTTCGATGAGTAAGATCAGCATGTGTGTCACTAATGCAACATAGAATGATAATAGTGAATTAGTAACGGACTGTGTGTGTCAAAAATTAGAACGAATGGACAATTTAAGTGAATAAAATTTAATTGATTACCTGTTTAAACGAGGTGAAATGGCTGGGAAACTAAGCTGTGGAAAAAGTAGCAGGTTTTGAGATTTGAACTAGTTTGACAAGTAGATCTAGATTAGACAACCTCTAGAGTTAAATCAATTTTATTATTATTATTTAACCCTTTGTTTAACCCTTTGAGCGCTGAATTAATGAAATGGACCTTTTTAAAATCAGGAAAAACATCCAAAATATTGTCTTTTTAAGGTTGTTTTGGCCAGAATATCTAACAAAGTAGCAGACAGTGTAGAACTAGATCAGACTACATGTTCAGTCTGATCTTGATCTACATAGCCTGCAAAAACAGTTTTAGTTGGTTCCAGCTCTAAATGGGTTAACTGTATATATACGGTATCTGGGTCTTTTGAAATAAATGGAAGTAAATCTAGACGACATTGTAATTGAGATTATCTAAAGCTGTCAATCACCATGATCAGCTAGTACAGATAACTGTCCACGAAGGTGATTTTAGTTTTTGACTGGTGCACAGCAAATGCCCAAAATTAATGTGAAAAGAAGCACCGCAAACGTCTCATTATTGAGACTACATGATCAGCATAACATATATATGGTTCTATTCATGAACATAAGTGAAAGCATTTCATCAAAAATGTTCCTTCTGCCATTATATTTTCTCTTTTGATTTGCTGAATTTTAAACAGCTTTAACCCTTTACCACACAATGCTGACTTTAAACGACCCAGAGAAAGAAGGCTTTTGAAAACAATGAGGAAAAGAAAAAAGTACTGGTAACCAGCATTTTCTACCCTATGACAGGCAAATTTTATGTTTTGAGTAACATTTAGTTTGTTGTTGGCAAATGCTTTCAATTTGAACAAGGCTAAAATTTTGTCGTCTGGTAAAAAGAAGCTAAGCATACTTGTCTGTATTGTGGTCAATCTTTTACCAAACAGTTCTGAGTTTTGACATTCTGAGAGAGTTTTTAAGGCTTTTGACAACATTGTGGGAAAAGGAGAAAATGCTAGCTACATAGTAGGAAAAGCAGAAAATGCTGGTAACTTTTCTCACTTTATTTTCTACGCTTTCAGAGCCAAATCTCATAATTCCAGCCACACTTAAACTGTCATCTGCAACTAGTTTCAATTTGGACCGCTCCAGATATTCATCTTTTGGTAAAAAGTTAAGAAAATAAGCATGTCAGGTACACATGTGAACGGTGAGCAACAGTATCTCAAATCCCATATTACACACTAATATACTGGTTAGTGTGTAATATAATTCTGGCGAGATACTGTCGCTTGCCATTCACCTGTGGTCAGGTCGGGTACAGTATTATTGTTAGCCATTGGCCCTTTTCAGTTGGAAAAACGGCCAAAATTTTACTATTACAAGATTGGGTGAGAATATAATACAAAGTAGAGGACAGTAGATCCAAGATCAGACTATGTTCTGTATAGCCTAATCTTGATCTACACTATAATTATGCAAAAGCATGTTTTAGGGTTAAGCCTTTACAGCACAATTCCGCCTTTTATCGAGCCTGGGAAAGAAACCTTTTGAAAACATTGTTGGAAAAGGAGGAAATGCTGGTAACCAGCATTTTCTCCTTTTACCACAATGTTTTCTGCCCTATCAAAGAAAAATTGCACCATTTGAACCACATCAAAATTGTTGTCTCCAAATGCTTTCAATTTGGACAACACTGAAATTTTGTCATCTGATAAAGGGTTGACATCCAGCCTCATTCTACAAATGGTAACCTTGTTCAAATAATTTTTGTTTTTTCGTGTCTGTCTATCTGTCTGTCTGCCTGCCCACACACCCACTTTCTCAATCACAATCTCTCTTTCTTTCTCTGCACTCTCCCAGTGTTGTTCTGCAAAGGATTTTTTAAGGAGGGGAAAATTGTCAACTGAAAGATGTAGAAATATTAGACATTTTCAAATTAGGTGAGATGATATGCAAACACAATACTACTTCTCAAATAAATTGGAGCTGTGCCTTTTGGAAAGGGGGCTTAATGCATCTGCAAAATGTATCGACTTATATCATTTTGTACAGTTCACACAAGCTGACATGGGTTGAAACTTTTTTCGTAAATTTTCTGCAAGTCAAAGGACTGTTCTACCTCCTGATCCAGGCGGCTGCTAGACCAATAGATTTTATGGATCCTTAACTATGTGACGAATTGCTTGGTATAATGTCCTACAGAGATGCATTAGCCCCCTTTTGCCAGAGCATGGCTCATTTGAATTCGACAAGCACACAGATCCAGCTTGTGTGCACTATGATGAGAAAGTTTCTACCTCAATGGAAGAGTCTTGGAATCCTACAGAATGCTTCTTTACCCTCAGATGTTATCAGATTGCAGTGAGAAAGTCATCGTTAAAACTCAGGATTATTTGGTAAAGGTTTAAACCTGAAAGCAATTTTCTCGACTATAGTTCCCTTTGCAGCCAGTGTAGATTAAGATCAGACTGCAAAAAAAGTCAGACAGCACAAAATGTGCTGACTGATGTTTAATCCACACTGTCAGCTTTGCAGAGACATTCTGGACAAGAGCCACCTGGAAATGGCAATTATTTGGGTCTTAGACTGAAAATGTCAATTTTGTTTATTCGGTCTGTGCTCTATGGGTTAGAAATGTTTCACAGGAAATCACTATGTGTAATAAGATGGAAAGAGAAGATTTGTAGATTTTCTATATTTTTCCACTCTCTGCTATTTTTTTTTAGAATACAAGATATGACAGCCTTGCAACGGCTATTGGTGCTGCAAAGACACATCAAAACCTCTGCATGTGTGGGTTCAAATCCCAGTATAGTTGTCACGCCGTCTTCGGCCCTTGTCAACCAGAAAGTAGATATTGTTTTAAAAGGGTTAAATCCGGGTCGAATGGTAACTGTTGTGGCCACAGTGCAAGAAAACAATGCCAAGTTTGAATCTCGAGCTGTATATAAAGCTGATAAGAGTGGGATGGTACATAACAGATCTGCTCCATCTATTGCAGGAACTTACACAGGTTAGCATCATTCTTTATCCCTTCACCAAACGACAAAATTTTAGACTTGTCCAAAATGAAAGCATTTGCAGACAACAAAATAAATGTGACTCAAAAAATGAAAATTGTTTTGGGAAGGTAAAAAACATTGTGGGAAAAGGAGAAAATGCTGGTTACCAGCATTTTCTCCTTTTCCCACAATGTTTTCAAAAGGCTTCTGCTTCAGGGTCGTTAAAACCAGTGATTGTGTGGTAAAGAGTTATTAGATAATCTTTTACCACACAAGCAAAATATGGACTTGTCCAATTTGAAAGCATTTGTGGACGACAAATTCAGTGTGGCTTAAATGATGATGTCTGTCTTTGAAAGGATAGAAAACAATGTGGGAAAAGGAGAAAATGCTGTTTACCAGTATTTTCTCCTTTTCTCACAATGTTTTTAAATGTCGGGATTGTGTGCTAAAAGGATAATCAAATTTCAGACTGGTCCTTATCATACGAATTTTCACGGAGAGGAAATTAGATTTCAGTCAGACTTCTGTATCTGTCTAGAAAGCATTGTCAGAAAAGGAGAAAATGCTGGTTACAAACATTTCCTCCTTTTCCCTCAAAGTTTTGAAAACTCTTTTTGATCATGGGATTGCTGGGTGCTGAGTTAATTTTAAAAAGACACATATAGGGAAAATAAAAAATTTTTTTTTTTTTATAGAATATGGAAAATGAAGGCGTGAATGGAATACATTAACCCTTTACCACACAACAACATTTTAGCCTTGTCCAAATGGAAAGCATTTTGTCAAAAAGGTGATTATGGCTCAAGTGTAGGCTTTGTCTTGGAAGGGTAGGAAACATTGTGCTGGTTACCAGCATTTTCTTCTTTTCCCACAATGTTTTCATAAGTTGTCTGTCTCGGGGGCATTTAAAATTGGAATGGTTTGGTGAAAGGTTAACCCTTTACTTGACAAACAATTTGGACTTTCCCAAATTAAAAGCTTTTGAAGATGACAAATGAAATGTTACTCAAATTGTTGAATTTCTCTTTACAAGGATGGAAAACATTTTTGGAAAAGGGAGAAAATGCCAGTCATTTACAAGCACTTTCTCCTTTTCCCTCCACATTTTTTTTAAAGACCCCGCAAGTGACATGCAATAGAAATAACTCTTACTAAACTAAAAAAATTGTTCTTTGTCCAAGGCTTTTGCAGATGACAAATTAATTGTAGCTCAAATTTGTGAATTTGTGTTTACAAGGAATGAAAACATTTTTGGAAAAGGAGAAAATACTGGTAGGTGGTGACTAGCATTTTCTCTGTTTTCAAAAGCTTTTTGCTGTCCTCAGGACTGTAAAAACTCGGAATTTTTCAGCGTAGGAATTGAAGCTTTCTGTTTTGCAACAAATGTGAATGTTCCATGTCCCATAGGGATTTCAAGAACTGTCTATTGCAGTGGCTGTATAGATCTGTGCAATACAGGGTCACCAATCTTTGCACAATTTCCCTAATAAATATGAGCATCACTGTGGGAAAAAGGGGCTTAATGCATCTCTGTGATCCATGATACCAATCAAGCCATCACATAATTATGGATCCATAATAGCCACTTTTTTAACTCTTTACCAAAAGGACAAAATTATAGACCAGTCGAAATTGTTACTCAAAAATTGAAATTTGTTTTAGGAAGGGTAGAAAACATTGTGGGAAAAGGAGAAAATGCTGGTAACAGCATTTTCTTCTTTTCCCACAATGTTTTCAAAAGGCATCTTTCTGAGGGTTGTTAAAAGTCGGGATTGTGTGGTAAAGGGTTGTACAACCATCTGAATCATGAGGTAGATTGGCACATGGACATACAGAAAATTGACTAATAGTGAAAAGTTTTGGCCCAGGTCAGCCTGCGCAGACTGCACAGGCTGACCTGAGTTGATGCTTTTTGCAGATGCCTTAAGGCAAAATTCGAAATTTGCTGTGATAACAATACTAATTGATTCACAGGTGTCAAACCCATGGGTTTATTCTGGAGTGTGGTTCCAAAAATAGGTCAGCGGCTATTCAAGAAGGATGTGGAAACTCCGCTAAAATACGAAATGAAAGTTTACAGTGGTCAGTTACTGGCAGAAATGGACAGTATGCAACAAAAACCAATAGCCTCCACAATTGTTGATCGATGGTTTAAGAAATCATCTGTGAGACGAATTCCCCTTGTCAATAAACAGTTTAAGGGTACCATATTTCTGCCTGAAGGTATGTTCATCAATTGATTTGCAGCTACACTACGAAGTCTGATTAATTAACCCTCTACCACTCAATCCTGAGTTTTAGCAATCCTGAGAAAGAAGGCTTTTTGAAAACTTCATGGGAAAAGGAGAAAATGCTGGCAACCAGCACTTTCTCCTTATCCCACAATTTTTTCTACCCTATCAAAAACAAATTTCAATTTTTGAGTCGCATTTATGTTTATCGTCAACAATTGCTTTTAATTCAAAATGCTCCAAAATTTTGTTGTTTGGTTAAGAGGTAAACATGCAAATAGTGGTAAACAAGTTTGTTGGTTAGTCATTGGTTCGGTTGATTTGTTGGTAGATAGAAACTTGTTGGGAAGAAATTGCTGGTACAGGCATCTGTTTTTTGAAATAATGTAGCATCAGTTCTCATTTCTGATGGAGTAATAGAAACTGCTGCTTTAAACATTTCTTGGGAAATTGTTCATCCAGATTTGTTCACCAAAAGACAATAATTTAGACTTGTCCAAATTGAAAGCATTTGCAGACGACAAAATCAGTGCCACACAAAACACGAAATTTGTCTTTCATAGGGTAGGAAACATTGTAGAAAAAGGAGAAAATGCTTGTAACCAGCATTTTCTCTTTTCTCCACAAGTTTTCAAAATACCCTTAGGGTCATTTAAAGTTGGGATTGTGTGGTAGTGTAGGTATATCAGCTGATCATTTTGTATTGTTTTGCGATATCTGAAGGGCCTTTTTAAGATACAGCTATACTTGTTTTCAGCCAGTTTTTAACCCATTTCATCTTTATTTTATGAAACTGTAATCATTTTTGTATCTTCATGGCAAATGTTGTCCCTCACGGCTGCAAGGATGAATAGAAAATGTATTTCATTTTTTGGCAGTCTCAAAGAAATCACTGTTTTCATTTCCAGTTTTAACCCTTTACCACACAATGCCGCCTTTTGACGCCCCTGGGAAAGAAGCCTTTTGAAAACATTGTGGGAAAAGGAGAAAATGCTGGTAACCAGCATTTTCTCCTTTTCCCACATTGTTTTCTACCCTATCAAACAAAAATTGCACCATTTCAGCCACAGTGAAATTGTTGTCTGCGAATGCTTTCAATTTGGGCAGGTCTAAAATTTTGTCGTCTGGCAAAGGGTTTTAAATGAGGATTAATCTCTTCAGTTTCTCTATCCCTCTCACCATATACTTTGGTAATTTTTCTATGTTTATATGATGTATCTTTAATCCTTTACCACACAATCCCGACTTTTAACGACCCTGGAAAAGAAGCCTTTTGAAAACATTGTTGGAAAAGGAGAAAATGCTGGTAACCACAGTGCTCCAGATAAGGTCCGTATTCACGTAATTTACGGATGACGATCTGATTGTTACGCATCTTTTTTTACAAAAGTCCGTACTCGATACGAAACGTTTTTCCAGGTACGTAAAGTATAGGGTACGAATCCGTACACAATGAAAGGGAGCTTACTCTTTCTCAGACAAACATTCAGATATTTTCGGGATTGCCGAGCGATTTTCCAATTTTTGAGTCGCCTCTCAATTGTTATCATCTTGATCTATGGGGTGACGTAAGCATACCTCCGGCCTCGTACTGCTTCCTGTCCCAAGTTCCGGTTTACGAGATAAAACATAGTTTTCTAATTATTCGGTAGACAACCCAATTTTTCTGTAGTAATTCACTTTCAATTGTGCCTTTGTGATAATGAATGTGTCTATAAAGACTGAGCTCTTTAACGGTTTAAGCCTTTGAAAAATCATTCCGTCCACAAGGGTACACGATAGCCTATCTCTTACACAGACATCATCTCTTAAAATAGCGCATGATGTATGTATCTAAAAATAGCCGTCGTGAACTGAATAAGTTTGCGAACACGCTGCAAAATACTCTTCGACGACAAACGTCTTCACTACGGCACGCTTCTATTTGTGGACAGTTCTCAGTGAAAAAGGGTTTGATAACTACCCATTAGAAGCACACTCTAAATCTTACAACCTGTCCGTAATTGCAAGTCTTATTTCAATCCAACATTCAACCTATGATCGGAAAGAGAAAGGCGATACCGAGTTAACGTGGAAGCTTTCAATGGAGATTTTTCCCAAAAGTAGGCTAATTTTTTTTAAACAAATTTATAACGACTTGGAATGGTTGCGTTGCCTTCTCAGACATTCTTAAACGTTGCTTCTTCAGAGCTTTTTATTCTAGACATCAACTACTTTGCACACCCATATTCTAGGTGCACAGGCAGAGATCGTACAATAGCGTATTGTAATGCGCACGGTTCAAGACTGCACCAAGTCATCGCTTAGCAGGTGCTTTCTGGAATGTAGCTGTGTGACAAATATAGATCTTATAATCACGTGACGTATAACGTCATGTGCACCACGGAATTCTCTATAAATTTACATATTTATGAATGAATCAGTCGCTGATGCGGCCTTTATTTTCAGAGTACACCGACCTAGCGCCTCACCGACCCATGCAGAGAGAGTGTTTTAAAGTTTACTGTGTTCAATTAATTGTTTTTCGTTTTTAAAGAGGTGAATTTGTCAAAGTCTGCTCTTTTTTTTTTTCAATGTGCGATTAACCTAGATCTAGTATTTATGAAACAATTTATTAGTGCGGGTGTCAGAACGAAAGGTACTTTCGTAACTGCCAAAATATGAAGTAACACGGGAATTCGACTTGAAACTACGCAGTTCTAACTCCCAGCAATCTGAGAACTTGACTTTTACTTCACTATATTTCAAATATAATAGAACAGGTCAATGTTAACCCACTGGAACAACAAGGTCTTTATTGGAGTGTTTGTAATCTTGTAAAGGGTTGTTGTACAGGGTACTAGAGCTAATCGCAAACATATGTAGTTTACACCAAAGCAATACACATGTAGATCTCTACAATTTTCAATTGGTGTGGAAGGAGTACTAATTCCTGGGCCGTTATAACACGCAGACAAAGTTAAAAGGCTGATGATCATGCTTTTGGGTTATATTGTTTTTCTTGAGCTGTAGCAGCCACATTTCTAGAGTCCACTGTGGACAAAACTTGAACCCGGACAACAAAAACAAGTTATTTCCAAAGGACCGTAGATTACTGAGTCAAATATTTGTGTGTGCTCCAGAGGCTACATTTCAGTCCAATGATCATGAAATTGCACAGCTGTTTGTCTCAATAATAATTTTTGACAAAACTGAAAGTAGGTCACCGGGGTTTAAAAGAAAAAGGTTGTCACTAGGTCAAATCAGACGAAACCGTAATAGATCTAGTGCTGTAGAATCCATTTATGTTCAGTCCAATACTCACGAAACTTTGTCAGACTGCTTAGATTAGATATGGGTGAGTTTCAAAAGGGCAATTTTGGTCTAAAAGTATGTCACTAGATCCTGTACCAAAAGACAAACTTCAGTTGAGTTCCATACTAATGTTGCCTAAATGGCCCTCTTGTAAAATTGTTCAAGTGGTTCTGCTCTGTTTCTATAAACTTTACAGAAGCTTCAGAACTGAGTAGTAACATTTCAAAATCACGGCCTCTGAAACTGTATAAGCAATTACACCCAAATTTCATGTCTAGCATCCTGTATTTGGAAAGGACAATTATTCAATTTAACAGATATATGTATAACCACATGGTCCAATTTTAGAAGAATTGTGTCATACAAAAACAACTTATTCTAAATCTGGAGAGAAAATGTATGCCCTGTTCAAATGAAATTATTTAGAATGTTTGTTTTAGCAATATGTGTAAGAATTAAGATATACATGTAAGTTAAATCACCCAGTTTCTGCGCTAGAAAAACATTTTTATCAACCTAGAAGCCTGATTTACAGGCATTGTTACGCTGGGAAGGAACTTTAAATATTGATGGAACTTCGACAGTTATTATGCCCCGCTGAATTTCGGGGTGGGGGGATATAGTTTTCATGTTGTCTGTCCGTCTGTCTGTTCATCGGTCCGATCTTCCGTCCATCCAGACAGATATATTCTAAATTCGTTGACGAAGTTAATGAAACTTCAAACATGTGTTCCTCATGATAGTCCGTCGATATACTTTTTTTTTTAAATGTAATGCCTTTTCATGGAAAGAGGAGGCTTGATGTCCTCCGGTCTGCTTGTTTTGTTTTATTTTTTTTTTTTATTTTATTTTTTTGTTTTGTTTTGTTTTTGTTTTTAATGCAGTGTCATGGAAAAAGGGGGCTTGATGTATATTTCCATTATGGATCAATATCTCTTTAACTACTGGACAAAATTTTATGAAACTTCATATTTATATTGTTTATCATAAGCCACAGCCAATCGGTATTTGTTTTTATTTAATGAAATACTGTGTCATGGAAAAAGGGGGCTTAACGTGTATTTTCACCAATGACAAAAAGGCCATTTACATACAAAACACGATACCTCTTATAATTATGTTTCTATCTAAAAAAAAAAATTTTTTTTTTTTTTTTTTTTTTTTTTTCGGCGGTGGATATCATTTTAACGAATGACTTGTTTTATAATGATTTTACCTTTTGAAAATCATTTGTTAAATGAAGTCACCCGGGGTAAGAGACTTTGAACTTTTTAAACCTGTTCCTGGTGCCTAAATGTTTGCAACTTTAGGATGACAACTAAGAAATATGCTTGCATATAATACTGTCTTATGGTTAAGTTATTTTGTATCTTGAATGCTTTTTAATAGATTTGAACAGAAAAGGGTGAAAAGTTCTAACCCATTGCCCCCCAGGCGACTCTCAGGACTATCAGTCCTTTGATTTCCCGTTAAATAAAAAGGGAAAATCGGCTCGGACCGGAATTAGACCCTGCATCTCGGCTTTAGTCAAGTTTTTATCGATTACGGCGTGGGACCAGCGGATAATCGTACTATGTACATGTATGTTCCGAATGAATAGTTTGCGCTTCGAAAAAGTCGGGGAATACACAGAAACGTCTGGCTAGGTTATTTCATCCATCTCCAGAACCAAATAATCCTAACAAAACCGAGAATCGTTGAAAGATAAAATCAGACAGGCCAAGACTTAAGCACTGTTCCCATTTATGTATAAATGTGCAATAATTCACGCTCTAAATTGAATAATCACGCACAAAAAATATGAAGCAAAAAGCGCATGCACCCAGATGGGCTCTCTGTTGATCGCCAGTGGCGCCAACTTGGGCCAAGTTAGAAAAAAATGTCTCCAAAACTGAAGCACTGGTGAATTCAAAAGTATTTATGATATCTGCTTTTCTAGCGTAAAATTACAGGTTTTGAAGTTATTTGCGACCCTATTTATGTCAAGTCCTGCACAAATATTTTTCCAAAAATTAAATAGCATGAAAAAAAGATCGCTTCAAAAAAAGATTATGAGTTGCATATTTGTTTCTACAAACCTGCTTTACACTTTGTACAGTAAACATCATACTTTTACTAGGTAAAATGTTATGTAGTTTTACAGTAATGCTTATATAAAAGCAAATGCAAGAAAACCAATTTTGACTTTAATCAGTCTCGTTAACCAAATGTTGGTACTGATCCCCATATGCTGGCACTGATTAATCTTGATTTTCATCAGTACTGTACTGATGTCATTGAAAAATATCTGGAGCACTGTAACCAGCATTTTCTCCTTTTCCCACAATGTTTTCTAGTCTATCAAAGTCAAATTTCATCATTTGAGCCACATTAAATTTTTTGTCTGCAAATGTTTTCAATTTGGACAAGTCTAAAATTTTGTCGTTTGGTAAAGAGTTAACCAGATTTTGTTATACAAGTTCTGTAGAAAATCCTATCAAGGACTGCTAATTCCCAGTTCAGTGCAAAGATGGTTTTAATGGTAGACATATGTAAAAATACATGTAGAAAACAAGAGGAATAACTGCATTTTTTTTTGTATTTCACTGTAAAATTTCAGATTCCGTTACTTAACTTAAAAGCTGTTATTTTATAACAAGGGTTATACATTTTTAATTTGGAACTCCTATAATGGCCCGATAGCTTGGTCAGTAGAGTCGAAGACCATGGTTTTGAAGGTTGTGGTTTTGAGTCCCACCTGTGGCAATTTTTTTGTTCTCTTTTTTTTTAGCTCCACTGGTCAAAGGCCAGCGGGCTTATGTCATGGCCCGGTGTCTGTCGTGCGTCCGTCCGTCCGCCTGTGCATGCGTCCGTCCGTCCGTGCGTTAACTTTTATTTCAAACATCTTCTCTGAAACTACCCATCCAATTTTCATGAAACTTCACAGAAATGATCCTGCCATGGTCCTCTTCAGAATTTCTTGAAAGAATTTGATTCCTTCAAAAACTCTGGTTGCCATGGCAACAAAACTGAAAAATATTGGAAATCTTTAAAAATCTTCTTGTCTGAAACCATATGGCATAGGGCTACCAAATTTGGCATGTAGCTTTATGTAGTAGACCTCTATCAAGTTTCTTCAAATTATAGCCCTGGGGTCAATATAAGTCTTTATTCTCTCCGATCCCTTAATCTTATTCCCTTAAATCCTTAAGTCTTTATTCTCTCCGATCCCTTAATCTTATTCCCTTAAATCCTTAAGTCTTTATTCTCTCCGGTCCCTTAATCTTATTCCCTTAAATCCTTAAGTCTTTATTCTCTCGGATCCCTTAATCTTATTCCCTTAAATCCTTAAGTCTTCATTCTCTCCGATCCCTTAATCTTATTCCCTTAAATCCTTAAGTCTTTATTCTCTCCGATCCCTTAATCTCATTCTCTTCGGAATCTTAAGTCTTCATTCTCTCCGATCCCTTAAGTCTTCATTCGACTATTCTACTCCGTCCCTTTAGTTTAACTATCTCTCGTCCTTATTATCTTTTCGTTTTCGTAGCGCGCTTCTCGATCTTCTTAGGTTTAAAATCTTTTTAAACTTCGCGGATCATTACTTACGATTATTTTTTTAAAAAAATAGTTTAAAGAAAAAAATTTATATAAAAAAGCGTAATGGCGGAAGAAGAAAATAATTTCGTAAAATTCAGAGATTTTAATATAAAAAACCTAGGGATTCGTGATGACACTACGAATGATATAGATAGTTATAATTACAAAATGAGGGAATTATATTATAAGTATCCGGATGGGAAAGAGAGGGTTTTACGTTTACGTTCGCCCGTTTTGTTTACTTACGGAAAATACGAAGGTAAAATTAATCTGGCGGACTCGTTTATGCCTTTCTTATTTTTTCGCGATGAAAAATTTCCGACCGAAAGCGAAATAGCGTTTAAAAAAGTAATTAATAGCATTTCGGAGTTTTTGCGGGAAGAAGCGCCAAAAAAATTTAAATTAGAGATAGGGCAAGTCGTTAATTTCGAAAGATTAAATATTATTAATGATAATATTTTTTTCCCGAGAGTAGAACATTGTACTAATTATTACGAGAAAATACCGGGCAATGTTAAAGAGGTATTGGGCGATTTTGGAAAGATAGAAGATACTAGTTATTTCGCGCGAATGAAATGCAGAGTAATCGCTTATATAGATTTTACGAACGTTTTTATTAAATCGAATTCGGTAAAAGTAAATTCGAGTATTTCCGACATTATTATAATCGAAGAGAATGTGAAACGTTTTAAAAAGATATCGCGTCCTTCTAAAGTAGAGTTATACTCCGATGACGAATTATAAATTTATAACTTTTTAAATAAAGTTATAAATTTTTTTTCATCGGTCTCGATATTATCGGGAAAAAAAAGAAATTTAATATATTTATAAATCGAGTTCTACGAGTATCGTTAAATAAGAGTTTTTTGCGTTAGGATTATCGGTCTTCGTTAAAAAGTTTATAACGTCGCATTGATTTAATTCTAAAGGCCAAGGAAAAACTACGCAGCTGCAGCCTTCTCCTACTTCTTTTATTAAGGAGTAGTCGGTTTTTTCGATACCGTTTATTACTACGTTAATTTTAGCTTCTTCGTCTAAAAAATCGTTTCCTTTTAAAACCGTTAAAGAACCTCTTATAATCCTACCGGGAGTGGACATACAATAACCCCCTAAACCGTGCGATCTTCCGCTACTACCGTTACCGAAAGAAAACTCGTAATTTCCGTTTGATAAAGGTCCTTGTTCTTCGGCGTGAATGCTTATTATAGGTTTAGTTTTTTCTTGTCTCGATAAACGTATTACTCGTTCCGTTATCTCGTATAGCCACTCGATTAAAAAAGATTTCGTTACGGGATCATTATTATCGATGGGTCTGGCTAAGTTCGTAATTCTTTCTCCTTTCATATCTACTCGTCCATTCACGGTAAAAGAGCCGTCATGGTTTCTCGTTAAAGCTTCTCCTCCCGTAGACGCTAAAACCGTTGAATCTACGTAAAATTTATTCGCGGCTTGGTTCACTTCTAAAGGAGTACCAATATTAGAAATTCTTCGTCCTCCCATAGAAATGTCCGACGTCGCTATATACCCTCCTCTACCGTAAACGAAAGCTCGATTACCGGAATCTACGTAATTTTTAGTAGCTACATCTTGAGGCTGCGCGGGATTTAAAACATTTATCAACTGCTATCCTCGCATATCTATATTCCCGGTAGCAGAAAAACTTCCGTCTCCCATTTTAACGATCGCCCTATCGCTTTTTTCTACGTATTTTTTATTAGCGGCTTCGCTCGGTTCCGTAGGATCATCTAAGTTTTTTATTTTATTAAATCCCATGTTTAAATATCCTAACATATGATAACCTCCATTTTAGGTTAATAATCCCGCGGCGGAGTCAACGTAATCTTTAGTCGCTACATCTTGAGGATTCGCGGGATTACTAACTCTAGTTAATGTATTACCGTTCATATTTATAGAACCGGTAACTTCGGTCGTTCCGTCTTTACGTAAAAAATTATTATTTACGTAAGAGATCGAAATACCGTCTTCGCTTGGTTTAACTTCGTCTATTCTTCCGAATTTATCGACGGGCATCTTTTTAAATAAACTAAAAAAGTTTATTTAAAACTCGCTGGAATTCGTTTCTGGAAGTCAGCTCTTTTAGAACGAACAAACATAAATGTCCGCAAAATACTTGATCGGCTCGCTGTAATTGATCGGTATCATAAAATATCGGATCCGCTAGATATTCTTTTAGTTCGAGAGGAGGCTGTATACCGTAACTATCGAAATAAATTTTTAGTCTTCTATTTTTATACCAGGCGACCCAATGAGTACCGGGTCTGCTCGTATCATCGAGATTTAATATACCGCATTCATTTACCTTACTGTTTTCCGGTAAAGAATCTCTTAAAAATACTCCTCTAAAAGAAGGTATTTTTAATTCTCTCGCGGCATCGTCTAGTTCGAAGTTACTTAGCGGTTTATTAGGTAAAATTACGTTTTTAATCGCGATATCCATTTTTTTTATTTCGTCATATTTTTAATAACTTTATTATCGAGCCACGTATATATGACCGGATGACCTTTCCATCTTATTAGCGATTTATTATTATCTTTATCTTCCGTAATAATCTTTTCTATCTCGAACGAGGTCTGCGCAGTTTTTTGTAGTTCGGGTTCGTAAAAGCTTCCTATTATTTCTTCTCCAGCAAGATCTTTAATCGTATACGTAACGGGTGACGTTTTCTTTACTTCGGAAATCATAAAAACCTCGTCAGTCCATCTTTCGGTATATCCCTTTCTAAAGGTATTTTTCTTTACGGCTATCCTTACTTTATCACCGACGGAAAACTTCGGCTTTTTATATACTTCGGGACGATAGGGATAAAGATTACTCAGAACCTCGTCTTCATTTTCCTTCTTACTAGCATTTACGGGCGTCATCTTAATAGAAGAATGTTTCGTATTATTATATTTTTTAACGAGATCCGGTAACGCGTCGATATAAACTTCCGTACCTTTAGCGGTAAAATATTTCCACATCCTTTCTTTCATCGTTCTAATCCATCTCTCTACTACGCTAGATTTTTCTTCATTTTGCGTAGAATATATTTCTATTAAATCTTTAACATCTTTGTTATAAAACTCTTTTCCTTTATCTACCCATAATTTTTCCGGCTTTCTTTCCTTAAAAATATTCTTTAATGCTTCAGCGACGGATTTTCCAGTTTTGTCTTTTAACGGAACCAGCCAGCTGTACTTAGAAAAGATATCGATGATAGCAAGAAGATATCTTATACCTCGATTAGATTTAGAAAATTTCTGCATGTCTACTAAATCGGCGGCCCATATCTTATCAATACCGTTTACTAAGACCCTCCTTTTCCTAAATTTTCTTTTTACGGGTTTGTGTAATTCTTCAGCTAAATCTTCCATATCGAATTTTTTTTTTTAATTCCCATTCCGAATCTTTTCTTCGCGCCGATCAGATTACTAACGACGGATTGCTCCATTTTCTCCCTAAGCGTCGGATTATAAATTCCCTTTAACTCCGTTAACATATTCGCGTCGCAAATAGAATTTCTGGTAGCCGTGTCATTATGTTTAAGATACAAATATCGTGATTATAAGCGGCTTTATCGACGCGGTTTATCGGTTTACTCCATTCCTTAGGCGTTAAATCGGAGTTTAGTCTTTTATTTAATTTCGTACCGGGCCCAGTAAAGTTATGACCGGGAAGATGCATTTTGACGGGTAAAGTATTGATCATTCTATTAAGTATCGATCCTCCTAAGTTTTCTTTTTTTTTTTTTTTTTGACGCTTTTTTCGGTTTAGCGCTCTTCGGCTTGGAACCCGATGACTTAACGAACTGAGTTTTAGTCGTACCGCATACCTTGCATTTCCCTTGAGCCATATTTCTTCCATTTTTAGCGACTTTATAAGTCAGCGGACCAGTATCGGTAGATTTTCTACATTTAATGCAATACATTTTTTTATATATATTAAATTTTTTTTAATATATATATAAAATGAACGTAGAAGATTTATCTTGGAATGAAGTAGAATCAAACAGATTTAATAGTCCTCTTTTACCTAAAAGCATTAGAGGGTTAATCGTAGGTAAATCGGGATGCGGAAAGACTACGCTTTTATTAAACCTTTTACTAAAGCCGAATTGGCTCGATTACGATAATTTATGCGTTTACGGAAAAAGTCTTTTCCAGCCCGAATATCGCGTGCTTAAAAAAGCTTTAGAAGAAAGATTACCGAAAGAGTGTATTTTAGCGCTCTTTAATAATCGCGAAGAAATACGGAATTTCGATTTTAGCGCAGAAGATTTAATTGAAGAATGGACCAAGGACATAGGAGATGTTAAAAAATCGGATATAGAGTGTAGTTTCTTCGAAACTTCCGAGGATGTACCCGATCCGAGAGAGCTGGAAACGGAGAACAAAAATTTAATGATTTTCGACGATCTACTTTTAGAAAAACAAAACAAGTGCGAATGTTATTATATTCGCGGAAGACATAGTAATGTCGATTGTTTTTACCTTTCGCAAAACTATTTTAAGTTACCGAGACAGACTATTAGGGAAAACGCGAATTTTATTTGTCTTTTTCGGCAAGACCTAAAAAACATTAATAATATTTACGGAGATCATGTAAGCGAAGATATGAGTAAAAAAGAGTGTAGAAAATTTTGTTATAAGGGATGGGAAAAACCTTTCGGTTTCGTTACTCTCGATTTATCTAGCGAAAGAGATAAAGGAAAGTATAGACACAGGCTCGATGAGTTTTACATACCGAAACCGTTAGGAGAAGAAGATGATACGGAATAAATAATTATTTCCTATAAAAAAAAAAAAAAAAATGGAAGAACTTTTAGAACGGATAGCTAATAATACGCGTCAAAAAACCTCGGCGCAAATTATAGTACGCGCTAACAAGACGGACTTTACTACGAGATTTAATCCTTCGTTACGACTGGAAAAAGATAGAGAATACGAAATAGCTTTAGTAAATCTCGAAACCTATTACTCTTTCCCGAACATTGACGCGTCAAATAATATATTTATTTATTCTCCGGACAATGGTACTTCTTGGTTTAAAATAGTAATACCGGAAGGAAGTTACGATCTCGCGGACATTAATGATACCGTACATCAGGAAATAAGGAAAAACGGTCACATTGACTTAGTTAATGACGAATATCCCATTAAAATTTCCGCGAACACGAATACGCTAAAATCTATTCTTACTCTCGAAGACGGTTATAGCGTAGATTTTAATCATGAGAGTTCCGTTTCTAAAGTACTAGGTTTTACTCGCGCGAAATACGAAGCGGGTTTTCACGAGTCGGAGAATGTAGTAAACATTCTCAGTATAAATTCCGTGTTCGTTAATATCGATATTATCTCGGGAAGCTACGTTAATGGTACGACGCAAAACACGATTTACTCTTTTTTCCCTAACGTCGTGCCGGGATATAAGATAATCGAATCGCCGGTTAATTTAGTATATTTACCGATAACATTAAAAGAAATACACCATCTAGCGGTAAAAATTACGGATCAAAATGGAACTTTATTAAATCTAAGAGGAGAAAACGTTACGATCAGGTTTCATATTAGAGAGTCATAAAATAAAAAAAAACGTATATAAAATGACGAGTTACGTGAATATCAAAGTTAATATTTCGGAAGGACAAAAGAAAAAACTAGCGTCCGCTATTAAAAAAGGAGACTGTAAAGTATCCATCCGTTTAGGTCACGAGGATTTACGCGGAAATGACGTTTTAGCGGTTACCCGTACTCAAGAGAAAAAAATAGCTAAAGCTTATCAAAATGGTACGGGAGTTACTATTAGAATGTCCTCCAGACAGCTTAAAAGTAATAAGGAAATAAAAGGAGGATTTCTCGGAATGCTAGCCGGATTAGCCGCTAGCGCTTTACCGGCTTTAGCTAAAACCATTTTACCCGCTTTAGGAGTCGGCGCTCTTTCGGGATTAGCTTCATCGGGAGTACAAAAGGCTATGGGATCTGGACTTTTTCTAAAAAAAGGAGGCTGCGTTTGTAAAATAGAAACTGACGGTAAAGGCCTTTATTTGAGTCCATATAAAGGTAAAGGACTAGCGACTGTCGGTGACGGCTTATATTTAAAACAGGGAGGGAAGCTGTTTGAAGGAAACGGCCTTATTTTAGGACCTAATAGTCCTTTCGCGAGTATACCTATTTTAGGCGCTATATTATAAAAATTATAATATTAATTAATTAAATAATATTATGATATAAAAAAATGTACATTCGAAAACTCGACGCGAGATCGATATTTTCTAAACCGAGAACGATACAATGGGCACCCTTTACTAAATTAAAACATCCGCCGATAAAAATAGATTCCGTAACTTGGAAAACCTTCGTCCAGGAGGAAATTACGTTAACTCCGTGTCAAGTAATTCACGTAGGATTAGGTTTAGGCTTTTGGTCAACTAAAGGCGTAATTTTAACTTCTCTAGATTACGGACTAAGATATAAAAAATGTAGTTTACTAAATGAGATTAGCTTCGGAGATGTTCCGAATATTTTAGTCGCTATTACTAATAATTCGAAGGAACCGCTAAAAATAAAAGAAAACGAACTTTTATGTTTCGTTCATTATCGAGTTTAAAAAATCTTTTCCTATAAAAAATGGAGATGAAAGATATTAATATATATCCCGAATTACCTACGGCTCCTCCGATTGATGAAGGACACGGTTATCGGTTACAGAAAATTAACGAGATACAAAACTTTTTAGAAGGCGAGGTTGTGAAAAGAGAAGCTTTAAGTAAGAAATATTTTAGAGCGGCGAGAATAGTAGATAATATAGATACGGTTTTAATTACCGTAACTACAGCCGGAGGAATAGGAGGAATAGGCTTGTTACTAACGGTAGTTTCTTTACCCACGGTTATAACGATAGAAAGTATAGCCGGTTTATGCAGTTTATTAAGTTTAGCTGGGAAATACGCCGTTAACAATTCTCGGAAAAAAGCGGAAAAACACGAGAAGATTAAAATCATCGCCGATACTAAATTAAATACTATATCGACTCACGTCTCGAAAGCTTTATCGGACGATAAAGTCACGGACGAAGAGTTTCGGTTAATCGCGGAGGAATTAGAGAAATATAAGAAGATGAAAGAAGAAATTAGGTCAAAATCTAAGAAAGAGATTACGAGCGAATGGGAAAAATCGTTAAGAGAGAGAGGGAGAAAAGAACAGCGCGAGTCCTTTCGGAGATTGGTTGAAAAAGGTCACGGTGGACCGCTGGAATATTAAAACTCCTAAAATTAAATTTTCGTGTAGCTTTACTTACGAAATGCGATAAAAATCCGCGTAAAAATCCGCGTTTTAAAAATAAAAAACCTAATAAAAAATGCCTTATTTAAAAATCGATGATCCGGAAAAAAGGGAATTACTCGTAAAACGGTTTCTCGAGATGAAAAAGAATATTCGCGACAGGAACATAGCGGAAAAAACAGGAGAAATAGAATTACAATCCGATCTTTCGAAATTTTTTAAGCCTATTACGGAAGCGCAAAAAGCCGCGTCGGAAAAAATTACGGAAGAACTCAAGCCTATTAAAGAAGCTACAAAAAAATTACCGAATTACCCGTCAATACAGCTTTTTACTACTAAAGAAGGAGAAATAACTATGGACGTAGATGAACCGGAAGTTATCGGAACGACCGCGTTAAAATATTTAATGAAATTCGCGCATAAAGCATCTTCCGTTCACAAAACGTACGGGTTATATTCTAAACACGGTAAATTTTTTGTCGGAAATAAAGAGGTTACGATTAATAATAACGATATCGTGTTAGATGATGAGGTTTATGAAGGTACCCTGGGTTTTTGGGAGTTAATTACTTCTAAAAACCCGGATTCGAACATTTTTAACGAAAGCGATTACGAGAAATATAGTAAACTAGTCGTAAAAAGCAATACTCTTTTTCGCAATAATAACCCGAATAGTATTTACCCGAAATCTTCTAGAGGAAGAAAATGGACATTACTCTCTCCTATTTAGGAAACGATTAAACCGAGAAGAGTAACTGGAACAGGAACTATTATCCCGTGCGATCCAGACGCGTTAGTAAAAAGATTAGACCTACTTTTAGCGAGTAAAGCGTCGGGTAATACGGGAGTTAGAAACGAGATCGTTAGCGTGTGTGACGAATTAAAAAGACAAGGTTACTTAAACGGGAAAAGCTATAAAAAGTTAATGTCTATATTATAAAAGATGATCGAGAATAAAAAAAGAGGATATAAAAGACAGTACGAGTACGGCGGTACCGGAATCTTTGATAGTTTAGCTAACCTCGGCGCGAAACTTTTTACTAGAGATATCGCTAAACGAGTCGCTTCTTCCGCTTTAGATGTAGGAAAAAGCGTCGCTAAGGAGGGAGCGAAAAAAGCTTTAGAAGCGGGAAAGAGCGCCGCGGTAGACGCTGCGAGCGGATTAGTTAAAAAAGCTTTAAATCGTAAATCTAAGAAAATTTGACAAAAATACGCCGAGTTACCCGAAACGCGAGATAATAACGCGCTATCTCAAAGTACCAGCGCGTTAATGGATGGTAGCGGTAACAAAGCGATAGCTATAGAAAAATTAATTAAGAAATTAAATAGAGGTTGGGGTATTAAAACGACATAGGCGAAAAAAATATTATAATAATAGTTTAAATTATTATAATATATAATAAAATGAGTATTTTAAACATTACGGAAATGATACAGGAAGATACGAGTATCGACGAATACGAGGTTCATGAGTATGAACCTATTACTGGTACCAATCTAAACAATCCCGCGGGAGAAATCAGGATTAATATCGGAACTCAAGATATTTTTACTCATCCTTCCGAGTCTTATTTACTTTTCGTCGGCGAATTAGTAAGAAATGATAATGGAGCGGCCTATGGCGCTGCTGATAATATCTCGTTAACGAATAACGCTCTGATGTATCTTTTTAAAAATATTACTTATAAGCTTAACGAACAGACGATCGAATCCTTAACAAATCCCGGTCAAGCTACTACGATGATGGGGTTATTAAAATACCCAGACGATTTTTCTAAATCGCAGGGATTAAATCAACTCTGGTATAAAGACAGCGGAATTAACGTGAATAATAACAATAGCGGTTTCGAAGTAAGAAGACGGTATATTATACGTGATCCGATACCGTGCGGCGCGTTCAGTTTTAGAGTTCCGTTAAAACATATATTCGGGTTTTGCGAAGATTATAATAAAGTTATTTACGGAATGAAACAAACTTTTACCTTAACAAGAAATGACGATAGCGAAGCAATATTTAAAACCGATGATACAAATGTCGTGGGTGATGCTGATCTTCTTATTAATGGACGAGTTAATTTAATTAAAATATCGTGGTTCGTTCCGCACGTCTTACCCGCGTTAGAAGAGAAGACGGCGCTTTATAAGCTTATAGAGAAAAAAGAAAAATTCCCAGTCGGATATAGAAAGATACAATGCGAGTCTACTTCGGTTACTCAAACGAGAACATTTAACTGGAGACTTTCCGTTAATTCGTCTCCCGAGGTACCGCGTTTTATCATTATCGGATTTCAGACGAATAGGAAAGTTGATCAAAAACTAAACTCGGCCGTATTTGATAACTTAAATATCGAAAATATTTACGTCATGTTAAACGCTGTTAGATATCCCGCGGTCGACTATAATTTACATTTTGGAGAACATAGATATAGTAGAGCGTACGGAGACGCCGCTTTATTCAGATCTAAGTTTTTTAACATGGACGAATTAGTATCAAACCCGAGTATTTCTCCCGCGGATTATAAAACCCTTTATCCTTTGTTTGTATTTGATGTATCTAAGCAAAGCGAAAAGATAAAATATTCTTCTACCGATATGCAAGTTAAAATGTTTTTTAGAGCTAATGTACCCGCAGACACGGAAGTGTACGCAGTTATTATTAGCGATAGGTTATTATCCTTCCATTCTGACGGTAATAAAATGACCGTAGTACTTTAGTTTAAATATTTTTTTTTATATAATAAAATGTTAACGGTTAAGGATATTAAAAAAATTCTCGACGAGAATAATATAAAATATAACTCTTACGGAGATAAGGAATATTATTTAGGGTTATTAATAGAGCACGGATTAGTACCAGGAAAGAAGATATCTACGCCAGAAGCTTCGATAAAACTCAGATACGAACGAGAACCGGTACCCGATCCTAAGTACGAAAGATTAAAAACTATCATGAAAAATCCGAGAAAAGTTATTTTAGAGGATGTTCAAACCGGAGAAATACACGAATTCCCATCAATTTATAAAGCCGGTAAATTTATTAATCGTTGTCCCCAAACGATTTTAAATTGGGAAGATAGAGTTTGGAAAAATAAATATAAGATTAAGGTTTTATAAATTTTATATAATAATTTAAGAAAAAAATTATTATATAAAAAAATGACGGAACGAGTAAAACGAGCGCTTTATTTAAAAGAAGAACTCTCGGGAAAATGAGACCTGTTTGAGAAAGAAGTACTTAAAATTAATTACTTAGAAAGAGAATTACCCGGAATTGGGATGACTCTAGATTTTTTAAGTCGGAAAATTTCTTGTCTTTCCATGATAACTCGAGAAATGACCGAAGATATATTTTCTCGGGAATTAACGTACGGAAAAAAAGATTTACGTCTCGATAAAATGAGAACGCAATTAAAAGTACTAAGGGAAGTAAAGGACGAACAAGTCGAAGAAGAAAGAATCTTTCACGAACGAAAGGAAGAAATTATAAAAGCGCGAGTTCCTCACGAAATGATACAAAACGTTTTATGGGAAAAAATATGCGAGTTAAGAGAAGAATACGAAACTTCGCTTCTAGAGATGGATGAAAACGAAGTTCCCGAAGAACTAAGAACAGATTACGAAAATCTACGATATACTGAAGAAGATTCTGATGATGAATTAATCGTAGAAATAACCGAAGAAATAACCGAAGAATTAATCGAAGATGAAGAAGACGAAGAACCCGAAGAACCCGAAATAAAAACTTTTTTCGTGCATGATACGTGCTGCGCTTGTCAAGAGAAAAAGCCGGATATATTTAATATTCCCTGCGGGCACGTTTGCCTGTGCGCATCGTGTAATACTAAAAACTCGAAGAGTAATAAATGCGCTATTTGTAGAAAAGTAGTAGAAAAATTCTACGCGATAAAAAGTCTATAAATTTTATATAATAGTTTAAGAAAATCTATTATATAAAAAATGGACGTTGATTATAATAGACTAACGATAAAAAATCTTCAAGATATAGCTAAGGAAAGAGGACTTAAAAAATACTCTAGACTTAGTAAAAAAAATTTAATCGAAGTTTTAAGCGGACGAGCGAATATATCGGATTTTAACGTTAATGTAAGAGGATCGGATCAAGATCTTAGTAGACAGACAATAAGAGGTCTTCAAGATATAGCTAAGGAAAGGGGCCTTAAAAAATACTCTAGACTTAGTAAAGAAAATTTAATCGAGGTTTTAAGCGGACGAGCGAATATATCGGATTTTAACGTTAATGTAAGAGGATCGGATCAGGATCTTAGTAGACAGATGATAAGAGGTCTTCAAGATATAGCTAAGGAAAGAGGTCTTAAAAAATACTCTAGGCTCAGTAAAGAAAATTTAATCGAGGTTTTAAGCGGACGAAGAGAATTAGTTAACGAACCGAGAGAACGAAAGCCAACGGTAAGGAATCTTAAAAAAGTAGCTAAGGATAAAGGTCTTAAAGGATACTCTCAGCTTACTAAAAAGCAATTAAATCAGGTTTTAAACGGAGAAAAAAACGTATCGGATATTAGTCATATAAGAGATGATCTAGATCTTAATCGCTTATGGAAGAATAACTTATATAAGCAGCCGCGAAGAGTCCTTCAAGAATTAGCTAAGAAACAAGGCTATAAAGGATACTCTAAGCTTAGGAAAGAAGATTTAATCGAGAGTTTATATAATTCGGATAAGGGAGGTTATACCAAGAGTCAGATTCGTAAAATGGCGAAGATTAATAATATCCATGATATCTTGAAGTTTAGTAAAGACTTATTAATTAAGTATTTACGCAAATCATTCGAACAAGAAATAGAAATAAAACTAGTAAGTACCGCCCTTAATGATAAAGTAAGAATATATAAAGGCTTTCCTCCTCCATGGAACGAAGAAGAAGACGAATATCCGACTGACTCTTATTACACGAAAACGAATGTCATTTTAATGAACTTATTTATAGAAAAAATAAAAGAACGGGTGGTAAAAATTTTATCGGATAATACCGGAAGAAAAGTAAGAATGAATATCGAAGCATATTTACATAGGATCGGAGATATAGATGATGACTGGAATGAGATTGTACGTCCATTTCGTTTTTATTCCGACGAGAATGAAATCAACATGAAGGAAACGGATTTTAGCGCGTTATACGATAAAATGGGAAATGAGATTATAAAAAATTTAGAAGCATTCTTAAAGAATGGTAGCACCTGGAGAATACGGAATATATCCGAAATAATGTTAAAGAGCGTCATCTACGATCCTTTAAAAGCTAACGGTTACTTACCTTTACCCGATTGGATTCGGAATAAGGGAGTAGTTATTAACATCCAGAATAATGACGAAAAATGCTTTTTATGGTGTATTTTGAGACATCTAAATCCCGTACAAAAGCACGCGTATAGAGTCGATAAGGAATTAAAAGAAAAGGAAAAAAGTTAAAACATGAATGGAATAGAATATCCCGTTTCATTTAAGGATATAGATAAGTTGGAAAAACAAAATCCGGAAATTAGCGCTAATGTCTTCGAGTATACGTCGAAAAAGAAGATAAACCATATTAGGGCGCCTAAAAAAATAGGTAGTAATCACGTGAACCTTCTTTATATCGAAGAAGGAGATAAAAGTCATTACGCTTTAATAAAAAATTTTAGGGGTTTAATGAGAAAAAATATAATGGATATTGGCGGCATCCAATAATGCATGCTTTGTTTAAATCATTTCATGAATAAAGAGCTTTTGGAAAAACATAAGAAGTACTGCGAAGGTCATCAGCCCGTTACTCTGGAAATGCCGGAAAAAGGTACCATCATGAAATTTAATAATAATATTAGAAAAATAAAGATTCCTTTTGTCGTGTACGCCGATTTCGAAAGCGTCTTATCTCCTATAAATAGCTGTCATCCGAATCCCGAAAATAGTTATACGATTAAAACTCAGAAGCATATACCTTGCAGTTTCTGTTACGTTATAAAATGTTTCGACGATAATGTCTGCGCTCCTATATTAAGAGAATATGCCGGAGAAAAAGCGGAGGAAAAGTTTATAGAATATTTAACGCGCGATATAAGAGAAATTTACTATAATTACTACAAAAACCCTAAACCGATGATATTAATGAAACTGGAACGAGAGAGATACAAGCGAGAGAAAATTTGCTGGATTTGTAACGAAGAGTTTACTAAAGGGAAAAATATTAAGGTAAAAGATCATTGTCATTTTACGGGAAAATTTAGAGGAGCTGCTCATAATGAATGTAACTTAAAAGCGCGAACACCGAACTTTACTCCCGTATTTCTTCATAACTTGAGCGGATACGACGCTCATCTTTTTATTAAAATCCTAGGTAAAACCTCAGGGAAGATCGACTGCATTCCGAATAACGAAGAAAGATATATTAGTTTTATTAAGAAGATCAGAGTCGGTGATAATACTGTTCATACCATTAGATTCGTAGATAGTATGAAATTTATGCAGACTAGTTTAGATTCTCTTTCGAGTTATTTAGATGAAAGTCAGTTAAAAACCTTATCAAAATTCTTTACGAAAGAAGAGTTACCTTTAGTTAGAAGAAAAGGAGTTTTCCCTTACGAGTATCTCGACTGTTTAGAAAAACTCGAAGAAACGAGCTTACCTCCTATAGAGAAATTTTATTCCAGCTTAAATAGAAAAAATATTAGCTTAGAAGACTACGAACACGCGATTAAGGTTTGGAAAACTTTTGATTCGGAAACTTTACGGGATTATCTAGAACTTTATAATAAAATAGATGTATTACTTTTAGCTGATATTTTTGAGAACTTTAGGGATATTTGCTTCGAGCATTACGAATTAGATCCGGCTTGGTATCTTACTTCTCCGGGTTTAGCTATGGACACTATGTTAAAGAAAACGAAAATAAAACTCGAACTTTTATCGGATCCGGACACGCTTTTAATGATAGAAAATGGAATTAGAGGCGGTATTAGCATGGCTAGTAAAAGATATTCTAAAGCTAATAATAAATATATGGGAGACTTATACGATCCGAGTAAACCTTTGACGTATTTAACGTATATCGACGCGAATAGTCTTTATCCTTGGGCTATGAGTAAGCCTCTTCCTACTCACGGTTTCGAAATGGCTACTAAAGAAGAATTAAAAGAATGGGAAAAATATTGTAATATAGAAGGACAAGGTATGATCTTAGAAGTAGATTTAGTTTGTCCGCGAGAATTACACGATGAACATAACGATTATCCTCTAGCGCCGGAACAAATGGATATTAAAAAGGTAAAAAAGCTCGTACCTAATTTATACGATAAGGAAAAATATATCGTACATTACGAAGCTTTAAACACGTATCTCGAATTAGGTTCAAAACTTAAAAAGATACATCGAGGAATTAAATTCGTAGAAAGTCCATGGATGAAACCGTATATCGATTTAAACGTCGAGTTAAGAAAAAAGGCGAGAAATAAATTCGAAGAAGAGTTTCTTAAACTAATGATGAATACCGTTTTGTAAGACTATGGAAAATGTACGGAATAGAGTAAATATACAATTGGTTTCTAGCGAGACCGATTATCAGTATAGAAAACTCGTCTCTAAACCGAATTACCATCATACTACCGTATTCGACGAGAACTTAGTAGCTGTACACATGAAAAAGACTAAAGTAAAATATGATAAACCCGTTTACCTAGGAATGAGTATTTTAGATATTAGTAAAACCCATATGTACGATACTTATTATAATTATTTTAAAGAGAAGTACGGTAAAAACGTTAGATTATGTTATACGGATACCGATAGTTTTATTCTCGAGATAGAAACCGACGATTTTTATAAAGATATCGAAGTGGAGAAGATCGCGATGTTCGATACGAGTAATTATCCCGACGATCATTTCCTAAAATATAACTGAAATAAAAGGTTACTCGGAAAGTTTAAAGATGAATTAGCCGGAAATATTATGACGGAGTTCGTAGGTTTAAGAGCGAAAAATTACGCCTTTAGAAATATAGAAGGGGAGGAAGTTAAAAGATGTAAAGGCGTTAAAAAATGCGTAGTTTATTCCGATTTACATTTCCAGAATTATAAAGATTGTTTATTCGGCGGTAAGGATCTATACAAAAGTATGCCTTCGCTAAGAAGTTATAGACACGTAATATATACCGAGGAGATAAACAAGAAAACTTTATCTTTTTACGACGAAAAAAGATACTTGATAGACGATAAAATAAACACGAGGTCTTTAGGCCATTATAGGAACGAGAAAGAAACTATTTAGATTTTTTAACTCGGGAAAAAATTTATAACTTTATTCTTAAAAGTTATAAATTCGACTAAATATTTATTATAAATTTTTTATTACTTAATTTCCTACAGAGAGGACAATTACTCATCCTATTACATTCTTCGCAAACGGGAATATGTCCGCAAGATGAAAAGAGTATGCACGGTTAATTACTTAAACAGGCTACGCAATTTTCTTCTAAGTACGTTTTTACCGGGGCTTGTTCTTGTTCTTGTATTACTGAGTTTTGTTCTTCTCTCTCTTGTCTTAGTCTCTCTTGATCTCGTCTAACACGTTCATCGAACTCTCGATCTAGTCTCGCTCGTTCCGCTATTTCCTCTCGTTCTCGTATCTGATATATATCGTACCCTAGTAGATAGTAAAAAAACCCTGGTAATATTCTTCGTCTCTCTCGTCTCTCTCGATCTTCTCTCTCTCGTCTCTCTTGATCTTCTCTCTCTCGTCTCTCTCGATCTTCTCTCTCTCGTATCTCTCGATATTCTCTCTCTCGTCTCTCTCGATATTCTCTCTCTCGTCTCTCTTCATCTTCTCTCTCTCTCTCTCTCGTCTCTCTCGATTTTGTCTTTGTCTCTCTTCTCTCTCTTGATATTGTCACCGATATTCATCAAACCCTTGTCTCACTCGTCTCTCTCGATTTTCTCTCTCTTGATTTTGTCTTCGATATTGTCTTATTTCGAACTCACCATACGCTATAGGACAAAAAAATATATCGCGGAAAGTAATATATATAGTAACCCTACCCTGAAAGTCAGGGTAACTTGAGTCAATCCCTCGTTTCCCCTTTTTTAAAGCTTCTTTAATTTTTTTTAAAACTCTACTATTTTCATCGTGTTTAAAACTTCTTTTTATATTCTCATTTCCATTACTTAAAAAAAAGTCAAATGTCTCTCGCATATAACATACATTAGTATCTCCTCTCTGACCCAAATATTCTCGTTTTTTTCCCGCTACTATCGCGCTGTATTCGTAGTATACGCGGCTCGTGATACTCGGGCTGAGTATATTTAAATCGGATACATTTAAATCGGAAAAGCGTATCCGATCTTCTCCGCGATAAGTTACTTTACTAGAAATCATTCTACGCGTAATTAAATTATTTTCCATTTTTTTTCCCCTACTTTTATATTAGGTTTTTTTAAAAATCAATTTTATTAAGAAAAAAAAATAATCGTAAGTAATGATCCGCGAAGTTTAAAAAGATTTTAAACCTAAGAAGATCGAGAAGCGCGCTACGAAAACGAAAAGATAATAAGGACGAGAGATAGTTAAACTAAAGGGACGGAGTAGAATAGTCGAATGAAGACTTAAGGGATCGGAGAGAATGAAGACTTAAGAGTCCGAAGAGAATGAGATTAAGGGATCGGAGAGAATAAAGACTTAAGGATTTAAGGGAATAAGATTAAGGGATCGGAGAGAATGAAGACTTAAGGATTTAAGGGAATAAGATTAAGGGATCGGAGAGAATAAAGACTAATGGATTTAAGGGAATAAGATTAAGGGACCGGAGAGAATAAAGACTTAAGGATTTAAGGGAATAAGATTAAGGGATCGGAGAGAATAAAGACTTAAGGATTTAAGGGAATAAGATTAAGGGATCGGAGAGAATAAAGACTTAAGAATTAACCCAATGACCTTAAGGGGTCAAAGGTTAAAAAAAAAACTTAAGGATTGATACGCGAGACAAAAAAAAACTTAAGGATTGATACGCGAGGCCATTTTGGGTCCTTACGGGAGTTTACTAACTATCTAGCATAGACTTGTATTATTTTGGCATGTGGCTTTATCTTGTGGACCTCTACCAGGGTTCAAGTAATTATAGCTCTGGGATCAAAAATTGCTTTGCCTTGCGGGTCTCAACTTTCACATGTGCTTTTACAGAGAAAACTTTGTAAGTCTTCATTTTGAAACCATTGGGCTCAGAATTGAAATGTTTAGTATTTATGGTTTATATTTATAAGCCAGTGGAGCGATACAGGGCCATCATGGCCCTCTTGTTTTCCATAACTGAACATAAACAGTCTGTTCATATGAGTTTTTTTTTCCTCACAAAATATCAACTTTCTTAGCACCCCCCCCCCCCCCCCCCCCCAAATTTTTGGTGAAAATCTCGTTTAATGCCACTTAACTATCCATGTTAGGTTTAATTTGAGTTCTAAGTGTTTATAGTTTATTTTGTTGTCTTTTTTCATTGAATAGGTCCAGGCCCATTTCCAGCCATCGTAGATTTATACGGAGGTCTGGTGAAGTTAGTCGAGAGTCGTGCTGCTCTGTTAGCATCTCATGGGTATGCCACATTTGCCCTATGCTATTTATACTCCGAAGGTTTACCTCAGAAATTCAGTGATAATCCAATAGAACACGTAAAGGTAAACATTTTCATGTTTTCAAATGATCATAATCTATTTTATATCTTAACTCTTTACCAGACAATCTTGAGTTTTAACTCCCTTGACAAAGAAGGTCTTGGAAAACATTGTGGGAAAAGGAGAAAATGCTGGTAACCAGCATTTTCTCCTTTTCCCACAATGTTTTTTTTTTTTTTTACCCTTCCAAAGACTATTTGTAGTTTTTGAGCCATGTTGTATTTGTTGTCTGCAAATGCCTTCAATTTGGACCAGTCTAAAAGTTTGTTATTTGGTAATGAGTTAACGATGATTTTTTTGGACATGGATGGCTGGAGAAACAGTACATTGATATGACAATATAGTACATACATGAACATGTATAAACATGTTACAAAATTGTTCCTTACAGTTTGTTCAAATTGAGCCATGCTCTGGCAAAAGAGGATTTCATGCATCTCTATGATGCATTATATCAAGCAAGTCATCACATAATAGATTCATAAGATTCATTTCGTCTAGCAACCGATTGAATCATGGGGTATAATCATCCATGGGAATGCAGAAAATTGACCTATAGCAAAAACTTTTGACCCATGTCAGCCTGTGTGGATTGCGCAGGCTGACATGGGCCGATACTTCTTGCAGATGCATTTAGCCTCCTTTTCACACAGAATGGCTCAATTTTATGTTTTTGTATATATCCACTCCATTGCCACAATACCATATACCTGAAATTTAGACTTTCGAAATTGAATTGATTCACAGATGACAAAATGACTCAAGTGATGAGATTTGTCCTTGGAACGGTAGAAAGTATGATGGGAAAAGGCGAAAATGCTGGCTATGACTATTTTCTCCTTTTTCCACAATGTTTTCAAGAGTTTTTCACTAGGGTCCTTAACAATCAGGATTGTGTTGTATCTGGTTAACCCATTACCACACAAATATTCTTGTTAAAAGTAATCACTCCATTCTCTCAATGTTTTCCATACAATTGTGTTTCCAGTATTTTTCTTCCCATCCGGGTCTGTATTCACCAGCCATTCTGAAAAACATTCACAGTCTGATTCTCCAAAGTTTGCTAAATTTGAAAGTAACGCAACTCCTGATTGGCTTAGGTTTAGAAAAAAGAGTGATAAACAATAGTATGATCTTTCAGGGTGAGATTCTTTCACATGCACTGATTTGCCCATGAGAAAACCAGCTCATTGGTAATCACATGACAAAATTGAGTGTACAAATACATGTGATCCATGTACTGTGAAAAGGGGACTTAATGCATCTGGGAAAGGTACATGTATCTGCCCAGGTCAGTGTACATATTCTGCGCAGGCTGACCTGGGCCAAATCCTTTTTCTAGTGGTCAATTTTCTGTATGTCCAAAGACCAGTCTACTTTGTGATTCAGTCGGTTGTTGAAAAAGGTGGCTACTATGGATCCATAAGTATGTGATGGCTTGCATCGTACCATGGATGCTGGAGCATGGCTCATCTATTGAAAAGAAGCACCTGTGTACTGTAATATCTTAAATGTCTTATGTTGATGTAGCCCTTTATCACACAATCCTGACTTTTAACGACCCTGCGGAAGAAGCCTTTTGAAAACATTGTGGGAAAAGGAGAAAATGCTGGTAACCAGCATTTTCTCCTTTTCCCACAATGTTTTCTACTTTATCTTGGACAAATTTTGCCATTTGAGCCACCTTTAATTTGTCATCTGCAAGTGCTTTCAATTTGGACCAGTATGAAGTATTGTCGTTTGGTAAAAGGGTACATGTTTTACTCTTCCCAAGACCACAAAATGTTGGACTTGTCCAAATTAAGTCTTTACCAAACGACAAAATTTTGAACTTGTCAGAACCCAAAGTATTTGAAGACAAATGGGGCTGAAATGCTGGAAGTGTTTTTGAAAGAGTTGAAAATATTGTGCAGAAAGGAGAAAAGGCTAGTTACCAGCATTTTCTCCTTTTACCACAAGGTTTTCAAAAGCCTTCTTTTCCAGGGAGGTTAAAAACTTGGGATTGTGTGGTAAAGTGCTAAAAGCGTTCACAAAGGACTCTTGTAAATAGTTAAAATGTTTTAAATACCTTCAGGCAGCCACAGAATGGTTCCATCAGCAGTCATATGTTGATAAAGAGAGATTTGGGATGCTCGGATTATGTTACGGTGGATATTTGAGTCTTGGAACCACCTCACTTTTACCTCAGGTATGCAAGATTATACAAGACAAATTTTAGATTAATCTGAATTGAAGGCACTTGCAGACATCAAAGTAAATTTGGCTCAAATGATGGGATTTGACTTTGATGGGATAGAAAACCTCGTGGGAAAAGGAGAAAATGCTGGTTATTAGTATTTTCTCCTTTTTCCACAATTTTTTTCAAGGCCATCTTCATCAGCATTGATAAAACTGGGGATTATGTGTGAAAGAGTTATTATTGGTGTTAGTTGGAATATTGAATTTTAGCATTCGACAATGAAATTTATCCCAGTCTTACTTCCAAACATCAGTTGTACTATATGTACTTCTTATATGATGAAAACAATCAATAATGAAGTTTCGAATCTTTGACTCAATGTACATGTTTGTGTAACAAGCAGTTTGTAAAAATATTTTCATATTAATCCATCCATAAGTCTTTTAGATTACCCAGTATTAGGGTGTTTTCAAACAGCTGCAAACCTGATAAAATATAAAATAGAAGAAATACATAATAGTATGTTGTAGTAACTTTCCTAATGCACATATTTAGTAAGAGCAGCGTGAGAAAATTTGATATTGCATGAGAAAGAAGGTCGAGTGAGATGTCAAAATTTTCTTACACAGCGAGATGTAAATATAAGCACCAAGAAAGTTACTACAAGATAATATTTCTTTTATTATATACCCACAAATCTCAACGACAAAATTTTGCAACTTTTGACAATTCATTTGAAAACTGTAAACAAAATGAGATAATTAATTGCGGGAGAGTAGCAACTTTGTTTTTATGAATGGCGGATGGATATTATAACGTAAATATTAATTAATGCTGTACACGACAGTAAGTATCCACCAACTTAATTGTAAGACCTAATGCTGTGAGTACTCTTGATATACTGCACAACCCCAAGTTTTTATTACTCTGAGAAAAAAGTTTTGGTAAACATTGTGGGAAAGAAGAAAATGATGGCAACCATCATTTTCTCATTTTCTTCTATTCTCACTTTGTTTTGTACCCTATCACAGAATAACCCTTTGCAAAGCTACAGTTGATTATTTTGTCTGAAAAGTCTTTCATTTTGGAAGAGTCCAAAGTTTTAATGTCTGGTAAAGAGTTGATTTATTTGTTCTGAGTGCTCATAGCATACATACACTTTATATATTTTTTTTTCTCCTTTTTGCATTTTTTTGATTATTATTATTATTTCCTGCATTTAACTTTTTCTCACACAACAAAAGACATGGCCAAATTGTCAGAATTTGTAGAGGACAAATTCAGTGGAGCTCAAAAAAAGATTCCTGTGGTAGAAGTGGTAGAAAACATTGTGGGAAAAGGAAAAAATGCTGGTTACCAGCATTTTCTCCTTTTTCCACAGTGTTTTCATATGCCTTTTTCACAGAATTGTTGAAACTCAGTATTGTGTGGTAAAGGGTTAAGCAATATCTCCATTTGAGAAAATATTCTGAAAACTGTTTGTATCACAGGCATCAATCTGTTTCTGTTAAATCATATCTTTCATTATCCAGGTTAGGACATTGGTCAACATTAGTGGATTGCCAATCTATGCCGGGCATTCAGTCTGGGAAACAGCAGACGAGGATGGAAGTCCTTGGTTTGTAATTGCTTATTCTATCTCTGTATAGACAATAATTGATATTCAATCCTAAATGCACTAATTTCTTTAACCCATTACTGCACATTGCCACCTTTAAATGACCCTGGGAAAGAAGCCTTTTGAAAACATTATGGGAAAAGGAGTGAATGCTGGTAACCAGCATTTTCTCCTTTTCCCACAATGTTTTCTACCCTATCAAAGAAAAATTGCACCATTTTAGCCACATTGAAATTGTCGTCTGCAAAGGCTAAAATTTTGTCGTCTTGTAAAGGGTTAATATATGATAAAATTCTAGACATGTCCATTTTGAAAATATATGCAGGTGACAGACTGAATTATTGGATTTGTGTTTTCCCATACTTTTCCCACAATACTTTCAAAATCTTCATTCTTGACAAAAGTTAAGCCATCCACTGAACTTGTTAACTTGTTACCAAATGAGAAAAATTTAAACTTGTCCAAATTGAATGCAGTTGCAGACGACAAATTAGGTGTAGCTGAAATGAAGAGAATCTTTCTGAAAGTATTGAGAACTTTGTGGTGAAAAGGAAAAAAATGCTGGTTAAAAATGCTGGTTACCAACATTTTCTTCTTTTTCAGAATATTTTAACCCTTTACCACACAATCCCGAGTTTAAACGACCCTGAAAAAATAGGCCTTTTGAAAACATTGTGAGAAAAGGAGAAAATGCTGGTAACCAGCATTTTCTCCTTTTTCCACAATGTTTTCTACCCTGAAAACGACCCTGAAAAAATAGGCCTTTTGAAAACATTGTGAGAAAAGGAGAAAATGCTGGTAACCAACATTTTCTCCTTTTTCCACAATGTTTTCTACCCTATCAAAGAGAAATTGCATGAGCCACATTTAAATCGTCGTCTGCAAATACACTGAATTTCAAAAAGTCTACATTTTTGTTGTTTGGTAGAGAGTTAAATAAAATCATTCCCAAAGGTTGTTAGAACACAAGGTTATTTATTGAAGGGTTAACCTGGCATAATTATATTCATCTTGTCTTCAGCATTAACCCTTTCCCAAACAAGCCCTGGTTTTCACGTGTCTGCCGTACAAGTCTTTTGAAAACACTGTGGGAAAAGGAGAAATTGCTCGTAACGAGCAATTTCTCCTTTTCCCACAGTGTTTTCTACCCATTTTTAGACCTTTCTGCCATTTTCATCAAATTTAAAATTGTTGTCTGCAAACTCTTTCAATTTTGGCCAGTCCAAAATTTATCGTTTGGGAAAGGGTTAAACTGTTGTATTGCGTTACTTTGTTACAGAGGAAAATTGAAATTATTTTCAGATTCTTGAATTGTTGTTAAACTTTCAGGCCAGATGGTTACAAGGTACGAATGACAGAAGCAGGTCTGGTGATTAAAGACATTTGGAAGTGCTCTAATCCAAAAGCAATACCTGTAAGGCTAAGTAGTGAAGATTTGTCTTTAACCTGTAACTCTTTCCCAAACAAGCCCTTGTTTTCACATGTCTGCAGTACAAGTCTTTTGAAAACACTGTGCTTGTTATGAGCAATTTCTCCTTTTCCCACAGTGTTTTCTACCCTATTTGAGAACTTTCTGCCATTTTCATCACATTTAGAATTGTCGTCTGCAAACTCTTTTCAATTTGGACCAGTCCAAAATTTGTCGTTTGGGAAAGGGTTAAAGCCCTGGAACTGACTTAAGTTGTTTTTGCAGACGGTGTAGATCAAGATCAGATGGAACAGTCTGATCTTTGATCTGTCTGCTACTGTGTTACATGTTCTAATAGAACAACCTTGAAATAGCAATATTTCAGGCTGTTTTCCAAATGAAAAAGGTCCAAATCATTAATTCAGTGCTTTAACCCTTTCCCAAACAAGCCCTGGTTTTCACGTGTCTGCAGTACAAGTCTTTTGAAAACACTGTGGGAAAAGGAGAAATTGCTCATGATGAGCAATTTCTCCTTTTCCCACAGTGTTTTGTACCCTTTTTGATAACTTTCTGCCATTTTCATCAAATTTAAAATTGTTGTCTGCAAACTCTTTCAATTTGGACCAGTCCAAAATTTGTCGTTTTGGAAAGGGTTAAGTGTTTACCATTACCCTGCTAAATGACTTGAATGAAACTTTCAAGCCGATAGTAAAATCCTGAATGTTGCTATTTGGAAGCAATTCTTTGCAGAAAAAATATCTCCTTACCGGACAGTGTAGATCCAAGGTCAGACAGACTGCATGTTCTGTGCAGTCTGATCTTGATCTACCCTGTCCGCAAAAAGGTCATTGAGTCATGCTTAGCAGCCTAAGGGTTGATTTCCATGAGTATTTTTTCTCCATATTTAGAACATTTTACTCATTATCAAATGACAAAATTCTATACCGGCCCAAGTGGATAACTTTTGCCAACAACATAATGAGTGTGACTCAAATGATTGGATTTGACTTTGAAGAGGGAGGAAAACACTGTGGTAAAAAGGAGAAAAATGCTGGTTAACAGCATTTTCTCCCTTTTCCACAATGTTTTCCAGAGCCCTTTTCATTTTGGTCTTTTAGACAAGTGAACATGGTATTGTGTGGTAAAGAATTTATTTTCATCTGACAGTATAACGCAGTATTTGAGCCATACAGCCTGAATGAAATTTACTGTAAACTAAAGCAAGAGATATAAAGTAAAACTATTTGAAAGAAAGGAAGAAAAGGACTGTCTGGAATTAAACAGAAGGTCATGAAGGAAGAGATTTGATTGCATGTAATTTATCTTGATTTGATACATACAAGTCATAGTCTGGCAAAAGGGGGCTTAATGCATCTCCGTAATGCATTATACCAATCAAGGCATCACAGAATCATGGATCCACTTTTTCTAACAAACTGACTGAATCATGAGGTACACTGGTTCTTGGAAATACAGAAAATTGACCAATAGTGAAAAGTTTCGGCCTGGGTCAGCCTGCGTTGACTATGTAGGCTGACCTGGGTTGATACATTTTTTTTTTTTTTTTTTGGGGGGGGGGGGGGGGTGTGTGTGTGTGTGTGTGTGTGTGTGTGTGTGTGCAGGCGCAGATTCATTAAGCCCCCTTTTCACAGAGCATGGCTCAGGTAATAATGGATGAAGTATGAACCCTTTACCAAATGATACAAAGTTTTAAAGACCCTAATTAGGAAAGCTTTTAAAAACAGTGGGATAGGAAGAAAATGCTGATAACCAGTACTTTCTTCTTTCCCCACAATGTTTTACAAACACTTTCTTCTTACCTCAAGGTGTTTTCTTTCCTTACAAAGGAAAATTCCGGCACTTCATGCACATTTAATTTGTTGTCTGCATATGCTTCCAAATTTAACAAGCCGAAATTCATTTTGTTTGGTAAAGTAGTTAAGAGAATTATACAGGCAGACAAGTTTTTCTTATCTAACCATGTAATGGAAGTTTTAGTACCAGGAAGAATAATTATATTGAATGAGTCTGATATGTAGGACCTTTTTCAATTTGGGTTTAGTAATATGTGAAAAACACTGGCAGGTAACTTGGTGGCTAGTGTTCAGCAGGTAATACTGTTGGACACATTTTTTTTTTCTACTTATTATAGGTTATAGAGAGCAAAGTGTGTTTTAACACAAGTGCCTATCCATGGAATTAATAAATACAAACCCTGTACCAAAAGAATAATTTTGGACTTGTCCAGATTGAAAGCACTTGCAGATCACGAGTTACATATTGCTCAAATCCTAGAAAATGTCTTTCAAATGACATAGAAAACGTTTCTCCTTTTCCCACAGTGTTTTCAAAAGCCTTCTTTCTTGAGGTTGTTAAATTTTTAGTCCCCTACCAGCGAAGCTGAAGGGGACTTTAGGTTTGCACTCCGTCCGTCCATCCGGCAATTCAGTTTTCCGGACTTTTTTTCTAAACACTGGTACATATTGAGCTGAGTTTTGGCGTGTAAGTCACCCACCATCACTTACAGATCAAGTTCGAGTTTCATTCTGGTCCACTCGTTTTTCATGGATTTCCTGGCCTTGGAGTTACAAAATTTCACTGATAAATCAGTTTTCCGGACTTTTTTCCTAAACGGTGGTAGGTATTGATCTCAGATTTGCTGTGTAACTCAACCACCATGACTTACAGATCAAGTTTGACTTTGGTTCTGGTCCACTGGTTTTTCACGGATTTACGGGCCTTGGACTTACAAAATTTCACTGATAAATCAGTTTTCCGGACTTTTTTTTCTAAATGCTGGTAGATATTCACCTGACTTTTGCTGTGTAAGTCAACCACCATGACTTACAGATCAAGTTCAAGTTTCGTCCCGCCCCACTGCTTTTTCACGCATTTACGGGCCTTGGACTTACAAAATTTCACTGATAAAACATTTTTCTGCACTTTTTTTCTAAACACTGCTACATATAGAGCTGATTTTTGGTGTGTACATCAACCACCATGACTTACACATCAAGTTCGAGTTTCGTCCCGCTCCACTGCTTTTTGACGCATTTACGGGCCTTGGACTTAAAAAATTTCGCTGACATGCCAGCGATACATACGGCCGGTAGGGGACTGGGTATTGCTATGCAATACTATCAGAATGCTTGTTAAACTTGGTGTCATTTTGTAAAGGATTATGGTAATTGTGTTTTGCTAAAGAATAAAAATATTCACTTCTACAGGCTTGGCAACATGGTGCTAAAATCCTACAGATTTGTGCCTTGGATGACCAGCAAGTAGATCCAAAATGGCATAAATTTAGCTCGGAGAGAGTCCCAGAGGAGTTTAAAGCAAACCATAGGCAGTTGTTTTACACTGGGGCCGGTCACATCATAGATCCCCCATACACGCCCCATTGCTCCTATATAATTTCCAACAAGGAACGGATGCAGAGTTTGGACTTCATGCCCACAGAAGTTCAAAGTAAGGAGATTTTAACCCTTTCCCAAACGATAAATTTTAGACTGGTCTAAATTGAAAGAGTTTGCAGACAACAATTTTAAATTTGATGAAAATGACAGAAAGTTCTCCAAAAGGGTAGAAAACACTGTGGGAAAAGGAGAAATTGCTCGTTACGAGCAATTTCTCCTTTTCCCACCGTGTTTTCAAAAGACTTGTACTGCAGACACGTGAAAACCAGGGCTTGTTTGGGAAAGGGTTAACACTACCAAGCAATCCCACTTTAACAACCCTAATGAAGACAGATTTTGAAAACGCTATAGGAAAAGAAAAAAAACGCTGGTACATGTAACTAGCATTTTATCCTTTTTCCCGGAGTGTTTTCTTCTCTTTTGCATGCAAATTCCATTTTTTAGCCACATTTCATTTCTCACCTCCAAATATCTTAATTGGTGGTGTCAAATTTTAGCTCTGCTGTTTTCTGAAGAAAAACATTAAGGTATTGTCATAGCCCAGTTGTCAACGTCTGCATCATCTCGGTTGTCATCATGCAGAATCTTCGACATTTTGTAATGTCTCTGTCATTACTGAAGATATTTACTCCAACTTTGGACTAGTTGTTGACTATCCAAAGGGGAACCCAGACAACAGGGCCAAATATATAAGCTTTTTTGCTTTTATCTTAATTCTTATCCTGCTAAATAACTTAGATGAAACTTTCAAGCTGATGGTAAAAACCAATATACTGGTATTTTAAAATTAACAAGGTCGGGGAAGTATCTTCTTATCGGACAGTGTAGATCCAAGATCAGACTGCACATTCTGTGCAGTCTGATCTTGATCTACACTGACCGCAAAACGTCTGTGGGTCGCAATTAGCAGCCTAAGGGTTAATTTCCTCAGATGCCTGTAAATGCTGGTGGAAATAAAATTATATTGTATGGTAATGTGTCAGTTTTACATTACAGATGTTGTCTTACTGACTGGTGGGAATCCAGTGGATCATGCAGCTGCGCAAGAGGATGCTTGGACTCAAATTCTGGACTTCCTTCAACAAAACTTAAAATACTCAAAGAACTATTCTGAATCTTCAACTACATCAGGGTCATGAATATTTATTGGTTCGTGGATATTTTAGCCATGCTGTCTTTCTGCGCAGGCTGACCTGGTTTGAAATTTTTTGTTATTAGTGAATTTTCCGTATGTCCAGGGATTATTCTACCCCATGATTGTTATATGTGAGTATATATAATTTTGGATCGATCGGCCCAATCCCTTTGGCTTAAGGTTTTGGGTTTTTAATCCCTTAAGATTTCAGGTCTCCCACCCCTTAAGATTTCAGGTCTCCCACCCCTTAAGATTTCAGGTCTCCCACCCCTTAAGATTTCAGGTCTCCCACCCCTTAAGATTTCAAGTCTCTCACCCCTTAAGATTTCAAGTCTCTCACCCCTTAAGATTACAAACCCCCCACCCCCTTAAGAACCCCTAAAACCCCCTACCTTAAGAACCTCTCCAACCCTCTACCTTAAGAACTCCTAAAACTCCCTCCCCGCTATACTTACGATAATTATTTTTTATCTTTCTTAAAAGAAAAAAAACTTAATATAAAATAGGAAAAAATGGAAGCGATTTATAAAAGAAAAGCATTTCTACTTGATAAAGTTGAACACTGTGAAAGAGGAGTACACATATATGATATGAACACCCTTGATTATATTTCTTTTTTAAATTTATCGCGTTATATATACTATGAATATAGTAGATATCAACAAGAAACTGGAAGGGGATTATCCAGTATAACATTTGAGTTTGTCTTAGTTGATGGATACACTAATTTCTTTAGATTCATTAGAAATATTGAAGATTCTAATATATTAAAAAAAATCGAAGGAGTTTTGGAAAGATCAATAGAATATTTTGGAACCTACTCCTGTGTTATTAATTTATCCATAATTTTTAATAAAAAAACGAAAGAAAAAAAGATAGTAAAACCAAAAGCGATACAAACGTACTTAGAAGAGGAATGCGTAGTCTGTTACGATAATAAATCATGTATACTCTTTTCATCTTGCGGGCATATTCCCGTTTGCGAAAATTGCAATAGGTCTACAAAATGTCCGGTATGTAGAAGGGTAAGCGGTAAAAGATTTAAAATAAATATTTAGTTAAATTTATAACTTAAAAAATAAAGTTATAAATTTATTTTTATTGGTTTAAAGAAAAAAAAATTCATATAAAAATAATGACAGAAGAAGAAAATAATTTCGTAAAATTCGAAGACTTTAGTTTAAGAAACCTAATAGTTTGTGATAGCGTTACGAATAAAACTTGTAAATACCAATCAATGGGAATAATGTATAAGTATCCCGATGGTGAAACGAGAGGTTTACGGTTACGTACACCAGTTTTATTTTCTTACGGAGTGCATCACTATAATTCCAATTTTGGGGATTGCTTTATGACTTTACTACCTTTCTTTAACGAAGATAATCCGACGGAAAAAGAAACAGTGTTTAAAGAATTATTAGATAAAATGGTAAGGTTTTTACGAAAAGAAGGGCAGAGAAAATATGTAGGAGAAATGGGGTATAGCGTTAATTTTAATGATTTAGAAATTATTAAAGATAATATTATGTACCCCAAAATAATACAAAATACAAAGACGGGAACTAAATTTTACGTAAAATCAGAAATGGGCGAACTTAAAAAGATAAGAGATACTTTTTATCTCTTGGGAAAGAAATGTAAAGTAATTGCTTATATAGATTTTTCGGATATTTTTTGTAATTCGTCCCTAGTAAAAGTACGCACGACTCTTTCCGATGTTATTATAATTGAAGAGAATGTTATACGTGTTAATCATAAGCCAATTCCTCGTTCTAAAGTAGAGTTGTACGACGGTGACAAAGAATAAATTTATAACTTTATTTAAAAAAAGTTATAAATTTTTTTTCACCTCAGTTGTCGGTTTCCAGGTTTCCATAGTTGTCTCCACAGACTTTACGATCTCCACGGACCTTTTTTCGTTAGTATTCGGTAAATGGGTGTCATTAAAAATATTTTCGACTTCTTTTTTATAATATTCCGGTAACATGTACCTACACCGAGTTATTACAGTCCCGTATAGTTTATTAACTTCTTCTAGGTAAACCTCGCGTACACTACCATTGAACAAAACATCGTTTTTAGCGAGTTCCGTAAAGTCCGCCATTATAATATTGAATAAATCTTCAGGATCATTTCCAATAATATCTTTTAGTTCCCTTTCCATTTTTTTTTAATAGAAAAAAATTTTTTTAATATATTTATAAATCGAGTTCTATAAGTAACGTTAAATAAGAGTTTTTTGCATCCGGATTATCGCTCTTTGTTAAAAAGTTTATAATGTCGCATTGATTTACTTCTAAAGGTTGGGGGAAAACCAAGCAACTACAACCGTTTCCTACTTTTTTTATTAAGAAGTAGTTGGATTTTTCGATACCGTTTATTACCAAGTTAATTTTCGCCTCTTCGTTTAAAAAATCGTTCCCTTTTAAAACCGTTAAAGAACCTCTTATAATCCTACCGGGAGCTGAGACACAATAACCTCCTAAACCGTGCGATCTTCCGCTACTACCATTACCGAAAGAAAACTCGTAATTTCCGCTAGATAAAGGCCCTTGTTCTTCGGCGTGGATACTTATTATAGGTTTTGCTCGTTCCTTTCTGATTATTGGTATAAATCCCACCGAAAAAGCCGCGAATCGCTCGGTTAAAAAAGATCTCGTTACGGGATCGTCATCACCGGAAGGTCTAGGCAAGTTTACAATTCTTTTTCCGTTCATATCTATTAGTCCTTTCACGGTAAAAGAACCGTCATCGTTTCTCGATAAAGAGTCTTCGCGCTCGGACATAGTTAACAACTGCGTGCTAAGAAAAGACCTCGTTATGGGATCATCCCAAGCAGCGGGTTCGGGTAAGTTTTTAATTCTTTTTCCCCCCATATCTATATCTCCCGCGACCGAAAAACTGCCGTCCTGTCCTTTAACTATTCCCCCGCCTTTATCATCCACGTATTTTTTATTAGCGGCTTCCCCCGGTTCCGTAGGATCGGCTAAGTTTTTTATTTTATTAAAACTCATGTTTAAATAATCCGTCATGAGAAAGCCCCCATTTTCGTTTAATAACCCCGAGTTGGAATCGACGTAATTTTTAGTGGCGACGTCTTGAGGATTTACGGGATTACTAACCCTCGTTAACGTATTACCCTTCATATTTATAGAACCGGTAACTTCCGTTGTTCCGTCTTTACGCAAAAAATTATTATTTACGTAAGATATTGAAATACCGTCTTCGCTCAGTTCAACAACGGTACCCATTCCTCCGAATTTATCGACTGGCATCTTTTTTAAATAAACTAAAAAAGTTTATTTAAAATGCTTTGGAATTCATTACCAGAGGTCAGTTCTTTAAGAACGAATAAACATAAATGCCCGCAAAATACTTGATCGGCCCGTTGTAATTGGTCCGTATTATAAAATATCGGATCCTTTAGATACTCTTTTAGTTCGAGAGGCGGTTGAATGCCGTAACTATCGAAATAAATTTTTAGTTTACCATTTTTATACCAAGCGACCCAATCAGTTCCAGGGCCACTCATATCATCGAGGTTTAATATACCGCATTCATTTCCCTTACTTTTTTCCGGTAAAGTATCTCTTAAAAATACCCCTCTAAAAGAAGGTATTTTTAATTTTCCCGCCGCATCTTCTAATTCGAAGTTACTTAACGGTTTATTAGGTAAAATTACGTTTTTTTAAATCGCGATATCCATTTTTTTTTTTTATTTCATCATATTTTTTATGACATTATTATCGAGCCACGTATATATAGCGGGGTCACCTTTCCATTTTACTAACGATTCATTGAGTTTTTTATTTTCATCAACAATATCTTCTATCTCGAACGAGGTTTGTTCAGTTTTTTGTAGTTCAGGTTCGTAAAAGGTACCTCCTATTTCTTCTCCAGCAAGATCTTTAATTTTATATGTTACGGGTATCGTACGTTTTACCTTGGAAATCGTAAAAACCTCATCAGACCATCTTTCGGTATATCCCTTTGCGAAGGTACTTCTCTTTTTAGCCATCCTTACTTTATCCCCGACGGAAAACTTCGGCTTTTTATATTCTTCGATACGGCCGTAAAGATTTAGCATAACCTCGTTTTCATTTTCCTTTTTACTAGCATTTACTGGTGTCATCTTAATAGAAGAATGCTTCGTATTATTATAATGATTAACGAGATTCGGTAATACGGCAATATACTCTCGCGTGCCATTAGCGGTAAAATATTTCCACATCCTTTCTTTCATCGTTCTAATCCACCTCTCTACTACGGTAGATTTTTCTTCGTTATGCGTAGAATATATATCTATTAAACCCTTAACATCTTTGTTATAAAACTCTTTGCCATTATCCACCCATAATTTCTGCGGCTTTCTTTCCTTAAAAATATTCTTTAATGCGTTAGCAACGGCTTTCCCAGTTTTATTTTTTAATGGAACCAACCAACCGTACTTAGAAAAGATATCAATAACGGCGAGAAGATATCTCATACCATAATTAGATTCGGAGAATGCCTGCATGTCTACTAAATCGGCGGCCCATATCTTATCAATACCTTTTACTAAGACTCTCCTTTTCTTAAATTTTCTTCTTACGGGTTTATGTAACTCTTCGGCTAAATCCTCCATATAGAATTTTTTTTTTTATCGACTCCCATTCCGAATCTTTTCTTCGCACCAATCAGATTACTAACGACGGATCTCTCCATTTTTTCCCTAAGCGTGGGATTATAGATCCCCTTTAACTCCGTTAACATAGTCGCGTCGCAAATAGAATTTCTGGTAGCCGTGTCATTATGTTTAAGATAACAAATACCATGGTTGTACGCAGCTTTATCAACGCGGTTTATCGGTTTACTCCATTCCTTCGGGGTTAAATCGGGATTAAGTCTTTTATTAAATTTTGTGCCGGGCCCAGTAAAATTATGCCCTGGGAGATGCAGGTAAATTGTTGATCATCCTATTAAGTATTGATCCGCCTAATTTTTTTTCTTTTTTTTTTTAACGCTTTTTGGCTTGGTACTCTTCGCTCCGGTACTCTTCGGTTTATCACCCGCTGACTTAACAAACTGGGTTTTATTTGTACGACAAACCTTACATTTTCCACGCGCCATATTTCTTCCATTTTTAGTAACGGTATAAGTAATCTCTCCAGTATTGGTAGATTTTTTACATTTAATGCAATACATCTTTTTTTTATATATATATATTAAATTTTTTAACATATATATAAAATGGATGTTGAAGATTTATCTTGGAATGAAGTAGAATCGAGTAGATTTAACAACCCTCTTTTACCTAAAAGCATTAGGGGGTTAATCATAGGCAATTCGGGATGTGGGAAGACCACATTAGTATTAAACCTTTTACTAAAACCGGAATGGTTACATTACGACAATTTATGCGTTTTCGGGAAAAGCCTTTTCCAAAATGAGTATCGCATGCTTAAAAAAGCTTTAGAGGAAAGATTACCAAAAGAGTGTATTTTAAAGTTGTTTAATAATAATGAAGAATTACGGAATTCCGATTTTACTACGGAAGAGTTTATCGAAAAATGGGCTAAGAACTTACGGGATAGTAAAAAATCGGATACAACTTGTAGTTTCTTCGAAAGTGGCGGAGATGTACCTGATCTGAGAGAATTGGATCCTATGGACAAGAATTTAATGGTTTTCGATGATTTACTTTTAGAAAAACAAAAAAAATGCGAGTGTTATTATACTCGAGGAAGGCATAGTAATGTAGACTGTTTTTACCTCGTGCAGAACTATTTTAAGTTACCGAGACAAACTATTAGGGAAAATGCGAATTTTATTTGTTTTTTTAAGCTACGCTTAAAAGATATTAATTATATTTATGATGATCATGTAGGCGTAGATATGTCTAAAGAAGAGTTTAGAAATTTTTGTCGTAAAGCGTGGGAAAAACCTTTCGGTTTCGTTACCTTAGATTTATCTAGCGAAAAAGATAATGGAAAGTATAGGCACGGGCTTGACAATTTTTATATACCGAAGCCATTACAGTAAAAGTCAGTTAAATATTATTATTTCCAATAAAAAAAAATGGAAGATATTTTAGAACGGATAGCTGAAAATACGCGCCAAAAAGTCTCTACGCAAATTATAGTAAGCAGTAACAAGACGGACTTTAGTACGAGGTTTAATCCACCGATACAACTGGAAAATGATAGAAAATACGAAATAGCTTTAGTAAACCTCGAAACGTATTACTCTTTTCCTAACATTAGCGACTTAAACAACATATTTATTTATTCCCCGGACAGAGGCATTTCTTGGTTTAAAATAGAAATACCAGTAGGAAGTTACGACCTGAAAGACATTAACGATACCATTCACCAGGAAATGAGAAAAAAAGGCCACGTTTATTTAGCTAACGATGAATATCCTATTAACATTTCCGCGAACACGAATATGCTAAAATCTATTCTTACCCTAGAAAATGGTTACGAAGTAGATTTTAATCATCCAAATTCCGTTTCTAAAGTACTAGGTTTTACTGGCGCGAAATACGAACAGGGTTTTCACGAATCGGAGAATGTAGTAAACATTCTAAGTATAAATTCCATATTCGTTAACATCGATATTATCTCGGGAAGCTACGTTAATGGTTCTACGCAAAACACAATATACTCTTTTTTCCCTAACGTAGCACCTGGATATAAGATAATCGAATCACCCGTTAATTTAGTATATTTACCGATAACATTAAATGAAATACACCATCTAGTAGTAAAAATTACGGATCAAAATGGAACTTTACTAAATCTAAGAGGAGAAAACATTACAATTAGGTTTCATATTAGAGAGGCATAAAATAAATAAAAAGAACGTATAAAAAAATGACTAGTTACACGAATATTAAAGTTAATATAACGGAAGGGCAAAAGAAAAAAATCGTGTCCGCTATTAAAAAAGGGAACTGTAAAGTATCCATTCGTTTAGGACATAAGGATTTAAGCGGTAATGATATTTTAGCGGTTACGAAAACCCAAGCGAAAAAAATGGCCAAAGCCTCTCAAAATGGTACAGGAGTAACCATTAATCTGTCCCCCACACAACTTAAACGCAATAAGGAAATGAAGGGAGGTTTTCTCGGAATGTTAGCCAGATTAGCGGTGAGTGCTTTGCCCGCGTTGGCTAAGACTGTTTTACCCGCTTTAGGGGTCGGCGCTCTTTCTGGATTAGCTTCATCGGGTGTACAAAAGGCAATGGGATCGGGACTTTTTCTAAAAAAGGGGGGTTGCGTTTGTCGAATAGAAACTGATGGTAAAGGTCTTTATTTAAGCCCTTATAGAGGTAAAGGATTAGGGAATCTTGGTAACGGTTTATATTTAAAACAGGGTGCAAACATATATGAAGGAAACGGCCTTATTTTAGGTCCTAATAGCCCGTTCGCTAACATACCAATTTTAGGCGCTATATTATAATATTAAATTAATTTAATATTATAATATAAAAAAGATGAACATTCACAAACTTGGCACGGGGTCGATAATTTCTAAACCAAAAACGATTCAATGGATCCCCTTTACTAATTTAAAACATCCGCCGATAAAAATAAATTCGGTAACTTGGAAAATCTTTACCCAACAAGAAATCACGTTAACCCCGGGGCAAGTAATTCACGCGGGATTAGGTTTAGGTTTTAAGTCAACTAAAGGCGTAATTTTAGTCTCTTTAGATTACCATCTAAGATATAAAAAATGTAGTTTACAAAATGAGATTAGCTTCGGAGACTCCGCTAATATTTTAGTCACTATTACTAATAATTCGAAGGAACCGGTACGAGTAAAAGAAAAGGATCTTTTATGTTTCGTTTATTATCAAGTTTAAAAATATCTCCTCTAAAAAAATGGAGATGAAAGATATTAATATATATCCCGAAATACCTTCAGCCCCTCCAGTTGATGAAGGGCAAGGTTATAGGTTACAGAAAATTAACGAGATACAAAACTTTTTAGAAGGTGAAGTAACGAAAAGAGAAGCTTTAAGTAAGAAATATTTTAGGAGCGCTAGAATAGTGGATAATATAGATACGGTTTTAATTTTTGTAACTTCAGCCGGAGGAATAGGAGGAATAGGTTTATTAACTACGATAGTCGCGTTACCGGCGGTTATAACGTTAGAAGGTATAGCGGGTTTCTGCGGTTTATTAAGTTTAGCCGGGAAATATGTCGTTAGTAATTCGACTAAAAAGGCTATAAAGCACGAGAAGATTAAAATTATTGCCGATACTAAATTAAATACTATATCGAGTCACGTCTCGAAAGCCTTATCGGATAATAAAGTTACGGATGAAGAGTTCCAACTAATCATGGAGGAATTAGAGAAATATAAGAAGATGAAGGAAGAAATTAGGTCTAAATCCAAGAAAGAGATTTCGAGCGAAACGGAACAATTGTTAATAGAAAGGGGGAGAAAAGAACAGCGGGAATCCTTTCGGAAGTTGGTTGAAAAACATCATGGTGGGCCGTTGGAATATTAAAAAGCCTAAAATTAAGTTTTCGTGTAGTTTTAGTTACGAAATGTAATAAAAAACTGCGTAAAAAAACGCGTTTAAAACCGCGTTTTAAAAAAAATAAAAACCATAAGAAAAAAAATGTCTTTTTTAAAAATCGATAATCCTGCAAAAAGAGATTCTATCGTAAAAGAGTCTCTTAAAACGAAGAAGAATATTCGCGACAGGCTAATAGCGGAAAAAACGGGGGAAATAGAATTACAATCCGATCTTTCAAAGATTTTTAAACCTATTACGGACATGCAAAAAGCTACTTCGGCAAAAATTATGGAGGAACTAAAACCTATTAAAGAAGGTATTGTAAAATTACCGAATTACCCGTCGATAGAACTTTTTACCAATAAAGAAGGAGAAACAACTTTGGGTGAAGATAAAACGCAAATTATCGGACCAACCGCATTTAAGTATTTAATTAAATACGCTGATAAAACCAACATTGATAAAACGTACGGGTTATATTCTAAAAATGGCAAATTTTATATCGGAAATAAAGAGGTCACGATTAATAATAATGATATCATACTAGACGATAACGTTTATAAAGGTACGCCGGGTTTATGGGAATTAATTACTTCTAAAACCCCGGATCCGAGTACTTATAAGCAAGAGGATTATGAGAAATATGGTGATCTAGTCGTAAAAAGTAATACTCTTTATCGCGGTAACAATCCGAGAAGTACTCACCCGAAATCTTCAAGAGGAATAAAATGGACATTACTCGCTACTATTTGGGACGCGATAAAACCGAAAAAAGTAATTGGGAAAGGAATTATTATTCCGTGCGATCCAAACGCGCTAGTTCGAAGATTACATTTACTTTTAGCGAGTAAAGCCGCTGGTAATACGGGTGTACGAAACGAAATCGTTAGTATATGCGATGAATTAAAAAGACAAGGGCATTTAGACGAAAAAAGCTATAAAAGTTTTATGTCTATATTACAAAAAGATGATCGAGTATAAAAAAAGAGGATATAAAAGACAGTACAAGTATGGTGGTACCGGAATCTTTGATAGTTTAGCTAACCTAGGCACGAAAATTTTTACTAGTAACGTGGCTAAGCAAATCGGGTCTTCAGCTTTAGACGTTGGAAAAAGCGTGGCTAAAGAGGGTGCGAAAAAAGCTTTAGAAGCGGGAAAAAGCGCCACGGTAGATGCCGCGAGCGGGTTAGTTAAAAAAGCTTTAAATCGTAAATCCAAGAAAATTTTACGAGATTACGCAACATTATACAATAATACAGTACCGAAAAGCACTAACGCTTTAATCAATGGTAGCGGTAACAATGCGATAGCTATAGAAAAATTAATTAAGAAATTCAATAGGGGTTCGGGTATTAAAACGACGTAGGTCGTATTTATCAACTAGAATATATTATAATAATTTAAATTATTATAATATATATAATAAAATGAGTATTTTAAACATTGTGGAAACAATTTCGGAAGATACGAGTATCGATGAATACGAGGTTCATGAGTATGAACCTATTGCTGGCACCAATCTAAATAATCCCTCGGGGGGAAATTAGGATTAATATCGAAACCCAAGATATTTTTACTCATCCTTCCGAGTCTTATTTACATTTCATAGGCGAATTAGTAAGAAATGATAATGGAGCGGTCTATGACGCTAATACCAATATTTCGTTAACGAATAACGGGCTGATGTATCTTTTTAAAAATATTAGTTATAAGCTTAGCGGAACTGCGATTGAATCCATATCAAATCCTGGTCACGTTACTACAATGATCGGGTTATTAAAATACCTGGACGATTTTTCTAAATCGCAGGGATTAAACCAACTGTGGTATAAAGATACTGGAATTAATGCCGATAATACTAATACGGGTTTCGAAGTAAGAAGAAGGTATATTATACGAGATCCAGTACCGCGTGGTACATTTAGTTTTAGAGTTCTGTTAAAACATATATTCGGGTTTTGCGAAGATTATAATAAAGTTCTTTACGGAATGAAACAAACTCTTACCTTAACCAGAAATGATGATAATGACGCGATATTTAAACACGCTGTGGACGGAGGGGGTAATCCTGTTAATGGCCGAGTTAATTTAATTAAAATATCGTGGTTTATACCCCATGTATTACCCGCGGATGAAGAAAAGATGACGCTTTATAAACTTATAGAACAAAAAGAAAAATTTCCAGTCGGGTATAGAATGATACAATGCGACTCTAATTCGGTTCCTCAGGCAAGAACATTTAATTGGAGGCTTTCAGTTAAATCCTCTCCAGAGGTACCACGTTTTATAATTATCGGCTTTCAAACGAATAGGAAAAATAATCAAGAAGTAAACGCGGCTGTATTTGATAATTTAAATATCGAAAATATTTATGTTATGTTAAATTCCAACAGATATCCCGCGACTGACTATAATTTGTCTTTTACCGCCCATCAATATAGTAGAGTATATGCAGACGCCGCTTTGTTTAGATCTAAGTTTTTTAACATGGATGAATTAGTATCAAATCCGAGTATTTCCCCCGTGGATTATAAAACCCTTTATCCTTTATTCATCTTTGATGTCTCTAAGCAAAGCGAAAAGATAAAATATTCTTCTACCGATATACGAGTTAAAGTTTTTTTTAGAGACGCCGTACTCGTAGACACGGAGGTATACGGCGTTATTATTAGCGATAGGTTATTATCCTTCCAGTCTGACGGAAATAAAATGAGCGTAGTATTTTAATTAAACATTTTTTTACTATAAAAAAATGTTAACTGTTAAGGATATAAAAAAAATTCTTGACGAGAATAAAATAAAATATTACTCTTTTTGGGATAAGAAACGTTTAATCGAGAAATTAAAAGAACACGAATTAATGCCTGAGAAGATACGTAAATCAGAAACTTATATGAAACGTACGATTAGACAAGAAAAGACAGATAATCCTAAGTACGCTAGATTAAAAACTATTATGAAAAATCCGAGAAGAGTTATTTTAGAGGATGTCCAAACCGGAGAAAAACATAATTTCCCGTCGATTTATAAGGCCGGTAAATTTATTAATCACTGTCCTCAAACGATTTTAAATTGGCAAGGGAGAATTTGGAAAGATAAATATAAGATTAACGTTTTATAATAATAGCTTAACTTTTTTTTCCGCGTATATAAAAAATGACGAATACGACCGAAAACGAACGGGTAGAACAGGCGCTTTACTTAAAAGAAAAAATATCGGAAAAAGATAAGTTGCATGATAAAGAGATGGCCTTACTTAATATACTAAATAGCCAAAAAATCGAGATTAAAATGCCGCTTCTTTTTTCAAGAGAAAAAATTAGATGTTTCTCTATTACAATCCGCGAAATGAACGAGGATATATTTTCTCTCGAATTAGCTTCGAATGGAAAAGAACAATTCGTAAAACTAAGGAAACAAGCGAAAGTACTAAGGGAAATACTTGAAGAACGAATTAAAGAAGAAAAAATCCTTAATAATCAACTAGAACCGATAGAAAAAGAAATAGATTCTCTCCAATCGAAACAACGCGATTTATACGAAGAAGCGCGTGATTTAAGAATGGAATATGATCATTTACTTTTAACGATAGATGAAAACGATATTCCCGAAGAATTAAAAACCGATTACTATAATTTACGATACGAAGAAGAATATTCGGACGATAATTCTATAGAAGAAGTAGAACCTGAGGAACCTGAAATAAAAACTTTTTTCGTGTACGATACGAGTTGCGCGTGCCAAGAGGAAAAGCCTAGTATATTTAATATCCCTTGTGGTCACGTTTGTTTATGCGTTTCGTGTAATGCTAAAAATGCGGGTATAAATAATAATAATTGCGCTATTTGTAGAAAAGAAGTAAACCGTTACTATGAGATAAAAAGTTTATAAATTTTTATATAATAGTTTAAGAAAAACTATTATATAAAAAAAATGTCGAATAATTATAGTTTACAAAATATAAAAGCCCTTCAAGATATAGCTAAGGAAAGGGGCCTTAAAGGATTCTACAGGCTTAAAAAAGAAAATTTAGTCGAGGTTTTAACCGGTGAAAAAAAGGTAACGGATTTTAAAAATGTAAGAGGAACGGGCCAGGATCTTAGTAGACAAACTATAAGTGGTCTTCTAGATATAGCTAAGGAAAGGGGTGTCAAAGGATGCTCCAAGTTTAGTAAAAAAGATTTATTAGCGGTTTTAAAAGGAGAAAAAAATGTAACTGATATTAGTCGTATAAAAGGAAGGGGTGATCTTAGTAGACAAACGATAATAGGCCTCCGAGATATAGCTAAGAAAAGGGGGCTTACAGGATACTCTACGCTTAATAAAGGAGAATTACTCGCGGTTTTAAGTGGTCAAAGGGAATTAGTTAACGAGGTAAGAGAGAGAAAAATAAGAAAACGAGTAAAGGTCGATAGAAAGCAAACGTTAAAGGATTTAAAAAAAGCGGCTAAGGGGAGGGGACTTAAGGGATACTCTACGCTTACCAAAGACCAGTTAAATCGGGTTTTAAGCGGAGAAAAAAATATAAAGGATATTAGTCATATAAAAGAAAAGGATCTGGATGTTGACCACTTATGGAAGAATGACCTTAGGAAGGAAACGAAAAGAGGACTCCAAGAAATTGCTAGGAAAGAAGGTTACATAGGATACTCTAGGCTTAGTAAAGAAGATTTAATCGATCGATTGCAAAATTCGGACAAGGGGGGTTATACATTAGCTCAACTTCGCGTAATGGGAAGGATTAATGGTTTAGCGAATTATCGTCGAGCTAGTAAAAAAGAATTACTAATTTTCTTACGCAACCTTATTTTTGGCTGGGATATTAAAATAGAACTATGGCATACTGCCTTTAATGAAGAAATTAGAATATATAAAGGCTTTTGCCCTCCGTGGGATTATGAAAAAGATCAAATCTCAACTGAGAGTGATATACCACAAACATCTATCATTTATATGTCCTTATTTCTAGATAATATTAAAAAAAATGTAATAGAAATTTTATCGAAAAATATCGGAAGAAAAGTAAAAATGAATATCGAGGCTTATATGCACCAGCGCAGCGATGATCGGGAGGACGAAGTGGTACCCGCCCATTTTTATTCCGGGGATAATGAAATCGTAGAGAATAGAACGGATTTAAACCAGTTATATGATAGAATGGCAAATAGAATTTTAGAAAATTTAAATGTATTCATTTAAAAAAGGGAGTGGTTGGGGAATACGAAATATATCCGAAGTAGACTTAAGGTGCGTCGTCTATGATCCTTTAAGGGCCGGAGGCCATTTACCTTTACCTGAATGGCTCGAGAAAAAGAAAGCAATTATTAACATACAGAATAAAGACGATAAATGCTTTCTATGGTGTATTTTAAGATGGTTAAATCCCGTACAAAAACACGCGTATAGAGTCGATTCAAAATTAAAAGAAAAGGAAAATACTTTAAATATGAACGGAATAGAATATCCCGTTTCATTTAAGGATATAGATAAGTTCGAAAAACAAAATCCGGAAATTAGCGTTAATGTCTTTGAGTATACGGGGGAAAAGAAAATAATCCGTATTAGGGCACCTAAAAAAATAGGTAGTAAGCACGTAAACCTGCTTTATATCGAGGAAGGAGATAAAACTCATTACGCTTTAATAAAAAATTTTAGCAGTTTAATGAGAAATCAAGTAACGCGTTCGCATAATGAAAGTACCAAATATTGTATGCTTTGTTTAAACCATTTCGGTAATGAAAGGCTTTTGGAAAAGCACACGAAATATTGTATGGCTCATAACTCCGTTACTCTGGAAATGCCGGAAAAGGGTACCGTGATGAAATTTAAAAATCATCATAAAAAACTTATGGTTCCTTTCGTCGTGTATGCCGATTTCGAATGCGTTTTATCACCTATAGATGATAGTACACCCAACCCTAAAAAAAGTAATACGAAAAAAACTATGAAACATATACCATGCGGTTTCTCCTATGTTATAAGATGTTTCGATGATGATGTTTGCGCTCCTATATTAAGAGTATATTCGGGGGAAAACCCAGAGGAAAGGTTTACGCAGCTTTTAACGCGTGATATAAGAGATATTTATTGTAGATACTACCAAAACCCTAAACCAATAAATTTAACGAAACTGGAAGAAGAGAGATACGAACGAGAGGAAATTTGTTGGATTTGTAATGAAAAGTTTGATGATACCAAGGAAAAAAATAAGAAGGTAAGAGATCATTGCCATCTTACGGGTAAATTTAGAGGGGCCGCCCATAATGAATGTAACTTAAAAGCGCGAACACCGAATTTTACTCCCGTATATTTCCATAACTTAGCTGGATACGACTCACATCTTTTTATTAAAATCCTCGGTAAAACTAAAGGGAAGATCGATTGCATCCCGAATAACGAAGAAAGATATATTAGTTTTAGCAAGATGATTTTAGTTGGTAAAGATAGATGGCATACCATTAGATTTTTAGATACTATGAAATTTATGGATGGTAGTTTAGATACTCTCTCGGGGTATTTAAACGAAAGCCGGTTTAGAACTTTGTCTAAATTCTTTACGAAAGAAGAATTACCTTTAGTTAGAAGGAAAGGAGTTTTCCCTTACGAGTATTTAGACAGTTTCGAAAAACTTAAAGAAACGAGTTTACCTCCTATGGAGAAATTTTATTCCAGTTTGAATAGAAAACATATTAAAGCGGAAGACTACGAACATGCGATTAAGGTTTGGAAAACTTTCGGTTTGGAAACTTTAGGGGATTATCTCGAACTTTATAATAAAATAGACATATTACTTTTAGCCGATGTTTTTGAGAACTTTAGGGAAATTTGTCACAAACATTACGAACTTGATCCAAGTTGGTATTTTACTTCTCCCGGTTTGGCAATGGACGCCATGTTAAAGAAAACGAAAGTAAATCTCGAACTTTTATCGGATCCGGACATGCTTTTAATGGTAGAAGATGGTATTAGGGGTGGTATTAGCATGGCTAGTAAAAGGTATTCTAAAGCTAATAATAAATATATGGGGAAATTATACGATCCGAGTAAACCCTCGAAATATTTAATATATATCGACACGAATAGTCTTTACCCTTGGGCAATGTGTAAACCCCTTCCCACCCATGGTTTCGAATGGGCAACTGAAGAAGAATTAAAAGAATGGGAAAAATATTGTAATATAGAAGGACAGGGCATGATCTTAGACATAGATTTAGTTTATCCTCAAGAGTTACACAATAAACATAACGAATATCCCCTAGCCCCTGAACAATTAGTTATTAAAAAGGTAAAAAAGCTTATTCCTAATTTATATGATAAGAAGAATTATATCGTACATCATGAGGCTTTAAAAACGTATCTCGATTTAGGCTTAAAACTTAAAAAGATACACCGGGGAATTAAATTTGTAGAAAGGCCTTTTATGAAACCATATATCGATTTAAACGTAAAACTAAGAAAAAAGAGTAAGAATGATTTCGATGACAAGTTTTTTAAACTAATGATGAATTCCGTTTTTGGTAAGTCTATGGAAAACGTGCGAAATAGAGTAGATATACAATTAGTTTCTAACGAAACCAGTTACCAGTATAAAAAACTCGTAGCTAAACCGAATTACGATCATACTACTGTATTCAACGAGACCTTGGTGGCCGTACACATGAAAAAGTCTAATATAAAATATGACAAACCCGTTTACCTAGGAATGAGTATTTTAGATATTAGTAAAACCCATATGTACGATACTTATTATAATTATTTTAAAGCGAAGTACGGTAAATTCGTTATATTATGTTATACGGATACCGATAGTTTTATTCTCGAGATAATAACTGACGATTTTTATAAAGATATCGAAGCGGAAAAGATCGCAATATTCGATACGAGTAATTATCCCGATGGCCATTTCCTAAAAAATGATAGTAATGAAAAGTTGGTCGGGAAATTTAAAGATGAACTGGGTGGAAACATTATGGTTGAATTCGTAGGGTTACGGGCAAAAAGTTACGCCTTTAGAAATATAGAAGGTGAGGAAGTTAAACGATGTAAAGGAATTAACAAGTGCGTAGTAAAGTTCGATTTGCATTTCCAAGATTATAAAGATTGTTTGCTCGGTGGTAAAGACCTGTACAAAACTATGCCTTCGTTAAGAAGTTATAAACACGAAATATATACCGAGGAGATAAACAAGAAAGCTTTATCTTGTGATGATGATGAAAAATACTTGATAGGTGATAAAATAAACACGAGGTCTTTAGGGCATTATAGGAATGAGAAAGAAACTATTTAGATTTTTTTTTAACTCAGGGGGTTATAAGGGCGAAAAAATAAATTTATAACTTTATTTTTTAAAGTTATAAATTTAACTAAATATTTATTTTAAATTTTTTATCGCTTACCCTTCTACATACCGGGCATTTTTCGCAAACTGGAATATGCCCGCACGGTGAAAAGAGTATACACAATTTATAATCGTAACAGACTACGCTTTTTTGGTTTTACTATCTTTTTCTTTCGTTCGTTTTTTTTTTTTATTAAAACTTAGATTTACATTAAAATCGGAGTGGGCTCCATGAATTTTCATTCCATACTCCAAAACTCCTTCGATACTTTTTTTTTTAAAAATTAGAATCTTTAATACCTCTAATGTAATTATTGTAAGAAGTGTTTATTTCAATTACTTCAAACTTGAATGTTATACTATATATTCCCCCTCCAGTTTCTTGTTGATATATACCATATTTATAGTATATATAACACAATAAATCAGAATAAGAAATATCATCAAAGGTATTTAATTCATATATGTAAAACCCTCTTACACCGTGATCGGCTACTTTATCAAGTAGAGATACTTTTCCTTTATAAATCTCTTCCAGTTTTAGTTTATTTCTTTGTTTTAAAAACGATCCCATTTTTTTCCTGTTTTATATTAAGTTTTTCTTTAGGGAATAATCAAATTTATTAAGATAAAAATAATTATCGTAAGTATAGCGGGGAGGGGGTTTTAGGAGTTCTTAAGGTAGAGGGTTGGAGAGGTTCTTAAGGTTGGGGGTTTTAGGGATTCTTAAGGGGGTGGGGGGTTTGTAATCTTAAGGGGTGAGAGACTTGAAATCTTAAGGGGTGAGAGACTTGAAATCTTAAGGGGTGGGAGACCTGAAATCTTAAGGGGTGGGAGACCTGAAATCTTAAGGGGTGGGAGACCTGAAATCTTAAGGGGTGGGAGACCTGAAATCTTAAGGGATTAAAAACCCAAAACCTTAAGCCAAAGGAATTGGGCCGATCGACCCAAAATTATATATACTTATGTGAGTTGTTATAGATCCATAATTATGTGATGACTTGCTCGGTATAATGCATCATGGAGATGTATTAAACCCCCTTTTGCCATAGTATGGCTCATTTAGTAAAAACCCACGAAGTTGATGATCCTCTGCTGTGTGCACATCAGGTTTTAACATCTGCCATGTGCACATTAAGTTTTGAAACCTGCTGCATGCACATCAGGTTTTCACATTATGCCTTGTGCACATTAGCATTTATCCTTTGCTGTGTATACATCAAGTTTTAACATCTGCCATGTGCACATCAGGTTTTAACATCTGCCATTTGCACATTAGGTTTTAACATTCTGTATGCACATCAGGTTTTAACATCTGCTGTCCCTATTGGCAGGATCTTAACCCTTTACTACACAGTCCAAAGTTGTAATGACCTTGAGAAAGAAAGCTTTTGAAAACATTGTGGGTAAAGGAGAAAATGCTCGTGATGAGCATTTTCTCCTTTGCCCACAATGTTTTCTACAGTTTCAGAGACCAGAGACATATCTCATTATTTGAATTACATTTAGTGTGTTGTCTGCAAAAACTTTCATAATTGAGGCATCAAAAATTTGTCATCTGGAAAGGAGTTAGGTCACTGTTGGGACACTTGTAGTTTTCCAGTCAGTATTTACTCAGCAGTGATATTTTGTGATAATGTGCTACTTGTGTTTGATACGAGGGCCATAATAATTACATTTGTTATAAAATGTTACATATTTTTTTTATATATGTGCCATAATATTCTGATTTGTATTTACATAGATGAACTATTATGTGATAAACTGTTATTGAAGTAATGAATTATTATGTGATAAACTGTTATTGAAGCAGAGAACTGTCAAGATACCTGCACAAGTATGGCATTCTAAATCTCTACAGCTCACAGCTTTGGAAAACATTGCAGGAAAAGGAGCATTTGCTTGTTTCAAGCAACTGCTACTTTTCTCTCAATGGTCTTCTTACTTTTGAAAAATGGCTTTTTACACTCCATCAAAGTGCTGGTAACCAGCATTTTCTGCCCTTTCAAGGTCACTATAACATTCACTTGTCTTGTAAAGGTTTAATGGAAAGGAAATGATGTGGAAAACATAATGCGAAAAGGAGCAGTTGCTTGTAACAAGCAATTGCTCCTTTGCCCACAGTGTTTTAACCCTTTACCACACAATCCAGAGTTTTAACGACCCTGAGGAAAAAAGCCTTTGAAAACATCGTGGGAAAAGGAGAAAATGCTGGTAACCAGCATTTTCTCCTTTTCCAACAATGTTTTCTACGCTATCGATGACAAAAATCATCATTCTAGCAAGATTTAATTTGTTATCTGCAAATGCTTTCAATTTGGTCTAGCCCAAAATTTTGTCGTTTGGTAAAGAGTTAAAGAATTTTCAACAGCATAGGTGTAAAATAGGTACTAGTATCTGTACAGATGTTGGTTAACTGTTTACCAAACAACTGAAAATTTTAGACAAGTCCAAATTGAAAGCATTTTCAGATGTCAAAATAAATGTGTTTGAAAAATTGAAGTTTGTTTTAGAAAGGGAAGAAAACATTTTGGGAAAAGTAGAAAATGCTGGTTACCAGCATCTTCTCCTTTTCCCACAGTGTTTTCAGAAGGCCTCTTGCTCAGGGTCATTAAAAGTCAGGCTTGTTTGTTAAAGGGTTAAAGCTTAAATGTTCCATCATATTTCTACCTAAAGATGTCTTCCTCTAACCTGTGCCATTGATTCATTGTTTGCACTATGAAATTATGTTTCTGAGATGCCATAGCTTGTTGTTACACGATGATTTCAGCAATAGATATTAGGAAAACCTTTAAATCTATATTATTGTCCTTTTATTTTTTTAGCTCACCTGAGCATAAAGTGATCAAGATGACTTTTTGTGACTATGCTGTGTCCGCCATGTGTTGAGTGTTGTGCATCATATGTTGTGTAGGCATCAACAAGTACCTTGTCTGCACTTTAGAGGCCACATTTTTTGGTCGGAAGCCCTAGCCTAGCACTGGTGAAACCCAGGAAATACATGAATAGATGAGCTGTTGCCGTGGTATGACTGAAATAATGTTGAAAGCGGCGTAAAACACCATTCAATCAATCAATCAATCATTTTCGGTCTGATACTCATGAAACTTGGTAAGAATGTTTCTCTTAATTATATCTCGAAAAAGGATGAAAATTGGGTCATAGGGTCATAAATTATGTTACTGGGACAAATCTTAGAAAAACATTTTGTGCACACTAGAGGCCATATTTTCTGGCAGATACTCAAGAAACTTGCTCAGAATGTTTCACTTGATAATATCTCAGGGAAGTTTGAAATTGGGTCACATCAGGACAAAAACTTGGTTAATGGGACAGATCTTGGAAAACCATGTGTGCACTCTAGAGGCCATATTTTCAGTCTGATACTCATGAAACTTGGTCAGAATGTTTGTCTTGATGATATCTGGGACATGGATGAAATTTGCTTACCTTTGCTGAAAAGGTAGGTCACTGGGACAAATCTTAGAAAAATCTTGTGTGCACTCTAGAGGCCACAGTTTTGGTCTGATACTCATGAAACTTGGTCATATTCTTTGTCTTGATGATATTGAGTACAAGTTTGAAAAGTTGGTCATTTGGGATCAAAATGTAGGTCACTGGGACAAATCTTAGAAAAACTCTGTGTGCACTATAGTAGCCATATTTTCAGTGCAATACTCATAAAATATAGTCAGAATGTTGGTTTTGATCACACCTGAGACAAGTTTGAATTTTGGTTACACTGAGTCAAAAAGTAGGTCACTGGGACTAAGGAAAACCTTGTCTGTACTCTACTCTAGTCTGAAATTGGTTAGAATTTTTGTCCTTATGATATCTGGGACAAGTTTAATATTTGGTCACACTGGGTCAAAAAGTAGGTCACTGGGACAAATCTTGGAAAAACCTTGTGTGCATTTCACAGTAATATTTTCAGTCTGAGTCTCATGGAATTTGATCGGAATGTTGCTTGATGATATTTTGAACAAGTTTGAAACCGGTTCACATTGGATCTAAAAAGAGGTCGCTAACAATCGCATGTTTACATCATCACAAGCAGGATGTCCTTGACTTTATCAATCCTAGATAACTTTACTCATTTGAGCACTTTAGGGCCAATGGTTCTCTTGTTTAAGTCTTGCCACAAAATACAGCATCACATGACCTATACAAAATGGCTGCAAACTTCTATATATCAGGATTTTAGATGATTCGACAATTATGTCTTCCTGCAAAATGCTAAGGTTAGCTTTTTGAGCTTCTGGTACCAGAGGCTGAGGCACAAGGAGTGATATACAGGTTGTGATGAGTTGACCCCTTTTACAAGTTCTTGTATCCAGTATTGTCTGCACTTTCCATGATATTTTCTAACTTTACAAGGCATATCAATTTAGCCAGTTATTTTATCATCTGTAAAATGCTTTCGATTTTTACGACATTTTAACACAACCTGCCTCCTTCAAATGACAAATTTTCAAAAATGCAATGTACGAAATTTTAACTGCGGGTTCGAGCCTTACTTGAAGCGCTGAGTTTTTTTTAGGAGTGTCCTTAGGCAAGACAGAGCCCTAGCCTAGTACTTGTGAAACTCTGAACATTCATGAATATTTGAGCTGTTGCTGTGATATGACTAGAAAAATGTTGAAAGCGTAAAACACACTCAACCGACCGACGGACGGATCAATCAATCAATCAATCAATCCATTTCCATATTTGACACCAAGACTAAGGGTCAGTTATTATGATACTCTCCCATTCCACCATTTTTATACGCCCGAAGGGTCATATTATGTTATAGCCCCGGTCGTCCGTCCGTCCGTTAGCAATTTCTTGTGTGTGCAACTCCTCCTACAGTTTCCATCGGAATTATTTGAAACTTGCCACAATGAATCTCCACGATGTCTAGTTGTCCACCTGACTCTTAGAATTTGGATCGCTGTTTGCGTTCTAAAATTATCTGCCCTTGATTTCTGAAATAACCAACTTTTCACTTTGAATTTTTGTTCAGGCCATAACTTCCATACCATAAAAGGTCTCAACTTGAAACTACATACACTGATAGAACACATTATGGAGAAAAGCAGTGCACAAGAACCATGACCCTGCTGCTCGTGTTTTTTGAGTTATTGCCCTTTGATAATTTTCAGTTTGAATTTTTGTCCAGGCCATAACTTCCAAACTATAAAAGCTATTAACTTGGAACTTCATACACTGATAGAACACATTATGGAGAAGTGCAGTGCACATGAACCATAACTCTGCCACCTTTATTTTTTTAGTTATTGCCCTTTGTTAATTTTCAGTTTGAATTTTTGTCCAGGCCATAACTTCCAAACTTTAAAATCCATCATCTTGAAACTTCAAAGACTAATAGAACACATTATGAAGAAGTGCATTGCCCAAGAACCATAACTCTGCCATCCTTCTTTTTGAGTTATTGCCCTTTATTAGTTTTCACTTTGAATTTTCGTCTGGGCCATAATTTCTAAATTATAAAAGCTATGATCTTGAACCTTCAAAGACTGATAGAACACCTTGTGGAGAAGAGCAATTCACAAAAATTGTAACTGTGCCACCCTTATTTTTTTAGTTATTGCCCTTTAATATTTTTCACATTAGATTTTTGTTTGGGCCAGATCTTCCAAACTATAAAAGCTATCAACTTGAAACAATATACACTGATAGAACAGATTGTGGAGAAGTGCAGTAAACAAGAACCATAACTCTGTCACCCTAAATTTTGAGTAATTGCCCTTTAATAACATCATTTTGAATTTTTGTCCTGGCTACATCTTCCAAACTAGAAAAGCTATCAACTTGAAACTTCATACACTGACAGAACACATTATGGAGAAGTGTCATGCACAAGAACCATAACTCTAATACCCTTATTTTTTGAGTTATTGCCCTTTATTTATTTTTAAATTTTCACTTTGAATTTTTGTCTGGGCCATAACTTCCAAACTATAAAAGCTCTCAACTTGAAACTTCAAACACTGATAGCCGTAGAGGGTTAAATGCTTTTTTTTTCCTTCAATAAACTATTACAGACAATCAAGACTTACTTTCTTTATCATGGAGAATAACTACACTTCATTCACAGCCTATCCTTCATTTCAACTCATTTCACTGACAAGCCCCTTTGGGCGTATATGCGCCGCTCTGCGAAACTCTTGTTTCTAATCCTGTACAAAACGAAAAACTTGAAGGAGTGCCCGAGTTTTACTCTTTATCAGCCGACAGAATTTTGAACTTGTCCAAATTTAAAGTCTGCAAGACTGCAAATCAAAACTGGCTCAAGATTGGAAATTAAAACTGGCTCCAAAGGTGCTCGTTACATATATTTTCTCCTTTTCCTACAATGTTTTCAAAAACCTTCTTTCTCAGGGTCGTCAAAACACGCGATTGTGTGGTAAGGGGTTAAAGTGTAGGGAAAATGCGGCTGAAGTGTTAGGCTTTTGCCTTCGAAAATTTAGAAAACATTATGGGAAAAGGAGAAAGTGCCGCTAACCAAAATATCTGAGCCATACTCTGTGAAAAGGGGACTTAATGCATCTGTGAAAAGTATCCATCTAGGTCAGCCTTCGCAGTCCGCGCAGACTGACCTGAGCTGAAACTTTTCGCTAATGGTCGATTTTCTATATATCAAAGGACCAGTCTTATCATGATTAAGTTGGTTGTTAGACAAAATGGACTTTATTGATGTATGATCATCTTGCTTGGTATGATGTATCACGGAGATGCATTAAACCCACTTTTGCAAGAGCATGGCTCATTTTCTAAGTGTCGTTAAAATTTGGGATCGTAAGGTAAAATGCTAAAAGACTGAGAAAATATTTGATTTCCCCCTCCCCCCCCAAACTTTCCCTAAAGAGTACTTGAGTACTTGTAGTAAAAGAAAAGTTCTTTGGGGAGTCTGAATATTGACGAAGGTAAGAACAAGAAGAGCCTACAGGCAATTTTGTGATATTCTTATGTACTAGCTTTATGCAATAAAGACAATACATCTGAGTCCTCCCAAACATTGACAGAAACATGGCATGTCTAAATATAACAGTACTGACCACGTGGTTCAGTCATTCTTTTCGGCCGCGGAAGTTCGAAACATTATCTAGTAGAACTGGTGGCCAAGCCCCGGTAGCTCAGTCGGTAGTGTACAGGACTTTAGAACAAGAGGTTGCTGGTTCGATCCCCGGCTCGGCCAATTTCTTTCCGACGATTGATGACAGTCATTGCGACAGGATTCATACCTCTCTATGCGCTAATCATTGTTTCGACGATGGTTTGTGGGAAAGTAGCCAGTGACTTAGAAAGAATATTGTGAGCAGTGCTGGTAAAAGAAACCCAAGCAAGCATGAATAAGTGCACTGGCCGCTGCGATAAAACTGAAATAATGTTGCAAACAGCGTTAAACACCAGAACTGGTGCAGAACTCTGCATAAAAGGCATGGATACTTTGTGTTGTATCGGAATTATACATGATTTACAAAATTTATTTTTCATTTTGTTGGGGAACTACCGTAACATATAAAAATGATTCGAAAAGTAACCGATAGCCCATCATGGAGATAAGCCGTTAGGAAGATATTCATTTCGTACTCCATAATCCTCTCAAAAAGGTATATATAAGAGCCATATATAAGGGGGCTTAATGCATTTGCAAAAAGTATCGATTCATGTTAGCCTGCGCTGTCCGGGCAAGCTGACCTGGGCCGAAACTTTTCGCTTTTGGTCAATTTTCTGGATGTCAAAGGACCATTGTACCTCATGATTCAGTAGGTTTGTTATATAAGACGGATTTTAGGGATGCATACCACTATGATGACTTGCTTTGTATCATGCATCACGGAGATACATTAAGCCCCCTTTTGCCAGAGCACGGGTCATATATGAAAAATATAATGCTGTAAATAGTTACTGGATTGGAAGATTTTGAGGACATTTAGTTGATCTTTTCCCTCTCAAACTTTCTCGACAGATTACATGACTAAAAAAGAAATGGCTGACTATGAATATGGAAAAAATAAGAGGGAAAATGACCTAACAGCAATTTTATGATATCCTAATTTATTAGCTTGACGCAATAAACGGTGTTCTCCAGTGTCCTGTCAAAAATTAATCGACAGAAACATGGCATGTCTAAATATACCAACTGATCACGTAATTCAATCATACTTTTCGGCCGCGGAAATTCATAATGGAAATAGTGCTGTCTCCAAGTTCAAGGTTGCACATGCGCAGACGTAATCTTTTCTTTCCAGGCTAATCATAATAATACTGGTCACATGGTCCAGGGAACTAATCACCGCATAGCCTCCTGATCATCTGGTCTAGATAGCCAATCAGCGCAAAGCTTTATAGTCACATGATCGAGATAACCAATTAACGGACATGGTCATTCTTTTCGGCTGCAGCGTTTGAAACTGGAATAGGCACTCCCTTTTTTTCTCTGTGAAAAAAGTGAATTTTCATGTAACAGGAATTGAATACGGCTATTCCAGGTATGGATTATTTGAATTATTGAAATTATAAACAATTTACCAGGTTTATTTTTTGTTTTTCGACGTAAATTCTGTGTTGAAACGAATCCAAAGGCATTGGCTCAACGTCCGTCTTTGAGTTTGAAGCAGTCCTGTTTTCATTTAAAGTCTCTACCCGTTTCCCGTGTTCCCGTCGGGCTGATCTTGGTCTACCCTTATCGCAAAGACAAAAGACAATTTTAGCTTATGACAAGGAGAATTTGGGTTAGGCTGAGACAGCTTCTCACAGTCAGAACAACAGAGTGAACCCTGTCATGAACAGTTTTCGATTTTTCTTTTGTTAGTAAATTCCGCTTATGACATTTATAAACCCTTTGGCAGCTAAGTGGAACTCCAGGCTCTCTAACGGGCTGTGGAGACCAAGATCAGACTTCAAAGGACGTGCAGTCTGATCTTGAATCTACCCTGTTCAATACGATGATTCTTTTTACAGGGGAAATGAACTTGCTAGCTATCGACTGGAAGTTTTCATTGTATAATTCAGTCAATATGCGGAGGGAAAACGGTTTCGCTTCAAGACGAGTCCTTGTAAACAACCACTGCAAACACAAAGGTAAGATTTCTGTTTGGTATTAATCTTAAGTTTTTGTGATGCTTCGCCTACAATAAATCAGAAATTACTCCCCGCAGCCTGCACCATGCCATGCTAGTGAGTTCGAATACCAGTGTATTTTACCTGCCGAGCCCTGTAGGTCAGTCGGTAACTTACAGGCCTGGTACTGCAAGGGTCGTGAGATCCAGTATCAGTATTTTTTAACCAGTCCCCCCCCCCCCCACACCAGCTCATTTAGTATCCTTAAAGCTCAATTTTGCAGAGGTCTTGAAATTGAATCCCAGCTCATACTCTTTTCTAAGTCTGATAATAGTCATTGCAATAGGATAAGTTACTCTCTCTACTCTGGAAGATACTTTGACAATGTTCAAGTTGAAGAGCAGCCAGTGGCTCGATCATGTTGTGGGTAGCACTGGTAAACAAAACTCCAGGAATGAATGGAAAGTGAACTGGCCATCCTGATATGACTGAAATGCTATTCATGAGATTTGTTACCATCCCATTTCTAGGTGATTTTCAAGAAAGGAAAAGACCTTTTTTAAAATACAAGTTCAGCTGAAAAGTTTTGGTCTTTCTATGTTAAGTTTGTGCCAAAATTACATTGGTGTAAAAGTTGATGAAAAGTTTTGCCGAAATTGATTGATTCAGTCAGAAATTATGCTGCTAAATGTACTCAAATTTGTCCCAAGTGCAATGGTTTTAGTGTGACATTTTCAATGTATCATCAATTTCAAATACCTCCTGCAAAGCATATGTTCCATTATATCCTAAAAAAACCCTTGGGTGTCAAGCATCATTAAGTCACTCATAGTTTACAATGGAATTTAAATGCATTTTGTCCTGTTTACATGAACCTGTTCAAAGAAAACTATTTTATGCAAACAATGGAAATAGCCTAGTTTAACTTGCAGCAGTAATATTTCCCAAACTATATGCAGGAGACGTATAACAACGTAGACGTTGTAAATGACAAAACATAATGTCTTATGGTTAATTACCTGCCACCATACATTCTGAACTCTTGATATAACTTCAGAAAATAGGTGCCATAATCTTTTACCCGGATTTGTCGCAAGTACAAATTCTTTAGTTTTTGTTCCAACATAGGTAATAACTATGTCCTGTATACTTAGTTATTTTGTTTCATTTTTAGAATCAGCAAGTCAGGGCAAAACTATTGAACACTTTTGTAAACAACAAAATTTTGGACTCAATCAAACTGAAAGCATGTGCAGACAACAAAATAAATATAGCTCAAATGATGATCTCTGTCTCCAATAGTTTAGAAAACATTGTTGGAAAAGGAGAAAATGCTGGTTAGCAGCATTTTCTCCTTTTCCCACAATGTTTTCAAAAGCTATCTCTTTCAGGGTTGTTAAAATTCAGGACTGTTTGGTTAAAAAATTAAAGCAATCTTTGACATGTAGTGATGCATGGGCTACTAAAAACTTGGTTTGGGTAAGTTTGTTTAACTCTTTACCAAACCAAAAAACTTCAGACCTGTCTGAATTGAAGCATTTACAGACAACAAAATAAATGTGACTCAAAGGTTGAAATTTGTTTTGGGAAAGGCAGAAAACATTGTGAAAAAAGGAGGAAATGCTGGTTACCAGCATTTTCTCCTTTTCCCATGATGTCTTTCTTAGAGTTGTTAAAACTTGGAACTGTGTGGTAAAGAGTTAACCCTTTACCATATAATGCCGACTTTTAACAACCAGGAGGAAGAAGCCTTTTGAAAACATTGTGGGAAAAGGAGAAAATGCTGGTAAACAGCATTTTCTCCTTTTTCCACAATGCTTCCTACCCAGTCTAAAAAAAATTCATCCTTTGACCCACAGTGAAATTGTCATCTGCAACTGCTTTCACTTTGGACAAGTCTACATTTTTGTTGTCTGGTAAAGAGTTAAATGCTTCCAACCAGATCACTACCCTCCTCCACCCAATAGTCAGGTCTAATCCTAATTTGCTTACCACACACCAAATTTCTTCTCTTTTTTTGTTTGACATCTTTTTTTGACATCAGCACAGATTCCAAGGGACTGTGTTTGTCCCAAGTGCAATAAGATTTTAAAAAAATAGACAACTTTTAAAAAGCCCACTTCCACTGGAAATAATGTTTTGATTGAAAGGAATTTGTCAGGTGTGTCAAGAATGCCTTGAATTTTTATGAGCAATACTTTTTGCATAAATATTTGAAAGAGTCAAGAGAAAAAGAAAACTTCTGTTGGTAAAGAAAGCAATTTCAGCATTCAGTTTATCAAAAAAAAAAAGGCAAAAAAAGAATTATGCAGAAAGTATTCAAATCAATGGCACAGAATCATATCTTGATATATGTGTGGTAAAACAGTACCAAAATACTGACACTTAGCCCTTCAGGTGCTAAATAAATGAAACGAAAATGCCCAATAAGTAGTAAAAACTGAACTATTGCGGTTTCAAAGTTGATTTCACTGGAAAGAAAATACTGCATTTGACAGTGTAGATCAAAGATTAGACTGCACATTTTGTGCAAATGCACTCAGAGTCACACTTAGCAGCTTAAGGGTTAAAAAATATCTGAAACAAGTGTAGCTCTAGTTATATGGTCTATCCTATGTTCAGAGGGGAAAAAAAAGTCTTTCCGGAAACATGGAAATTACAAAAAAAAATGAGTAGTTTTGTACAGCAGATAACATTGATTCCCTACACTTTGATGCCTGAGAAAGAATTTGACATAGAAATGAGCCACACTCTGGCAAAAGGGGGCTTAATGCATCTCAGTAGTGCATTTTACCAATCAAGCTATCATCACATAATTATGGATCCATAATGGCCACTTTTTTGAACAACCGACTCAATCATTAGGTAGATAGGTCCTTTTATATACAGAAAATTGACCAGTAGTGAAAAGTTTCGGCCCAGGTCAGCCTGGAGTGTGCAGGCCGACCAGGATCAATATTTTTCGGAAATGCATTAAGCCCTCTTTTCACAGAACATAGCTCAAATCATTCAGCTTAAACGTCATCTAATTTTTTACCTCTATGTCGGAGTTTGACTTCCTTTTTTTTAATTGCCCTTCTTTCTTCTCTCTCTCTCTCTCCCCCCCTCTCTGTCTGTGTCTCAATTTCAACAGCTGGAAATAAAATCCACAGTAGATGTACCTTACTTTAATTTTCTTTAATCGTTAATTAACTGTTTGCCAAACTACAAAATTTTACCTTAAAAAAAGATGTTGCAGATGACAGCTAAATTGTGACTACAATAAAAGGATTTGTTTTTTGGAAGGGTAGAAAGCATAGCGCGAAAAGGAGAAAATTGCAGGTTACCAGCATTTTCTCAATACTGTCATAAGTCTTCATTCTCTCAGTGGTTAACAGTTGTTATTGTTTTGTAAAGGACTAAAGAACAATGGATGGCATAGATCCAAGATCAGGCTGCAATTCCTGTGCTGTCCAATCTTGATCTATACCTTTCGCCTATTGCACTGAGAGGGCTAATCACCATTGTACCTCTTTTCTGTAAAATTAGACAAAATGAACACAGATCAGATGCACCAAAAGGCGGCTTCTGATCTATGTCAGTATCATTTTCCCTTTGAAAACAAATATTTTGGCCATGCTCTGTCAATATCTGTTGGTAAATTTTCTGCATGTCAAAGGGCCATTTTACCCCTTGATTCAGTTGGTTGTTAGACAAAATGGATTTCATAGATCCATAATTATGTGATGACTTGCTTGGTAAAATGCTTCAAGGAAATGTCTGTCACTGCTGACCAATGTTTCGACGATGGTTATGTAGGAAATCAGCCAGTGGCTTGGAAAGAATATTGTGTAAAGTACTGGTAAAAGATACTCCAGGAAAGCATGGATAGGTGGACTGGCTGCTGCGATATATCTGAAATAATGCTGAAAAAACGTTTAACACCATACAATCAATCAAGCATTAAGGAAATGAATTAAACCACCTTTTGACAGGGCATGGCTCATTTGCCTGGAGCACGACCTATATTATACTGGCAGTGAAAGAAGTGGGTACTCTTGTAAAAGCATCATATCAACCCTTTACTAAACAATCCTGAGTTCTAACAACCCTAAGGAAGAAGCCTCTTGGAAACATTGTGGGAAAAGGAGAAAATGCTGGTAACCAGCATTTTCTCCTTTTCCCACAGTGTTTTCTACCCTTCCAAAGGTGAATTTTATCTTCGAGTAACAATTGTTTTGTTGTCTGCAAAAGCTTTCAATTTGGACAAGTCTAAAATTTTGTAGTTTGGTAAAGGGTTAAAATAATTTTATTTTGAAACAATAAGTTACAGGCTGATGCTGAACACAGAAACAAAACTTTGACGGAATCTGTGAGCCACAAAATCTGCAAGAATTCAACTGAGACAGAAATAGCATGAAGTCTGAAGAAATGGAAAATGCACAAGCAGGAAGTACATTTTAGTCCCGAAGCAGAAACTGTATGTTAAAAACAATGGTTAAAATGCAGAATTCATTCCTCAGTGACCTGGCTGCTGTAATTTGTTTTATTGATAAACCGTTTTGCACTAAATACAACTTAACCAATTTAACAAACAGTATAGGTACAGATCAGACTTTCACCTCCCTGAAGGTACAGATTTCATTTACTTGGCATTCTCATCCTTTCCCAAGCTATCATGTTTTTAACTTTTTACAACAGGACAAAGTTTTAGACCAAATTGAAAGAATTTGCAGATGACAATTTAAATGTGGCTGAAAAGAAGGAATTTGTCACTGATAGCATAGAAAACATTGTGGGAAAAGGAGAAAATTGCAGGTTATCAGCATGTCCTCCTTTTTCTACAATATTTCAAAAGGCTTCTTCCTCAGGGTCCTAAAAACTAGGAATTATGTGGTAAAGGTTAAAACATTCCTACAGAAGAAAACTGTTCAAAACAATAGGCCTACTGGAAAATGAGAAAATGCTGGAAACCAGCATTTTCCCCTTTTGCCACAATGAGTTCTACCATTTCATAAGCAAATGTCATCAATTGAGCCATATTCAGTATGACCCATACAATTGCTTTCAATTTTAGATAAGTCTTAAATTTTATCTTTTGGTAGAGAATTACATGATCCTGTGGGAAAAAAAGAGTTTTGGAAATCATTCTTGGAGAAAAGAGTAAATGCTAGTAACCCTACAATATTGCCACTATTTCAAAGACAAATACCATCATTTGAACCATATTTAACTGTTTGTCTGCCATGAATGAATTTAACTGAATGAGTATAAACTTTTGTCATAGATAAGGATTAATAAATACAATGTACAAGCTATTAGAATGTTTCCATATTGATGTTTTTAGTGTCAAAGGTTAAGCACTTAACCCCGTACCACACAATAAAATTTAAGACTGAGCCAATTCGAAAGCATTTGCAGATGACAAACCAAAATTGGTTCAAATTATGGGGTTTGTCTGTTACCAGTATTTTCTCCTTTACCCACAATGTTTTCAAAAGCCATCTTCCTCAAAATCATAAAAAATTTTGGATTGTGTGGTAAAACATTAACCCTCAAAGTGCCTTCACAATTGTAGTTGCCATTGCAGCCAATGTAGATCAAGATCAGACTGCACAAAACATGCAGTCTAATCTTTTATCTACACTTTCTGCTTTGCTGAGACAGTCCGGATAATAGCAACCTTCTTATTTACAATTACTTGGGCCTTATTCCCTGACTGTGAGTGTTAACCCTTTGCCACACAGTCCGGACTTTTAACAACCCTGAAAAAGAAGCCTTTTGAAAACATTGTGGGAAAAGGAGAAAATGCTAGTAACCAGCATTTTCTCCGTTTCCCACAATGTTTTCTACTCTTCCCAAAACAAATTTTAATTTTTGAGTCACATTTATTCTGTCGTCTGCAAATGCTTTCAATTTGGACCAGTCTAAAATTTTGTCGTTTGGTAAAGAGTTAAAATAGGTTTACCCGGCGCTCCAAGTGTTAACCTTTTACCCAATGACAAATTCTTGGACTGGCAATTAAGTGATATTCAAGTCATGGGATTTGTCTGGGAAAGGGGAGAAAATTTTGTGGGTATAGGAGAAAATGCTGGTTATTTAATATTTTCTCCTTTTCCCACAATATTTTGAAAAGGATTCTTGCTCAGGGTCACTTAATTTGGAATTGCTTGGTAATGTGTTACACTGTTGCTTTTGCATTCAGTGTAGATTTAGATCAGACTGCATGTTCTGTGCAGTCTGATGTTAATCTACAGTTATCGCTCTTTTGTTACATTTATACTCTGGTGTCGTCTTTTAGTTATTGAATACACCCCCACTTCCAATATTCCCTAAATAATGAGCGCATCAACAATAGATGTACATAGTTATATATTACTCAGTCAGACGGTTTCAGGTATTTAACCCTTTACCGCACAATGCCAACTTTTAACGACCCTGAGGAAGAAGCCTTTTTAAAACATTGTGGGAAAAGGTGAAAATGCTGGTATCCAGCATTTTCTCCATTTCCCACAATTTTTTCTACCTTATCAAAGAAAAAACGCATCATCTGAGCCACTTTGAAACTGTCTTTGGCAAATGCTTTCAATCTGGGCGAGTCTAAAATTTTGTTGTGTGGTAAAAGTTTAAACAAATAGGGTTTGATCGTAACTGTCCATTTGCATGATTTGAAGACGAATGAATTCTGCATAGATATACTGCAAACACTGAAACACAGTTGTGCTCTAAATTTCTGAGTCGTCCACAGTGAAGCATATGATGGATCACAAAATTCGAGATTTCGAGATCGAAAGCAGGAGCGTATTGTGTAGTCTTATACACTAAATTAGCCAGAATGACTTACTGAAACATTTAAAATGATATAATTTATTTCTATCGACGCATGGGTACTTTAAGCCTTAGGCTGCTATGCGCGACTCGAGGACTTTTTTGCAGAAAGTGCAGGTCAAGATCAGACTGCACAGAACGTGCAGTCTGATCTTGGATCTACACTATCCGATATGGAGATACTTTTCACCCAAAAAACAACTTTGAAATTGCAACATTTGGTTTTTTTTTGTTACGGCTTCAAAGTTTCATTGAACTCATTCAATAACAGGATAAGGGTCAACAAATACCTATTCTACCTTTCACTGGGACCCATTTGTTCAGTCTTTGTGGTATATCTATAGTGTTGTTATTTTCCAGTTCTCTTGCCGAAGAAAGTGTAATCAAACTTGATTCTCAGCTCCTGAAATCAGAGTCAGTTCGAGTCTGTAAAAGGCGGGTTCTTTTTTTTTTGTCTTTGATTAAATGGTTAACCCTTTACCTAATGACAAGATTTAGACTGGCCTACACTGAAAAGAAAGAAAGAAGAGGAAGGAAAAAACATGCAGATGACAAACAAAAATTTGGCTCATGTTTTCGTAATTGTTTTTGAAAGGAGGATATATTACCAGCTAGGTACCAGCATTTTCATCTCTTCCAACAATGCTTTCAAACAAGGCCGTCAAAACTGAATCGTCTGGTAAAGAGTTAAATGAAAATTTATAGCCAGTGGTAAACCTGGAATTATCGCGATATCAGAGTTCTCTTTTGCAAGAAAATCTGAGGTAATTTGTTACTGTAAATCAAAGATCAGACTGCACGTTCTGTGCAGTCTGATCTTGGTCTACACTGTCCAAAAAGGGCATTGAGCTGTGCCTTGGACCCCACTTGTTAACTCTCATAATATGAAGGACAGAAGCAGAATTTTTTCCTGACCGAGTAGATCAAGACCAGTCTAAACCGAACGAGCAATCTGATCTTGGATCTGCACTGTCCAATACCTTGAGCTGATCTGGTGAAACCGGCCTTGAAATTACGATTGAGCCATGCTCTGTTAAAAGGTGGCTTAATGCACCTCCGTGATACATCAAACCAAGACAAATATTACATAATTAGGATCCATAAAATCCATTATGTCTGACAACTGACCACCCTCGTTAACCCAGGTGTGAAATATTTCCATTCATGAATGTAGTTTACGGAATACATTGGAACTCGGTCAACAAGGATGACAACTGACTATCATAAGGTACACACATCCTATGAAACACAGAAAATTGACCAATAGCGAAAAGTTTCAGCCCAGGTCAGCCTGCGCGGAATGCGCAGGCTGACCTGTGTCGATACTTTTCGCAGATGCATTAAGTCCCCTTTTCACAGAACATGGCTCTCTCTTTTTTTTCCGTTTCACTGAGAATATTAGTCAATTTCATTTATTCAGCTTTCGATGGTCTAGGTTCCCATGATTACCATTTGAAACACGTCAGAGTTCAGATCTCAAAGGTCAATTGTACTCGTACATATAGGGAAAACATTGTGTAAAAAATAAAACGTCCATATTGAACAGTTAGAAAGTTGCCTCAATGTTCTTTTTAAAGATTTTTTCTACACAAAAATACGTCAAAGAGGGTAACTAGGAGGTTGATTTCCGTTTGGTGACACTTCCGACGGCATATTTTGTTGAGCCAATCCCATGCACCTGTTGTTTTGACTCCCTTAACAACCCGACGACTATTAATCCTTATGCTGCACAGCACGACTCAAAGACCTTTTGCTGACAGCGTATACAGATCAAGATCAGACTGCACAAAACGTTCAGTCTGATCTTGGATCTGAAATGTCCGATAAGGAGATATTTTACCCCTACAAATACCTTTGAAACAGCAACATTTGGTTTTTACTATAGACTTGAAAGCTTCATTTAAAACCCTTAACCACACAATTCCGACTTTTAACGACCCTGAAGAAAAAGGCTTTTGAAAACATTGTGGGAAAAGGAGAAAATGCTGGTATCCAGCATTGTTTTCTACCCTTCCCAAAACAAATCTCAATTTTTGAGCCAAATTTGATTTGTCGTCAGCAGATGCTTTCAGTTTGGACTAGTCCAAAATTTTGTCATTTGGCAAGGAGTTAACTTATTTTGCGGGACCCTCTGCCAAACAATCCCGTATTTTAACGACCGTGAAGAAGAAAGCTTTTGAAAACATTGTGGGAAAAGGAGAAATATCCAAGATTATTTCTTTCTAACTCTCTACCAAACAATCTCGCGTTTTAACTACCTTGAATAAGAAGGAAAAAAAAAACCATTTTGGGAAAAGGAGAAAACGCGCATAACCAGGATTTTCTCCTTCGCTTTGCAGCCTCGGTCTTTTAAGGACAAATCCTAGTATTGGAATTTAGCCATGCTCTGTGAAAAGGGGTTTAATGTACCTTTGAAAGGTATCGACTCAAGTCAGCCTGCGCGGACTACTCAAGTCACCCTGCGCAGTCCGCGCAGGCTGACCCTGGGCTAAAACTTTTTGTTATTGGTCAATTTTCTGTATGACCAAGGACCAGTCTACCTTTAACTCTTTACCAAACGACAAAATTTTAGACTGGTCCAAATTGAAAGCATTTGCAGACGACAAAATAAATGTGACTCTGAAGTTGAAATTTGTTTTGGGATGGGAAGAAAACATTGTGGGAAAAGGAGAAAATGCTGGTTTCCAGCATTTTCTCCTTTTCCCACAATGTTTTCAAAAGGCTACAGTGTAAGCCCTCGACCGAACGAGTGCTTGTTATAACGACCTTAATGAAAATGCCTTTTGAAACATGGAGGGAAAAGAGACAATGCTGCTTTCAAAGACAAATTAGTTCGTCACATTCATTTTGACATTTGTATATATTTATGCTTTTAACCCTTTACCAAACAATCACATGTTTTAACGTCCGAGGCTTTTGTAAACATTGTATGTAAAGGAGAAACTGCTTGTAGCCAGCATTTTCTCCTTTTCCCACAATATTTCTACCGTTTCTAAGAACTGTGTCATCGTTTGAGACATATATAATTTGTCGTCTGCAAATTCGTTCATTTTGGACGAATCCAAAATGTTGCCGTTTGGTAAAGAGTTAACTCACAAGCTGTCGAAACAAATCTGCGGCTGATGACATTACTTTACTACATGGAAAATAATAGATTCGTCCATGTTGAAGGAATCTACAGACGACACTTCAAATGTTTTTCAAAAAGATAGTGTTTGTCCTTGAACAGGTAGAAGACATTGTGGAAAAAGGAGAAAATGCTGATTACCAGCATTGTCTCCTTTTCCCACCATGTTTTCAAAGGTCATCTTCTTTTGGGTAGTTAAAACCCAGCATTTTCTCCTTTTCCCACCATGTTTTCAGTAATCCTCTTCTTTTGGGTCGTTAAAACTCGGTATTTCTTTGGTAAAGGGTTAAAAAGGGCTTTGTATGGTATGGAAAATCAACTCAGCTTATAATAGCATACACTGATAAACGTAGCCTTGATTCCAGTCCGATCATTGTTTCCTTTGTTATATTCGGACGTTACTCTGTCAAAAATGACAAAATAACGCCCGAATATAAAAAATAGGGGGAAAAAAATGATCGGACTGGAAACCAGACTAGAATAAACGAGGCAAAGGGATAAAGTGCGGGGTACGAACAATTTCTCCTCTGCCATAGTGTTTTTTTTTTCAACAATGTTTTGTTGAAAGACGCAAAAAGCCATTTACAGATAGAAATGGTTCATTCTATGTTTAGCTAGTACATATATTACCGGTAAATGCTGAAGAAATGACATCCAACAATAAAAGATCTGCTCAAAATGTCAAAAGACGAAATTCAACCATGCTGCTTAGCGCGACCTGATGCGCTTTTACGGACAGCATAGATCAAATTAGACTGCACAGAACGTGCAGTCTGATTTTGGATCTACTCTATCCGATACATCGAGATCATTTCCGCGGAAGAAATTTTGAAGTCGCAATGATTTTTTTTTTTAAATATCGGCTTTAAATTTTCATCACATTTATTGAATAGTTAATACACTAAGTGTCCAAAATTGAGCTCCCAAAATCAAAAACGACGACGTTATCGGAAGATAGACAAGTTTCATTTATCACAATATTTTAGAAAAATTGCAACTGCACGTGTAACAAACTTGTATTTCAACCCTTTTAGCGCTGACAAATGAAATAGACCTTTTCAATTCAAGATTGATTGATTGTATGGTGTTTAACGCTGTTTTCAACATTATTTCAGTTATATCATGGCAGCCAGTGCACCTATCCATGCTTTCCTGGCGTTTCTTTTACCAGTACTCCGCACAATATTCTTTCCAAGCCACTGGCTGCTTTCCCACATGATCATCGTCGAAACAATGGTCAGCGGTGAGAGAGGAATGAATCCTGTCGCAATGACTATCATCAATCCTCGGAAAGAAATTGGCCAAGCCGGAGATCGAACCAGCGACCTCCTGTTCTCAATTCCTGTACGCTACCGACTGAGCTAAGGGGGCTTGGCTTTTCAACTCAAGAAAACAGCTTATATGATTGTTATTCCAACGTTGTTTTGGTCAGAGCATTTTTCTAATGTAGTATGCAGCGTAGATTCATAATCAGACTACGTCTTCTGTGCAGTCTGATATTGATCTATACCCGCAAAAGCAACATAAATTTCGATTGGCTTTCTTCGGGTTAAAAGGGTAAAGGTACAATGAAACGAGACTTAGTTTTTTCAATAGTGTATTGACCATTTAAGGTGCTGAATAATAGCCTTAAGGCAATTCTCAGGACAGTGCAGATCAAGACTAGACTGTACCTAAATGCTGACAGTGTCAATTGATCAAGATCAGCCTGAGCATAGAGTGCAGTCTGATGTTTGATTCACCGTACACTTGTCAAAATGACCTGGAATTTTCTGCCCCAAATAGCTTTTCGAGTACATGTACAATTTCGTTTATAATGAAAGCGTTACTAACCCTTATCCTGCTAAGTAAGTTAAATAAAACCTTCGAGCCGAATAATGTTATTTCAAACTCATGTTTTGGAGAAAATTATCTCCATATCGGACAGTGTAGATTCAAGATCAGACTGCACGTTCTGTGCAGTCTGATCTTGGTCTGCACTGTCCGCCAAAGGTCAGTGAGTCGCGCTTAGTAGCTTACGGGCTAATAGGGACTAGATATTTTATCCGGTCATGCGCTGCTACTTTATGGACGAAGATAATCCAGTATATGTGTGGAGCCTAATCTTATTCTACACGTTACTCAACTCGATTAAGCTTTTTTTCTCACGAGTGTTAATGAGCTTGTACTTCAGTGAGTATTCTTCAGAAGATTCTGAAGATAATTAACTTTCTAGAGAAGTTCCTAACTTTCTCCAAACTGTTTACTGCGTGATATACCAGGGCTTCCTTTCACTAAACTGCGTATGCACGAAACTTGCGTACGTAGTTTAGGTAAGCAAGCGTCAAGTCCGAAAACGACTTTAACTAAACTGCGTAACTTAACGATTTGAGTAAATATTTGCATAACTTTACACCAGCTCATAGTTTTGGGGTAAAGCAAGGATTGTAAGTGTGTGTATATGCATTCCCAAGTATTTTGCGTAAATTTACGCAGTTTATTGAAACGCAGCTCGGGTACTTACTATAAAATTTCTGAAAAATAGTGTTCGTGCGATAAGCTAAGTCTGCTGGTTTGCAATGACTGGTACAATGCTTCAGATAAATAACGAAGAAAAAGATCAAGTAGCAAAAACATAAGATTGTTGGTAGACACGTGTAGGCTACAAGTGTAATATGGTTAAATTAGTATGTAACCCTATTCTGTCCTTTCTCGCTCCCCAAATCTTAAATTTGTCGACAAAAATCAAATGCTTGAATTTCGCAACGTTAGTTTATGGCATTAAAAATCTATCACGTAAATCTGGAGGGGAAAAAATGAGACCTCTATAATTTGAGCCATGCCCTGTGAAAAGGGGGCTTAATGCATCTGTAAAAAGTATCGAACCGTGTCAGCCTGCGCGGACTGGGTTAGGGTCGCTGACATGTTGAAACATTTTTGCTATTTGTAAACTTTCTGCATGTCAAAGGACCAGTTTACCCCATAATTTTGTCAGTTGTTAGACAAAGTGGATTTTACGGATCCATAATTACGTGATGATTTGCTTGGTATTATACATGTACAGCTCGGAGATGCATTAAGCCTCCTTTTCCCAGAGTATGGCTCATCTATAATATCAGCACTTTATACGATAAATTTATCATGGCACCGTTTATAGTCTTTAGAATAAGTAAGCTTACAGTTCAATCACTTGATTCCTGGCGTAATTAATTATGTGCATGCCTGTTTCACATTTTGTCATTTTTTTACTGTTAGTTTTCATTGTTTGCACGTGATAGATTTTCAGCAAGAAATTCTGGTTGAAGCGGGGGCCCTGTAACGAAAGGTAAGTGGAAATAGCCATTTTTTACCCATTTACTAATCAATCCTGTGTTTCAACAATCCTGAGAAAGATGTCTTTGTAATACATTGTGGGAAAAGGGGAAATACTACTCGCTGGATTTTCCCCATTTCTCCTTAGCGTGTCTTACATTTCAAAGACAATTCTATCATTTGAGTATCATTTAAATTGTCGTCTGCAACTGCTTTGGTTTGGAGACGTCTGAAATTCTGTCGTCTGCTTAAGAATTTAATCACAATGGTCTTAGATAACGAAAATGGTTTTTGTATGTGGGTTGGGGTCGGAGGGTATAAGATAGATATAAAAGGGCTTTGTGACAAAGGGGGGTAAATTATTTCCAGCCAAAACCTTGTTTACCCTTTACACACAATCCCGACTTTTAACGATCCTGAAGAAAAGAGATTTTGAAAACGTTGTTAGAAAAGGAGAAAATGCTGTTAACCAGCACTTTGTCCTTTTCCAACAATGTTTTCTACCCTTCACAAAACAAATTTCAATTTTTAGGTTACGTTTATTTTGTCGTCTGCAGTTGCTTTCAATTTGGACTAGTCTAGAATTTTGTCTTTTGGTAAAGAGTTAACCCTTTCCCAAACAACAAAAATTCAAATCAATCGCCGACGAAAACGTAAATATGAATCAAACATTGAAATTTGTCTATTGAGCGGTAGAAAACCTTGTGAGAAAAAGAGACAATGCTTTCAAAAGCCTTGTTTAGGGAATTTTAGACTGGGGATTGTTTGTTAACCCTTTGCCAGACAATAGCGAGTTCTAACGACCATAACAAAAATTGTTTTTTGAAAACATAGCGGGAAAAGGAGAAAATGCTTGTAACCAGCATTCTATGTAACAAATTCCATTACTTTAGGAACATTTAAATCGTCGTCTGCAACTGCTTTGAATTTGGACAAGTACAAACTTTTGTCATTTGGTAAAGAGTTAACACGTTACCAAACAATCCAGAGTTTCAACGACCCTGAGGATGAAGGCTTTTGAAAGCATTGTAGGAAAAGGAGAACATGCTGGTAACCAGCATTTTCTCCTTTTCTCACAATGTTTTCTACACTTCCAAAGAGAAATTTCAGTATTTGAGTCACAGTTATTTTGTCGTCTGCATATTATTTCAATTTGGACTAGTCCACGATTTTGTCGTTTGGTATAGAGTTAAAGAGTTCAGAATATGAATTTCTTGCTCACCTGTGCAGAAAAAAGTGCTGAATGTGAGCTTTTGTGATTGCACTGTGTTCGGCGTATAAGAGTTTCAGATCAGTTTAAAAAATGGAACTGACCTAAATAAATAGAACTAAGTTTTTTCTCCCCCTCCCCCCCCCCCGCCCCCCCCCCCCCCCGAATTCTTTAAATGTTATAGAGAATAGAAAAATAAAAAGCTATGGAGCCCAACTGGTTGAGTACGTCGTTCGAACGTCAACAGTAACCTTGTCTGTACTCTAGGACTACATATCCTGGCTAATACCAATAATATAGGCCATGCTCTGTGAAAAATGTGTTCAAATGTATCTCCGTGATGCATTACACCAGGCAAGTCATCACATAATTGTGGATTTTGTCCTAGTTTTGTTTAACAACTGACTGAATCTTGTGGTATAATGGTCCTTTGACATGCAGAAAATTTAAAGTAGCAAAACTTGTCGACCCATATCAGACTGCGCGGATTTGCGCAGGAATAAATGCTGGTTACCAGCATGTTCACAGAACATGACTGTCGTGAAGTTTTTTTCTAGATGTTTGTCTCGACGATTTTTCGCACGAGTTTGAAATGGGTCACGTCGGGTCAAAAAGTAGGTCGGTGCCGTGGACAAATCCTAGAAAAACCTCGTGTATACTGTACCAAAGGCGACCTTTTTAATCCAGTACTCCTGGAAAGTTGGTCAGAATGTTTTGCTTGAAGATATTTTAAAGGACTATGAAAGCAAGTAATCGAAAAGTAAATCTCTGGGACATATCTTAGAAAAGCATTGTGTTTACTCTTGAATGCGCATATTCAGTCCAGTGCTCCTGAAAGTTGATAAGAATGTTTGTCCTGATAATTATGACGCCAGGTCAAATGTCTCTGGGACAAACTTTAGATAAACCTTGTGTACACTTTAGAGGCCACATTTTCAGTCAATTACTCATGTAATTTGGCAGGGTTGTTGTCTTGACGGTATTTCGGAGGATCACGGAAGTAGGTCACTTTGAGTTAAAAGGTTTTTTCAAATGTACAAATCCTAGAAAAACCTTGTGTAAATTCTAGAGGCAAGATAAGTGCCATACCCATGAAACTTAGTCATGGTTTTTGCCTTGATGATATCTCGGATGGGGGCAAATATTGATCGCCTCAAAGCATAAGGCAGGTCAGAAGGGCTAATCTTGGAGAAACTTTGTGTGCACGCTACAGGCCCTATTTTCAGCCCAGTTCTTATGAAACTTCTTGAGGATGTTTGTCTAGATGATAACTTCTAGAGGCCCACATTTTCAATCCAGTGTTTATGAAAGTTGGCCAGAATCTTTGTCACAATGATATTTGAGAAGTTTTAAACTGGTCAAAAGGGAGGTCACAACCTTGCGGGCATTGTTAAGGCCACCTTTTCAGTCTAATATTCATAAAGTTTGGTTTGAAAGTATGAATTTGTAGTTTGATTTGAAGCCCCAAACAGACCGAAAAGCCATGTTAGAGCAATACTGATAAGGAAAGGAGATTATTCCTCATTTAAATATATCAAAACCATTCATTAGTAAATGATTATAGTGCTGCATTATATTTTGTGCTTTTAAGTATTACTGGTGTACCTGACACAAATGAAACATACTGGACTGATCATGAAATTCCACCTTTTCATACAAAATTAGCAAATTGCGCTGAACATTAATACGCACGGTCAATTTCAATGCTGTATCAGCTATTTACACTTAGATTACCGAATAAATTAAAGTTCTCATTTATGATTTTAATAAACTCGTTTGATAAAAACGATAATTCATAAACACTCATGCAAGATTTTCTATATCATTATAATACAGTAACTACACTTCGCTTCGTATAATTCTCTCAACAATACACAGGCTCAGGTGAGCGATTCAGGGACACTTTTGTTGTATTGAGTGAAAATTTAATCGTTTAATACAGTAAACGTGAAAAGGGTAAAGTTAGCCGCTGGAAGAGGTTGCATTTGTTTTGATACAGATTTTCGTATGTGTGTGGGTGTGTTGATGTGAGTGTGGGTGTGTGGATGAGAGAGAGAGAGAGAGACATCCTATGTCAAGGAATCCTTGACGCACTGTTAGGAAAGAATCGTGGTGATGCAGCTTTCTTTTGTAATTGATCATATATGAAAGGGGACCATGTTCATGGAAATAAACAAGTTTACGATCCAGTTTTACGCGACATTGTCGGAAGAGGATACAATGTTGATTTCATTCCCCCTTTCCACCAATCTTTGGCACCTTTCCACTAACGTTGAATTTATCGTCCTCAACATGTACTATTATGGAAGAATCGGAACATTTGTTGCTAGGGTTCAAATAGATTGACGATGTTTGAAGCAATCTCGGAGACACAGAAAGTGCAAAGTGGATTTGGATTGCTGTTGAATGATTTCGGTAGTCAAACCTCAAAATAAGGTGCAAATTTTGGCAAAGTTAATAAAGAGTTAAAATGAATTAAAGAAATGGAGCTGATCTGAATATAGAACGAATTCTTTAAATGTTATAGAGAGCAGAAAAAAAGCTATGGAGCCCAACTGGTTGAGTTTAAAGGAATTGTGGTTTTATTTATTTATTTCTTGGATGATGAAGATGATGATCATTGTGGTGGTGATCTGATGTTGCCAATGGTGGTGGTAAATTTATTGCTGGAGAGAGATTTGGTTTGTTTGGTGCATTAAAGACGTCTTCAATATTATTTCAGTTATATCGCATTGGTCAATGCACCTATCAATGCTTTCTTGAAGTTCTTTTACCAGAACTACAAAACATTCTTCCCAAGCCACTGGCCGCTTTCGTCGAAAGAATGAACTGTCGGAATGACTATAATCTATCCTTTGAAAGCAATTGGCCCAGCTGGGGAATCGAACCAGCAACCCACTGGTCTCAAGCCACGTTCATTACCGACTGAGCAAGCTGGCACGGCAAGGTTGTTTAAGACAGAGAGACTCAGAGAGAAAGAGAGAGAGAGAGAGAGAGATTATCTCACGTAGACCCATTACTTATTCTTGATGAGTTGTAGTTTCGGACAAGAACGTTTTTCTTGATAATGACGGAAGAGCAAAATGTATGTACCATGGTAGATTTTTAACTCTTTACCATACGGCAAAATGTAAGGTTTGTCCAAATTAAAAGCATTCGCAGACCACAACTTAAATGTGGCTCAAATGGGGGAAAGGTGTGTGAGAAAGGGTAGAAAATATCGTGGCAAAAGGAAAAATTGCTGGTTACCAGCAATTTCTCATTTTACCACAATATTTTCAAAAGCCCTCTTCTTCAGGGTCGTTAAAACTCGGGATTATGTGGTAAAGAGATAAGGGCGTGTGTTAAAAAGTATGCAGAAGTTAACTGTAATGGCTTTGACATTTTCTGTTAAGTTGTGGACCGAGTTAAAATCTTAAAAAGTATGTTGAGGGATAACTAGTATTTAAAAAAAATATGTACATTAGTCTTTTACCAGTGTGATTTACCCTCTGCGCTAGAGACCGAACCCACAGTCCTTCAGGTCCTATCCTAAGCCCGTAGGATCTTCCCTTAGCGCCTGAAACAGTGATGCACTCTTTGCGTAAGATCTAACCATAGCCCTGTTCCCCATTAAAAAATCAACCCTTGTCGGCTGTTAGTTAGCTTGCACATAGAATCGGTGCACGACATTTGCTGGAAAGGGTGTTTCGTCGAAATTCATGTATGTTTTAAAATACCGATTGCTAAATTTCTAGATTTATTTCATGAAAAGCTTTGTCTGGGACGAAGATTTGAGCCACAATTCGTCTTGGTTAGGGTATGGGCCAGGGCTAGGGATCATTTTCGACGAACCTGGTTCTCGACGAAATGTCGCGGATCCACATAGAATGTAGTCTCAATATCAGGGAAACACGCTCTGTCCCACAAACTGTAACAATACAAGGATTACCTCTTATCCGTAAGACAATGATCATCGATGGGAGAGAAATGAATCTTTTCGAAATGACTGTCACCAAATTAAAATAACACCAGCGGCCAAAAGTAAACAAAAAGAATTCTAATACCAGATAAAAAGTAAACAAAAGGTAGAGCAGCCTGGCAACTTTTGACCTAATTTCAAAATGAGCCATTGACAAACACGTGGAACGCATTTACAATAACAGTTTGTCCACTTTACAATAATTTCATACTTTTAAATGGCATGATTCAAATTTGAATGCATTTACCACCCTCATCCGCTTATTTCCTTATTTCTTTGATTCTCTTTATTTCTTTTATTCATTGGGCTGTACTCTTAGTCCATGAGATGTACTATTCCCCTGAACAGCGTTATTTATACGAATCTTTTCTTTTTAATAACCTCAATATGAATTATCATAATTCGGCCCTGTGTATCTGTCTTTCCGTAAGATGTCCATGTACCCTCCGTCCATGAAACGTAAATGGAGGCATAGAATCTGGTCTTTTCTTTGATTTCAATTAAATGCCGTTAGCTCGTACCCCCAGTTTGTTCGATTAAGATTTAGTATGTCAGGTTAACCAAAGTTCACATAATATGATCAACTTAATTAATTGTAACGATAATGCATTAACGCTCACGTAAGATTCTTCGTATCATGATTTTATGGCAACTTCGTTTAATTCTTTCAAAGATTCGCAGGCTCTAGTCAGGGATTCAGGGCCATGGCCTTATTGTGACATGTTTTGTTTGTATGTTGTTTCACGCCATTTTCAACTTTATTTCAATTATATGAGGGAGACCAGTGAATCTATCCATGCCTTTCCGGATTTCTTAAATCAATTCTCTTCACACTATTCCAGCCACTGGCTGCTTTCTCACAAAACCATCGTCGAAACTATGAAGAGAACTGAGAGATAGAAAAGAATCCTGTCGCAATAATTATCATCAATCATCGTAAAGATATTTGTCTGGGGTTGGAACCAGCAACGCCCTAGTCTCAAGTTCTGCTAGTTTCCGACTGAGCTATGGAACTCGGCATTGAACTATTGAGTTTACTATAGTAAACGCCGAATGGGTAAAGATAGCAGCTGAAATAGAATGAATTTGTTTTAAGACATATTTTCAAGTGTTCACGTTTACAAATTTATGAAAGTTATATTCGAGGCCCATGTTTGCTGGACCTTAGAGAGGAAGACATCTTAGTACATTGTTAAAAAATAAAGAAAATACTTGTTAATTTATCGTCCTCAATGTAATATACATGTATTAGGGAGAATCTAAACATTTCTTACCTAATTCAAGCGCATTGAAAGAGTTCCAGTTTGTAACGGAGACACAGCAAGTTGAGAGAGTATTTTTTGTTTGCTGTTCAGTGATTTCAGAAAAGAGTCAAACCTTAAAATGAGATGATTTCGGATGTTGTGGAAGACTTAGAGATCAATGAAAGAAATGGAACTAATCTGAATGTAGATTTTTTTTTAAATTCTGCCGTGGAGTTATTGGTAACGATGATGGTCGTGCTGATTGTGGATTTTTTTTTATGTAGAAGGACTTGTTTGTTTGATTAGTGTTTTCACGCCGAGTTCAATATTGTTTATGTTTTATCGCACTGAACAACGCTTTATTAAAGTTTTTTTTTTAGTACTTTGCACATTATCTTTCCAAATCCACTGACTGGTTTCCCACATAAGTCGAAACATTGATCAACTATGAAAAAAGAATGACTCCTATCACTATGAACATCAATAATCCTGAAAAGAAATTGGAACAGCTGCGGAATCGAATCATCCACCGCTGAATTGAAAGCGGAAAGTACTGACTGCGTCATCGGGTCAGCGATTTTGGAAGAGAGAGAGAGAGAGAGGAGGGGGGCAAGGTATCATTAACGCATTGTAAGTCTTTAAAGAAATATAAAAAGCAGCTGCAGTGAATTGTGTTAATGAAGTTTACTTTTAAAATAGATCGGATCTTAAAGGGAGCCACATTTACGTAAACGAAGACATGTTCGTGAATCATGTACAAAGTTAATGCGTTGTAAAGCTATGTGGTCATTGATTGGATGATAATGATGATGATTGTGTTGGTAGTCGTTGTAGTGGTGGAGTCGTTGTTGATGATGATGATGATGGTGGTGCTGATTGTCGATTTGTTGATGGAGATATATTTGTTGGTTTTCATGTTGTTTTCGTGTTGTTTTAACGCCGACTTCAACATCATTTGAGTTATATCGCATATAATCATGCTATACTGGAGTTTGTTTTCCAGTATAGTGCACGACTTCAACGCCGACTTCAACAAAATTAGAGTTGCCATGGTCCTTAAAGAGGAAGCATTTTGAAAACATTGTTAAAAAGGGAGAAAATGCTGGTTAATTTATCAACTTCAATGTAATTTATTAGGGAGAATTGAACCATTTCTTATCTAGTTCCAACGTATTGACGACGGACGAGTGAGTTTCAGTTTATAAAGGAGACACAGGAATTTGAATCTGTATTTTGGATTGCTGTTCAATTGTTTCAGGAATAAGTTTAACCTCAAATTTAGATGCAAATTTTGGATTTTTGAAAATGCAGCAGCTGCTGCTGCTGATGATGATGATATATTGCTGGTGATGATGATATGTTGCTGGTGATGATGATAATGACGATCATGATGATGGTGTGATTGTTGTGATGGTGATAATGGTGATGATGCTGATTGTGAATTTGGTGGTGGAGAGATTTATTTCTTTGTGTGGTGCTTTAACGCGGTCTTCAACCTTATTTCAGTTATATCTCGGTGGACAGAGCACATATCCATGGTTTCTTGGGTTTTTCTTTTATCAGTGCTTTTCACATCATTCCAAGCCAATGGCTGCTATTCTACATAACTCTCGTGGAAACAATCATCAGCGGTCAGAGACTTAATTCAATCTTGTAGCAATAACTGTCATCAAATATCGAACAGAAATTGGAACAGCTGGGGAATCGAACCTACGACCTTTCTAGTTTAAAGGTTCCTACGTTACCAACTATGGAACCGGGCTTGCCAATGTCTTGTGTAGAGAGAGAGAGAGAGAGAGAGAGCACGTTCAATGATTTTGGAAAAGAATCAAATCTCATATTAATCAAGATGAAAATTTCAGAAACCCTGATAAAAAGCTTTAAAAAACAGAATTTATTTGAATGTGGAACAAAGCTTTTATTTCTGATGTCTTTAAAGAATTTTAGAATTAAACAAAAAGTTGTAAGCCAAATTGTTTGAGTTCATTTTGACGCTATTTAATCATTGCTGATACAATGATGATGATGATGATGATAAAGAAGTGGTAGTGGAGAAAGATTTCTTAGTAAGTGTGGTTTTTAATGCCGTTTGTACTAAATATCAGGTATATAGCGAGGCCAGTGCACCTATCTGAACTTTCTTGGAGTTTGCTTTACCACTGTTACGCACAATGTTCAGTCCTCCGAAGGTTTTAACTGCTTTTCAACAAAACTATCGTTGAAACAATAAACATTCTTGAGTGTAGAATGAATCCTGTTGCAATGACTATCGTCAAACCTAGGACATGGATAATCATAGCTGCTGGATCGAACCTACGCCCACCTTTGTTTCAAGCCATGTACGTTACCGACTAAGTAGACGGGCAAGGCATTCTGGTTGGGGGAAGAGAGAGAGAGAGAGAGAGTACATAGAGCATTTAATTTTGACTTTTTTACTTTATTCCTCAAGGGTTGTAATGTTGGGCAAAAAATGCAGTTTTGTAAAATGTGATGATTGAAAAGCGAAATGTTTATTCTAGGGAAGATTTTAATGTTCATGTGTTAAGATGTGTGCAAATGTTAATTTCAAGGGCCTAGATATTCTCTGCAAAGTGGTAGATTCAGTGATATATTTTCTAAAGTATGTGGAAGGAGATAACTAGTTTCTTTTACCAGTACTTTGCACATGTTGCAAAAGCTGTCATCAAACCTCGGACAGATATTGGCATAGCTATTGGGTCGAATCTTGGTTTCAAGCCGTGTAATTTACCGACTGAGCATACGAGCAAGGTATTCTGGAGGAGAGAGAGAGAGAGGGGGTATTCTATTTTGACATGTTTAATTTATTCCTAAAGGTTGTAGGGAAGAACCAAGACCTGGAATTTTCCTCAGGAATAATTAGGGAAAAGTGAAATGTATTTTCCAAGGGAGACGTTTATGTGCATATATTAAGAAGGCTGCAAAAGTTAATTTACAGGAGCTTGATATTTTCTGCAAAAATATGGATTCAGGGAAACATTTAATAAAGTAATAAAATATGTGGAAGAAGATAATTAGTTTCTTTTACCAGTACTTCGCACAATATTGTTTCCAAGACACTGGCTGCTTTTTCCACATAACTTTGTTGAAAAAAAAAAATTATCAGCGCTGGGATAAGGATACACCCTGTTGCAATGTCTATCATCAATTTTATGGAATGTACCGGTAATGTGGTGCTGGCGTTTTAACTATATATTGAGTATATTGGTCGGCCAGTATATCTATTTGAGGTTTCTTGGAGCTTATTTTTACCAGTGCTACGCATAACATTTTCCCAAGCTTTTGGCTGCTTTCCTAAAAAGGCCATCGTCGAAACAATAACCATCCTTGAGTGTCGAATGAATCCTGTTGCAATGACTATTATCAAACATCGGAATGAAATTGGCAGAGCTACTGGATCGAACTTGTGTCCGCCTTGGTTTCATACAATGTATGTCACCGACTGAACAGATGGGCAATACATTCTGCTGGAGAGAGAGAGAGTATTTGACATGTTTACTTTATTCACGAAGGGTTGTAGTGTGGGACAAGATGCATTTTGTGTATAGAATAATGATGGAAAGGCGAAATATATATTCCTAGGTAGATTTTCATGTGTATATGTTAAGAAGTGAACAGAACCTTATTAATTGATTGCTTGATATTTTCTGCAAAGTTATGGAGTCTGTCAAAATAAATATAAATAAGTGGAAGGGAATAACTATTTTCCTTTACCAGTACTTCGCACATGTCGAAATGACTGTCACTAAACCTCGGACAGACTCTGATACAATTGAGGGATCGACCATGCAACCGCCTTGGTTTCAAACCATGTACCTTACCGACTGAGCCGACGGGCAAGTTATTCTGGTGGAAGAAAAGAAAGAAAGAAAGAAAGTATTTGAATTTGATCTGTTTGCTTTATTCTTGAAGGGTTGCAGTGAAGGACCAAAAACTGCATTTGTTGTAGGAAGGAAGGAAGGATGATGGAAAAGCGAAATGTATATTCCTATGTAGATGTTTATGTGCACATTTTAAGAAGTATGCAGAATTTAAGTTTTAGAGGCTTGATTTTTTTTTTTTTTTTTTTTTTCTGCAAAAATATGGATTAAGCGAACAAGTAGATGAAGTGATAAAGTATGTGGAAGGGGATTTTTTACCAGTACTTCGCACAATATTGCTCCCATATCACTGGCTGCTTGTTCCACAAAACTTCATAGAAAAAAATTATCAGCGCTGAGATAAGGATGAATATTGTTGCAATGACATTCATTAATTCCATGGAATGTACTCTCATTGTGTGTGATTAAATCCTCAGTCCGCAGTATGTACCCTCACATCTTGAGAAATATTTTCAGTCTGTTACATTGACCCATTACTCCATATCAATGTCCTTGCTGTTACTTAACCAACTCTTCGACAGTATGTACCGTTAGTCCCTGAGATATACCCTTAGCCCGTGAGATACGAGGGACACTTTTTAAGTTCGTAGAGTAGGGTGGTCTTTTTAAAACCGCTTGAAATATCAAAATTTTATTTATCTAAGACCTTCGAAATATGCCCCGTCTGCCTCCACACACATTTTACACCGATCTACCCATTTCCGGAACGCCGCCCGGTAGTCCTCTTTAGGTATATGTTGCAGACACTGGTAGACCGCACTGCCTATACCACAACGGGATTCAAAACGGTGCCCTGCCAGCATTTCCTTTAGTCTTGGGAACAACCAAAAGTCACAGGGGGACAGGTCAGGGCTGTATGGGGGATGATCTAAGACATCGAGCCCAGATTCTTTCAGATATTCCTGTACCGTAGCGGATTTATGGGCCGGTGCGTTATCATGGAGTAATTTGATGCCGCGGATATCGGTGCGCGGTCTGCGTTTCTGATAGAAATCAACAAGTTGAGTAAGAACACTTTCTCTGTAAAACTTTCCAGTGACAGAACTACCTTTCGGGACTGGAATTTGAAGGACTGGACCTTTCGAATCAAAGAATATCGCATACAACATGCAATTTGATGTTTTGCAACGGCGCGCAATGACAGGTCTGTCGCCCTCAGATGAAACCCAAACCTTATTTTTAGCCTTAGAATCGGGTTGAAAATGATAGATCCAGGTTTCATCACCAGTAACTATCTCTTCCAAGCGACGTGGGTCACATTTATCATATTTTTCTATAACTTGCGATGCAAGTCTAACCCGACTTTGTTTCTGCTCGTCAGTGAGCAAATGGGGCACCCAGCGCGCGCAGATCTTACGTAGCCCAAGTCGTTCACGTAAGATCTTCAAAACACTTGACGAATGAATGCCACTTAATTCTTCTATCTCTTGCACGGTATAACGTGCGTCTTCCTCAATTAACGTTTTCACAGTAGCAACGTTCTTTTCCGTCAAAACGGAAACCGGCCTACCCACCCGAGGGTCATTTTCAATTGACTCCCGACCATCATTAAAACGACGTACCCACTTGCAAACTGTAGCATATTTTAAAGCACCATTCCCATAAACTTTTTGCAAATCAGCATGAATTTCTGTTGGCGGAAACCCGAGCTGTGCTCGAATCTTACAATATACCCTCTGTTCAGAGATTTTTCCATCCATATTGAACGCTATATTTTACTATAGTGTATAAAACCACGTGTTGAAAATACCCAGCGCAGCGCGCACGTGGACCTCGTGCGCCGCATACCGTGACACCGTTCGAGAGAGGAATGATTACGCAAGTTCTGTGTAAAAAATCGTGCAACTTCATAATCGCGTTAAAAAGTTATAGGCTTACTCTACGAACTTAAAAAGTGTCTCTCGTATGTCAACAAAAGCTCGAGATTTAGTCAAGTTCTTTTTTCTTTAATTGATTAAGCTCACTTCATAAGATTAACCCTCCCCTCGAAAACTACCCTTTATGATTTAGTGTTGGTTGGCCCTATGCATCCGTCTGTCTGTAATATGTACCCTCGTTCCGTCAAATTAAATGCTGGACCAGAAACTAGTATTTCCTTTGATTTCATTTCCTAGTAAATGTCGTTAGATCGTTCTCTCAGTCTGTTCGATGAACCTTTAGTCCATGCGATATGGCTCCAATTCTTTTTGTTTGATTTACTGTCAAGCCTTTAAAGGAAATCTTTAATCACATGAAATTGTTCTTGGGCCCTGACACTGTACTTCTACCTTCCTGTGACCACAGGAGTTCCTCAGCCTGTACCCGCACTCGGCGATTCTATCCCCACAGCCATTAAAATTAGCTCTCACGCCGTCGTAACCACACTGAGTCCTTGAGATTGTATCTTCAGTTCTTGGAATGTTCCCTTTGTCTATTCTTTGTCCTCCTAGACTTTAGAATCGTACCTATGGTCAATTCAATGTATCCCCGGTCCCTGAACCAGTGCTCTTATTCGAATGCTTCCCTTTGCACTTTTTGTCTATACTCTCAGTTCCTGTAATGTACTCTAAATCTATGCATTGTACTCTCAGCGAGTAACTCTTCCCTAACTATAAACTTTTCTTCAGTCTGTTTATACCAGCAGTCGGTGCGTTGTACCCTACGTTAGCAATATAAAACCTCAGTCAGTTAGATGCACCTCAAACAGTCGGATATTCCCTGAGGCCCTAAAATTTGTATTAACTTTCACAGTCTTTTTCATGTACTCCTAGGACTTGAGATCGTACCCGTAGTCAGTGAGATGTATCCTCAAGCCATAAACCGTGTCTTTTTAAAGAGTTTACTACCAACCGATCAGCGTGCACGACAGTCGGTGAAATGTTCCACAGTCCATCTACGTACTCTCATACAGTAAGAATGCAGCCTTAGTTTGATGTACCCTCAAACCTTGAAAATGTATCTTTAATTTTGTTTCAACCCCATGATGTGTGCATGTACCCACAGTTGGTGACTTTCAATCACAGTTCGACAGATGTGTCCTCGGTATTTACATTTTTGCCCTTACTCTTATTTCATTTCCAGTGCACTCGGTCTGTGCAATTTCTATCCATTTCGTGAACTATTCCCTCCCTCTGAGAGCTCTTAAACTAAGTCTATGGAATTAAACGATCAGTCCATGTCATGTACAAATAGGCTCTGGTGCTATTTCCTTACTCTCATTTAATCCAGTCTGTTCGTCTGCACGCTAAGTCTCTGAGATGTACCCTGTATGCGTGGCATGTACCGCCAATTGATTATATGAATATTCTACCATTGCAACTTGTACCACTTCTGCTCTTTGACCACTACTTCATTAGCTTGGACTCTCAGTCGGTTTGAGATCGTACCGCCCAATCCATTTAAATTTTTTGCTGCGAACTTTGTAATTTCTCTTTTTAAACCAAAGACTGTTAGCCGGTACCGTTGGTCTTTGAGTCGATTCCTCTCTCTGTATCTGTCTCTCTCGGTCTTACTCTGTCTCTTTGTTTCTCGCACTCTCTCTACCTGTCTCTCTCTCTCCCTCTGTCAGTCTCTCTGTCCTTCTTTCCCCATCTCTGTCTCCATTGCTATGTTTCTGTCTTTCTCTGTCCACATCGTCGTCCTTCCTCTTCTGTCTGTCTGTCTGTCTGTCTCTCTTTCTCTGCCTTTTTCTCTCTGTCTGCTCTCTCTCTCTCTATATATATATATATCTGCTTCTCTCCCTATCCCTGTCTCGCTTAATTTGTCTCTGTCTGTCTCTCTCTGTCAGCACCCTCGTTCTTCCTTGTCGCTATCTCTCTTCCTCTGCCTCTCTATCTCTCTCCCTCTCCCTCTCTGTATATCTCTCTGTCTGTCTTTCTGTCTCTCTTTCTCCTATCTTTTCTCTGACGCTCTCTCCTTTATTTGTCTTTCTCTCCCCTTCCTCTCTTTCTTCCTTCATCTTCGTTTCTGTCATGTCTTTGTTTCTTTCTGTCTGTCTCTCTTCGTGACCTTCTCTCTGTCTTACTCTCTTCCTCTTCCGCTTATCCCTCTCACCTGCTTCATCAGATATTTAGCTATGGTCTTAATATTGCTTTCATCAATTCATAAGCCTGTACTCTCAGTATATGTGGTTTACCCTGTTCCTCCAGAAATGCACTCCCTTCTATAAATTAAGCTTCCTTTCGTTCTTTATTCCCTCAGTATAATTTATCGATTCTATGTGTATATGATGTACCTTCAAGCTGTCACCTTGAATATTGAATGCTTCAAAATACATGTATATCAGAACTTATTATAATTCTGCATTACATTTTGGTCTATCAAATATTACTGGTTTTAACTGGAACAAATGAAACATACTGGCCTGATCATACAAAATACAAATTGCCAGTGCATTCATACACACGATCACTTCCAATGCTGTAGAAACCTCGGCTATTAACCTTTAGTATGGCAAATAAAGATAGGTTCGCATAACATGATTAAAATCATCTTGTTTAATACGAGTGATAACACATTTATATAAACAATCATGTACGATTTTCCGTACCATAATCATACAGTCACTACACTTCGTACTTTACTGGCTCAAGTGAGCGATTCAGAGCTATGGCCTTATTGTGAAATTGCGTGTGTGGTGTTTCACGCTGTTTTCAATATTATTACAGTTATATTGATAAGCCCTGCTTACCAGAGATTGACTTGCTTGTCTTAAACCTGCAAACTGGTAGGGGAATGCAATGATTGCTAACTAGTCTAGCGTTGTCGTTTTCCCTCAGTGATTTTCAGGATGTTATTGGTGAAGGGGGAGCTCAGTGGGAGGTACATATTGCCTGTGTGGCAAAAGACGTCTCACATTGTGTTACCCGTCAGCAATGTTAAGTTTCTTTCATCAGATGCCTTTCAATTTGGGCTTTTAATTGTTTACTATGTTGTTATTTTATAAATAAGCAGTTGTAGTAGTTTTACATGGTATCCATGGGGTATTAGGCCAAACTCAGTCTTTATGGAAGAATCAGGGTAGTGTGTGACAGACAATACATTTCCTATCATGAGATTGACCCAGGGTAAATTCATGGCCAACCTGCATAAAACCGAACGTCTTGCCAGTCAATCTCTCTCCGGTTCCCGCAATAATTGTCTTTAATCCTTTTCTCGGCTCCGTAAAGTGGCTGGACTTCTTGATCATCTCCATCTAAGTTACGGCGAATGTAGGTCATTGTCACATGCCTCATTGATTCGCTTGTTTACGTCGTTTTCTCTTTGCTTATGTAATGTCATAACCTAAAACTGTATCTAATCGTAATACAGAAATGGGGAATACCTATCTGTACACGCATGAGTTCCAACGTAGCTGTTTCGAGGATTAGAAACGTTTTTATCCTTTTCTATTTTCCACTTGTCTGTCGAGGTCAGCCGTGTCTTCCTGTACTGCGCGCAATGCACTGTGGGAAGATATTCGCTGAGTCATCAAAGGAGATACCCAACCGCGTAAACCCCAAATCTATTTACGGTACGGAGTTTATTAAGTACATTGTTTTACTAGCGGACCTTTGAGTTAGGTTCGGACCCCGTTTCCCGCATTTTTGATTCTACTGGACTTGAGTTCGGCCACTTGTGACACGTTTGGTCACAATTGACCGGGTTCGGGTCACAGACGTCGCTAAAAGTAGCCAACAAGACGTTGTGACCAGATTTTGGCCACTACCGCCGTTAGCGGCTCTAAAAGGACCGATTTTCGGCCACAACGTCAGTCTATTCAGTCTACTCAGTCTGGTCAGCCATTCCGTCTACCAGGTCTCTCCGAAAATAACTCAGAAGATTCATCATTACTTGTCTCAGCTATAGCGCAACTGACGTGCGATGTCAGCATCCTTCACTGGTACGATCATAAGCCGCATATACTTGTGACTAATAGACGTTCAGAAGACCTTTTAATTGATGCCCAATATCTTAATTGGTCGAGCCGTTCAATAGATCTAAATCCATTATATTGGGTTGACGGTGTGTGAAAGGGAGAGTGAGTCTAAATCTGTGTGGTCCCCCAGGGGTAAACACTACTATACCTAGAGTTTGAAGTCAATTTGTACTTACATGTACTGTACATAGAAATCTTGATCTTAAGACGTTATGAGTACTTCAACTCGGGTTGACAGTGAAATAAGTTTTAGGGCAGGAGCAGTTCCTGACCAGCTTAATGTGACGGAAGACAGTGCTACTAGTGAGTCTTCCATTCAACAAACTATAGGTGATATGGCGAATGTGTTGAAGGATGTGGTGAGGGAGTTACAGGGTCTGAAGGCGCAGCGCTCCCCAATAAGTGCAGATAGAGATCAGCACGAACGGCACATAGGGGGCTCGCATGAGCCAGGCTGCTCGAAGAGTCAGACTAACAACCAACAGGACGTCTGTGACACCCCGTATCACACTACTGAATGTGAGAGGAATAGTGTAGGCCGGGATCAGACTGCATATGTAGGGAACGCTAACAGAAATAACCGGCTACACTTTTCCAACCAAAACACCAGGAACATGGATCAAAACCAGTGTTACGTTTTTCCCGGGCGAAGACCGCACTTTGCTCAGGTTAAATTGCCAGTCTTTGACGGCAAGGAAGACTGGGTTACATGGATAACGAGGTTTGAGGTTATTGCTGACAGATACAGATGGTCGGAAGATGACAGATTGGACCAATTGTTACCCAGACTAGAGGGTTTAGCGGCAGATTGTGCCTTTTCGCAGCTCTCACCAGAAGTGCTGAAAAACTATCCGGAGCTGATCCGAGAAATGACTAGCCGATTCAGGGTTGTTGAAACAGCGAGATCTTTTGCGGCTAAGTTTAGCCGTCGTACCCAAAAGCCAAATGAAAGGATAAAGGATTTTGCCGCAGATCTGAAGCGTCTTAACGATAAGGCGCATGCCTACAGAGACCGACGGACTCGGGATGAAGACCTTGTGCGCCGTTTCTTGGACGGTTTGCACGATGAAGACATAAGGTTCGAACCTGAGTTCAACAAAGAGTCCTGCGATATTGACGAGGCCGTTTACTATGCCGTGAACCTTATTCAAATAAAGAGTGCTAGTCGAAGTGAAAAACGTTTAAGATCGCACGCAAAAAGAACGTATGACGAAGAAGACACACTCCAAATGGAAGCCACCTGTGATGGGGCAGACTCAATTAACGCGGTTAAGGGAAACCCCTTTAATTCAAACAAAAGTGGGGAAAAACAGAATGGGCTCAGCCATAAAATGGACTTGAGCGAAAAGGAATTGCTCATGCAGTTTTTAGATAGGGTTAAAAGACTTGAAGGTGCCGACAAAAGAGGCTCGGATCAGAAGCCTTCAAATCGAGGGTGTTTTAGGTGCCATCAGATCGGTCATTATATTCGTGATTGTCCTTACCCCGATAACGAGGGTAAGCATGCAAACAGTGCGACTGACAGCCAAAAGGGTAAAATTCAGATGCCTTTAAACTCCCAGGGACCAGCCCTTGCGGCCAAAGGGAGGTCCCAGTAAAAGATAACTTAAGTAGCATGACAGGCCAACAGAATAAAGAGAGCAACATGGGAGTGGGGGTCCAGATCGGAAAGGGTAAAGGTAGGGTTCGGACGAATGGTCTCTACGTCGAGGGGTACGTAGGTAACGAGCCGGTGATCTTTACCGCCGATACTGGGGCCTCAAAAACTATTGTTTCCAGCAATGTTTACAAACGTATGGAGTTAGATAGTAGACCAGAGCTGAGTGGGTCGTCCAGTCTTAGGGGGGGCTGGGGGCTCACCCATTAAGGGAATGGGAAAGGGCTCTTTCAAATTTAGGCTGAGAACATTAGAGCTGGAGAGAGAGGAAATAGTTGCCGATATTGAGGATGAAGTGTTGCTCGGATACGATATTCTGGGTGGAGGGAAGGACGGTCCCGCAGACATCCTTCTGAGTAAAAATGTAATAGTTTTGGGTGGAACGGAAATTCCATGCCTACAAAGGGAGAAGAAGCCTGAATCACGGCGGGTAGTAGTGGCGGACGATACCGTAGTACCCGGTCAAGCAAAAACGGTTGTAGATGTGTATATCGACAGGTACGTCGATGATGATCGGCAAACGGCACATTTTCTAGTGGAGCCGAGTCACTCATTTCAGGAGCGGTATCCACTACGAATGGCATCCACGTTAGTAGACCTTAATCGTGGACCTACTAGTAAGGTAAGGGTCCTGAACCCTTTACCGACGGAAGTGGAACTTTGGCAAGATGCGGAGATAGGGAAGGCTGAGAGAATTGAAAGAATAGTTAGTGTTGTCTCGGAGGCAGAAAATCATGATGAACAAAGTGAAATGAACGGCCCAACGAGACGTATCCAGCTTCAGCAAGTAGACGAACAAACGAACAAATGTCAGGTTCAATTAGCTGACAAGAATGAAATTCCCGATCACTTACTGTCGCTTTATCGAAAATCTACCAGGGGTAAATCTAGCTATGAAAAGAGGGTTATAGCCGGACTTCTCAGAAAGCATGAACATACATTTTTAAAATCTGAATGGGATTTAGGTTTAACCCACATTACTGAACACACAATCGATACGGGCGATGCTCGCCCCATAAAGCAAAGGCCAAGGAGGGTGCCCCTGGCCTATGCCGAACAAGAGAAGCGTGCTATCGAAGATCTGCTGAAAAAGGGGGTTATCCGAAAGAGTACCTCCCCCTGGGCCTCTCCAATCGTTCTAGCGAGGAAAAAATCGGGTAAAGTAAGACTGTGCGTGGATTACAGGCGGGTTAACGCCCTTGTTAAACCAGATGGATTCCCACTTCCTCGTGTTCTGGACTGCTTAGACGCAGTTGCGGGAGCCTCCCTGTTCAGCAGTTTCGACCTCACTAGTGGGTACTTTCAAATCCCGCTGAAAGAAGAAGACATTCCAAAAAGCACGTTCTGTTGTAAGTTTGGGCACTACGAGATGACCCGCATGCCATTTGGGTTGAACAATGCAGCCAGCACTTTCCAGCGTACAATGGAGCTTGTGCTCCAGGGGCTACAGTGGTCCACCTGTTTGGTTTACATGGACGATATTATAGTCTATGGGATCGACTTCGACCAGCACGTACAGAGGGTGGACGAAGTACTGGAACGAATCTCGAAAAGCAGGGTTAAAGTTGAAGCCAGAGAAATGCAACTTGTTACAAACCGAAGTTGTCTTTTTAGGTCACGTTGTCTCAAGCCAAGGTGTGAAACCCGACCCTACGAATGTCGAAAAAATCACCGACTGGCCCCGTCCGACAAATGCGAAAGAGGTGAAACAGTTTGTGGCGACTGGTTCGTATTATCGGCGTTTCATTAGAAACTTCGCAAAAATAGCAAGGCCGCTTTTCGATCTCACGAAGAAGGATGCCAAATTAAACTGGTGTGACACCTGTGAATCTGCTTTTACGAAAATTAAAGAAGCACTCGTAGGACCAGAGGTAATGGGATACCCATTAAATGACGGAACTTTTTACCTGGATACCGACGCGTGTGGAATGGGTATCGGGGCTGTGCTCAGCCAGGAGCAGGCTGGAGAAGAGAGAGTTATTGCTTATGCCAGTCGTTCCACCAGTAAGAGTGAACGGAACTACTTTATAACAGAACAAGAGCTGTTAGCAGTGGTCTATTTCACACAGTATTTCCGTCAGTACTTGTTAGGTCGCAAATTCATAGTAAGAAGTGACCATCAGGCCTTAGTATGGCTCTTTAGCCTAAAAGAGCCCAGCGGGAAAATAGCCCATTGGATAGAAATTCTCGCACCGTTCGACTTTACGATAGAGTATCGTGCAGGCTCGAAGCAGGGTCATTGTGACGCCCTGTCTAGATGCCGCTCCCCTAAAGATTGCAACTGTTCAGAGGTGGATATGAGCGAGCCGTTAAAGTGCGGACCCTGCTCAAGGTGTCGACGTAGAGCAGAATCAATGGTCTACGCACCGCTAACAAAATCTGATTCCTTGGGCGCAGCGGCTACACAACTAGAAATAGCACAATCCACCCGTGAGCTGACTAATGACGAGCCCGAACCCGGAACCTTCGGATGTGTCCAGACCCCAGCCGGACCTCCAACTCATTGGATGTGGGTAGAAAGCCCTGAGGATGTGGCTCAAAAACAACAACAGGACCCCGACATTGAACCCATACTAACGGCAAAACATAGTGGGCAAAAGCCTAGTCATGAAGACATGGTACTGAAAAGTCCATGTGCAAGGCATTATTGGATCATATGGGATGATCTACACCTATGCAAGGGAGTCCTCTGTAGAAAGTTTAGTAAATTAAATGGGACTGGCAACTTCACTCAAAATAGTGCCACGAGTATCCCAAAAGGACTTAATTAGGCGGCAAATGCACAATTCCTTATTATCTGGGCATCTTGGTGTTAAGAAAACTAAGGAAAAACTGGCACAAGGTTACTATTGGTATAACTTTAAGATGTACATACAGATATACATAGGGAGCTGTGACACGTGTGCATCTGACAAGGTGCCCCCTAAATCACCTAAGGCACCTATGGGTCACTTGCAGAGTGGCGCACCTTGGGACATGATAGCACTGGACTATTTAGGCCCTTTTCCAGTCACAGCCAGGGGAAATAGATACATTTTGGTTTTAACGGACCATTTTACTAAGTACGTAGAGGTAATTGCGGTCCCCAATCAACAGGCAGAAGATTGTGCTTATCGGATAATAAATGACGTTATATCCAAGTGGGGAGCTCCTTTGAAGATACACACAGATCAGGGGGCTGCTTTTGAGAGCACTGTCTTTAAGGGGCTATGCCGCTTATTACAGGTCAAGAAGACTAGAACCAGCCCAAGGAACCCAAGGGGCAACGGTCAGACAGAAAGGTTTAACCGAACTCTTTTGAAAATGATTAGGGCTTACCTGACAGGTAACAAAGGCGAGTGGGACCTTTACCTAGGCTGTTTAGCCGGGGCTCATAGGGCCACTCCTAATGAGTCCACTCAGTTAACACCGAACCTCATGGGTCTTGGTAGGGAAATAAGGTTCCCTGCGGATGTAGTGTATGGTCACTATGCCACGGCACGAGAACATGCGCACTCAAAGTTTTGTGAGTATGTGGAAACTCTGCAGAACAAAATGTTGGATGCTCATCGAGAAGCTCGAAAGTACCTGAAGAGAAGTGCTGAGCGTAGTAAAGAGATATTTGATACTGGCACCGTGTTACATATGTATTGACCAGGGGATCTTGTGTGGTGTCTGCATGAAGGGCGCAAGAAGGGTGTGACCCCTAAACTTGAAAAGCAATACAATGGACCATTTGTGGTGGTAGAAGCTCTGTCTGCCATCAATTTTTCAGTTCAGAGAGGGTTCAAAGAAAACGCTACATCATAACAAGCTAAAACCCTACCTGGGAGAAAACTAGCCTAAATGGGTTTCCATATTATCAGAGAGACTGAGATCAGCCTAAGCACATCTTAGGTCTGAAGTTCAAAATCTTGTTGCTCTTCTGTTATTTTTATAATTGCCATTGTATTAATATGAAGCTATTAGAGAAATAAATTCCCTAATCTCAATATTCCCTAAGTCCTGTAGTGGCTGAGAGCAAGGTGGGTGGAAGCTAGTCGAACCGAGCCGCGTATAAGGGACCGAGGCAGGCTTTGCCGCTACCGCGGACGACGACTGCCGCAAGGCAAGTCTTAATACGAAGAAATTGGCCAACTTTAACTCCGTGAACGAGCTTATACAGCAAGACTTATGTTCTCTCTTCTATTTCCAGAAATGGCCTCCATGAACAGTGACAGGCACAAGAAGTACAGGTGTAAGAATTGCCAGAAAGAAGACAGGAAGGGGCGCATGGTGGCCCACATTCTTAAGCACCATGTGTCAATGGATCAGGCCTCCTACTACTGTAGCTTGTGCAGTTTCCGCTGCACGGAGAAGAAACAGCTGACTGACCACCTAACGAAGTACAAGCGGCACCGGGAGGAAGCAGCCAAGCGGGAGCCCCAGCCCTTGAGGGACATACTGCACTTCTCCCTCAACCCGGCAAATGTGGACAAGTTCATGGTTCCAGTTGTGAAGGGAACCACTACGCCAACTGTGGAAGAGGACACCTTCACGCAAGATGAAGAAGAACCCAGCCTCCCTGACTGGTTGCTGGAGACAACCACTCCTCTAGCTGGACCAGAAGCCCAGTCGACAAGTGCCAGTAGTGCCAAGGGTCCAACAAAGACGAAGCCTTCGAGCGGCCAGAGAGTCCGAGCCAAGGTCCAGAGACCCATACTGTCTACCTCTGCCCCAGTGCTGATGACACCGCATGGACTCCAGAGACCCGTACTGCCTACCTCTGCCCCTGTACCGAGGACACCGCCAATACCGAGTCGGATGAATATTCCCCAGATGTCACAGCCTGCATGTCAGCTGGAGTCACCAGGCATGTCAGCGACTCCCTGGTCAACAGCCACGTCAGAAGTTCCGGCTGACCCCTTCTCCACCATAGACAGCCTTTGCTGGGACAGACTTTTGGATACCCCAGCACTTTCCATCCCTTCTCCACCACTCAACCCACCTCCAGGCGTGACATCGACTTTAAGGAAGGGTCAGGTCATTCCAGCCAAGTCTATGGTACGGGCACCAGAGTCGCCGGAAGCCCCACAAGAAGACCCTGGGACGCCATTGCAGGATGAGCCTTGGGGGCGTCCTGTGGACCTGCAGCCAACTCTTTCTGCCGAAGAAGAGAAAGACTTTTGTGCGTGGAGGGCAGGAAGGTGGAGCAAACTACGAAGTCCACAATTCTCTCGGAAGTGACTGAGAACAGGAGGGAGGAAGAGACGAAAGCATTGCCACTGATTCCCCCGGAAATGATGGACCTATTTAAAGTCTCCCTGGAGACACAGAGGGCAATTCTGGAGGAGGTGAGAAGCGCCAAAAATGAGGTGAGACGCCTATCCAAAACTGTGAACTATCTGTGGGACGAGGTGAAGGACGTTCGCAGAAATGTGGCCTCTTTAGAGAACGCACGGTGGACAGCGTTAAAGCGAGCTAGGTCCTCACTTAAGTCTAAGGTAGTCAAACCCAAGAAGCAGAAGACCAACCATTTTGAGGAAAATTAAGCCTGGACTCCTTTTATCCCGTTATGCTGTAATTAATTGGATTGGATCGCTTGCCAATGTTGCAAGTCCGCAAAATACTTTACATTGGCCAGTATAGTGCGGGTAAGTCGCCTGCTATGAAGGCTATAGTAGGTCCACATTATGCTTGGCCACCAGGAGTAGCGTAATGTGGGTAGGGTTCATACAGTTGGTTTGTCATCTCCATGATCTTCTTTAGAATTAAACCAGAAACACTAATCTGGGACCTTATGAAGAAAATGTATAAGTGTCATTAAGATACCCAATAGTTTCCAGTTACAGAACTCTAAAGTGATGCTACTTTAATATTATCGGTTAATTGTCATTAAAGAATATGTGGTGACAATTCACTTTTAAGATTTTCCAGTTATTGTTAATAATAAATGAGTACTACTATAATAAGTACAGAATATTGTGCAAGTAATGAAGTGTGATTCAGTGAATTATTAAGTCAGTGTGTTTAATGGTTGTAAGAGCCATATTTTAGTTAATTCATGGTTTATAACACTAAGTAAAGTGCTAACTGTGACATAGTCAGTAAATTTCTTCTTTAAGTATGACGTTTGACTGACAGTAAGCTAGAACAGTGTAAAATTTGTAATCTAGTGATTTAGCCGTTAATTGTGATAAGAGTGACCAAGTGGGGTTTGCTGTTAATGGTAGAAGTGCTCAGTTGTGTCAATAGTGAATAACTAGTCATGTTGAACAATAATTCCGTCCAACTATATCTATTGTTTAAAAGAGTGTTATAAATTATTATGTTATCCGCTTTAGCAGTCAATTTTAAAATCGAAAGTCTGCAGTACAATGTTAATTATTTAGTATTGGCTACAGGGGTAGTGCCAATTTAAAAGGGGGGTAATGATAAGCCCTGCTTACCGGAGATTGACTTGCTTGTCTTAAACCTGCAAACTGGTGGGGGAATGCAATGACTGCTAACTAGTCTAGCGTTGGCGTTTTCCCTCAGTGATTTTCAGGATGTTATTGGTGAAGGGGGAGCTCAGTGGGAGGTACATATTGCCTGTGTGGCAAAAGACATCTCACATTGTGTTACCCCTCAGCAATGTTAAGTTTCTTTCATCAGATGCCTTTCAATTTGGGCTTTTAATTGTTTACTATGTTGTTATTTTATAAATAAGCAGTTGTAGTAGTTTTACCTGGTATCCATGGGGTATTAGGCCAAACTCAGTCTTTATGGAAGAATCAGGGTAGTGTGTGTGACAGACAATACATTTCTTATCATGAGATTGACCCAGGATAAATTCACGGCCAATCTGCATGAAACCGAACGTCTTGCCTGCCAGTCAATCTCTCTCCCATTCCCGCAATAATTGTCTTTAATCCTTTTCTCGCCTCCGTAAAGTGGCTGGACTTCTTGATGATCTCCATCCAAGTTACGGCGAATGTAGGTCATTGTCACATGCCTCATTGATTCGCTTGTTTACGTCGTTTTCTCTTTGCTTATGTAATGTCATAACCTGAAACTGTATCTAATCGTAATATAGAAATGGGGAATACCTATCTGTACACGCATGATTTCCAACGTAGCTGTTTCGAGGGTTAGAAACGTTTTTATCCTTTTCTATTTTCCACTTGTCTGTCGAGGTCAGCCATGTCTTCCGGTACTGCGCGCAATGCACTGTGGGAAGATATTCGCTGAGTCATCGAAGGATATACCCAACCGCGTAAACCCCAAATCTATTTACGGTACGGAGTTTATTAAGTGCATTGTTTTACTAGCGGACCTTTGAGTTAGGTTCGGACCCCGTTTCCCGCATTGTTGATTCTACTGGACTTGAGTTCGGCCACTTGTGACACGTTTGGTCACAATTGACCGGGTTCGGGTCACAGACGTCGCTAAAAGTGGCCAAGAAGATGTTGTGACCAGATTTTGGCCACTAACGCGGTTAGCAGCTATATAAGGACCGATTTTCGGCCACAACGTCAGTCTATTCAGTCTACTCAATCTGGTCAGCCATTCCGTCTACCAGGTCTCTCCGAAAATAACTCAGAAGATTCATCATTACTTGTCTCAGCTATAGACCCTTTTTAAACGCCGTTCGTTGCCAAGGAAATACGATCCCAGAATTCCAGTTTTCGCGCATGCGCACTGTTTGTAGGGCAAAAAGTTCAATATCGCCACTGTTGAAAGCTATTTTCACATGCAAGGTTTTGGCTTTGTCGAAAGATTTTATTGATTAAAATCTGTGAAGATCAATCGTGTTACAGGATGCCGTTATCATGCTGTGCACCGGGATGTACAAACAGATTAGTAAATTAGTATCTGGCTTAAACGTCCCAGTGTCAAAACGCCCTACTCTTGATTAAAACATCCGCAATTTCCATGACGAATTGGTTAAACGTCCCTTAAACGCGTCCCCGTATATTTCATTCAAATTATTTGTTTGATCTCGTATGTTTTTTAAAGAGATTTTTTACCGTTGATGTTTTGTATTTTATAGACCATCGTCATTTAATGTTATTAATTTTTTACCCATATCCTGTCGTACTTATAGTTTTGACCAGCACAAGAGGAAATCACATTAAGTTTATGTCATAAATCTTAATAAGTGTTACTTAAACCATGATTAGGATTTGTAACCGTGTATTTCAAGACCACGCAACCCCCATGTACAATCAGATCTCTCATTATGCTTTTCGCAAAGTAAATTCAAGATCGCCCTCACGTAACGGAGGCTAAAGGTTAAGGCTTAGGTCCATATTGTTTCCCTACATTATCATGTATATGACACGCCAAAAATGCCTCCCCGTATACAATGTGCTCAACTAATTACTGTTACAATTTCCGTTTAACCCTTTACCCAACAATCAGAAGTCTTAAAGACCAAGAGAAAAGAAAGCTTTTCAAACATTGTGAGAAAAGGAGAATATGCTGGTAAACATTATTTCAACATTTTCTAACATTGTTTTCAGAGAAGGAATGTTTCTAAATTTCATGTTACAGATACAGATAGATACAGATATTTTATTGACAAGCACAAAGTACATAGTCATGACAACATTACAAATATGATAAAGAAAAATGTCAAAAGTCAAGGTCTATAATAAATCTTGGAAAAAAAAAAAAGAAAATAGAACTGATCCCTGGTGGAAAGCAATTATGGAAAAAGCAGTCGACAACAGGGTAATATACAGTTGTTCGTTCGTTCTTCGTTTGCGCGTTAGTTCATCCATCCATCCATCCTTCCATCCATCCGCACGCTCGCTTGCTCGCTCGTTCATTCATTCATTCATTCATGTTTTCAAATACGTCTACGGCAAAATTTGTTTCATGATGAAATTGATCACAATACACACGCTCTAAACTATTAGAGGTAACAGCATGAACAATGCCGATCTCGACCCACATCCTCCGCCATTGAAATTAAACAAAATATCTACTGTATTGTCGATTACACTAACAAGTATGTGATATATCAGATGGCTACCATTTATAAACCCTTTACCTAACTCTCCCTCGTCTTAATTAACGACCAAACATCAATGGGATTGTGGAAACACTACGGCAAAAGGTAAATAATGCTGGTAACATGCATTTTTCCCACTCCCACAGTGTTCCAGCCCACGATTCACGGGGTTTGTCTGTTACTGCCTGGGGTCGGTTAACATTTCCTTTGAGGATAACATCAACCCAATACATTAACACGTTTTTTTTTTATGTTTTCGTCTAATGTCACTAAATACGGATCGTTTTCTTCCACGTTACTCAACCCTTAGCAAATAAGTTAGTCTGATTATCGTTTCTTTGCTTCTGGGAGTCAGCTTTTCATATAATCGCTCATAATTTAACAATTTTGTGGACACTTTCAATAATCTGCCATTGTTTTATTTGTTTTTTTTTTTTGCCCTACACGAGTGCGCATGCGCAGTTTTCCGATCTCGTTACCAGGAAGTGGACAGAGACTAAAAGGATCTATAGCGCAACTGAAGTGCGATGTCAGCATCCTTCACTGGTACGATCATAAGCCGCATATACTTGTGACTAATAGACTCACTTTTACTGGAATCACCGTTGCCCCACAGGCGGACGCATTATAGTGTAACGGGGGTTCCAGTAAATTTTAATCATAGCAGGACGTAACGTGAAGCTGATGTGCTTCCATTCATACTTTGTATAACTTACTGTTAACCTTGTGGGTGTTCGTTCAGAGCTAGTTAAAGGGAGGTCACCACAGTTTTACATGTCTGGATGCCAATCTTAGTTGTCTCCCTTAATAAAAGAAACGGCCTACCCCGTTGTTGAAAGTGAATATAAGCCTTTTCGTATTTAATTCACCTCTGTCACATACACCAGTCGGCCCTTAACAATATCACGGAGGCTATTGCATCTATCCATGCTTTCCTGGAGTTTCTTAAACCAGTGCTCCGCACAATATTCCAGCCACTGTCACTTTTCAAACTTTCAGATCGTCGAAGCAATATCCAGCAGTGAGAGAGATAGAAAGGAATCCTGTTGCAATGACTATCATCGATCCCCGGAAAGAAATATGCCGAGCTGTGGATTGGAACCAGTATCCATTGGTTTGAAGTTCTGTAGATTTCCGACTGAGCGTCCGACCTCGGCATTGTATTATTAAGTGATGGTTTAATCGTTTAACACCGTAAACGTCAAAAGGGTAAAGATAGCAGCTTAAATACGATGAATTTGTTTTAATATAGGTTTTCAAGTGTTAACGTTTACAAATCGAAGTTATGTTCACAATTCGTGTTTGCTCGACCTTAAAGAGGAAGCATTTTGAAAACATTGTTAAAAAGCGAGGAAATGATGGTTAATTTATCGTCCTCAATGTAATTTATTAGGGAGAATTGAAACAGTTCTTATTTAGTTCCAACGTATTGACGATGGGCGAGTGAGTTTCAGTCTATAAAGGAGACACAGGAATTTCAATCTGTATTTAGGATTGCTGTTCAATTATTTCAGGAATTAGTTTAACCTCAAATTAAAATGCAATTCTTTTGAAAATGACGATGATGATGATGATGATATGTTGCTGGTGATGATGATAATGATTATGATGATGATGTAATTGTTTTGATGGTGATAATGAGGACGACGATGATTGTGAATTTGGTGGTGGAGAGATTTCTTTCTTTGTGTGGTGTTTTAAACACGGTCTTCAACCTTATTTCAGTTATACCTCGGTAGCCAGAGCACATATCCATGGTTTCTTGGGTTTTTCTTTTACCAGTACTTTTCACATTATTCCAAGCCAATGGCAGCTATTCCACATACCTCTCGTCGAAACAATGATCAGCGGTAAGAGAATGAAATGAATCTTGTCGGAAAAACTGTCATCAAATATCGAATAGAAATTGGAACAGCTGGGGAATCGAACCTGCGACCTCCCTAGTTTAAAGGTTCCTACGTCACCAACTATGTAACCGGGCTTTGCAATGTCTTGTAGAGAGAGAGAGAGAGAGAGCGTTCAATGATTTTGGAAAAGAATCAAATTTCATATTAAGATGAAAATTTCAGAAGCACTGTTTAAAAGCTTTAAAAGAAAAGAATTTATTTGAATGTGGAACAAAGCTTTTATTTCTGATGTCTTTAAAGAATTTTAGCAGTGAACAAAAAGCTATAAGTAAAAGTGTTTGAGTTCATTTTGACGCTATTTAATTATTGCTGAGATGATGATGATGATGATAAAGAAGTGGTAGTGGAGAAAGATTTCTTTGTAAGTGTGGTTTTTAATGCCGTTTGTACTAAATATCAGGTACATAGCGGGGCCAGTGCACCTATCTGAGCTTTCTTGGAGTTTGCTTTACCACTGTTACGCACAATGTTCAGTCTTCCGAAGGTTTTAAGTGCTTTTCAACAAAAATATCGTTGAAACAATAAACATTCTTGAGTGTAGAATGAATCCTGTTGCAATGACTATCGTCAAACCTAGGCCATGAATTATCACAGCTGCTGGATCGAACCTGCGCCCACCTTTGTTTCAAGCCATGGACGTTACCGACTAACTAGACGGGCAAGGCATTCTGGTGGGGGGGAGAGAGAGAGAAAGAGAGAGAGTGAGAGAGAGAGAATTTAATTTTCACTTTTTTACTTTATTCCTCAAGGGTTGTAATGTTGGACAAAAAAAATGCCTTTTTTTTTTTAAATATGATGATTGAAAAGCGAAATGTTTATTCTAGGGAAGATTTTAATGTTCATGTGTTAAGATGTGTGCAAACGTAAATTTCAAGGGGCTCGATATTCTCTGCAAAGTTGTAGATTCAGTGATATACTTTATAAAGTATGTGGAAGGAGATAACTAGTTTCTTTTACCTGTACTTTGCACATGTTGCAAAAACTGTCATCAAACCTCAGACAGATATTGGCATAGCTATTGGGTCGAATCTTGATTTCAAGCTGTGTAATTTACCGACTGAGCAGATGAGCAAGGCATTCTGGAGACAGAGAGAGAGTATTTTATTTTGACATGTTTAATTTATTGCTAAAGGTTGAAGGGAAGAAACAAGAACTGGAATTTTCCTTAGGAATTATGACGGAAAAGTGAAATGTATATTCCAAGGGAGACGTTTATTTGCATATAAGAAGGCTGAAAAAGTTACTTTTTAGGAGCTTGATATTTTCTGCAAAAAATATGGATTCAACGAAACATTTAATAAAGTAATAATGTATGTGGAAGAAGATAATTAGTTTCTGTCACCAGTGCTTCGCACAATATTGTTTCCAAGACACTGGCTGCTTTTTCCACATAACTTCGTTGAAAAAAATTATCAGCGCTGGGATAAGAATACACACTGTCGCAATGTCTATCATTAATTTTATGGAATGTACCGGTAGTGTGGTGTTGCCGTTTTAACTATATATCAAGTATATCAGTCGGCCAGTATACCTATTTGAGGTTTCTTGGAGCTTCCTTTTACCAGTGCTAAGCACAACATTTTCCCAAGCTTTTGGCTGCTTTCCTAAAAAGGCCATCGTCGAAACAATGACGATTCTTGAGTGTCGAATGAATCCTGTTGCAATGACTATTATCAGACATCGGACAGAAATTGGTACAGCAATTGGATCGAACTTGCGCCCGCCTTGGTTTCATGAAATGTATGTTACCAACTGAACAGATGGGCAATGCATTCTGCTGGAGAGAGAGAGAGAGAGATGGTATTTAATCTTGACATGTTTACTTTATTCACGGAGGGTTGTAGTGTAGGTCAAAAATGCATTTTGTGTATAGAATAGTGATAGAAAGGCGAAATATATATTCCGGGGTAGATTTTTATGTGTATATGTTAAGAAGTGAACAGAACCTTACTAATTGATTGCTTGATATTTTCTGCAAAGTTATGGAGTCTGTCAAAATAAAAATAAATAAGTGGAAGGGGAAAATTATTTTCTTTTACCAGTACTTCGCACATGTCGAAATGACTATCACTAAACCTCGGAAAGACTCTGGCACAACTGAGGGATCTACCATGCAACCGCCTTGGTTTCAAACTATGTACCTTACCGACTGAGCCGAGGGCAAGTTATTCAGGTGGAAGAAAAGAAAGAAAGAAAGAAAGAGTATTTGAATTTGATCTGTTTGCTTTATTCTTGAAGGGTTGCAGTGAAGGACCAAAAACTGCATTTGTTGTAGGAAGGAAGGAATTATGATGGAAAAGCGAAATGTATATTCCTATGTAGATGTTTATGTGCACATTTTAAAAAGTGTGCAGAATTTAAGTTTGAGAGGCGTGATTTTTTTCTGCAAAATTAGATGAAGTGATAAAGTATGTGGAAGGACATTTTTTACCAGTACTTCGCACAATATTGCTCCTATATCACTGGCTGCTTGTTCCACATAAGTCCATAGAAAAAAATTATCAGCGCTGATATAAGGATGAATATTGTTGCAATGACATTCATTAATTCCATGGAATGTACTCTCATTGTGTGTGATTAAATCCTCAGTCCGCAGTATGTACCCTCACATCTTGAGAAATATTTTCAGTCTGTTACACTGACCCATTACTCCATATTAACGTGTTTGCTGTTGGTTAACCAACTCTGCGAAAGTATGTACCATTAGTCCGTGAGATATACCCTTAGCCCGTGAGATGAGTCAACAAACGCTCGAGATTTAGTCAAGTTCTTATTTCCTTAATTGATTAAGCTCACTTCATAAGATTAACCCTCCCCTCGAAAACTACTCGTTATGATGTAGTGTTGGTTAGCCCTATGCATCCGTCTGTCTGTAATATGTACCCTCGATCCGTCAAATTAAATGCAGGACCAGGAACTAGTATTTCATTTGATTTCATTTCCTAGTAAATGTCGTTAGATCGTTCTCTCAGTCTGTTCGATGAACCTTTAGTCCATGCGATATGGCTCCAATTCTTTTTGTTTGATTTACTGTCAAGCCTTTAAAGGAAATCTTTAATCACTTGAAATTGTTCTTGGGCCCTGACACTGTACTTCTACCTTCCTGTGACCACAGGAGTTCCTCAGCCTGTACCCGCACTCGGCGATTCTATCCCCACAGCCATTAAAATTAGCTCTCACGCCGTTGTAACCACACTGAGTCCTTGAGGTTGTATCTTCATTTCTTGGAATGTTCCCTTGGTCTATTCTTTGTCCTCTTAGACTTTAGAATCGTACCTATGGTCAATTGAATGTATCCCCGGTCCCTGAACCAGTGCTCTTATTCGAATGCTTTCCTTTGCACTTTTTGTCTATACTCTCAGTTCCTGAAATGTACTCTAAATCCGTGCATTGTACTCTCAGCGAGTGACTGTTCCCTTACTATAACCTTTTCTTCAGTTTGTTTATACCAGCAGTCGGTGCGTTGTACCCTACGTTAGCAATATAAAACCTCAGTCAGTAAGATGCACCTCAATCAGTCGGATATTCCCTGAGGCCCTAAAACTTGTATTAACTTTCACAGTCTTTTTCATGTACTCCTAGGAATTGAGATCGTACCCGTAGTCAGTGAGATGTATCCTCAAGACATAAACCGTGTCTTTTTAAAGATTTTACACCCAACCGATTAGCCTGCACGACAGTCGGTGAAATGTTCCCGAGTCCCTCGAGGTACTCTCAGACAGTAAGAATGCAGCCTCAGTTTGATGTACCCCCAAACCCTGAAAATGTATCCCTAATTTTGTTTCAACCCCATGATGCGTGCATGTACCCACAGTAGGTGACTTTCAATTACACTTCGACAGATGTGTCCTCAGGATTTAAATTTGTGCCCTTACTCTTATTTCATTTCCAGTGGATTACCCGTGCACTCGGTCTGTGCAATTTCTATCCATTTCGTGAACTATTCCCTCATTCTGAGAGCTCTTAAACTAAGTCTATGGAATTAAACGATCAGTCCATGTTATGTACAAACAGGCTGTGGTGCTATTTTCTTACTCTCATTTAATCCAGTCTGTTCGTCTGCACGCTAAGTCTCTGAGATGTATCCTCTATGCGTGACATGTACCGCCAATTGATTATATGAATATTCTACCATTGCAACTTGTGCCCTTTCTGTTCTTTAACCACTACTTTATTAGCTTGGACTCTCAGTCGGTTTGAGATCGTACCCCCAATCTATTTTAACTTTATGCTGTGAACTTTGTAATTTCTCTTTTTAAACCCAAGACTGTTAGCCGGTACCGTTGGTCTTTGAGTGGATTTCTCTCTCTGTATCTGTCTCTCTCGGTCTTTCTCTGTCTCTTTGTCTCTCGCACTCTCTCTACCTGTCTCTCTCTCTCCCTCTGTCTTTCTCTCTGTCCTTCTTTCCTTATCTCTGTCTCCCTTGCTATGTCTCTGTCTTTCTCTTTCCATACCGTCATCCTTCCTCTTCTGTCTGTCTGTCTGTCTGTCTGACTCTCTTTCTCTGCCTTTTTCTTTCTGTCTGCTCTCTCCCTCTTCTCTGTGCTTCCCTCCCTATCTCTGTCCCGTTTGATTTGTCTCTGTCTCTCCCTGTCTGTACCCTCGTCCTTTATTGTCGCTATCTCTCTTCCTCTGCCTCTCTCTATCTCTCTCTCGCTTTCTCACTCTCTCTCTGTATGTATCTCTCTCTCTGTCTCTTTCTCTCTCTCTGTATATCTCTCTCTGTCTCTTTCTCTCTCTCTGTATATCTCTGTCTGTCTGGCTTTCTGTCTCTCTTTCTCCTATCTTTTCTCTGACGCTCTCTCCTTTATTTGTCTTTCTCTCCCCTTCCTCTGTTTCTGCCTTCATCCTCGTTTCTGTCATGTCTCTGTTTCTTTCTGTCTGTCTCTCTTTGTGACTTTCTCTCTGTCTTACTCTCTTCCTCTTGCGTTTATCCCTCTCACCTGCTTCATCAGATATTCAGCCATGGTCTTAATGTTGCTTTCATCAATTCATAAGCCTGTATTCTGAGTCCATGAGGTTTACCCCTTTCCTCCAAAAATTAAGCTTCCTTTCGTTCTTTATTCCCTCAGTATAATTGATCGATTCTAGGTGTATATGATGAACCTTCAGGCTGTCACCTTGAATATCAAATGCTTCACAATACATGTATATCAGAACTTATTATAACTCTGCATTACATTTTGCACTATCAAATATTGGCCTGATCATACAAAATACAAACTGCCTGTGCATTCGTACACATCATCACTTCCAATGCTATAGCAACCTCGGCTATTAACCTTTAGAATGCCAAATAAAGATAGGTTCGCATAACATGATTAAATTCATCTTGTTTAATACACATTTATATAAACACTCATGTAAAATTTTCCGTACCATAATCATACAGTCACTACACTTCGTATAATTCTTTCGAACTTTTACTGGCTAAAGTGAGCGATTCAGAGCTATGGCCTTATTGCGAAATTGCGTGTGTGGTGTTTCACGCTGTGTTCATTATTATTACAGTTATATCACGGAGGCCATTGCATCTATCCATGCTTTCCTGGAGTTTCTTAAACCAGTGCTCCGCACAATATTCCAGCCACTGTCAATTTTCTCACTTTAAGATCGTCGAAACAATAACCAGCAGTGAGAGAGATAGAAAGGAATCCTGTTGCAATGACTATCATCGATCCCCGGAAAGAAATATGCCGAGCCGTGGATTGGAACCAGCATCCCTAGGTTTCAAGTTCTGTAAATTTCCGACTGAGCGTCCGACCTCGGCGTTTGTATTATTAAGTGATGGTTTAATCGTTTAACACAGTAAACGTCAAAAGGGTAAAGATAGCAGCCTAAATACGATTAATTTGTTTTTAGATAGGTTTTCAAGTCTTAACGTTTACAAATGAAAGTTATGTTCACAATTCGTGTTTGCTCGGCCTTAGAGAGGAAGCATATTGAAAACATCGTTAAAAAGGGAGAAAATGATGGTTAATTTATCGTCCTCAATGTAATTTATTAGGGAGAATTGAAACAGTTCTTATTTAGTTCCAACGTATTGACGATGGGCGAGTGAGTTTCAGTCTATAAAGGAGACACAGGAATTTCAATCTGTATTTAGGATTGCTGTTCAATTATTTCAGGAATTAGTTTAACCTCAAATTAAAATGCAATTCTTTTGAAAATGACGATGATGATGATGATGATGATACGTTGCTGGTGATGATGATAATGATTATGATGATGATGTAATTGTTTTGATGGTGATAATGAGGACGACGATGATTGTGAATTTGGTGGTGGAGAGATTTCTTTCTTTGTGTGGTGTTTTAAACACGGTCTTCAACCTTATTTCAGTTATATCTCGGTAGCCAGAGCATATATCCATGGTTTCTTGGGTTTTTCTTTTACCAGTACTTTTCACATGATTCCCAGCCAGTGGCTGCTATTCTACATAACCCTCATCGAAACAATCAGCGGTTAGAGAATTAAATGAATCTTGTCGCAATAACTGTCATCAAATATCGAACAGAAATTGGAACAGCTGGGAAATCGAAGCTGCGACCTCCGTAGTTTAAAGGTTCCTACGTCACCAACTATGGAACCGGGCTTGGCAATGTCTTGTAGAGAGAGAGAGAGAGCGTTCAATAATTTTGGAAAACAATCAAATTTTCATATCAAGATGAAAATTTCAGGAGCACTGTTCAAGAGCTTAAAAAAAAAAAAAAACTATTTATTTGAATGTGGAACAAAGTTTTTATTTCTGATGTCTTTAAAGAATTTAGAAGTGAACAAAAAGCTATAAGTAAACGTGTTTGAGTTCATTTTTACGCTATTTAATCATTGCTGAGATGATGATGATGATGATGATAAAGAAGTGGTAGTGGAGAAAGATTTCTTTGTAAGGGTGGTTTTTAATGCCGTTTGTACTAAATATCAGATACATAGCGGGGCCAGTGCACCTATCTGAACTTTCTTGCAGTTTGTTTTACCACAGCTACGCACAATGTTCAATCTTCTGAAGGTTTTAACTGCTTTTCAACAAAACTATTGTTGAAACAATAAACATTCTTGAGTGTAGAATGAATTCCTGTTGCAATGACTACAGTGAATCCTAGAACATGAATTATCACAGCTGCTGGATCGAACCTGCGCCCACCTTTGTTTCAAGCCATGTACGTTACCGACTAACTGGACGGGCAAGGCATTCTGGTGGGGGGAAGAGAGAGAGAGAGAGAGAGACAGAGACTACAGAGCATTTAATTTTGACTTTTTTTACTTTATTCCTCAAGGGTTGTAATGTTGGACAAAAAAATGCAGTGTTGTAAAATGTGATGATTGAAAAGCGAAATGTTTATTCCAGGGAAGAATTTAATGTTCATGTGTTAAGATGTGTGCAAAGTTAATTTTAAAGGGCTCGATATTCTCTGCAAAGTTGTAGATTCAGTGATATATTTTATAAAGTATGTGGAAGGAGATAATAAATTTCTTTTACCAGTGCTTTGCACATGTTGCAAAAACTGCCACCAAACCTTGGACAGATACTGGCATAGCTATTGGGTCGAATCCTGGTTTGAAGCCGTGTAATTTACCGACTGAGCAGACGAGCAAGGCATTCTGGAGGAGAGAGAGAGTTTTTTATTTTGACATGTTTACTCTTTTCCTAAAGGTTGTAGGAAAGAAACAGGAACTGGAATTTTCCTTAGGAATAATGACGGAAAAGTGAAATGTATATTCCAAGGGAGACGTTTATGTGCATATATTAAGAAGGTTACAAAAGTTAATTTTTAGGAGCTTGATATTTTGTGAAAAATATGGATTCAGTGAAACATTTAATAAAGTAATAAAGTATGTGGAAGAAGATATTTAGGTTCTTTGACCAGTACTTCGCACAATATTGTTTCCAAGACACTGGCTGCTTTTTCCACATAACTTTGTTGAAAAAAATATATCAGCGCTGGGATAAGAATACACCCTGTCGCAATGTCTATCATTAATTTTATGGAATGTACCGGTAGTGTGGTGTTGGCGTTTAAACTATATATCAAGTATATCAGTCAGCCAGTATACCTATTTGAGGTTTCTTGGAGCTTATTTTTACCAGTTCTACGCACAACATTTTCCCAAGCTTTTGGCTGTTTTCCTGAAAAGGCCATCGTCGAAACAATGACGATCCTTGAGTGTCGAATGAATCCTGTTGCAATCACTATAATCAAACATCGGACAGAAATTGATACAGCTTTTGGATCGAACTTGCAGCCGCCTGAGTTTCATGCAATGTATGTTACCAACTAAACAAATGGGCAATGCATTCTGCTGGAGAGAGAGAGAGAGGGTATTTGATCTTGACGTGTTTACTTTATTCACGAAGGGTTTTAGTGTGGGACAAAAATGCATTTTGAGTATAGAATAATGATGGAAAGCCGAAATATATATTCCAGGGTAGATTTTCATGTGTATATGTTAAGAAGTTAGCAAAAAACCTTATTCATTGATAGCTTGATATTTTCTGCAAAGTTATGGAGTCTGTCAAAACAAATATAAATAAGTGGAATGGGAAAATTATTTTCTTTTACCAGTACTTCGCACATGTCGAAATGACTATCACTAAACCTCGAACAGACTTTGGTACAATGGAGGGATCTACCATGCAACTGCCTTCGTTTCAAACCATGTACCTTACCGACTGAGCCGACGGGCAAGTTATTCAGGTGGAAGAAAAGAAAGAAAGAAAAAACGAGTATTTGAATTTGATCTGTTTGCTATATTCTTGAAGGGTTGCAGTGAAAGACTAAAAACTGCAATTGTTCTAGGAAGAGAGGAATGATGATGGAAAAGCGAAATATATATTCCTATGTAGATGTTTATGTGCACATTTTAAGAAGTGTGCAGAATTCAAGTTTGAGACGCTTGATCTTTTTCTGCAAAAATATGGATTAAGCGAAAAATTAGATGAAGTGATAAAGTATGTGGAAGGAGGTTTTTTACCAGTACTTCGCACAATATTGCTCCTATATCACTGGCTGCTTGTTCCACATAACTTCATAGAAAAAAATATCAGCGCTGAGATAAGGATGAATATTGTTGCAATGACATTCATTAATTCCATGGAATGTACTCTTATTGTGTGTGATTAATCCTTAGTCCGCAGTATGTACCCTCACATCTTGAGAAATATTTTCAGTCTGTTACACTGACCCATTACTCCATATTGATGTCTTTGCTATTAGTTAACCAACTCTCCGACAGTATGTACCGTTAGTCCGTGAGATATACCCTTAGGCCGTGAGTTGAGTCCACAAACGCTCGAGATTTAGTCAAGTTCTTATTTCCTTAATTGATTAAGCTCACCCCATAAGATTAACCCTCCCCTCGAAAACTACCCTTTATTATTTAGTGTTGGTTGGCCCTATGCATCCGTCTGTCTGTAATATGTACCCTCGTTCCGTCAAATTATATGCAGGACCAGAAACTAGTATTTCATTTGATTTCATTTACTAGTAAATGTCGTTAGATCGTTCTGTCAACACTGTTCGATGAACCTTTAGTCCATGCGATATGGCTCCAATTCTTTTTGTTTGATTTACTGTCAAGCCTTTAAAGCAAATCCTTTATCACTTGAAATTGTTCTTGGGCCCTGACACTGTACTTCTACCTTCCTGTGACCACAGGAGTTCCTTAGCATGTACCCGCACTCGGCGATTCTATCCCCACAGCCATTAAAATTAACTCTCACGCCATTGTAACCACACTGAGTCCTTGAGATTGTATCTTCATTTCTTGGAATGTTCCTTTGGTCTATTCTTTGTCGTCTTAGACTTTAGAATCGTACCTATGGTCAAATGAATGTATCCCCGGTCCCTGAACCAGTGCTCTTATTCGAATGCTTTCCTTTGCACTGTTTGTCAGTACTCTCAGTTCCTGAAATATACTCTAAATCTGTGCATTGTACTTTCAGCGAGTAACTGTTCCCTTACTTTAACCTTTTCTTCAGTCTGTTTATATCAGCAGTTGGTGCGTTGTGCCCTACTTTAGCAATATAAAACCTCAGTCAGTTAGATGCACCTCAATCAGTCGGATATTCCCTAAAACTTGTATTAACTTTCAGAGTCTTCTTCATGTACTCCTAGGAAATGAGATCGCATCCGTAGTCAGTGAGATGTATCCTCTAGCCATAAACCGTGTCTCTTTAAAGATTGTACACCCAACCGATCAGCCTGCACGACAGTCGATGAAGTGTTCCCCAGTCCCTCTACGTACTTTCAGACAGTAAGAATGCAGGCTCAGTTTGATGTACCCTCAAACCCTCAAAATGTATCCCTAATTTTGTTTCAACCCCATGATGTGTGCATGTACCCACAGTAGGTGACTTCCAATCACAGTTCGACAGATGTGTCCTCAGTATTTACATTTGTGCCCTTACTCTTATTTCATTTCCAGTGGTATACCCGGTCTGTGCAATTTCTATCCACTTCGTGAACAATTCCCTCATTCTGAGAGCTCTTAAACTAAGTCTGTGGAATTAAACAGTCAGTCCATGTCATGTATAAACAAGCTCTGGTGGTATTTCCATACTCTCATTTAATCCAGTCTGTTCGTCGGCACCTATGTCACAAAGATGTACCCTCTATGCGTGACATGTACCGCCAATTGATTATATGAATATTCTACCATTGCAACTTGTATCCCTTCTGTTCTTTGACCACTACTTCATTAGCTTGGACTCTCAGTCGGTTTGAGATCGTATCTCCCAATCCATTTAAACTTTATGCTGTGAACTTTGTAATTTCTCTTTTTTAAACCCAAGACTGTTAGCCGGTACCGTTGGTCTTTGAGTGGATTTCTCTCTCTGTATCTGTCTCTCTCAGTCTTTCTCTGTCTCTTTGTCTCTCGCACTCTCTCTACCTGTCTGTCTCTCCCTCTGTCTTTCTCTCTGTCCTTCTTTCCCCATCTCTGTCTCCCTTGCTATGTCTCTGTCTTTCTCTGTCCACACCGTCGTCCGTCCTCTTCTGTCTGTCTGTCTCTCTTTCTCTGCCTTGTTTTCTCTGTCTGCTCTCTCCCTCTATCTCTGTGCTTCCCTCCCTATCTCTGTCTCGCTTGATTTGTCTCTCTCTGTCTTTGTCTGCACCCTCGTCCTTCCTACCCGCTATCTCTCTGTCTCTGTCTGTCTCTGTCTCTCTCTCTCTGTATCTCTCTCTATCTGTCTTTCTGTCTCTCTTTCTCATGTCTTTTCTCTGACGCTCTCTCCTTTATTTGTCTTTCTCTCCCCTTCCTCTCTTTCTGCCTTCATTTTTAATTTTCTCATGTCCCTGTTTGTTTCTGTCTGTCTGTCTTCGTGACTTTCTCTCTATCTTACTCTCTTCCACTTGCGTTTATCCCTCTCACCTGCTTCATCAGATATTCAGCTATTGTCTTAATGTTGCTTTCGTCAAATCATAAGCCTGTATTCTCAGTCCATGAGGTTTACCCTTTTCCTCCAAAAATGCACTCCCTTCTACAAATTAAGCTTCCTTTCGTTCTTTATTCCCTCAGTAAAATTTATCGGTTCTAGGTGTATATGATGTACCTTCAGGCTGTCATCGGCTGTCATCTTGAATATTAAATGCTCCAAAATACACGTATATTAGAACTTAATATAATTCTGCATTACATTTTGTACTATCAAATATTACTGGTTTTAACTGGCACAACATCCTGGCCTGATCATACAAAATACAAATTGCCTGGGAATTCATACACACGATCACTTCCAATGCTGTAGGAACCTCGGCTATTAACGTTTAGTATACCAAATAAAGATAGGTTCGCATAACATGATTGAATTCATCTTGTTTAATACGAGTGATAACACATTTACAGTATATAAAGAATCATGTAAGATTTTCCGTACCATAATCATACAGTCACTACTCTTCGTATAATTCTTTCGAACTTTTACTGGCTAAAGTGAGCGATTCAGAGCTATGGCCTTATTGTGAAATTGCGTGTGTGGTGTTTCACGCTGTTTTCAGTATTATTACAGTTATATCACGGAGGCCATTGCCTGTGCATTCATACACACGATCACTTCCAATGCTGTAGCAACTTCGGCTATTAACATTTAGTATACTAAATAAAGATAGGTTCGCATAACATGATTAAATTCATCTTGTTTAATACGAGTGATAACACATTTACAGTATATAAAGAATCATGTAAGATTTTCAGTACCATAATCATACAGTCACTACTCTTCGTATAATTCTTTCGAACTTTTACTGGCTGAAGTGAGCGATTCAGAGCTATGGCCTTATTGTGAAATTGCGTGTGTGGTGTTTCACGCTGTGTTCAGTATTATTACAGTTATATCACGGAGGTCATTGCATCTATCCATGCTTTCCTGGAGTTTCTTAAACCAGTGCTCCGCACAATATTCCAGCTACTGTCACTTTTCTCATTTTAAGATCGTCGAAACAATAACCAGCAGTGAGAGAGATAGAAAGGAATCCTGTTGCAATGACTATCATGGATCCCCGGAAAGAAATCTGCCGAGCTGGGGATTGGAACCAGCATACCGAGGTCTCAAGTTCTGTAGATTTCCGACTGAGCTTCCGACCTCGGCGTTGTATTATTAAGTGATGGTTTAATCGTCTAACACTGTAAACGTCAAAACGGTAAAGATAGCAGCTTAAAAACAATGAATGTGTATTAAGCTAGGTTTTCAAGTGTTAACGTTTACAAATGATAGTTATGTTCACAATTCGTGTTTGCTCGACCTTAGATAGGAAGAATTTTGAAAACATGGTTGAAAAGGGAGAAAATGATGGTTAATTTATCGTCCTCAATGTAATTTATCAGGGAGAATTGAAACACTTCTTATTTAGTTCCAACGTATTGACGATGGACGAGTGAGTTTCAGTCTATAAAGGAAACACGGGAATTTGAATCTGTATTTAGAATTGCTGTTCAATTATTTCAGGAATTAGTTTAACCTCAAATTAAGATGCAATTTTTTGAAAATGACGATGATGATGATGATATGTTGCTTGTGATGATGATAATGATTATGATGATGATTTGATTGTTGTGATGGTGATAATGATAACGATGATGATTATGAATATGGTGGTGGAGAGATTTGTTTCTTTGTTTGGTGTTTTAACACGGTCTTCAATCTTATTTCAGTTATATCTCGGTAGCCAGAGCACATATCCATGGTTTCTTGGGTTTTTCTTTTACCAGTACTTTTCACATGATTCCAAGCCAATGGCTGCTATTCCACATAACTCTCGTCGAAACAATCATCAGCGTCAGAGAATTAAATGAATCTTGTCGCAATAACTGTCATCAAATATCGAACAGAAATTGGAACAGCTGGGGAATCGAACCTGCGACCTCCGTAGTTTAAAGGTTCCTACATTACCAACTATGGAACCGGGCTTGGCAATGTCTTGTAGAGAGAGAGAGCGTTCAATAATTTTGGAAAAGATTCAAATCTCATACTAAGAGAGAGAGAGTACAGGGCATTTAATTTTGACCTTTTTACTTTATTCCTCAAGGGTTGTAATGTTGGACAAAAAATGCAGTTTTGTAAAATATGATGATTGAAAGGTGAAATGTTTATTCCAGGGAAAATTTTAATGTTCATGTGTTAAGATGTGTACAAATGTAAATTTCAAGGGCCCCGATATTCCCTGCAAAGTTGTAGATTCAGTGATATATTTTATAAAGTATGTGGAAGGAGATAACTAGTTTCTTTTACCAGTACTTTGCACATGTTGCAAAAACTGTCATCAAACCTCAGACATATATTGGCATAGCTATTGGGTCGAATCTTGGTTTCAAGCCGTGTAATTTACCGACTGAGCAGACGAGCAAGGCATTCTGGAGAAGAGAGAGAGAGAGAGTATTTTATTTTGAGATGTTTAATTTATTCCTAAAGGTTGTAGGGAAGAAACAAGAACTGGAATTTTCCTTAGGAATAATGACGGAAAAGTGAAATGTATATTCCAAGGGAGACGTTTATGTGCATATATTAAGAAGGCTGCAAAAGTTAATCTTTAGGAGCTTGATATTTTCTGCAAAACTATGGATTCAGTGAAACATTTAATAAAGTAATAAAGTATGTGGAAGAAGATAATTAGTTTCTTTTACCAGTACTTCGCACAATATTGTTTCCAAGACACTGGCTCTTTTTTCCACATAACTTCGTTGAAAAAAAATTATCAGCGCTGGGATAAAGATACACCCTGTCGCAATGTCTATCATTAATTTTATGGAATGTACCGGTAGTGTGATGTTAGCGTTTTAACTATATATCAAGTATATCGGTCGGCCAGAACATCTATTTGAGGTTTCTTGGAGCTTACTTTTACCAGTTCTACGCACAACATTTTCCCAAGCTTTTGGCTGCTTTCATAATAACGCCATCGTCGAAACAATGACGATCTTTGAGTGTCGAATGAATCCTGTTGCAATGACTATAATCAAACATCGGACAGAAATTGGCACAGCTATTGGATCGAACTTGCACCCGCCTTGGTTTCATGCAATGTATGTTACCAACTGAACAGATGGGCAATGCATTCTGCTGGAGAGAGAGAGAGAGAGAGGATATTTGATATTGACATGTTTACTTTATTCACGGACAAAAATGCATTTTGAGTATAGAATAATGATGGAAAGGCGAAATATATATTCCAGGGTCGATTTTAATGTGTATATGTTAAGAAGTGAGCAGAACCTTATTAAATGATGGCTTGATATTTTCTGCAAAGTTATGGAGTCTTTCAAAAGAAATATAAACAAGTGGATGGGGATAACTACTTTCTTTTACCACTACTTCGCACATGTCGAAATGACTATCACTAAACCTCGGACAGACTTTGGCACAATATAGGGAACGACAATACAACCGCCTTGGTTTCAAACCATGTACCTTACCGACTGAGCCGACGGGCAAGTTATTCTGGTGAAAGAAAAGAAAGAAAGAAAGAAAGAGTATTTGAATTTGATCTATTTGCTTTATTCTTGAAGGGTTGCAGTGAAGGACCAAAAACTGCAATTGTTCTAGGAAGGAAGGAATGATGATGGAAAAGCGAAATGTATATTCTTATGTACATGTTTACGTGCACATTTTAAGAAGTGTGCAGAATTTAAGTTTGAGAGGCTTGATTTTTTTTTCTGCAAAAATATGGATTAAGCGAAAAATTAGATGAAGTGATAAAGTATGTGGAAGAAGATTTTTTACCAGTGCTTCGCACAGTATTGCTCCCATATCATTGGCTGCTTGTTCCACATAACTTCATAGAAAAAATTATCAGCGCTGAGATAATGATGAATATTGTTGCAATGACATTCATTATTCCATGGAATGTACTCTCATTGTGTGTGATTAAATCCTCAGTCCGCAGTATGTACCCTCACATCTTGAGAAATATTTTCAGTCTATTACACTGACCCATTACTCCATATCAATGTCCTTGCTGTTAGTTAACCAACTCTCCAACAGTATGTATCGTTAGTCCGTGAGATATACCCTTAGCCCGTGAGATGAGTCCACAAACGCTCGAGTTTTAGTCAAGTTCTTATTTCCTTTATTGATTAAGCTCAGTTCATAAGATTAACCCTCCCCTCGAAAACTACCCTTTATTATTTAGTGTTGGTTGGCCCTATGCATCCGTCTGTCTGTAATATGTACCCTCGTTCCGTCAAATTAAATGCAGGACCAGAAACTAGTATTGCTTTTGATTTCATTTATTAGTAAATGTCGTTAGATCGATCTCTCAGTCTGTTCGATGAACCTTTATTCCATGCCATATGGATCCAATTCTTTTTGTTTGATTTACTGTCAAGCCTTTAAAGCAAATCCTTTATCACTTGAAATTGTTCTTGGGCCCTGACACAGTACTTCTACCTTCCTGTGACCACAGGAGTTTTTCAGCCTGTACCCTCAGTCGGCGATTCTATCCCCACAGCCATTAAAATTAACTCTCACGCCGTTGTTACCACACTGAGTCCTTGAGATTGTATCTTCATTTCTTGGAATGTTCCCTTGGTCTATTCTCTGTCCTCCTAGACTTAAGAATCGTACCTATGGTCAATTCAATATGTCCCCGGTCCCTGAACCAGTGCTCTTATTCGAATGCTTTCCTTTGCACTGTTTCTCTATACTCTCAGTTCCTGAAATGTACTCAATCTGTGCATTGTACTCTCAGCGAGTAACTGTTCCCTTACTTTAGCCTTTTCTTCAGTCTGTTTATACCAGCAGTCGGTGCGTTGTACCCTATTTTAGCAATATAAAATCTCAGTCAGTTAGATGCACCTCAATCAGTCGGATATTCCCTGAGGCCCTAAAACTTGTATTAACTTTCAGAGTCGTTTTCATGTACTCCTAGGAAATGAGATCGCATCCGTATTCAGTGAGATGTATCCTCTAGCCATAAACCGTGTCTTTTTAAAGATTTTACACCCAACCAATCAGCCTGCACGACAGTCGGTGAAATGTTCCCCAGTCCCTCTACGTACTTTCAGACAGTAAGAATGCAGTTTTAGTTTGATGCACCCTCAAACCCTGAAAATGTATCCTTAATTTTGTTTCAACCCCATGATGTGTGCATGTACCCACAGTAGGTGACTTTCAATCACAGTTCGACAGATGTGTCCTCAGTATTTACATTTGTGCCCTTACTCTTATTTCATTTCCAGTGGAATACCCGTGCACTCGGTCTGTGCAATTTCTATCTACTTCGTGAACAATTCCCTCATTCTGAGAGCTCTTAAACTAGGTCTATGGAATTAAACGATCAGTCCATGTCATGTACAAACAGGCTCTGGACCATTCGAATGCTTTCCTTTGCACTGTTTCTCTATACTCTCAGTTCCTGAAATGTACTCTAAATCTGTGCATTGTACTCTCAGCGAGTAACTGTTCCATTACTATAACCTTTTCTTCAGTCTGTTTATACCAGCAGTCGGTGCTTTTTACACTACGCTAGCAATATAAAACCTCAGTCAGTTAGATGCACCTTAATCAGACGTGCAAATCGATCGTCAGACTCGGGTATAGGGGCGAAAGACTAATCGAACCATCTAGTAGCTGGTTCCTTCCGAAATTTCCCTCAGGATAGCTGGCACTAATCGCGCTGCAGTTTTATCTGGTACAGCGAATGATTAGAGGGATTGGGGATTTCATGTCCTCAACCTATTCTCAAATTTTAACTTTAACCCTAAAAACTTGTATTAAATATCACAGTCTTTTCTATGTACTCCTAGGTATTGAGATCGTACCCGTAGTCAGTGAGATGTATCCTCAAGCCATAAACCGTGTCATTTTAAAGATTTTACACCCAACCGATCAGCCTGCACGACAGTCGGTGAAATGTTTCCTAGTCCCTCTACGTACTCTCAGAGAGTAAGAATGCAGTCTTAGTTTGATGTACCCTCAAACCATGAAATGTATCCCTAATTTTGTTTCAGCTCCAAGATGTGTGCATGTACCCACATGAGGTGACTTTGAATCACAGTTCGACAGATGTGTCCTCAGTATTTACATCTGTGCCCTTACTCTTATTTCATTTCCAGTGGATGTACCCACAGTAGGTGACTTTCAATCACAGTTCGACAGATGTGTCCTCAGTATTTACCGTTGTGCCCTTACTCTTATTTCATTTCCAGTGGATTACCCTGTACTCAGTCTGTGCAATTTCTATCTACTTCATGACCTATTCCCTCATTCTGAGAGCTCTTAAACTAAGTCTGTGGAATTAAACGATCAGTCCATGTCATGTACAAACAGGCTCTGGTGCTATTTCCTTACTCTCATTTAATCCAGTATGTTCGTCTGCAAGCTAAGTCTCTGAGATGTACCCTCTATGCGTGACATGTACCGCCAATTGATTATATGAATATTCTACCATTGCAACTTGTACCCCTTCTGTTCTTTGACCACTACTTCATTAGCTTGGACTCTCAGTCGATTTCTCTCTCTGTATCTGTCTCTCTCGGTCTTTCTCTGTCTCTTTGTCTCTCGCACTCTCTCTACCTGTCTCTCTCTCTCCCTCTGTCTTTCTCTCTGTCCTTTTTTCCCTATCTCTGTCTCCCTTGCTATGTCTCTGTCTTTCTCTGTCCACACCCTCGTCCTTCCTCTTCTGTCTGTCTGTCTGTCGCTCTTCTCTGCCTTTTTCACTCTGTCTGCTCTCTCCCTCTATCTCTGTGCTTCTCTTGCTATTTCTGTCTCTCTTGATTTGTCTCTGTCTGTCTCTCTGTCAGCAGCCTCGTCCTTCCTTGTCGCCATCTCTATTTCTCTGGCTCTCTCTCTCTCTGTCTCTCTGTATCTCTGTCTATATGTTCCTCTGTTTGTCTTTCTGTCTCTCTCCTAATTTCTCTGACGCTCTCTCCTTTATTTCTCTTTGTCTCCCCTTCCTCTCTTTCTACCTTCATCTTCGTTCCTGTCATGTCTCTGTTTCTTTCTGTCTGTCTGTCTGTCTTCATCACTTTCCCTCTGTCTTACTCTCTTCCTCTTGCCTTTATCCCTCTCACCTGCTTCATCAGATATTCAGCTATGGTCTTAATGTTGCTTTCATCAATTCATAAGCCTGTACTCTCAGTCCATGAGGTTTACCCTTTTCCTCCAAAAATGCACACCCTTCTATAAATTAAGGTTCATTAAGGTTCTTTATTCCCTCAGTATAATTTATCGATTCTAGGTGTATATGATGTACCTTCAGGCTGTCACCTTGAATATTAAATGTTTCAAAATACATATATATCAGAACTTCTTAAAATTCTGCATTACATTCATTACTATTAAATATTACTGGTTTTAACTGGCACAAATGAAACATACTGGCCTGATCATACAAAATACAAATTGCCTGTGCATTCATACACACGATCACTTCCAATGCTGTACCAACCTCGACTATTACCCTTTAGAATGCCAAATAAAGATAGGGTCGCATAACATGATTAAAACCATCGAGTTTAATACGAGTGATAACACATTTATATAAACAATCATGTAAGATTTTCCGTACCATAATCATACAGTCACTACTCTTCGTATAATTCTTTCGAACTTTTACTGGCTCAAGTGAGGATTCAGAGCTATGGTCTTATTGTGAAATTGCGCGTGTGGTGTTTCACGCTGTTTTCAATATTATTACAGTTATATCACGGAGGCCATTGCATCTATCCATGCTTTCCTGAAGTTTCTTAAACCAGTACTCCGCACAATATTCCAGCCACTGTCAATTTTCTCACGTTAAGATCGTCGAAACAATAACCAGCAGTGAGAGAGATAGAAAGGAATCCTGTTGCAATGACTACCATGGATCCCCGGAAAGAAATCTGCCGAGCTGGGGATTGGAAACAGTATCCCTAGGTCTCTAGTTCTGTAGATTTCCGACTGAGCTTCCGACCTCGGCGTTTGTATTATTAAGTGATGGTTTAATCGTTTAACACAGTAAACATCAAAAGGGTAAAGATAGCAGCTTAAATACGATTAATGTGTTTTAGATAGGTTTTCGAGTGTTAACGTTTACAAATGATAGTTATGTTCACAATTCGTGTTTGCTCGACCTTAGAGAGGAAGAATTTTGAAAACATTGTTGAAAAGGGAGAAAATGATGGTTAATTTATCGTCCTCAATGTAATTTATCAGGGAGAATTGAAACACTTCTTATTTAGTTCCAACGTATTGACGATGGACGAGTGAGTTTCAGTCTATAAAGGAGACACGGGAATTTGAATCTGTATTTAGGATTCCTGTTCCCTTATTTCAGGTATTAGTTTAACCTCAAATTAAGATGCAATTTTTTTGAAAGTGATGATGATGATGATTATGATGATGATGATGATGATGATATGTTGCTGGTGATGATTATGTGATTGTTGTGATGGTGATAATGATGACGATGATGATTGTGAATTTAGTGGTGGAGAGATTTGTTTCTTTGTTTGGTGTTTTAACACGGTCTTCAACCTTATTTCAGTTATATCTCGGTAGAAAGAGCACATACCCATGGTTTCTTGGGTTTTTCTTTTACCAGTACTTTTTCACATGATTCCAAGCCAATTGCTGCCATTCCACATAACTCTCGTCGAAACAATCAGCAGCCGTCAGAGATTAAATGAATCTTGTCGCAATAACTGTCATAAATAGCGAAGAGATATTGGAACGGCTGGGAAATCGAACCTGCGACCTCCCTAGTTTAAAGGTTCCTTCGTTACCAACTATGGAACCGTGCTTGGCAATGTCTTAGAGAGAGAGAGAGAGAGAGCGTTCAGTGATTTTGGAAAAGAATCAAATCTCATATTAAGATGAAAATTTCAGAAGGACTGTTAAAAATCTTTTAAAAAAGGATCTATTTGAATGTGGAACAAAGCTTTTATTTCTGATGTCTTTAAAGAATTATAGAAGTGAACAAAAAGCTATAAGCAAAAGTGTTTGAGTTGATTTTGACACTATTTCGTCGTTGCTGAGATGATGATGATGATAAAGAAGCGGTAGTGAAGAATGGTTTCTTTCTAAGTCTGGTTTTTAATGCCGTTTGTACTAAAATATCGGGTACATAGAGGGGCCAGTGCACCTATCGGAGCTTTCTTGCAGTTTGTTTTACCACTGCAACGCACAATGTTCAGTCTTCCAAAGGTTTTAACTGCTTTTCAATAAAACTATCGTTGAAACAATAGACATTCTTGAGCGTAGAATGGATTCCTGTTGCAATGACTATCGTCAAACCTAGGACATGGATTAGCGCAGCTGCTGGATCGAACCTGCGCCCACCTTTGTTTCAAGCCATGTACGTTACCGACTAACTAGTCGGGCAAGGCATTCTGGTGGGGGGAAGAGAGAGAGAGAGGGACAGAGAGACAGAAAGAGACAGAGAGCATTTAATTTTGACTTTTTTACTTTATTCCTCAAGGGATTTAATGTTAGACCAAAAAAATGCAGTTTTGTAAAATGTGATGATTGAAAAGCGAAATGTTTAATCGAGGGAAGATTTTAATGTTCATGTGTTAAGATGTGTGCAAATGTTAATTTCAAGGCGCTCGATATTCTCTGCAAAGTGGTAGATTCAGTGATATATTTTATAAAGTATGTGGAAAGAGATAACTAGTTTCTTTTACCAGTACTTTGCACATGTTGCAAAAACTGTCATCAAACCTCGGACAGATATTGGCATAGCTATTGGGTCGAATCTTGGTTTCAAGCCGTGTAATTTACCGACTGAGCAGACGAGCAAGGCATTCTGGAGAAGAGAGAGGGTATTTTATTTTGACATGTTTAATTTATTCCTGAAGGTTGAAGGGAAGAAACAAGAACTGGAATTTTCCTTAGGAATAATGACGGAAAAGTGAAATGTATAGTCATAGGGACACGTCTATGTGCATATATTAAGAAGGATGCAAAAGTTAATTTTTAGAAGCTTGATATTTTCTGCAAAAATATGGATTCAGTGAAACATTTAATAAAGTAATAAACTATATGGACGAAGATAATTAGTTTCTTTTACCAGTACTACACACAATATTGTTTCCGGACTACTAGCTGCTCTTCCCACATAACTTCGTTGAAAAAAATTATCAGCGCTGGGATAAGGATACACCCTGTCGCAATGTCTATCATTAATTTTATGGAATGTACCGGTAGTGTGGTGTAGGCGTTTTAACTATATATCAAGAATATCGGTCGGCCAGTATACCTATCTGAGGTTTCTTGGAGTTTACTTTTACCAGTGGTATGCACAACATTTTCCCAAGCTTTTGGCTACTTTCCTAAAAAGGCCATCGTCGAAACAATGACCATGCTTGAGTTTCGAATAAATCCTGTTGCAATGACTATTATCAAACATCGGCTAGAAATTGGCACAGCTATTGGATAGAACTTGCGCCCGCCTTGGTTTCATGCAATGTATGTTACCAACTAAACAGATGGGCAATGCAATCTGATGGAGAGAGAGGGTATTTGATCTTGACATGTTTACTTTATTCACGAAGGCTTATAGGGTGGGACAAAAATGCATTTTGTTTATAGAATAATGATGGAAAGGCGAAATATATATTCCAGGGTAGATTTTCATGTGTATATGTTAAGAAGTGAACAGAACCATATTAATTGATTGCTTGATATTTTCTGCAAAGTTACGGAGCCTGTGAAAAGAAATATAAATAAGTGGAAGGGGATAACTATTTTCTTTTACCAGTACTTCGCACATGTCGAAATGACTATCACTAAACCTCGGACAGACTTTGGCACAATTGAGGGATCTACCATGCAACCGCCTTGGTTTCAAACCATGTACCTTACCGACTGAGCCGACGGGCAAGTTATTCTGGAGGAACAAAGGAAGGAAGAAAGAAAATTATTTCAAGAGTATTTAAATTTGATCTGTTTGCTTTATTCTTGAAGGGTTGCAGTGAAGGACCAAAAACTGCAATTGTTGTAGGAAGGAAGGAATGATGATAGAAAATGAAATGTATATTCCTATGTAGATGTTTATGTGCACATTTTAAGAATTGTGCAGAATTTAAGTTTGAGAGGCTTGATATTTTTCTGCAAAAAATATGGATTATGCGAAAAATTAGATGAAGTGATAAAGTATGTGGAAGGAGGTTTTTTACCAGTACTTCGCACAATATTGCTCCCATATCACTGGCTGCTTGTTCCACATAACTTCATAGAAAAAATTATCAGCACTGAGATAAGGATGAATGTTGTTACAATGACATTCATTAATTCCATGGAATGTACTCTCATTGTGTGTTATTAAATCCTCAGTCCGCAGTATGTACACTCACATCTTGAGAAATATTTTCAGTCTGTTACACTGACCCATTATTCCATATCAATGTCCTTGCTGTTAGTTAACCAACTCTCCGACAGTATGTACCGTTAGTCCGTGAGATATATCGTTAGCCCTGGAGATGAGTCAACAAACGCTCCAGATTTAATCAAGTTCTTATTTCTTTAATTAATTAAGCTCAATTCATAAGATTAACCCCTCGAAAACTACCCTTTATGATTTAGTGTTGGTTGGACCTTTGTATACGTCTGTCTATAATATGTACCCTCGTTCCGTCAAATTAAATGCAGGACCAGAAACTAGTATTTCATTTGATTTCATTTACTAGTATATGTCGTTAGATTCGTTCTCTCAGTCTGTTCGATGAACCTTTAGTCCAGGCGATATGGCTCCAATTTCATTTTGTTTGATTTACTGTCAAGCCCTTACAGCAAATCCTTTATCACTTGAAATTGTTCTTGGGCCCTGACACTGTACTTCTACCTTCCTGTGACCACAGGAGTTTTTCAGCCTGTACCCGCAATCGGCGATTCTATCCCCACAGCCATTAAAATTAACTCTCACGCCGTTGTAACCTTGAGATTGTATCCTCAGTTCTAGGAATGTTCCCTTGGTGTATTCTTTGTCCTCTTAGACTGTAGAATCGTACCTATGGTTAATTGAATGTATCCCCGGTCCCTGAACCAGTGCTCTTATTCGAATGCTTTCCTTTGTTTCTCTATACTCTCAGTTCCTGAAATGTACTCTAAATCTGTGCATTGTACTCTCAGCGAGTAACTGTTCCCTTACTATAACCTTCTCTTCAGTCTGTTTATACCAGCAGTCGGTGCATTGTACCCTACGTTAGCAATATAAAACCTCAGTCAGTTAGATGCACCTCAATCAGTCGGATATTCCCTGAGGCCCTAAAACTTGTATTAACTTTCACATTCTTTTTCATATACTCCTAGGAATTGAGATCGTACCCGTAGTCAGTGAGATGTATCCTCAAGACATAAACCGTGTCTTTTTAAAGATTTTACACCCAACCGATTAGCCTGCACGACAGTCGGTGAAATGTTTCCCAGTCCCTCTACGTATTCTCAGACAGTAAGAATGCATCCATAGTTTGATGTACCCTCAAACCCTGAAAATGTATCTCTAATTTTATTTCAACCCCATGATGTGTGCATGTACCCACAGTAGGTGACCTCCAATCACAGTTCAACGGATGTGCCCTCAGTATTTACATTTGTGCCCTTACTCTTATTTCATTTCCAGTGGATTACCCGTGCACTCGGTCTGTGCAATTTCTATCTACTTCGTGAACTATTCCCTCATTCTGAGAGCTCTTAAACTAAGTCTATGGAATTAAACGATCTGTCCATGTCATGTACAAACAGGCTCTGGTGCTATTTCCTTACTCTCATTTAATCCAGTCCAGTCTGTTCGTCTGCACGCTAAGTCTCCGAGATGTACCCTATATGCGTGGCATGTACCGCCAATTGATTATATGAATATTCTACCATTGCAACTTGTACCCCATCTGTTCTTTGACAACTACTTCATTAGCTTGGACTTGTAACCCCAATCCATTTAAACTTTATGCTGTGAACTTTGTAAATTCTCTATTTAAGCGCAAGACTGTTAGCCGGTACCATTGGTCTTTGAGTCAATTTCTCTCTCTGTATCTGTCTTTCTCGGTCTATCTCTGTCTCTTTGTCTCTCGCACTCTCTCTACCTGTCTCTCTCTCTCTCCCTCTGTCTTTCTCTATGTCCTTCTTTCCCTATCTCTGTCTCCCTTGCTATGTCTCTGTCTTTCTCTGTCCACATCCTCGTCCTTCCTCTTCTGTCTGTCTGTCTGTCTGTCTTTCTCTGCCTTTATTTCTCTGTCTGCTCTCTCCCTCTATCTCTGTGCTTCTTTCCTTATCTGTGTCTCGCTTGATTTGTCTGTGTCTGTCTCTCTCTGTCAGCACCCTCGTCCTTCCTTGTCGCTATCTCTCTTCCTCTGCCTCTCTTTTAACTGGAACAAATGAAACATACTGGCCAGACCATATAAAATACAAATTGCCTGTGCATTCATACACACGATCACTTCCAATGCTGTAGCAACCTCGGCTATTAAACTTTAGTATGCCTAATAAAGATAGGTTCGCATAACATGACTAAAATCATCTTGTATAATACGAGTGATAACACATCTATATAAACAATCTTCGTATAATTCTTTCCAACTTTTACTGGCTCAAGTGAGCGATTCAGAGCTATTGCCTCATTGTGAAATTGCGTGTGTGGTGTTTCACGCTGTTTTCAATATTATTACAGTGATATCACGGAGGCCATTGCATCTATCCATGCTTTCCTGGAGTTTCTTAAACCAGTGCTCCGCACAATATTCCAGCCACTGTCAATTTTCTCACTTTAAGATCGTCAAAACAATAACCAGCCGTGAGAGAGATAGAAAGGAATCCTGTTGCATTGAACATCATCGATCCCCGGACAGAAATCTACCGAGCTGGGGATTGGAACCAGTATCCCTAGGTCTCAAGTTCTGTAGATTTACGACTGAACTTCCGACCTCGGCGTTGTATTATGAAGTAATTGTTTAATCGTTTAACAGTAAACGTCAAGGTTTCTTCGAGTTTACTTTTACCAGTGCTACGCACAACATTTTCCCAAGCTTTTGGCTACTTTCCTAAACAGGCCATCGTCGAAACAATGACCATCCTTGAGTGTCGAATAAATCCTGTTGCAATGACTATTATCAAACATCGGACAGAAATTGGCACAGCTATTGGATCGAACTTGCGCCCGCCTTGGTTTCATGCAATGTATGTTACCAACTAAACAGATGGTCAATGCATTCTGCTGGAGAGAGGGAGAGAAAGGCTATTTTATCTTAACATGTTTACTTTATTCACGAAGGGTTATAGTGTGGGACAAAAATGCATTTTGTTTATAGAATAATGATGGAAAGGCGAAATATATATTCCAGGGTAGATTTTCATGTGTATATGTTAAGAAGTGAACAGAACCTTATTAATTGATTGCTTGATATTTTCTGCAAAGTTATGGAATCTGTCAAAAGAAATATAAATAAGTGGAAGGGGATAACTATTTTCTTTTACCAGTACTTACCACATGTCGAAATGACTATCACTAAACCTCGGACAGACTTTGGCACAATTGAGGGATCTACCATGAAACCGCCTTGGTTTCAAACCATGTACCTTACCGACTGAGCCGACGGGCTAGTTATTCACGTGAAAGAAAGAAAGAAAGAGTATTTGAATTTGATCTGTTTGCTTTATTCTTGAAGGGTTGCAGTGAAGGACCAAAAACTGCAATTGTTGTAGGAAGGAAGGAATGATGATAGAAAATGAAATGTATATTCCTATGTAGATGTTTATGTGCACATTTTAAGAATTGTGCAGAATTTAAGTTTGAGAGGCTTGATTTATTTCTGCAAAAATTCTTATTTCTTTAATTAATTAAGCTCAATTCATAAGATTAACCCCTCGAAAACTACCCTTTATGATTTAGTGTTGGTTGGCCCTATGTATACGTCTGTCTGTAGTATTTACCCTCGTTCCGTCAAATTAAATGCAGGACCAGAAACTAGTATTTCCTTTGATTTCATTTACTAGTAAATGTCGTTAGATCGTTCTCTCAGTCTGTTCGATGAACCTTTAGTCCATGCGATATGTCTCCAATTTCATTTTGTTTGATTTACTGTCAAGCCCTTAAAGCAAATCCTTTATCACTTGAAATTGTTCTTGGGCCCTGACACTGTACTTCTACCTTCCTGTGACCACAGGAGTTTTTCAGCCTGTACCCTCAGTCGGCGATTCTATCCCCACAGCCATTAAAATTAACTCTCACGCCGTTGTAACCACACTGAGACCTTGAGATTGTATCTTCAGTTCTAGGAATGTTCCCTTGGTCTATTCTTTGTCCTCTTAGACTGTAGAATCGTACCTATGGTCAATTGAATTTATCCCCGGTCCCTGAACCAGTGCTCTTATTCGAATGCTTTCCTTTGCACTGTTTCTCTATACTCTCAGTTCCTGAAATGTACCCTAAATCTGTGCATTGTACTCTCAGCGAGTAACTGTTCCCTTACTATAACCTTTTCTTCAGTCTGTTTATACAAGCAGTCGGTGTATTGTACCCTACGTTAGCAATATAAAACCTCAGTCAGTTAGATGCACCTCAATCAGTCGGATATTCTCTGAGGCCCTAAAACTTGTATTAACTTTCACAGTCTTTTTCATATACTCCTAGGAATTGAGATCGTACCCGTAGTCAGTGAGATGTATCCTCAAGCCATAAACCGTGTCTTTTTAAAGATTTTACACCCAACCGATTAGCCTGCACGACAGTCGGTGAAATGTCCCTAGTCCCTCTACGTATTCTCAGATAGTAAGAATGCAGCCTTAGTTTGATGTACCCTCAAACCCTGAAAATGTAACCCTAATTTTGTTTCAACCCCATGTTGTGTGCATGTACCCACAGTAGGTGACCTCCAATCACAGTTCAACGGATGTGCCCTCATTACTTACATTTGTGCCCTTACTCTTATTTCATTTCCAGTGGATTACCCGTGCACTCAGTCTATGCAATTTCTATCTACTTCGTGAACTATTCCCTCATTCTGAGAGCTCTTAAACTAAGTCTATGGAATTAAACGATCAGTCCATGTCATGTACAAACAGGCTCTGGTGCTATTTCCTTACTCTCATTTAATCCAGTCCAGTCTGTTCGTCTGCACGTTAAGTCTCTGAGATGTACCCTCTATGCGTGGCATGTACCGCCAATTGATTATATGAATATTCTACCATTGCAACTTGTACCCCTTCTGTTCTTTGACAACTACTTCATTAGCTTGGACTCGTAGTCCCCAATCCATTTAAACTTTATGCTGTGAACTTTGTAAATTCTCTTTTTAAACGCAAGACTGTTAGCCGGTACCGTTGGTCTTTGAGTCGATTTCTCCCTCTGTATCTGTCCTTCTCGGTCTTTCTCTGTCTCTTTGTCTCTCGCACTCTCTCTACCTGTCTCTCTCTCTCTCTCCCTCTGTCTTTCTCTATGTCCTTCTTTCCCTATCTCTGTCTCCCTTGCTATGTCTCTGTCTTTCTCTGTCCACACCCTCCTCTTTCCTCTTCTATCTGTCTGTCTGTCTTTCTCTGCCTTTATTTCTCTGTCTGCTCTCTCCCTCTATCTCTGTGCTTCTTTCCCTATCTGTGTCTCGATTGATTTGTCTGTGTCTGTCTCTCTCTGTCAGCACCCTCGTCCTTCCTTGTCGCTATCTCTCTTCCTCTGCCTCTCTTTTCACTGGCACAAATGAAACATACTGGCCAGACCATACAAAATACAAATTGCCTGTGCATTCATACACACGATCACTTCCAATGCTGTAGCAACCTCGATTATTAAACTTTAGTATGCCTAATAAAGATAGGTTCGCATAACATGACTAAAATCATCTTGTATAATACGAGTGATAACACTTTTATATAGACAATCATGTAAGATTTTCCGTACCATAATCATACAGTCACTACACTTCGTATAATTCTTTCCAACTTTTACTGGCTCAAGTGAGCGATTCAGAGCTATTGCCGCATTGTGAAATTGCGTGTGTGGTGTTTCACGCTGTTTTCAATATTATTACAGTTATATCACGGAGGCCATTGCATCTATCCATGCTTTCCTGGAGTTTCTTAAACCAGTGCTCCGCACAATATTCCAGCCACTGTCAGTTTTCTCACTTTAAGATCGTCGAAACAATAACCAGCCGTGAGAGAGATAGAAAGGAATCCTGTTGCATTGAACATCATCGATCCCCGGAAAGAAATCTACCGAGCTGGGGATTGGAACTAGTATCCCTAGGTCTCAAGTTCTGTAGATTTACGACTGAGCTTCCGACCTCGGCGTTGTATTATGAAGTAATGGTTTAATTGTTTAACAGTAAACGTCAAAAGGGTAAAGATAGCAGCTTAAATACGATGAATTTGTTTTAAGATAGGTTTTCAAGTGTTAACGTTTACAAATGATAGTTATGTTCACAATTCGTGTTTGCTCGACCTTAGAGAGGAAGAATTTTTGAAACATTGTTAAAGAGGGAGAAAATGATGGTTAATTTATCGTCCTCTATGTAATTTATTGGGGAGAATTGAAAAAGTTCTTACCTAGTTCCAACGTATTGAAGGTGGACGAATGAGTTTCAGTCTATAAAGGAGACACAGGAATTTGAATCTGTATTTAGGATTGCTGTTCAATTATTTCAGGAAATAGTTTAACCACAAATTACGATGCAATTTTTTTTGAAAATGATGATGATGATATGTTGCTGGTGATGATGATGATGATGATATGATTGTTGTGATGGTGATAATGATGACAATGATGATTGTGAATTTGGTGGAGGAGAGATTTGTTTCTTTGTTTAGTGTTTTAACATGGTCTTCAACCTTATTTCAGTTATATCTCGGTAGCCAGAGCACATACCCTTGGTTTCTTGGGTTTTTCTTTTACCAGTACTTTTCACATGATTCCAAGCCTATGGCTGCTATTCCACATAACTCTTGTCGAAACAATCATCAGCGGTCAGAGAATTAAATGAATCTTGTCGCAATAACTGTCATCAAATATCGAACAGAAATTGAAACAGCTTGGGAATCGAAACTGCGATCTCCCTACTTTAAAGGTTCCTACTTTACCAACTATGGAACCGGGCTTTGCAATGTCTTGGAGAGAGAGAGAGAGAGAGAGAGAGATCGTTCAGTGATTTTGGAAAAGAATCAAATCTCATATTAAGATGAAAATTTCAGAAGCACTGTTAAAAATCTTTAAAAAAAAAAAAAAAATTTATTTGAATGTGTAACAAAACTTTTATTTCTGATGTATTTAAAGAATTCTAGAAGTGAACAAAAAGCTGTAAGCAAAAGTGTTGGAGTTCATTTTGACACTATTTAATCATTGCTGAGATGATGATGATGATGATGATGATGAAGAAGTGGTAGTGGAGAAAGGTTTCTTTGTAAGTCTGGTTTTTAATGCCGTTTGTACTGAATATCAGGTATATAGCGGGGCCAGTGCACCTATCTGAGCTTTCTTGGAGTTTGTTTTACCACTGCTACGCACAATGTTCAGTCTTCCAAAGGTTTTAACTGCTTTTCAATAAAACTATCATTGAAACAATAGACATTCTTGAGTGTAGAATGAATTCCTGTTGCAATGACTATCTTCAAGCCAAGGACATGGATTAGCACAGCTGCTGGATCGAACCTGCGCCCACCTTTGTTTCAAGCTATGTACGTTACCGACTAACTAGACAAGCAAGGCATTCTGGTCGGGGGAAGAGAGAGAGAGAGAGAGAAGGAGAGTACAGAGCATTTAATTTTGACTTTTTTACTTTATTCCTCAAGGGTTGTAATGCTGGACAAAAAATGCAGTTTCGTAAAATGTGATGATTCAAAAGCAAAATGTTTATTCCAGGGAAGATTTTAATATTTATGTGTTAAGATGTGTGCAAATGTTAATTTCAAGGGGCTCGATATTCTCTGCAAAGTGGTAGATTAAGTGATATATTTTATAAAGTATGTGGAAGGAGATAACTAGTTTCTTTTACCAGTACTTTGCACATGTTGCAAAAACTGTCATCAAACCTCGGACAGATATTGGCGTAGCTATTGGGTCGAATCTTGATTTCAAGCCGTGTATTTTACCGACTGAGCAGACGAGCAAGGCATTCTGGAGGAGAGAGAGAGAGTATTTTATTTTGACATGTTTAATTTATTACTAAAGGTTGAAGGGAATTTTCCTTAGGAATAATGACGGAAAAGTGAAATGTATAGTCCTAGGGAGACGTTTTTGTGCATATATTAAGAAGTCTGCAAAAGTTAATTTTTAGGAGCTTGATATTTTCTGCAAAAATATGGATTCAGTGAAACATTTAATAAAGTAATATAGTATGTGGAAGAAGATAATTAGTTTCTTTTACCAGTACTTCACACAATATTGCTTCCGAGCCACTAGCTGCTCTTCCCACATAACTTCGTTGAAAAAAATTATCACCGCTGGGATAAGGATACACTCTGTCACAATGTCTAACATTAATTTTATGGAATGTACCGGTAGTGTGGTGTAGGCGTTTTAACTATATATCAAGTATATCGGTCGGCCAGTATACCTATTTCAGGTTTCTTGGAGTTTACTTTTACCAGTGCTACGCACAACATTTTCCCAAGCTTTTGGCTACTTTCCTAAAAAGGCCATCGTCGAAACAATGACCATCTTTGAGTGTCGAATAAATCCTTTTGCAATGACTATTATCAAACATCGGACAGAAATTGGCACTGCTACTGGATCGAACTTACGCCCGCCTTGGTTTCATGCAAGGTATGTACCAACTGAACAGATTGGCAATACATTCTGCTGGAGAGAGGGAGAGAGAGGGTATTCGATCTTGCCATGTTTACTTTATTCACGAAGGGTTGTAGTGTGGAAGAAAAATGTATTTTCTTTATAGAATAATGATTGAAAGGTAAAATATATATTCCAGGGTAGATTTTCATGTGTATATGTTAAGAAGTGAACAGAACCTTATTAATTGAGTGCTTGATATTTTCTGCAAAGTTATGGAGTCTGTAAAAAGAAATATAAATAAGTGGAAGGGGATAACTATTTTCTTTTACCAGTACTTCGCACATGTCGAAATGACTATCACTAAACCTCAGACAGACTTTGGCACAATTGAGGGATCTACCATGCAACCGCCTTGGTTTCAAACCATGTACCTTACCGACTGAGCCGACGCGCAAGTTATTCTGGTGGAAGAAAGAAAGAAAGAAAGAGTATTTAAATTTGATCTGTTTGCTTTATTCTTGAAGGGTTGCAGTGAAGGACCAAAAACTTCAATTGTTGTAGAAAGGAAGGAATGATGATGGAAAATGAAATGTATATTCCTATGTAGATGTTTATGTGGACATTTTAAGAATTGTGAAAAATTTATATTTGAGACGCTTGATTTTTTTTCTACAAAAAATATGGATTAAGCGAAAAATTAGATGAAGTGATAAAGTATGTGGAAGGAGGTTTTTTACCAGTACTTCGTACAATATTGCTCCCATATCACTGGCTGCTTGTTCCACATAATTTCATAGAAAAAAATATCAGCGCTGAGATAAGGATGAATGTTGTTGCAATGGCATTCATTAATTTCATGGAATGTACTCTCATTGTGTGTTATTAAATCCTCAGTCCGCAGTATGTACCCTCACATCTTGAGAAATATTTTCAGTCGTTTACACTGACCCATTATTCCATATCAATGTCCTTACTGTTAGTTAAACAACTCTCCGACAGTATATACCGTTAGCCCGTGAGATGAGTCAACAAACGCTCGAGATTTAGTCAAGTTCTTATTTCTTTAATTGATTAAGCTCAATTCATAAGATTAACCCCTCGAAAACTACCCTTTATGATTTAGTGTTGGTTGGCCCTATGCATCCGTCTGTCTGTAATATGTACCCTCGTTCCGTCAAATTAAATGCAGGATCAGAAACTAGTATTTCCTTTGATTTCATTTACTAGTAAATGTCGGTAGATCGTTCTCTCAGTCTGTTCGATAAACCTTTAGTCCATGCGATATGGCTCCAATTTTATTTTGTTTGATTTACTGTCAAGCCCTTAAAGCAAATCCTTTATTACTTGAAATTGTTGGTGGGCCCTGACACTGTACTTCTACCTTCCGGTGACCTCAGGAGTTCCTCATCCTGTACCCGCGGTCGGCGATTCTATCCCCACAGCCATTAAAATTAACTCACACCGTTGTAACCACACTGTGTCCTTAAGAGAGAGTAATAGGGAGAGTGCAGACGCAAAAACAGTGAATTGGATTGGATTTGAAATCTAGGGATGCAAAAATATTTGTTCATATAAACGAGACCTACTTTTTTTTCCCTCGCAGCGTTTTCCTTCGCAGGTGTTGAACCACCCAACTCCATTTTTCCCCTTTTTTCCCTTCGCATCGCGTGCCTTTCTACTATTTTTTTTGTGGTTGATTTTTTAACCACAGTGTTTTTTTTGTGGTTCATTGTTGAACCATCTCCTTTTTCCCCTATTTTCTTTTCACTCCTCATTTCGAATTAAGGATACCCCTCTTGAGTTGCGTTGCGTTGCTTTTCTTCGCATCTCTTTGCTTATTGCTTATTGCTTATTGCTTCTCCACTCATTGCTTCTCCTCTCATTGCTTCTCCTCTCATTGCTTCTCCACTCATTGCTTTCCAAATTGCTCATATAGCTATATGAGTAATTTTCCTTTCCTTTCCTTTCCTGCTCTTTACGCACCTGCATTGCACTTGCACCCTCTTACGCCGGCAGTTCGTCACGCCGGCAGTTCGTCAGTTTGTCAGTTTGTCGGTCACTCAGTTACTCAGTCACTCAGTTACTCAGTCACTCAGTAAGCTGACGAATGATTAACCTAAGCTAACCAAGTTCGCTTCCGAAGGCCGGGCAGTCCGTCAGTTTGTCAGTTCGTCAGTCCATCAGTCAATCAGTCCATCAGTCAATCAGTTTCTCAGTTTTCTCAGCCTTTCTGGTTTTCTCAGCTTTCTCAGTTTTCTGAGTTTTCTGAGTTAGCTGATAAGCTGATAAGCTGAGTTAGCTGAGTTAGCTGGGTTAGATGGGTTAGATGGGTTAACCTGAGAGTTAACGAAAGTTTCTTGAGAGAGACAAAGGGAGACCGGGGAGATGGGCGAAATGAGGCGTGTCTCGGCGGAACTTTAAACAAACAAAGCAAAACTAAACAAACTCAACCAACTCAACCACCCATCACCCCAACAAAACTCTTATATGAACAAATATTTTTGCATCCCTAGATTTCAAATCCAATCCAATTCACTGTTTTTGCGTCTGCACTCTCCCTATTACTCTCTGTTCGTTTTTTTTGTTGAGCGCACCGCAATCGCAATAGCAATAGCAATAGCAATAGGGGAATGAGGGAAATGTAAATTAGTCATATAGGTATATGAGTAATTTTTAATTAAAAGAAAATACAAATTTAATCGCAAAAAATACTTCAAGTTAAGTAATTTTTCTCTATATTTAAAAAATGGGATTAAACGGAGAAATTAATAGAGGTTATGATGAAAATGAAACACCTGTTTCAATGAATTTAAAAGATTTAGGTCTTCGAACAGATACAAATTTAATATATTATCTCGCTGTTGAAAATACATATGACAGCAATTTAATTAGTGACATTAGAAATGTTTCATATATCGAAAATTCAAATGGTTTAATGTATCTTAAACGTTTACGTGATATACCTTTCATTTTTGATGACATATACATATTTTCTTACGTCTTTCCTTCAGATGTTATTAAAAGCAATAGAGGTGGAATCACTCTCAAAGGTGACACCAAAGACAAAGTTGGAGAAAAAATTACGGGAGTGGCAAAAAGATATTTAGATATTGCTAAAAATGAAACAATAGCCACTTTTAATGGAATTAATTGTTATGACGCGAGAATTTTTACAACAGCACAATATCGTACAAACAGTAAAAGTGATTTATTAAATACTATGGATTTGATTGATAAAGATGGAAGAATTTTAAAAAATGCTCGAAGAATGCAAAAACAAAAAAATGATCAATCTCCTGTTGGCGTTGTTGGAATTAAGATCAATGTTTCCAACATTCCTTTCAAGATTGTTAATAGGGGAATAGATAGATTAAATGAATTTTTAAAAATTAAAGGATTTGTAATAGGAAAGTGTGATATCACTCTTGATCAAGCAGGTACTCTTGACGTTCCTGCTTTGTATCAAGCATTTTTAAACAGAGAAAATACAAGAGAAGAAGAGGAGAAACCTCCTGAATTTGAATATCATGATACAGAAGAAAGTGCTTCTTCTTTTAAACTTGATTATGATGAGAAAAGATCAGAATACAACAGTAAAGATGTTTTGATAAGTTTAAGAAAAGAAGAAAGAAAATCTGGACGAAACATTTTCAAATATACAACTGTTTATGAAAATCAAACTATACGTTGTAAGTATTACAACAAGATTGTCTCTAACTTTGAAGCAGGAAATACACAAAAGAAAATGGGGGTTCACATTGCTGAATATGCATACAATCATCAAAGTCCATATTTAAAAAAAGTTTTTAATCATCCTGATGTGATAGAGCATGGAGTAACGCGTTTTGAATTGAGTTTCTGTCCTTCAATGAAATTTAAAATTGATGCTAAAAGTTTAATTCTGAAAGAATTAAGCAAGGTTCACAATCTTAAAATCTTTCACAGTCAGCCTAAAGTTAAACAATTTGGACTGTTAAGAGATGCGATTACTAAAAGTTGTTTAATATGTGATAGAACAAAAAAAGAAATATCTATGATATGGTATGGGAATAGTCTTACACAAAGAATAGCATGTGTAAACTATAATGTTTCTAAAAGAAAAGAAGAAACTGAAGAAGATTTATTAAAACGTTATGATCACGCGAAGAAAGAGGCTATGAGTGAATTTGGTTTCAATAACTTAGTAATTAATGTTGTTGAATTTGAACGTGATGAAAATGATGATAAATTATTACATTTCTTTAAACCTAAATGTTATGCAAGACGAGGACCAACGTTTTTAACTCCAACAAATCAACCTACAAAAGATTATAGTACTCATGAAGATCTACCAGATATTTCAGAAGCTTGTCCTTCTTCTGAGGATATTAAGTTTGAATTTAGAAAAGTAAAAAATAGAAAAGCCAGAGGTGAACGTTCCGTTTTAAACAAACCAAGTAAACTAGAAGATTGTACATTTGTTATTTCTTTGATTTCAACAAGGAAGAGGAAGGAAATCTTAGAACAACTTGATTCAGAATATAGAATGTATATATGGCACAAGAAAATTGAGGAACTGAAACAAAAACAAAAAGAAGAAGAAGAAGAAAGAAAACTAAAACTCTTGAAAGAAAAGGAAAGTCTTAAAATTTTGATGGAGAAACAAGAAAGAGCTGATGAAAGAAGAAAAACAGTTGAAAAAGATTTAAAAAGATTTTCAAACCAGGAAGATGTATTGAAGGAAATCACAAAACATAAATTCATAGAAATATACGCTTTTAAAATTGGTGAATACAACGAGAGAACAAAAGAAAGAAGTTATAGAATACTTTTCAATTATGGTAAGACTAACAAAAAAGGTGTTTGTTTTCCTACGAAGGCTTTAAAAAGATGGTTAATAGACAAAGATACACAAAACACATTTTTTAAAGAAGTTGAAACAAAAAACAGAAATGAAAATATTTATTGTATGCCAATACATAGTTTAAGGTTCTATCTTCATAAGAATGAATTAGTTTTTGGTAAAAACGAAGATGAAATGATATTTTTTAAAACAAAATTTAAAAAATCGATTGATGATATTACTAATGCTATAGAAAGATTTAAAGAAATAGAAAAGGAATTAAATGAAGTTCCACAACTTTTACTAAATTTACCTAAACCTAAAAGATCGGAAGAACAACCACGAGATTTAATGAATGTTGAACCAGGAGAATACGAAGTTGATGCTTTTAGTGAATATGATTTTAGAGGTGTTATTAAAAAAATACTTTTCATTAAAACAGAAGAAGGAAGGTATCCTGTAACAGGTTACTATCTTCAAGAACATCTCGATAAAAATGTTAAAGATCTATCAAAGGTTAAAACTCCTTTAAAGTTGTTTTTAGATGGGAGTACAAGACATCCGAAAAAAGGAAAACAAGATAGACATGTTGATATATATCATGAAACAATTTAAATAGTTAATCTTCATATGTTGTTTAAAACATATCAAGATTTTAAAATATTTAAATATTAAAATACTGGGTTCATCTTCTTTCCATCTGACTGAAGATTAAAAATTTTATCTGACAACACAACGGCATATGCTTTTGTGTCTGCTGGAACGTTTTGTCCAAACTTTGCCCTAACTTGTATATCAACAACTGAAGCACGTAGTCTACTCTTTTGTTTTGTCAAATCAAATACAAACAAAGGATATAGAGTTTTAAAGTCAATTGAATTAATAGAGAAGTTTGAATTTTCCATTGGAAGATGTTTTGTCATATATCTAAAATTAGAAGTTTCAAAGTATGCCCTGGCATACTCATTTACATTAAAGTTAATATTGTAATCTATTTCTGGATACCTTTCAGTATTCAAATACACATGAACGTTTGTTAAATGTAGATGGTTAAAAATAGCGGAGTTCTGTGTTTGTAAATCCTTGTTACCAGTTTGAAATCCAAGAACTAAAAATCTCGGTCTTTCAGATGCTGATTTTACAGCAAGTCTCCAAACAAATTCCCTTGTTTGTGGTACTATGATACTTTCACACTGTCTACTTTTAAAACCTATCTTTGTTGTAATCTTGCTATCTATCTGTTTGTAAAGAGCAAATCTTGCTTCATCAGAAGGCAAAACATGAGGAACAAACCAGGAGAGTTTTACTATTTCTACCATTCCTGTTCCATAATCTTTTGCTACTCCGCCTACTTGTCTATCTCCTTCGGAAATATGGATTGCTTCCCCGTCTCCTTTTCGTATCAAACTGATTTCTTGTTTAACACCGTATAGGATCTTGTTGTAGTCGTCAAAAAACCCAAAAATATGAGATACAGGAATTAAAAAGGAAAAGTCACCAGGAGTGGTTCCTCCCAATAATAATTTTCTCCGTGTTTCAAATCCAACATTAAGAAGACCTGCACTTCCATCTTCATAATCTTTAAACCAACATTGATTTAAACCTCTTGATTTGTTAAAGTCATCCGGATATTTCAACATTCCAAGCATTGTGGTTGTTTGTCCTGGATATAGAATATTTTCTACTTCTTGTCCTGACAATGAAAATTTTATTTGACTAAAAAGGTTCATGATACCATTGTTAACCAAAGCCACATTATCAGTATTTTGAAACAAAAAACTTCCTGCCGCAACTTCCGCCGTTGATATCAATCTTCCTACAACATACAAGTAACTTTTAGAAGTATGAGTAAAAACATCTTGACTTTCAATTGTAAGCCTAATTTCACCTGGTGTGTTTAATTGTGTTGCACCTTTGTCTGGAGGATATTCGTGATATTGATAACTCTCAATGTCTTCGTCTATGGGAACCTCTGTATTCCAATGTAATATAGTACTATTAGCCATATTGATTTTTTAAATTACTTTTAATTACTTTAAATGACTTTAATACCAAGGCCTTCACTCAATCCTTTTTTTCTTGGTATCGTTCCAAAACTAGGAGTATCAAGTGCTATCGTTGCAGTAGGTGGAGCATCAGAAACTTTTAAATTTCTTGGTTGTTTCTTGTTTAACAAACTTTTAATTTTGTCTCTGGCAAGTTGTTCAGCCTTTTTAGTTCCTGCATCAAGTAGTTTTTTTCCTGTATCCTTAGCAATTTTTTCAGCCGTTGCTTTTAATACTTTTTTTGTGACTTTACTTGCTCCACTACGAAAGATACGTGAAAAAAAATCAGCCACAGGAGTAAAAAGTCCTGACCCACCATATACATATTCCATTTCATAACCTGGTTGATCGTCTGTGATAATCATTTTTTAAATATATACTATTTTACTTTAAACAGTATTTAAAAGTTCATCACGCTCCTTTCTTGTCATTATTTTTTTTCTAATCAAAGCATTACATAATTCAACCATTTCATTTTTAAGCCCCGTGTTACCGGCTTTAATACTACCACAGACAAGACTTAAACGATCAGCAAGCGCTAATGGGTCAGATGGTATAATCACAGTTTCATGTTTACCTCCTTCTTGTATACCGGAACCCGTTTTTAAATTAATTGCTATATCTTTTAAAAGATCTTTCCATCTAATGGTATTTTTATTTAAAATTGGATTAAAAATTAAATTGTGAGTAATTGGAGATTGTACAACAAGGGTTTTACTATCTTTCATCATATTTTTAAAGTCTTTGTATTCTCGTGAATTTTTATCAACTGTGGGTGTAGGAGAAAATATTAAATTCATTAATTCAGGAGTTCTTTTGTATTTGTTTCCAAAGTATTCAATACTATCACCTTCAACATTTAAAGGATAATTACCTAATAGTATTTTTGGTTGTTCTCCCGTTAGATCTAAGTCAATTAATTGATCTTTTTTTCCCATGTTTACATATTTGTTTAATTCAGGATCATTAAGAAAAATATTTTTTTCTTCTTCTTTTTCTTTTGTTGTTGGTTGTGTAGGAGGTTGTGCCGGTGTAATTTTAGCAATTCCTTCTGTTACTGGTTTAAAATATTTTTGTAGTGCTTCAACATTACCTCTTTCAGCCTGTATTTCAGCACTATCCCTTGAACGAATATTTTTTTTAAGAGTTAAAAATTTTTTTACTATCTCATCTCTTTTGTTGATATCATCAATGTTAACGAATGACATTTTTTAAAGTTTATTGATACTTAAAATATATTAAGTAACTACTTAATACATTTTACTATATCATCTCAAACTTTGTCTTTTGTTCATCCATATTACTACACACACAAGAACAACTGAAAGAAAATTTGGGAACTTTTAAATTTAGAAAGGTTGAGGATTTGGCTGGTTCCTTTCGACCAATCGCCGAAATTCTTCTCGTGCTTCTCTCTTCCCCTTTTCTATCAAACTGTTTTGTTCCTCGATCTTTTTTTTCTTGTTGATCTTGCTTCTTACTTCTTCCTTCATCACTTTGTACTTCTCAAGTTCTTCCATGATCAATGTAAACTCTTCATGTGTAATCTTGTTGTCACTGATAGCCTTAGATATATGTGTATTGACTGTATCTAACTTTGAACATGCCAAATGTTTTATCTCCCCATGTTTTTCAGCCTTCGTCCTAGTTCTTCTTGTAAAAAACTTAAGGGCAACTGAGGATAAACCGGTAACTAGAGCACATACCTCCAATGCTATTGTCACAGGGATTGCTACTATTGTACTCAATAATGCTACACCACCGGCGCCTAATCCTAATGTTGCTATTGAAAGACCACCTTCAATTCCATCTGATACTTTACTATATTTCATAAACTTCTTTGACAATGCTCCTCTCTCTTTGATCTCATCTTCGAGAAACTTTTGTACATCAGATATCTTCGAAAGTCTAAAACCTTGTCCGCTATCTGACATTTCAATGATCGCAACCGGAGCAGTTGGATGAGGGGTGACAATGTTAGGATATATCCCACTTTGTCTATTGTTTTCTTTTAACTCTGTCATTTTTATTAAATGACTTTTATGCTTTAAGGTATTTAACAAAACAAAACGGTGTACACTCTGGTATCATAACAGGATTTTTAGAAAAATTGTAAAGAACCGTTTTAATGTTGTCTGTCTTGTTCTCATAATGAAAAGGAGTTTTAATTTCTAGATTTTGTTTAATAGCATCTGTGGCAAATGTTAATATCAAACCATCTGAAAACATATATCCAAAATTTAAACCAATTGTTTTCTTTTCATGAGGATCAAGTTTTAAAGTCTGTTGTGTATATATTAACCAGAAAGTACCTGATTTTTTTAATGGTGGATATTTTAATCCATCTTCTGGTTTCCAATAAATTGTTTTAGGTTGTGTCATCTTTTTTTAATTAAATTATGGCTTTAAGTAGAGGACCAATAAGTGGGATACTAGACAGGAGACCAGAACCATCTTGAACATGTCCATTTTTTACAAGGAAGACACCATTTCCCTCAAAACCTGAACCATCTATAGGTTTTAAGTACAATCCCTTTCCATCTGTTTCAATTTGTGCTGTTTGACCATTTTTAGATAAGAAAAGTCCGTCACCGAAAATGGACTTAACTGCTTTATCGGCAAGCCCAGATATTGATATTGCACCTAAACCAAGAGCAGGAAGAACCTTCTTAGCAACCTTTCCAGCAAAAGGAAGAACAAGAGGTAAAGCACGAGATGCTAATCCAGCAAGAGTGGCTAAAAACCCACCATGTTTTGCATTGTATCTGATTTGTGCCATTGAAAGATTAATATTGACACCTTTTCCTTGCTTAAAAGCCTTTTCCATTTTTGAAAGTTGTCCTCTAGTAAAATAGAAACTTTCGCTTCCTCCTACATTATCGGGCTTAAAGTTTATTGTAATTTTTTGTTTTTTCTTGTAAGCAGAAGCAATTTTTTGCTTTTGACTTTCAGACAAATTAATTTTTGTTTCAATATATGATGTTTTTGTCATAGTTTTTTAAATTATTAATTTAGTTAAATTACTTTAAATTTCGTATATGAAAACGAACAGTAAGATTTTCATTTCTTAAATCTATTATGTCACCATTTTGATCGGTTAATGTCAATCTAATACTATGAATAGTGTTTAAAAGTAAGGGTGAATACAACGGATAAGGAGGTCTTTCTATGATTTTATGACCTGGGTTTACATTTGGAAAAAAGGAATATATTGTATTTCCTTTTTGACCTTTCACATAGGAACCTTCGACAATATCTAAATTAACCAATACACTGTTTACAGGTAAAATATTAATATCATTTTCACTTTCATATGTGCCTTCAGTATACATTATAGGCTTAAATCCCAAAATTTTGTTTAAACTATTTTGTGTAAAATCAACTATATAGTTAGGTGACACAACTAAAATAGTTTTAAAAGTTTTTGTATTGGCTGATATTTTAAAAGGATATTGATTGTTTTGATCTTTTAAATTGTTTTGTTCAAAAATATTTTCTATTTCTTTGTTAATATCTACTAAACTATAACTTCCTGTTTTTAATTTAAAATCCCATGCACCTTTTTCAGGATTTTTTAACATCCTAAATTCATTAAATCCAGGTTTAATATTTGGTATGCTGTAATACGTCTCAAGATTAATCAAAGCAATCTCACAAGGATGATTTAAATGCAAAGGAGGATTAAAATCAGTTTTAAAATCTGTTTTGTTGTCTGACAAAACAATCTGTAATGAAGTCATTTATTAAAACACATAAATTAACTAAAATTGATTTAAAAAATCTTGTATTAATAAAATAGAAAAAAAAAATGGAAATACAAACTCAGAAAGAGAAAATCTATGATGATGATGATGATGTGTCATCAATGTATATGATTAAAATGGCAAGAAAGTTTGAAGATTTGGCACTTGAATACCATGAATTAGTAGAAAAACAAGAAACTCTAGTAGGAGAAAACAAAAGATTACGTTTAAAACTCAAACAATATGAAAACAAAGAAAATGCTCAATCAACATTTAAAAATGAAGAATGTGTGATATGCTATCAGAGAAAACCAAATATACTTTTTTGTAACTGTGGGCATTTATGTATATGTGATGAATGTGATAAGTTGTCATCATCTTCTAAATGTCCGGTATGTAGAAAAGAAAACAAGATTAAACGAAAAATTTCTTAAGAAAAAAAAAACATGAATGAGAAAATAGATCAGTTGAGATACGAGTTTGAGCCAAATGAAAAATTAGAACTGATGAAATATGAGTTTAAGCCAAATGAGTATAGTTCATATAGCTATAATGATTTGTTTGAAAAAAAGTTTACATCTTACTTGATGTATGAATGGTCTAAGAGAAAATTAGCATGTGAATCATTTAATATGTGGGTCTCTTGTCTCGTTATTGAAAACAAATATATATCTAGATATGATGATGTTTTTCTGTTTGATCAAAATGAAAAGGAATTGATAAAAAAGACAAGGGGGTTACTTAAGATTTTAAATCATTTGTGTTTTCCGGATGTAGAGATTTACTTTTTTGTAGAAGATGGAGATGATATGTGGGAAGATAAAATGCATTTGATTGAGGATGTAATGAAGATGAAACATGAGAGATATATGATAGGATATGATTTTTCGGCTTTTGTAGGGGGAAATTAATATGTAACCTGAAGAAAGGTTATATATTATATGTATGTTTTTAAATGTCAAAGCCTTCTGGTAGATTGTCTTCATTGTAATCGGGTAAGTGAATTTGAATGGTAAGAGTTATAAAAAAATTTTCTACTTTAGGATGTGATGAATTAAAACTTAAAAACAAAGATTTACATTTTTTATATTTTTTAAATTTAGTAAAATTTTTACAATTTATTAAACCTTGTTCTACTTCATCTGTTTCAAAATCAAATTTATCTTTATTCCTTCCCTCGTCTACGGTAATACTTAATTTAAATTTTCTTGGTGCATTTAATATTGCAAAACTATTTAAATCATATAAAAAAGAATAATTTAATAAAGTCATGTTAAAAGGTATTAAAAACCTTGGTTCTATAAATTTACTTTGATGTGATGGGTTAAATGGTTCTCTTAAACCACCCTCATATTTTCCGAAATAAATTAATGTTGGTCTTATAATATTTCCTTCATCATCAAAGGCGTTAAATCCAGATCCATCAGCAAAAAATTCCCGTCTGTTTGCGTTTTCTAGTGTATCCTTTCCTACTATCGGTCCTTCAGCCTCGCCTCTAATCAATATTATTGAAGTACCCAAAAATTTATAAATTCGTTCTTTTGGTAAAATTTTTGCTTTTTCTATATCTATATATTCTTTTAGTTCATTTCTTTTTTGATCTAATGCTTTTACTTTTTCTTTTATTAACACATACGTCCTTTCTGTTTCATCTTTTCTTTTTTGATCTTCTGTTTCAAGTTTTTTAATTAATTTGTCCACATATTCCTTTGGAGTTGCGTCTTGATCATCAACAGGAAGTGCCAAATTTGTTATTTTTTTCACTCCCATATCTATTTCTCCCGTTGCAAAAAAATGACCGTTAACTTTTGTAAAAGGTATTTTGTTAATTTTTTCGTCCACGTATTCTTTATTCACAGCATCTGTTAAAAAATTAGGTTTTCCAAGTTGTTCTATCGTTTTACCATCCATTAAAATAGGATGTTTTGATTTAATATATATTCCTTGTCTTTCAAAGTCATTTAAATCTTCTACGAAACGTTTACTTACCGCATCGTCATCAGCAGTAGGAGTTCCCAAATTTGTAATCTTCTTTAAATTCATATCTATCCCATGTGATGAAGTAAAGTAACCATTTGTTTTAGTAAATGGAGTCTTTTGATTTAAAAACTTCAAATTCACTCCGTCATTTGGATTTTCTGGATCTCCCACATTAAATAATTTCTTTCCTTTCATATCTCCAAATTCTGCTCCATTTCCATTTGCGTTTCCTCCTCCTGGCAACTGTCTAGATACTCTATCAATTGCTTTTTTTGTTTCCTTTGCTTCATCTTCTATTTCTTTAATACGATCTTCAAAAAACTCTTTAATCTCATTAACAAAACCAAGAGGGACGGCATCTGTTACATCTACAGGATCGGGAATATTACTTAATGTCTTTTGTCTCATGTTGATTTTTCCACGAGCAATAAAAGTTCTCTGATTTCTTGTATTGAAAGCAAGATTTTTCTCAATATCTGATTTAACTTTGTCTAACTCAGCAGGATCAATTCCTACAGGTTGGAGATTTGCAATTTTCTCATTCACAGTTTTCAAATTCGTTACTTCATCTTCTCTTGTTGGATCTGGTACTCCGAAAAGTCTAAAATTGTTGAGGTTTACATCTGTATCAACTGAATAAATTCCATCATCTCCTTTTTTTAATGTTCCATCTGATACTTTTTTTAATTCTTTGTCTACATAACCTTTGTTACAGGCTTCTCCGTTAGCAGTTGGATCTTTTAATCCTCCCAACTTCTTTTTTCCAAGATATATATGATCTTTAGCAACAAATCCCCCATTCTTATGTTCCCATCCAGTTGCTTCGTCAAAAAATGCTTTAGTCACTACATCTTCTGGTAAATCAGGAAATCCTACATTTTCGATTTTGTTTCCTTTCATGTCTATCTTGTTCTTTGCCACAAAGTTTCCATTATCCAAATTAAACGGATTATTCGTTTCCAATTGCCTTCTTCTATTTTCAACTAATGTTTCAGTAAATATCTTACTACTAACATCATTGTCTTCAACAGGCAACGGAACATTTTCAACTTTAAAATTCAACATATCTATATTTCCCTTCGCTTTGTACTTATCACTGTTAAAATAGAAAGGATTGTGTGCTTCAAGACCTTGTTTAACATCATTTGCTGTAATATCAGTATACAACTTAGTACTAACCTCACGATTTTCAATTGGCATTGGTAGATTATGTAATCTATGTTCCCCCATGTCTAAATCTTTACTTGCTATATATCCATTTCCTGGAGTTCGTCTAAAAAATGAATGACCTTGACTGCTGTCTAGATAATTTTTTGTGACTGGGTCCTGTCCATCAACAGGATCTGGTAAATTTTTAATAGGTTTACCTGTCATATCAATTGATCCGGTAATTTCTCCACCATTTTTTCCCAAAAAGTTATCAACAATGAAAGGAAGTGGAACAATTTCATCCTCTAACTCTGTAATTTCTTTTTCTAATTCTCCAAATTTTGTAATAGGTATACTCATAGTTTTTAAATTAATCCTTTTTCTTTTAAATCCATTAAATGTGATACAACAGGTTGAAGATGATAGCCTTTGTTAAGTTTTTGTAAAACATGAACACAAAGATGACCACAGATTACGGTCCCTGGATTTTGTATCTGATCAGATGAATACAAAATCGGACTTTTCATATATTTCTGAAATTCAAGAGGAGGAGGAAGGCCATAACTATCGAAGTAAAACTTAAGTTTTTTGTTTCGATGCCAACACGTCCAATGAGTTCCTGGTCCTTCACTGTCATCGAGGTTTAAAATTCCACATTCGTATGTATTAGGTTTTTTAGGTAAAGCATCTCTTGAGAAAACACCACGCCAACCTTTTAAATGTTTACATATGTCTGTAAGTTCGAAATTGTTTAAAGATTTAATTGGTAAATCCCTAACACTTTTAGAAACCTCTAAACCATAACCTTTTGCTGTTTGCTTCTTCCTATCTCTTTGTCTTTGTTTCTTCTCCTTCTGTCTCGTTGCCTCTTTTCTAACTGCTTCCATCCCAAGAATAGCATTTTCTTTAATTCTTGGTTTATTGTCTCCCATCCAATCTTGAAAGCCAAAACGTGTTTTTTGTAGTTCTTGTCTATAAAATGCTCCAGTGATATGGTGATCATTAGCATCTGATAAATAGTAAGTCATAGGATCGGTATCCTTGATTTCACGAATTCTAAAAATCTCTCTTGTCCAATTTGCTGTATAACCTTTTTCAAATCCTTCCGCTTTTCTTCTTGGTATCCTAACTAAGTCATCAACTTTTAATGGAATCTTTTGAGTTGTTCTATCTGCTCTAAACTTTTTCGATTGAGAATTTTTATAAAATTTTTTGTAAATCATTTCTTCATTGTCAGGATTACTCGCTTGACTTGGAGTGAATTGATCTTTAAAGTTTCTATGTGGTGTGTTGTTGTAACTTTTAACAATATCCTGTAAATGAGGTAAATAGTTCGTTGTATTGTTGTCAGTCATCCATCTTCCTAATCTATCTTTTAAAGTTTTAATCCACCTTTCAGCAATTGATGCTTTGTGTTTACCTTCAGTATGATATATTTCAACTCCTTTTAATCTCGTCTTTTCTTCCTTCGCTTTCTCTGGATACAATACAGGACAAAGACGATTTAAATGATTTGTTAATGCTCCTTTTGTTTTCATATACATCTTACAATGTTCACACTGAAAATTCGTTACTTGTTTGTCTTCTTCTTTTGAGTTATCAATTAACCCAATAAACTCTCCTCCTCGGTCTGTCCATAATTTTTTAGGTCTCCTTTTTGACGTCTTAAAAATATCCTCAAATGCTTTAACAACGCTGTTAGTTTGTCTATTGTCTAGTCTACGGACCCAGGCATATCGGCTAAACACATCTAAAACAACCAAGAAAATATTTAAGTTGTCTGTCTGTTTTTCTGAGGCAGTCTGTCTTTCACCTCTTTCTTCTTCTTGTTTTAAAATTTCTTCGATTCCCTCGGTCTCTCCGACTTTAATTTTCTTAGGCATGAAGGCTAAATCAGCTGTCCATGTGTCATCTATGTTTTTAACAAATATACGACGGGTGGGGAAATGACGACGAATAGGACGATGGAGTTCGTCAGAAAGAGATTTAGGTTTTACTTGCTACTTTTTTTTTTTAATCCCATACCGAAACGCTTTTTAGTTGATATTATAGGAGAAATGACACCTCTAGCAACTCTTTCACTTAAAGAAGGATTATAGATTCCTTTTAGTTCTTTTAACATTTCACCATCTAAAATATTACGGGTAGCAGTATCTGAATTTTTCAAATAGCCAATGTCATGACGATAACATGCTTCATCAACACGATTAATGGGTTTACTGTTTTTCTTTGGGGTTAAATCTGGATTTAAACGTTTGTTAAGTTTAGTACCTGGACCACAGAAGTTGAAACCGGGTAAATGCATCTCAACGGGAAGGTTATTTATAAAATCATTTACGATACCTTTGCCCTTTTTTTTTTTACCACTGGAAGAAGAAGAAGAACCTGGTAAGAACTGAGTTTTTAGTGTATTACATATTGAACAGGTACCTCTAAGAGCTGGTCTTCCATTTTTCAATATTATCTTTGTTGGGTTTGTTGTATCTGTCTTTTTTCGACACTTTACACAATATATCTTTGTCATGTTTTTAATTTTAGTAAAGTATTTACTAAATTAAAAAATGTATGGAAGTATAGAAAAATTTTTAGAAGAAGTATATGATGATTTATGTGCATACAAAAAAGATGCGAGAAAATATACAAATGAAGCGAAAATTATTCTAGATAAAAAAAAATATCATAGGGAAATAGACAATTGTTTCATAACATTTATGAAAATGAAATATTTTTTAAACAAATTATATGAGAACTCAAAAACATATGATGAGGATGATATATCTGCTTTTTTAGGAGAAGAATGGCATGAGTTAAAGTGTGATATGGGAGGAGATTTAATGATTTTAAATCATCTAACAAATAGAGCAAAAGAAGGAAAAGAAGGATATGCAACAAGCGAAGATGAAGAATAATTTTTTTTCTCATTTTAGTTAAATATTTTCTAAAATGAGAAAGAATATGGAAATTAGAAATTATAGTTGTAATCTCAATAAGACTAAAAGGAAGAATAGTGCTATGTTACCGAAGAGTATCAGAGGATTGATTATTGGTGAGAGTGGATGTGGAAAAACTACAACTCTTTTAAATCTTTTACTTCGTCCAGGTTGGTTAGATTACGATCATTTGTATATTTTTGGTAAATCAATGAAACAACAACCTGAATACATACTATTAAGAGAAGCCCTTGAAGCAGAATTAAACAAAGAATCAGTCAATGGAATATTTGAGAATATGCAAGAAATTGAAAACAGAAATATTTCACAAAAGGAATTAATTGAAGAATTAAAAAATCAACAAAAGAGAAAGAAGGGAACCATGATTGTTCCATGTTTTAGTGAAGAAGATGATCAGGTACCCGATCCAAGAGATTTGTGTAATTCAAACAAGAACTTGATAATCTTTGATGATTTGTTAAAAGAGAGACAAGATGTACCTGAGAAATATTACACAAGAGGAAGACACAGCAATACAGATTGTTTTTACTTGTCTCAGTCTTTTTTTAGTTTGCCTCGACATACTATACGAGGTAATTCGAATTTTATCATTTTGTTTGATTTACCAGATAGAGATATTATGAATATCTATACAGACTATGCAAGCAGAGATATGACATTGGAAGAATTTAAACATTTCTTGTATACATGTTGGTCTGAGCCTTTTGGTTTTGCTGTAATCGATAGAACAAGTTCAAGAGATCAAGGAAAATATAGACATGGATTTGCCAAGTTTTATGTTCCTATATATGAACCTGAACAGAATTTTCAGAATTATTAAAATGAAAAAAATATGTATAATATATTACCTGATGTTTTAGGTAATATATTAATGAAAGAAAATAATTTATGGAAATACAAACGGAGAAATTAATTACCCATCCCATCCGAAACAAATCCCTCCCCTTTTTATTAGTATTAGATTTTTTAAATATTTTTCAAATATTTAAAAAACGAACAGAGCAAGTACACAATATGAATTAACCTTCATTAATTTACTCTCCTAGAAGGATACTGTCTTCACGAAGTTGAGAAAGTTGTAAACTTTCATAATCTTCATCTTCAACCTCTGAGTTTACATATCCATGTACTATAACTCCAAGAACCTTGATACTCAAACCACTATTAGTTGTTTGTAGTTTACCGTTAACAAGACTTTCTTTTCTCCAGAAACCAGTTACTTTCAATGTATAGACACCAGAAGTAATACAATCATACAAGAAGTCAACATTTTTTAAAGGTTGAATGTTTTTATCTGAACCATTCTTCACAATTTTTGAGAAAAAAGATTTGCCAAACTTTTCAATATCTACCTTGCATTTTACAAATCCTTGTGTTTGATATGATTGAAGAACACTTTCAAATTGATAATCTTCGTTAATCTTATCAATGAATTCTGGATCAAACCTATCATATATTCCATAAAGAAATTGGGTAAACATATCATTTAGTTCAATGTTAATATATTTGTTTTGACCAAAAGTTAAAAGAGTTGACTTGTCTTCTGGTGTTCTACTTAAAATGTTTGTAAATATTCCAGTCTTTCCATTTTGTCGAATATCTGAGAAAAATATCTTGTCAGTTTTCTTTTCACCTCTAATAGCATTCTCTGGGCCGAGAGTGTAAACAATAGAAGGAGGAAAATCTTTCTTTTCCTCCCCCTCTGTAATATTATTTTTTGTTACAACGATTTGATTTTTCGGCATTTTTCACTAATTAATTTTTTTAATTAAAAAAAAATTACTTAATTTAAAAAATATGACGCAAAATTATAAATATGTGGTCAAAAACGGAGTGGTAAGAATGGTTAAAACTATGGAATCACTCCCTTCAAATAGTAGATCAACAAGATCATCCATCATAGCAAACAACAAAACAAAAACTATTGTCACTAACTCTGCTTTAAATGGATATTTTAAACAAACATCTTTAGATGTGCCTCAAATTTCAAAAAGTCTAAATCTTGAAACATACCTATCAAAGTTTAAACCTTCTGCGAGTTTGTCATTGTCTAAAAATGTAGGATACAAGGCTATACTTTCAGTATGTGTAAAGATGACAAATGGGGAACAAACAAAAAAATTCTATTTTAATTCTCATCCTCATGTAATTAATCAAATGAACAGTAAACAAAAATTAATTAATGAAATGATACAAGAAGTATTAAAAAACTTCTATGGAAAAGAATATGAAGGAAGTGGATGGACATTTTTAAATTTTGATTGTGTAAGTATCAACTATGGAAAGTACAATCCATTCAAAGGAGGATGTGGAAACAACAAACTTCCTCAATGGTTAAAATCGAAACATGCTTTGATACATATAATATCTGGAGATGAAAAATGTTTTTATTGGTGTATACTTAGACATTTCTTCCCAAAAGACAAAGACAAAGGAAGAATCACGAAAAATTTAAGAAAGATACAAAGGAAAGAACCTAACAAGTTTGCTGACTTCACTGGTATCAATTTTCCAGCTTCTGCCAATGATCTTGAAAAATTTCAAAACCAAAATCTTGATATTCATTTAATTGTATATGGAGTTGACAACATTAACAAACGTACTCCAGTGATATTTGATGGGAGAAAAAAATGGGCTATTGTAAAAATATTTTTACTACTACATGAAGAACATTACTATCTTGTATCAGATTTATCAAGACTTCTTTCATCTCAGTTGTCCTATCATCATGGACGATTGTACTTTTGTTACCAATGTCAAAGAGGATTTAAAGAGGAAGATGTTTTAAACAAACATTTAAAAAATTGTTCAGATAGTACATTACTTCAATTACCTGAGAAAGATTCAGATGCCTCTGTTCTTGAATTCAAAGAAAAAGAAGTCAATCCACCTAACATTACGATATATTTCGATTTTGAGAGTTTTTTAATTCCAGTTAAAGATGAAGATGGAAAAAGAATACAAAAACATGAACCTAGTGCTTTCTGTTTTGTCGTTGTATCAAGTGATGAAAAATTATACAAAAGTCATAAAGTATCATATGTCATACAGAAAGAAGGAGAAGATATTGCGAAAATATTTGTTAAAAAATTAATGGAAGTAGTAACAGAGGCTAATACAATATTTTTAAATTTGGGTAAAGAATCAAATCTCACTTCGGTACTTTGTCATAATCTTTCAGGATATGATGCTCATCTTTGTATTCTAAAATTAGCAGAGTACTCTGGATATCTTTCTGTGCTTCCATCAAATGAAGAAAAATATATTTCTTTCAGTAAATATTGTTTCATTAACAACAAAAAACACGAAGTTCGTTTCTTAGATAGTTTTAAATTTCTTTCTTCATCATTGTCTCAACTTGTGGATGATACACCAAAAAACAAACACAATTTTAAATATACAACATCAGCTTTCTCTGGTGTTTCGTTAGAAATGTTAACAAGAAAAGGTGTCTATCCGTACGAATGGATGGACAGTTTTGAAAAAACAAAATCCACTGTATTACCCCCTGTACAAAATTTTTATTCTTCTCTGAAAAAAGAAGGGATCACAAATGAAGATTATCAACATGCTTTAAATGCTTGGAAAGTCTTTGATTGTCATACAATGAATGACTATCAACTAAAATATTGTGAGTTAGATACCTTTTTACTTGTTGATGTATTTGAAAACTTTAGAAAACTAAACAAAGAAACTTATGAATTAGATCCAGTAGTTTACGGATATACATTACCCGGAGCATCTTGGATGAATATGTTAAAATTTACAAATCAAAGTATTAACTTCATTACTGACAGAGATGTTTACGAAGACTTTGAAAAAGGAATTCGTGGGGGAGTGAGTATGTGTATTACTAGATATGCTTCAGCCAACAACAAGTATTTAAGTGACTATGATCCAAGCAAGCCGAGTAACTTCATTTTTTACATAGACAAGAACAATCTTTACGGGGAGGCAATGAGTGAAGATATGCCATATGAAATAGAGAGGAAACTTAGAAAAGATGAATTAAACAAATGGCAGAATTTTCATTGCGCTTTAATCTGTGATATAGAGATACCGAGAGACAAGAAAGAATATTTTAAGGATTTTCCTCTTTGCCCAGAACATCTGACAATTAATGGAGTTCAAAAACTTGTTACGAATTTAAGAAACAAAAAAGAATATTTAGTGTATAGTGAATTGTTAAAGTATTACGTAAAACTTGGAGTGAAGATTACAAAGATACATAGAGGATATGTTTTTAAAGTATCAAAGTGGCTTGAACCATATATTACAAACAATACAAAGAAACGAAGTGAAGCAAAGGAAACGAGTAAACAGAACTTCTTTAAACTTTCAATCAATGCTATATATGGTAAGACGATTGAAAATCCACGTAAAAGATCAAATGTTGAGATAGTCAATACTGAAAAAAGAGCAGAGAAACTTTTAAAAAGTCCGGAGTATGTAAGTTTTAAAATATTTAGTCCTGACTTAGTGAGTGTGACAAAAAAGAAAACTTTAGTTAAAGCCAACAAGCCGATATATATTGGCTTTTGTGTTTTAGAGATGGCAAAGTTAAAGATGTATCAGTTGTACTATGACTATCTTAAACCAAAATTTGGAGATCGAGTAAAACTATTGTATACTGATACAGACAGTTTGATATTGGATATTCAAAGTGAAGACATATATGAAGAAATGAAAGAAGATATTAATGTTTGTTTTGATACTTGGAAGTATCCAGAAAATCATCCACTTCATTCAATGGAAAACAAGAACAGACTAGGATTTTTTAAAGATGAGACAAAGGGAAAACCAATTAAAGACTATGCTGCTACCTGTGCTAAATCATATGCCTTTAGAGTTGAAGAAAAAGGAAAACTGAAAGAAAACTTAAAAATTAAAAGAGTTGTAGATTGTTGTATTAGTAAAGATATAGAGTTTAATGATTACATAAAATGTATATTTGAAGAAGAAGAGAAGCATGTTAAATTTTTAGGATTTAAAAGTTCAAGTCATCAAGTGTATACAGAAAAGTTTGAGAAGATAGCACTAAATCCTTTACAAGATGTGAGACACATTTTAAAAGATGGAATTAATACTGTGCCGATAGGTTACTTTTCAGAAGAAGAAGATTAAAAAGAATTAAGAAAAAAAAGAATTTTAAAAAAAATATGACGAGAGAAAATATTTTGAGTCAAGAGTTTTTGACAGAGATTTTCAATGAAAAAGAAGATTTCATTCAATCAACTGTATTAAATCAATCAGCAGAAGTTTTAAAAAGAAAATTGTTTGAATGGTTTAAAAAAGATATATTTGAAATAGTGGAGAATAGGAGTCGTAGATATCAATTGAATAAAGAAGGAAAAAATATCTATGAAATGGAAGAAAAGGAAGTCAGAGAACTTTTTTCTTCATGTCTAATACATAGTATTGCATGTTTTTCAACGAGGTATTTACTTATTGGAGATCCAATATTGTTGACATGAGAAAAAAGAATTTTAAAAAAATGAGTGAACAAAGAAATATATACATACAAAGAAGTAGAGATTTTGATAAAATCTTTGCTACAAACATTTTAGAAGAAATTTTAGAAGAAAACAAAGAATCATTTGAAGCAGCAATACAACCAGCAGTAGATAGAGTTTTTAAACATTTTTATGAAACGTGGATGATGAAAGCTAGAGACTATGTAATATATCAAAATGACTATACTAGTCGTGTTCCAAAAAAAATCAATGATGATTTATTAAAGATTCCAATAGATGAAGCAAAAAAAAAACTAAGAGAATTGTTTTCTAAATTTCTTGATGGTTTAGAAGGAATTAGTGGTTATCCGAGTTCAACAATAACACTTCATTTTAATTAAAAATTACTCATATACCTATATGACTAATTTACATTTCCCTCATTCCCCTATTGCTATTGCTATTGCTATTGCGATTGCGGTGCGCTCAACAAAAAAAACGAACAGAGAGTAATAGGGAGAGTGCAGACGCAAAAACAGTGAATTGGATTGGATTTGAAATCTAGGGATGCAAAAATATTTGTTCATATAAGAGTTTTGTTGGGGTGATGGGTGGTTGAGTTGGTTGAGTTTGTTTAGTTTTGCTTTGTTTGTTTAAAGTTCCGCCGAGACACGCCTCATTTCGCCCATCTCCCCGGTCTCCCTTTGTCTCTCTCAAGAAACTTTCGTTAACTCTCAGGTTAACCCATCTAACCCAGCTAACTCAGCTAACTCAGCTTATCAGCTTATCAGCTAACTCAGAAAACTCAGAAAACTGAGAAAGCTGAGAAAACCAGAAAGGCTGAGAAAACTGAGAAACTGATTGACTGATGGACTGATTGACTGATGGACTGACGAACTGACAAACTGACGGACTGCCCGGCCTTCGGAAGCGAACTTGGTTAGCTTAGGTTAATCATTCGTCAGCTTACTGAGTGACTGAGTAACTGAGTGACTGAGTAACTGAGTGACCGACAAACTGACAAACTGACGAACTGCCGGCGTGACGAACTGCCGGCGTAAGAGGGTGCAAGTGCAATGCAGGTGCGTAAAGAGCAGGAAAGGAAAGGAAAGGAAAATTACTCATATAGCTATATGAGCAATTTGGAAAGCAATGAGTGGAGAAGCAATGAGAGGAGAAGCAATGAGAGGAGAAGCAATGAGTGGAGAAGCAATAAGCAATAAGCAATAAGCAAAGAGATGCGAAGAAAAGCAACGCAACGCAACTCAAGAGGGGTATCCTTAATTCGAAATGAGGAGTGAAAAGAAAATAGGGGAAAAAGGAGATGGTTCAACAATGAACCACAAAAAAAACACTGTGGTTAAAAAATCAACCACAAAAAAAATAGTAGAAAGGCACGCGATGCGAAGGGAAAAAAGGGGAAAAATGGAGTTGGGTGGTTCAACACCTGCGAAGGAAAACGCTGCGAGGGAAAAAAAAGTAGGTCTCGTTTATATGAACAAATATTTTTGCATCCCTAGATTTCAAATCCAATCCAATTCACTGTTTTTGCGTCTGCACTCTCCCTATTACTCTCTCTTAAGATTGTATCTTCAGTTCTTGGATTGTTCCCTTGGTCTATTCTTTGTCCTCTTAGACTTTAAAATCGTATCTATGTTCAGTTGAATGTATCCCGGTCCCTGAACCAGTGCTCTTATTCGAATACTTTCCTTTACACTGTTTGTCTATACTCTCAGTTCCTGAAATGTACTCTAAATCTGTGTATTGTACTCTCAGCGAGTAACTGTTCCCTTACTATAACCTTTTCTTCAGTCTGTTTATACCAGCAGTCGGTGCGTTGTACCCTACGTTAGCAATATAAAACCTCAGTCAGTTAGATACACCTCAATCAGTCGGATATTGCCTGTGGCCCTAAAACTTGTGTTAACTTTCACAGTCTTTTTCATGTACTCCTAGGAATTGAGATCGTACCCGTAGTCAGTGAGATGTATCCTCAAGACATAAACCGTGTCTTTTTAAAGAGTTTACACCCAACCGATCAGCCTGCACGACAGTCGGTGAAATGTTCCCCAGTCCCTCTACGTATTCTCAGACAGTAAGAATGCAGCCTTAGTTTGATGTACCCTCAAACCCTGAAAATGTATCCCTAATTTTGTTTCAACCCCATGTTGTGTGCATGTAACCACAGTAGGTGACTTTCAATCACAGTTCGACAGATGTGTCCTCAGTATTTACATTTGTGCCCTTACTCTTATTTCATTTCCAGTGGATTACCCGTGCACTCGGTCTATGCAATTTCTATCTACTTCGTGAACTATTCCCTCATTCTGAGAGCTCTTAAACTATGTCTATGGAATTAAACGATCAGTCCATGTCATGTACAAACAGGCTCTGGTGCTATTTCCTTACTCTCATTTAATCCATTCTGTAGATGTACCCTCTATGCGTGGCATGTACCGCCAGTTGATTATATGAATATTCTACCATTGCAACTTTTACCCCTTCTGTTCTTTGACCACTACTTCATTAGCTTGGACTCTCAGTCGGTTTGAGATCGTAGCCCACAATCCATTTAAACTTTATGCTGTGAACTTTGTAATTTTTGTCTTAAAACCCAAGACTGTTAGCCGGTACCGTTGGTCTTTGAGTCGATTTCTTTCTGTGTATCTGTCTCTCTCGGTCTTTCTCTGTCTCTTTCTCTCTCGCACTCTCTTTACCTGTCTCTCTCTCTCCCTCTGTCTTTCTCTCTGTCCTTCTTTCCCTATCTCTGTCTCCCTTGCTATGTTTCTGTCTTTCTCTGTCCACACCCTCGTCCTTCCTCTTCTGTCTGTCTGTATGGCTCTCTTTCTCTGCCTTTTTTTGTCTGTCTGCTCTCTCCCTCTATCTCTGTGCTTCTCTCCTATCTCTGTCTCGCTTGATTTGTCTCTGTCTTTCTGTCTCTCTGTCAGCACCCTCGTCCTTCCTTGTCGCTATCTCTCTTTCTCTGCCTATCTCTCTCACTCACTCACTCACTCACTCACTCACTCTCTCTCTTTCTGTCTCTCTTTCTCCTATCTTTTCTCTGACGCTCTCTCTTTTATTCGTCTTTCTCTCCCCTTCCTCTCTTTCTGCCTTCATCTTCGTTTCTGTCTGTCTCTCTTCGTGACTTTCTCTCTGTCTTACTCTCTTCCTCTTGCGTTTATCCCTCTCACCTGCTTCATCAGATATTCAGCTATGGTCTTAATGTTGCTTTCATCAATTCAGAAGCCTGTATTCTCAGTCCATTAGGTTTACCCTTTTCCTCAAAAAATGCACGCCCTTCTATAAATTAAGCTTCCTTTCGTTCTTTATTCCCTCAGTATAATTTATCGATTCTAGGTGTACATGGTGTACCTTCAGGCTGTCACCTTGAATATTAAATGCTTCAAAATACATGCATATCAAAACTTATTATAATTCTGCATTACATTTTGCACTAACAAATATTAATGGTTTTAACTGTCACAAATGAAACATACTGGCCTGATCATACAAAATACAAATTGCCTGTGTATTCATACACACGATCACTTCCAATGCTGTAGCAACCTCGGCTATTAACCTTTAGTATGCCAAATAAAGATAGGGTCGAATAACATGATTAAAATCATCTTGTTTAATACGAGTGATAACACATTTATATAAACAATCATGTAAGATTTTCCGTATCATAATCATACAGTCACTACACTTCGTATAATTCTTTCGAACTTTTACTGGCTAAAGTGAGCGATTCAGAGCTATTGCCGCATTGTGAAATTGGGTGTGTGGTGTTTCAGCTGTTTTCAATATTATTACAGTTATATCACGGAGGCCATTGCATCTATCCAAGCTTTCCTGGACTTTCTTAAACCAGTGGTCCGCACATTATTCCAGCCACTGTCAGTTTTCTCACTTTAAGATCGTCGAAACAATAACCAGCCGTGAGAGAGATAGAAAGGAATCCTGTTGCAATGACTATCATCGATCCCCGGAAAGAAATCTGCCGAGCTGGGTATTGGAAACAGTATCCCTAGGTCTCAAGTTCTGTAGATTTCCCACTGAGCTTCCGACCTCGGCGTTGTATTATTAAGTAATGGTTTAATCGTTTAATACAGTAAACGTCAAAAGGGTAAAGATAGCAGCTGAAATACGATGAATTTGTTTTAAGATAGGTTTTCAAGTATTAACGTTTACAAATGATAGTTATGTTCACAATTCGTGTTTTCTCGACCTTAGAGAGGAAGAATTTTGAAAACATTGTTAAAAAGGGAGAAAATGATGGTTAATTTATCGACCTCAATGTAATTTATTGGGGAGAATTGAAACAGTTCTTATCTAGTTCCAACGTATTGACGATGGACGAGTGATTTTCAGTCTATAAAGGAGACACAGGAATTTGAATCTGTATTTAGGATTGCTGTTCAATTATTTCAGGAAATAGTTTAACCTCAAATTACGATGTCATTTTTTTGAAAATGATGATGATGATGATGATGATGATATGTTGCTGGTGATGATGATGATGATGATAATGTGACTGTTGTGATGGTGATAATGATGACGATGATAATTGTGAATTTGGTGGTGGAGAGATTTGTTTCTTTGTCTGGTGTTTTAACACGGTCTTCAACCTTATTTCAGTTATATCTCGGTAGCCAGAGCACATACCCATGGTTTCTTGGATTTTTTTCTTTTACCAGAACTTTTCACATGATTCCAAGCCAATGGCTGCTATTCCACATAACTCTCGTCGAAACAATCATCACCGGTCAGAGAATTAAATGAATCTTGTCGCAATAACTGACATCAAATATCGAACAGAAATTGGAACAGCTGGGGAATCGAACATGCGACCTCCCTAGTTTAAAGGTTCCTACGTTACCAACTATGGAACCGGGCTTGGCAATGTCTTGGAGAGAGAGAGAGAGAGAGAGAGAGCATTAAGTGATTTTGGAAAAGAATCGAATCTCATGTTAAGATGAAAATTTCAGAAGCACAGTTAAAAATCTTTAAAAAAAGAATTTATTTGAATGTGGAACAAAGCTTTTATTTCTGATGTCTGTCAAGAATTTTAGAAGTGCACAGAAAGCTATAAGCAAAAGTGTTGGAGTTCATTTTGACACTATTTCATCATTGCTCAGATGATGATGATGATGATGATGATGATAAAGAAGTGGTAGTGGAGAAAGGTTTCTTTGTAAGTCTGGTTTTTAATGCCGTTTGTACTAAATATCAGGTACATAGCGGGGCCAGTGCACCTATCTGAGCTTTCTTGGAGTTTGTTTTACCACTGCTACGCACAATGTTCAGTCTTCCGAAGCTTTTAACTACTTTTCAATAAAACTATCGTGGAAACAATAGACATTCTTGAGTGTAGAATGAATTCCTGTTGCAATGACTATCGTCAAACCCAGGACATGGATTAGCACAGCTGCTGGATCGAACCTGCACCCACCTTTGTTTCAAGCCATGTACGTTACCGACTAACTAGACGGGCAAGGCATTCTGGTGGGGGGAAGAGAGAGAGAGTACAGAGCATTTAATTTTGACTTTTTTACTTTATTCCTCTAAGGTTGTAATGTTGGACAAAAAATGCAATTTTGTAAATTGTGATGATTGAAAAGCAAAATGTTTAATCCAGGGAAGATTTTAATGTCATGTGTTAAGATGTGTGCAAATGTTAATTTCAAGGGGCTCGATATTCTCTGCAAAGTGGTAGATTCAATGATATATTTTATAAAGTATGTGGAAGGAGATAACTAGTTTCTTTTACCAGTACTTTGCACATGTTGCAAAAACTGTCATCAAACCTCGGACAGATATTGGCATCGCTATTGGGTCGAATCATGGTTTCAAGCCGTGTTGTTTACCGACTGAGTAGATGAGTAAGGCATTCTGGAGAAGAGAGAGGGTATTTTATTTTGACATGTTTAATTTATTCCTAAAGGTTGAAGGGAAGAAACAAGAACTGGAATTTTCCTTAGGAGTAATGACGGAAAAGTGAAATGTATAGTCCAAGGGAGACGTTTATGTGCATATATTAAGAAGGCTGCAAAAGTTGATTTTTAGCAGCTTGATATTTTCTGCAAAAATATGGATTCAGTGAAACATTTAATAAAGTATGTGGAAGAAAATAATTAGTTTCTTTTACCAGTACTTCGCACAATATTGTTTCCAAGCCACTGGCTGCTTTTTCCACATAACTTCGTTGAAAAAAATTATCAGCGCTGGGATAAGGATACACCCTGTCGCAATGTCTATCATTAATTTTATGGAATGTACCGGTAGTGTGGTGTAGGCGTTTTAACTATATATCAAGTATATCGGTCGGCCAGTATACCTATTTGAGGTTTCTTGGAGCTTACTTTTCCCAGTGCTACGTACAACATTTTTCCAAGCTTTTGGCTACTTTCCTAAAAAGGCCATCGTCGAAACAATGACCATCCTTGAGTGTCGAATAAATCCTGTTGCAATGACTATTATCAAACATCGGACAGAAATTGGCACAGCTATTGGATCGAACTTGCGCCCGCCTTGGTTTCATGCAATGTATGTTACCAACTGAACAGATGGGCAATGCATTCTGCTGGAGAGAGGGAGAGAGAGGGCATTTGATCTTGACATGTTTACTTTATTCACGAAGCGTTGTAGTGTGGGACAAAAATGCATTTTGTTTATAGAATAATGATGGAAAGGCGAAATATGTATTCCAGGGTAGATCTTCATGTGTATATGTTAAGAAGTGAACAGAACCTTATTAATTGAGTGCTTGATATTTTCTGCAAGGTTATGAAGTCTGTGAAAAGAAATATAAATAAGTGGAAGGGGATAACTATTTTCTTTTACCAGTACTTCGCACATGTCGAAATGACTATCACTAAACCTCGGACAGATTTTGGCACAATGGAGGGATCTACCATGCAACCGCCTTGGTTTCAAACCATGTACCTTACCGACTGAGCCGACGGGCAAGTTATTCTGATGGAAGAAAGAAAGAAAGAAAGAAAGGAAAGAAAGAAACAAAGAAAGAAAAAGTATTTGAATTTTATCTGTTTGCTTTATTCTTGAAGGGTTGCAGTGAAGGACCAAAAACTGCAATTGTTGTAGGAAGGAAGGAATGATGGTGGAAAAACGGAATGTATATTCCTATGTAGATGTTTATGTGCACATTTTAAGAAGTGTGCAGAATTTGAGAGGCTTGATTTTTTTCTGCAAAAAATATGGATTATGCGAAAAATTAGATGAAGTGATAAAGTATGTGGAAGGAGGTTTTTTTACCAGTACTTCGCACAATATTGCTCCCATATCACTTGCTGCTTGTTCCACATAACTTCACAGAAAAAATTATCAGCGGTGAGATAACGATGAATATTGTTGCAATGACATTCATTAATTCCATGGAATGTCCTCTCATTGTGTGTTATTAAATCCTCAGTCCGCAGTATGTACCCTCACATCTTGAGAAATATTTTCAGTCGGTTACACAGACCCATTATTCCATATCAGTGTCCTTGCTGTTAGTTAATCAACTCTCCGACAGTTTGTACCGTTAGTCCGTGAGATATACCCTTAGCCCGTGGGATGAGTCAACAAACGCTCGAGATTTAGTCAAGTTCTTATTTCTTTAATTGATTAAGCTTAGTTCATAAGCTTAACCCCAGGAAAACTACCCTTTGTGATTTAGTGTTGGCTGTCCCTATCCATCCGTCTGTCTGTAATATGTACCCTCGTTCCGTCAAATTAAATGCACGACCAGAAAGTAGTATTTCCTTTGATTTCTGTTACTGGTAAATGTAGTTAGATCGTTCTCTCAGTCTGTTCGATGAACCTTTAGTCCATGCGATATGGCTTCAATTCTTTTTGTTTGATTTACTGTCAAGCCCTTAAAGCAAATCCTTTATCACTTGAAATTGTTGTTGGGCCCTGACACTGTACTTCTGCCTTCCTTTGACAACAGGAGTCCCTCAGCCTGTACCCGCGGTCGGCGATTCTATCCCCACAGCCATTAAAATTAACTCTCACGCCGTTGTAGCCACACTGATTCCTTGAGCTCCTATCTTCAGTTCTAGGAATGTTCCCTTGGTCTATTCTTTGTCCTCTTAGACTTTAGAATCGTACCTATGGTCAATTGAATGTATCCCCGGTCCCTGAACCAGTGCTCTTATTCGAATGCTTTCCTTTGCACTGTTTGTGTATACTCTCAGTTCCAGAAATGTACTCTAAATCTGTGCATTTTACTCTCAGCGGATAACTGTTCCCTTACTATAACCTTTTCTTCAGTCTGTTTATACCAGCAGTCGGTGCGTTGTACCCTACGTTAACAATATAAATCCTCAGTCAATTAGATGCACCTCAATCAGTCGGATATTCCCTGAGGCCCTAAAACTTGTATTAACTTTCACAGTCCTTTTCATGTACTCCTAGGAATTGAGATCGTACCCGTAGTCAGTGAGATGTATCCTCAAGACATAAACCGTGTCTTTTTAAAGAGTTTACACCCAACCGATCAATCTGCACGACAGTCGGTTAAATGTTCCCCAGTCCCTCCACTTATTCTAAGACAGTAAGAATGCAGCCTTAGTTTGATGTACCCTCAAACCCTGAAAATGTAACCCTAATTTTGTTTCAACCCCATGATGTGTGCATGTAACCACAGTAGGTGACCTCCAATCACAGTTCGACAGATGTGTCCTCAGCATTTACATTTGTGCCCTTACTCTTATTTCATTTCCAGTGGATTACCCGTGCACTCAGTCTATGCAATTTCTATCTACTTCGTGAACTATTCCCTCATTCTGAGAGCTCTTAAACTAAGTCTATGGAATTAAACGATCAGTCCATGTCATGTACAAACAGGCTCTGATGCTATTTCCTTACTCTCATTCAATCCAGTCTGTTCGTCTGCACGCTAAGTCTCTGAGATGTACCCTCTATGCGTGGCATGTACCGCCAGTTGATTATATGAATATTCTGCCATTGCAACTTGTACCCCTTCTGTTCTTTGACCACTACTTCATTAGCTTGGACTCTCAGTCGGTTTGAGCTTGTACCCCTTCTGTTCTTTGACCACTACTTCATAAGCTCGGACTCTCAATGGGTTTGAGATCGTACCCCCAATCCATTTAAACTTTATGCTGTGAACTTTGTAAATTCTCTTTTTAAACCCAAGACTGTTAGCCGGTACCGTTGGTCTTTGAGTCGATTTCTCTCTCTGTATCTGTCTCTCGTCCTTTCTGTCTCTTTGTCTCTCGCACTCTCTCTACCCGTCTGTCTCTCTCCCTCTGTCTTTCTCTCTGTCCTTCTTTCCCTATCTCTGTCTCCCTTGCTATGGCTCTGTCTTTCTCTGTCCACACTCTAGTCCTTCCTCTTCTGTCCATCTGTCTGTCTCTCTTTTTCTGCCTTTTTTTCTCTGTCTGCTCTCTCCCTCTATCTCTGTGCTTCTCTCTCTATCTGTGTCTGGCTTGATTGTCTCTGTCTGTCTCTCTCTGTCAGCACCCTCGTCCTTCCTTGTCGCTATCTCTCTTTCTCTGCCTCTCTCTCTCTCTCTCTGTATCTCTCTCTGTCTGTCTCTCTGTCTCTGGTCTTAATGTTGTTTTCATCAATTCATAAGCCTGTACTCTCATCCTATGAGGTTTACCCTTTTCCTCCAAAAATGAACTCCCTTCTATACATTAAGCTTCCTATCGTTCTTTATTCCCTCAGTATAATTTATCGATTCTAGGTGTATATGATGTACCTTCAGGCTGTCACCTTGAATATTAAATGCTTCAAAATACATGCATGTCAAAACTTATTATAATTTTGTACTATCAAATATTACTGGTTTTAACTGGCACAAATGAAACATACTGACCTGATCATACAAAATACAAATTGCCTGTGCATTCATACACACGATCACTTCCAATGCTGTAGCAACCTCGGCTATTAACCTTTGGTATGCCAAATAAAGATAGGTTCGAATAACATGATTAAAATCATCTTGTATGATACGAGTGATAACACATGTATATAAACAATCATGTAAGATTTTCCGTACCATAATCATACAGTCACTACACTTCGTATAATTCTTTCGAACTTTTACTGGCTCAAATGAGCGATTCAGAGCTATGGCCTTATTGTGAAATTGCGTGTGTGGTGTTTCACGCTGTTTTCAATATTATTACAGTTATATCACGGAGGCCATTGCATCTATCCATGCTTTCCTGGAGTTTCTCAAACCAGTGGTCCGCACAGTATTCCAGCCACTGTCAGTTTTCTCACTTTGAGATCGTCGAAACAATAACCAGCCGTGAGAGAGATAGAAAGGAATCCTGTTGCATTGACTAGCATCGATCCCCGGAAAGAAATCTGCCGAGCTGGGTATTGGAAACAGTATCCCTAGGTCTCAAGTTATGTAGATTTCCCACTGAGCTTCCGACCTCGGCGTTGTATTATTAAGTAATTGTTTAATCGTTTAACACAGTAAACGTCAAAAGGGTAAAGATAGCAGCTGAAATACGATGAATTTGTTTTAAGATAGGTTTTCAAGTGTTAACGTTAACAAATGATAGTTATGTTCACAATTTGTGTTTGCTCGACCTTAGAGAGGAAGAATTTTGAAAACATTGTTAAAAAGGGAGAAAATGATGGTTAATTTGTCGTCCTCAATGTAATTTATTGGGGAGAATTGAAACAGTTCTTATCTAGTTGCAACGTATTGACGATGGACGAGTGAGTTTCAGTCTATAAAGGAGACACAGGAATTTGAATCTGTATTTAGAATTGCTGTTCAGTTATTTCAGGAAATAGTTTAACCTCAAATTAAGATGCAATTTTTTTGAAAATGATAATGATGATGATGATGATAATATGTTACTGGTGATGATGATGATGATGTGATTGTTTTGATGGTGATAATGATGACGATGACGATTGTGAATTTGGTGGTGGAGAGATTTGTTTCTTTGTTTAGTGTTTTAACACGGTCTTCAACCTTATTTCAGTTATATCTCCGTAGCCAGAGCACATACCCATGGTGTCTTGGATTTTTCTTTTACCAGTACTTTTCACATGATTCCAGGCCAATGGCTGCTATTCCACATAATTCTCTTCGAAACAATCGTCAGTGGTCAGAGAATTAAATGAATCTTGTCGCAATAACTGTCATCAAATATCGAACAGAAATTGGAACAGCTGGGGAATCGAAGCTGCGACCTCCCTAGATTAAAGGGGCTTCGCAATGTCTTGGAGATAGAGAGAGAGATAGAGACAGACAGAGAGCGTTCAGTGATTTTGGAAAAGAATCAAATCTCATATTAAGATGAAAACTTCAGAAGCACTGTTAAAAATTTCAAAAAAAAAAGAATTTATTTGAATGTGGAACAAAGCTTTTATTTCTGATGTCTGTCAAGAATTTTAGAAGTGAACAAAAAGCTATAAGCAAAATTGTTTGATTTCATTTTCACACTATTTAATCATTGCCGAGATGTTGATGATGATGATGATGATGATAAAGAAGTGGTAGTGGAGAAAGGTTTCTTTGTAAGTCTGGTTTTTAATGCCGTTTGTACTAAATATCAGGTACATAGCGGGGCCAGTGCACCTATCTGAGCTTTCTTGGAGTTTGTTTTACCACTGCTACGCACAATGTTCAGTCTTCCGAAGGTTTTAACTGCTTTTCAATAAAACTATCGTTGAAACAATAGACATTCTTGAGTGTAGAATGAATTCCTGTTGCAATGACTATCGTCAAACCTAGGACATGGATTGGCACAGCTGCTGGATCGAACCTGCACCCACCTTTGTTTCAAGCCATGTACGTTACCGACTAACTAGAGGGGCAAGGCATTCTGGTGGGGAGAAGAGAGAGAGACAGAGAGAGAGAGAGAGAGCATTTAACTTCGACTTTTTTACTTTATTCCTCAAGGGTTGTAATGTTGGACAAAATATGCAGTTTTGTAAAATGTGATGATTGAAAAGCAAAATGTTTAATCCAGGGAAGAGTTTAATGTTCATGTGTTAAGATGTGTGCAAATGTTAATTTCAAGGGGCTCGATATTCTCTGCAAAGTGATTCAGATTCAGTGATATATTTTATAAAGTATTTGGAGGGAGATAACTAGTTTCTTTTACCAGTACTTTGCACATGTTGCAAAAACTGTCATCAAACCTCGGACAGATACTGGTATAGCTATTGGGTCGAATCTTGGTTTCAAGCCGTGTAATTTACCGACTGAGCAGACGAGCAAGGCATTCTGGATGAGAGAGAAAAGGGTATTTTATTTTGACATGTTTAATTTATTCCTAAAGGTTGAAGGGAAGAAACAAGAACTGGAATTTTCCTTAGGAATAATGACGGAAAAGTGAAATGTATAGTCCAAGGGAGACGTTTATGTGCATATATTAAGAAGGCTGCAAAAGTTAATTTTAAAGAGCTTGATATTTTCTGCAAAAATATGGATTCAGTGAAACATTTAATAAAGAAATAAAGTATGTGGAAGAAGATAATTAGTTTCTTTTACCAGTACTTCGCACAATATTGTTTCCAAGCCACTGGCTGCTTTTTCCACCTTACTTCGTTGAAAAAAAATCATCAGCGCTGGGATAAGGATACACACTGTCGCAATGTCTATCATTAATTTTATGGAATGTACCGGTAGTGTGGTGTTGGCTTTTTAACTATATATCAAGTATATCGGTCGGCCAGGATACATATTTGAGGTTTCTTGGAGCTTACTTTTACCAGTGCTACGCACAACATTTTCTCAAGCTTTTGGCTGCTTTCCTAAAAAGGCCATCGTCGAAACAATGACTATTCTTGAGTGTCGAATGAATCCTGTTGCAATGACTATTATCAAACATCGGACAGAAATTGGCACAGCTATTGGATCGAACTTGCGCCCGCCTTGGTTTCATGCAATGTATGTTACCAACTGAACAGATGGGCAGTGCATTCTGCTGGAGAGAGGGAGAGAGGGCATTTGATCTTGACATGTTTACTTTATTCACGAAGGGTTGTAGTGTGGGACAAAAATGCATTTTGTTTATAGAATAATGATGGAAAGGCGAAATATATATTCCAGGGTAGATCTTCATGTGTATATGTTAAGAAGTGAACAGAACCTTATTAATTGATTGCTTGATATTTTCTGCAAAGTTATGGAGTCTGTGAAAAGAAATATAAATAAGTGGAAGGGGATAACTATTTTCTTTTACCAGTACTTCGCACATGTCGAAATGACTATCACTAAACCTCGGACAGACTTTGGCACAATTGAGGGATCTACCATGCAACCGCCTTGGTTTAAAACCATGTACCTTACCGACTGAGCCGACGGACACGTTATTCTGGTGGAAGAAAAGAAAGAAAGAAAGAGTATTTGAATTTGATCTGTTTGCTTTATTCTTGGAGGGTTGCAGTGAAGGACCACAAACTGCAATTGTTGTAGGAAGGAAGGAATGATGATGGAAAAGCGAAATGTATATTCTTATGTAGATGTTTATCTTACATTTTAAGAAGTGTGCAGAATTTAAGTTTGAGAGACTTGAATTTTTTCTGCAAGAAATATGGATTAAGCAAAAAATTAGATGAAGTGATAAAGTATGTGGAAGGAGGTTTTTTACCAGTACTCCGCACAATATTGCTCCCATATCACTGGCTTCTTGTTCCACATAACTTCATGGAAAAAATTATCAGCGGTGAGATAAGGATGAATATTGTTTCAATGACATTCATTAATTCCATGGAATGTACTATTATTGTGTGTGATTAAATCCTCAGTCCGCAGTATGTACCCTCACATCTTGAGAAATATTTTCAGTATGTTACACTGACCCATTATTCCATATCAATGTCCTTGCCGTTAGTTAACCAACTCTCCGACAGTATGTACCGTTAGTCAGTGAGATATACTCTTAGCCCGTGAGATGAGTCAACAAACGCTCGAGATTTAGTCAAGTTCTTATTTCTTTTATTGATTAAGCTCAATTCATAAAATTAACCCCTCGAAAACTATCCTTTATGATTTAGTGTTGGTTGTCCCTATGTATACGTCTGTCTGTAATATGTACCCTCGTTCCGTCAAATTAAATGCAGGACCAGAAACTAGTATTTCCTTTGATTTCATTTACTAGTAAATGTCGTTAGATCGTTCTCTCAGTCTGTTGGATGAAACTTTAGTCCATGCGATATGGCTCCAATAATTACGTTTTTTTTTTTTTTTTTTTTTATTTACTGTCAAGCCCTTAAAGCAAATCCTTATTACTTGAAATTGTTGTTGGGCCCTGACACTGTACTTCTACCTTCCTGTGACCACAGGAGTCCCTCAGCCTGTACCCGCAGTCGGCGATTCTATCCCCACAGCCATTAAAATTAACTCTCACACCGTTTTATCCACACTGAGACCTTGAGATTGTGTCCTCAGTTCTAGGAATGTTCCCTTGGTCTATTCTTTGTCCTCTTAGACTTTAGAATCGTACCTATGGTTAATTGAATGTATCCCCGGTCCCTGAACCAGTGCTCTTATTCGAATGCTTTCCTTTGCACTTTTTGTCTATACTCTCAGTTCCTGAAATGTACTCTAAATCTGTGCATTGTACTCTCAGCAAGTAACTGTTCCCTTACTATAACCTTTTCTTCAGTCTGCTTATACCAGCAGTCGGTACGTTGTACCCTACGTTAACAATATAAATCATCAGTCAGCTAGATGCACCTCAATAAGTCGGATATTCCCTGAGGCCCTAAATACTGTATTAACTTTCACAGTCTTTTTCATGTACTCTTAGGAATTGAGATCGTACCCGTAGTCAGTGAGATGTATCCTCAAGACATAAACCGTGTCTTTTTAAAGATTTTACACCCAACCGATCAGCCTGCACGACAGTCGGTGAAATGTTCCCCAGTCCCTCTACGTATTCTCAGACAGTAAGAATGCAGCCTTAGTTTGATGTACCCTCAAACCCTGAAAATGTATCCCTAATTTTGTTTCAACCCCATGATGTGTGCATGTACCCACAGTAGGTGACTTTCAATCACAGTTCGACAGATGTGTCCTCAGTATTTACATTTGTGCCCTTACTATCATTTCATTTCCAGTGGATTACCCGTGCACTCGGTCTGTGCAATTTCTATCTACCTCGTGAACTATTCCCTCATTCTGAGAGCTCTTAAACTAAGTCTATGGAATTAAACGATCAGTCCATGTCATGTATAAACAGGCGCTGGTGCTATTTCCTTACTCTCATTTAATTCAGTCTGTTCGTCTTCACGCTAAGTCTCTGAGATGTACCCTCTATGCGTGGCATGTACCGCCAGTTGATTATATCAATATTCTACCATTGCAGCTTGTACCCCTTCTGTTCTTTGACCACTACTTCATTAGCTTGGACTCTCAGTCGGTTTGAGATCGTACCCCCCATCCATTTAAACTTTATGCTGTGAACTTTGTAAATTCTCTTTTTAAACCCAAGACTGTTAGCCGGTACCGTTGGTCTTTGAGTCGATTTCTCTCTCTTTATCTCTCTCTCTCTCTCTCTCGGTCTTTCTCTGTCACTTTGTCCCTCGCACTCTCTCTACCTGTTTCTCTCTCTCTCCCTCTATCTTTCCCTCTGTCCTTCTTTCCCTATATCTGTCTCCCTTGCTATGTCTCTGTCTTTCTCTGTCCACACCCTCGTCCTTCCTCTTCTGTCTGTCTGTCTCTCTTTCTCTGCTTTTTTCTCTGTCTGCTCTCTCCCTCTATCTCTGTGCTTCTCTCTCTATCTCTGTCTCGCTTGATTTGTCTCGGTCTGTCTCTCACTGTCAGCACCCTCGTCCTTCCTTGTAGCTATCCCTCGTTCTCTGCCTCTCTCTCTCTCTATCAATCTATCTCTCTCAGTCTTTTTCTGTCTCTCTTTCTCCTATCTTTTCTCTGACGCTTTCTCCTTTATTTGTCCCTCTCTCTCTCCCCTTCCTCTCTTTCTGCATCTTCGTTTCTGTCATGTCTCTGTTTCTTTCTGTCTGTCTCTCTTCGTGACTTTCTCTCTGTCTTACTCTCGTCCTCTTGCGTTTACCCCTCTCACCTGCTTCATCAGATATTCAGCTATGGTCTTAATGTTGCTTTCATCAATTCATAAGCCTGTACTCTCAGTCCATGAGGTTTACCCTTTTCCTCCAAAAATGCACTCCCTTCTATAAATTAAGCTTCCTTTCGTTCTTTATTCCCTCAGTATAATTTATCGATTCTAGGTGTATATGATGTACCTTCAGGCTGTCACCTTGAATATTAAATGCTTCAAACTACATGCATATCAAAATTTATTATAATTCTGCATTACATTTTGTACTATCAAATATTACTGGTTTTAACTGGCACAAATGAAACATACTGGCCTGATCATACAAAATACAAATTGCCTGTGCATTCATACACACGATCACTTCCAATGCTGTAGCAACCTCGGCTATTAACCTTTAGTATGCCAAATAAAGATAGGTTCGAATAACATGATTAAAATCATCTTGTTTAAGACGAATGAAAACACATATATATAAACAGTCATGTAAGATTTTCCGTACCATAATCATACAGTCACTACACTTCATATAATTCTTTCGAACTTTTACTGGCTCAAGTGAGCGATTCAGAGCTATGGCTTTATTGTGAAATTGCGTGTGTGGTGTTTCACGCTGTTTTCAATATTATTACAGTGATATCACGGAGGCCATTGCATCTATCCATGCTTTCCTGGAGTTTCTCAAACCAGTGGTCCGCACAATATTCCAGCCACTGTCAGTTTTCTCACTTTAAGATCGTCGAAACAATAACCAGCAATGAGAGAGATAGAAAGGAATCCTGTTGCAATGACTAGTTTCGATCCCCGGAAAGAAATCTGCCGAGTTGACGATTGGAACCAATATCCCTAGGTCTCAAGTTCTGTAGATTTCCCACTGAGCTTCTGACCTCGGCGTTGTATTATTAAGTAATTGTTTAATCGTTTAACACAGTAAACGTCAAAAGGGTAAATATAGCACCTTAAATACGATGAATTTGTTTTAAGATAGGTTTTCAAGTGTTAACGTTTACAAATGATAGTTATGTTCACAATTCGTGTTTGCTCGACCTTAGAGAGGAAGGATTTTGAAAACGGTGTTAAAAAGGGAGAAAATGGTGGTTAATTTATCGTCCTCAATGTAATCTATAGAGGAGAATTGAAACAGTTCTTAACTAGTTCCAACGTATTGACGATGGACGAGTGAGTTTCAGTCTATAAAGGAGACACAGGAATTTGAATCTGTATTTAGGATTGCTGTTCAATTATATCAGGAATTAGTTTAACCTCAAATTTGGATGCATTTTTTTTTTTAAATGATGATGATGATGATGATGCTGATGTTGATAATATGTTGCTGGTGATGATGATAATAATTATGATGATGATGTGATTGTTCTGATGGTGATGATGATGATGGTGATGATGATGCTGATTGTGAATTTGGTGGTGGAGAGATTTGTTTCTTCGTTTGGTGTTTTAACACGGTCTTCAACCTTATTTTAGTTATATCTCGGTAGCCAGAGCACATATCCGTGGTTTCTTGGCTTTTTCTTTTACAAGTACTTTTCACATGATTCCAAGCCAATGGCTGCATTTTCACATAACTCTCGTCGAAACATTCATCAGCGGTCAGAGAATTAAATGAATCTTGTCGCAATAACTGTCATCAAATATCGAACAGAAATTGGAACAGCTGGGGAATCGAAGCTGCGACCTCCCTAGTTTAAAGGTTCCTACGTTACCAACTATGGAACCGGGCTTGGCAATGTCTTGTAGAGAGAGAGAGAGCGTTCAGTGATTTTGGAAAAGAATCAAATCTCATATTAAGATGAAAATTTCAGAAGCACTGTTAAAAATTAAAAAAAAAAAAATTATTTGAATGTGGAACAAAGCTTTTATTTCTGATGTCTTTAGAGAATTTTAGAAGTGAACAAAAAGCTATAAGCAAAAGTGTTTGAGTTCATTTTGACATTATTAAATTATTGCTGAGGTGATGATGATAATGATGATAAAGAAGTGGTAGTGGAGAAAGGTTTCTTTGTAAGTCTGGTTTTTAATGCCGTTTGTACTAAATATCAGGTACATAGCGGGGCCAGTGCACCTATCTGAGCTTTCTTGGAGTTTGTTTTACCACTGCTACGCACAATGTTCAGTCTTCCGAAGGTTTTAAATGCTTTTCAATAAAACTATCGTTGAAACAATAAACATTCTTGAGTGTAGAATGAATTCCTGTTGCAATGACTATCGTCAAACCTAGGACATGGATTAGCACAGCTGCTGGATCGAACCTGCACCCACCTTTGTTTCAAGCCATGTACGTTACCGACTAACTAGACGGGCAAGGCATTCTGGTGGGGGGGGGGAGAGAGAGTACAGAGCATGTAATTTAGACTTTTTTACTTTTATTCCTCAAGAGTTGTAATGTTGGACAAAAAATGCAGTTTTGTAAAATGTTATGGTTGGAAACCAACATGTTTATTCCAGGGAAGATTTTAATGTTCATGTGTTAAGATGTGTGCAAATGTTAATTTCAAGGGGCTCGATATTCTCTGCAAAGTGGTAGATTCAGTGATATATTTTATAAAGTATGTGGAAGGAGATAACTAGTTTCTTTTACCAGTACTTTGCACATGTTGCAAAAACTGTCATCAAACCTCGGACAGATATTGGCATAGCTAATGGGTGGAATCTTGGTTTCAAGCCGTGTAATTTACCGACTGAGCAGACAAGCAAGGCATTCTGGAGGAGAGAGAGAGGGTGTTTTATTTTGACATGTTTAATTTGTTCCTAAAGGTTGAAGAGAAGAAACAAGAACTGGAATTTTCCTTAGGAATAATGACGGAAAAGTGAAATGTATAGTCCAAGGGAGACGTTTATGTGCATATTATTAAGAAGGCTGCAAAAGTTAATTTTTAGGAGCTTGATATTTTCTGCAAAAATATGGATGCAGTGAAACATTTAATAAAGAAATAAAGTATGTGAAAGAAGATAATTAGTTCCTTTTACCAGTACTTCGCACAATATTGTTTCCGAGCCACTAGCTGCTTTTTCCACCTTACTTCGTTGAAAAAAAAAATCATCAGCGCTGGGATAAGGATACACCCTTTCGCAATGTCTGTCATTAATTTGATGGAATTTATCGGTAGTGTGGTGTTGCCTTTTTAACTATATATCAAGTATATCGGTCGGCCAGAACACCTATTTGAGGTTTCTTGGAGCTTCTTTACCAGTGCTACGCACAACAGTTTCCCAAGCTTTTGGCTGCTTTCCTAAAAAGGCCATCGTCGAAACAATGACCATTCTTGAGTGTCGAATGAATCCTGTTGCAATGACTATTATCAAACATCGGACAGAAATTGGCACAGATATTGGATCGAACTTGCGCCCGCCTTGGTTTCATGCAATGTATGTTACCAACTGAACAGATGGGCAATGCATTCTGCTGGAGAGAGGGAGAGAGAGAGAGGGTATTTGATCTTGACATGTTTACTTTATTCACGAAGGGTTGTAGTGTGGGACAGAAATGCATTTTGTTTATAGAATAATGATGGAAAGGCGAAATATATATTCCAGGGTAGATTTTCATGTGTATATGTTAAGAAGTGAACAGAACCTTATTAATTGATTGCCTGATATTTTCTGCAAGGTTATGAAGTCTGTGAAAAGAAATATAAATAAGTGGAAGGGGATAACTATTTTCTTTTACCAGTACTTCGCACATGTCGAAATGACTATCACTAAACCTCGGACAGACTTTGGCACAAATGAGGGATCTACCATGCAACCGCCTTGGTTTAAAACCATGTACCTTACCGACTGAGCTGACGGGCAAGTTTTTCTGGTGGAAGAAAACAAAGAAAGAGTATTTGAATTTGATCTGTTTGCCTTATTCTTGAAGGGTTGCAGTGAAGGACCACAAACTGCAATTGTTGTAGGAAGAAAGGAATGATGATGGAAAAGCGAAATGTATATTCCTATCTAGATGTTTATGTGCACATTTTAAGAAGTGTGCAGAATTTAAGTTTGAGAGGCTTGATTTTTTTTCTGCAAAAAATATGGATTAACCGAACAATTAGATGAAGTGATAAAGTATGTGGAAGGAGGTTTTTTACCAGTACTTCGGACAATATTGCTCCCATATCACTGGCTGCTTGTTCCACATAACTTCATAGAAAAAAATTATCAGCGCTGAGATAATGATGAATATTGTTGCAGTGACATTCATTAATTCCATGGAATGTATTTTCATAGCGTGTGATTAAATCCTCAGTCCGCAGGATGTACCCTCACATCTGGAGAAATATTTTCAGTATGTTACACTGACCCATTACTCCATATCAATGTCCTTGCTGTTACTTAACCAAATCTCCGAAAGTATGTACCGTTAGTCCGTGAGATATACCCTTAGCCCGTGAGATGAGTCAAAAAACGCTCGAGATATAGTCAAGTTCTTATTTCTTTAATTGATTAAGCTGTACTCTCAGTTCATAAGATTAACCCTGCCGTCGAGAACTACTCTTTATGATTTAGCGTAGGTTGGCCCTATCCATCCGTCTGTCTGTAAGATGTACCCTCGGTCCGTCAAATTAAATGCAGGATCAGAAACTAGTATTTCCTTTGATTTCATTTACTAGTAAATGTCGTTAGATCGTTCGCCCAGCCTGTTCCATGAACTTTTAGCCCAGGCGATATGGCTCCAATTCTTTTTGTTTTGATTTACTGTCAAGCCTTTAAAGCAAATCCTTTATCACTTGAAATTGTTGTTGGGCCCTGACACTGTACTTCTACCTTCCTGTGACCACAGGAGTTCCTCAGCCTGTACCCGCAGTCGGCGATTCTATCCCCACAGCCATTAAAATTAACTCTCACGAGTCCTTGACATTGTGTCTTCAGTTCTTGGAATGTTCCCTTGGTCTATTCTTTGTCCTCTAAGACTTTAGAATCGTACCTATGGCCAATTGAATGTGACCTCGGTTCCTGAACCAGTGCTCTTATTCGAATGCTTTCCTTTGCACTTTTTGTCTATCCTCCCAGTTCCTGAAATGTACTCTAAATCTGTGCATTGTACTCTCAGCGAGTAACTGTTCTCTTACTGTGACCTTTTCTTCAGTCTGTTTATACCAGCAGTTGGTGCGCTGTACCATACGTTAGCAATATAAAACCTCAAACAGTTAGATGCACCTCAACCATTCGGATATTCTCTGAGGCCCTAAAACTTGTATGAACTTTCACAGTCTTTTTCATGTACTCATAGGAATTGAGATCGTACCCGTAGTCAGTGAGATGTATCCTCAAGACATAAACCGTGTCTTTTTAAAGATTTTACACCCAACCGATCAGGCTGCACGACAGTCGATGAAATGTTCCCCAGTCCCTCTGCGTACTCTCAGACAGTAAGAATGCAGCCTTAGTTTGATGTACCCTCAAACCCTGAAAATGTATCCCTAATTTTGTTTCAACCCAATGATGTGTGCATGTACCCACAGTAGGTGACTTTCAATCACAGTTCGACAGATGTGTCCTCAGTATTTACATTTGTGCCCTTACTCTTATTTCATTTCCAGTACAATTTCTATCTACTTCGTAAACTATTCCTTCATTCTGAGAGCTCTTAAACTTAGTCTATGGAATTAAACGATCACTCCATGTCATGTACCAACAGGCTCTGATGCTATTTCCTTACTCTCATTTAATCCATTCTGTTCGTCTGCACGCTAAGTCTCTGAGATGTACCCTCAACGCGTGACATGTACCGCCAATTGATTATATGAATATTCTACCATTGCAACTTGTACCCCTTCTGTTCTTTGACCACTACTTCATTAGCTTGGACTCTCAGTCGATTTGAGCTTGTACCCCCAATCCATTTAACTTTATGCTGTGAACTTTGTAATTTCTCTTTTTAAACCCAAGACTGTTAGTCGGTACTGTTGGTCTTTGAGTCGATTTCTCTCTCTTTATCTATCTCTCTCGGTCTTTCTCTGTCTCTTTGTCTCTCGTACTCTCTCTACCTGTCTCTCTTTCTCTCTCTGTCTATCTCTCTGTCCTTCTTTCCCTATCTCTGCCTCCCTTGCTATGTCTCTGTCTTTCTCTGTCCACACCCTCGTCCTTCCTCTTCTGTCTGTCTGTCTCTCTTTCTCTGCCTTTTTCTCTCTGCCTGCTCTCTCCCTCTATCTCTTCCCTTCTCTCACTATCTCTGTCTCGCTTGCTTTGACTCTGTCTCTCTCTGTCAGTACTTTCGTCTTTCCTTGTCGCTATCTCTCTTTCTCGGCCTCTCTCTTTCTCTCTCTCTCTCTTTCTCTGTATCTCTATCTCTGTCTCTTTCTCTCTCTGTATCTCTCTCTGTCTGTCTTTCTGTCTCTCTCCTATCTTTTCTCTGACGCTTTCTCCTTTATTGTCTTTCTCTCCCCTTCCTCTCTTTCTGCCTTGATCTTCGTTTCTGTCATGTCTGTGTTTCTTTCTGTCTGTCTCTCTTCGTGACTTTCTCTCCGTCTTACTCTCTTCCTCTTGCGTTTATCCCTCTCACCTGCTTCATCAGATATTCAGCTATGGTCTTAATGCTGCTTTCATCAACTCATAAGCTTGTACTCTCCTTCCATGAGGTTTACCCTTTTTCTCCAAAAATGCACTCCCTTCTATTAATTAAGCTTCTTTTCGTTCTTATTCCATCAGTATAATTTATCGATTCTAGGTGTATATGATGTACCTTCAGGCTGTCACCTTGAATATTAAATGCTTCAAAATACATGTATATCAGAACTTATAATAATTCTGCATTACTTTTTATACTATCAAATATTACTGGTTTTAACTGGCACAAATGAAACATACTGGCCTGATCATACAAAATACAAATTGCCTGTGCATTCATACACACGATCACCTCCAATACTGAAGCAACCTCGGCTATTAACCTTTAGTATGCCAAATAAATATAGGTTCGCATAACATGATTAAAATCATCTTGTTTAATACACATTTATATAAACACTCATGTAAAATTTTCCGTACCATAATCATACAGTCACTACACTTCGTATAATTCTTTCAAACTATTACTGGCTCAAGTGAGCGATTCAGAACTATGGCCGTATTGTGAAATTGCGTGTGTGGTGTTTCACGCTGTTTTTAATATTATTACAGTTATATCACAGAGGCCAGTGCATCTATCCATGCTTCCCTGGAGTTTCTTAAACCAGTGCTCCGCACAGTTGTGCAGCCACTGCCAGTTTTCTCGCTTTAAGATCGTCGAAACAATAACCAGCAGTGAGAGAGATAGAAAGGAATCCTGTTGCAATGACTATCATCGATCCCCGAAAAGAAATCTGCCGAGCTGGGGATTAGAACCAGCATCCATAGGTCTCAAGTTCTGTAGATTTCCGACTGAGCTTCCTACCTCGGCGTTGTATTATTAAGTGATGGTTTAATCGTTTAACACAGTAAACGTCAAAAGGGTAAAGATAGCAGCTTAAAGAGGATGAATTTGTTTTAAGATAGATTTTCAAGTGTTTACGTTTACATATAAAAGTTCTGTTCACAATTTTTTTTTGCTCGACCTTAAAGAGGAAGACTTTTGAAAACATTGTTAAAAAGGGAGAAAATGATGGTTAAATTATCGTCCCCAATGTAATTTATTAGGGAGAATTGAAAGAGTTCTTATTTAGTTCCAACATATTGACGATGGACGAGTGAGTTTCAGTCTATAAAGGAGACACAGGAATTTGAATCTGTATTTAGGATTGCTGTTCAATTATATTTCATAAAGTATGTGGAAGGATATAACTGGTTCCTTTAACCAGTACTCTCCACATGTCGCAAAGGCTGTCATCAAACCTCGGACAGATATTGGCATAGCTATTGGGTCGATTCTGTGTTTCAAGCCATGTAATTTACCGACTGATCAGACGGGCAAGGCAATCTGGAGGAGATAAAGATTATTTTATTTTGACATGTTTACTTTATTCCTAAAGGTTGTAGTAAAGAAACAAAAACTGGAATTTTCCTGAAGAATAATGAAATGTATATTCCAAGGTAGACTTTTATGTGCTTTAAGAAGTGTACAAAAGTTAATTTTAAAGAGCTTGATATTTTCTGCAAAAATATGGATTCAGTGAAACATTTAATAAAGTGATAAAGTATGTGGAAGACTATAATTTGTTTCTTTTACCAGTACTTCACACAATATTGTTTCCAAGCCACTGGCTGTTTTTTCCACATAACTTCGTTGAAAAAATTATCAGCGCTGGCATAAGGATACAATGTCTACCATTAATTCTATGGAATGTACCGGTAGTGTGGTGTTGTCGTTTTAACTATATATCAAGTATATCGGTCGGCCAGGATACCTTTTGAGGTTTCTTGGAGCTTACTTTTACCAGTGCTACGCACAACATTTTCCCAAGCTTATGGCTGCTTTCCTAAAAAAGCCAATGTCGAAACAATGACCATCCTTGAGTGTTGAATGAATCCTGTTGCAATGATTATTATCAAACATCGGACAGACATTGGCACAGCTATTGGATCGAACCTGCGCCCGCCTTTCTTACCGATTGAATATATGGGCAATGCATTCTGCTGGAGAGAGAGAGAGAGAGAGTATTTGATCTTGACATGTTTACTTTCTTCACAAAGGTTGTAGTGTGGGACAAAATGCATTTTGTGTAAAAAATAATGATGGAAAACGAAATATATATTCCGGGGTAGATTTTAATGTGCATATGTTAAAAAGTGTGCAGAACCTTATTAACTGATGGCTTGATATTTTCTGAAAGTTATGGAGTCTGTCAAAAGAAATGTAGATAAGTGGAAGGAGATAACTATTTTCTTTTACCAGTACTTCGCACATGTCGAAATGACTATCACTAAACCTCCGACAGATTTTGGCACAATTGGGGGATCGACCATAAAACTGCCTTGGTTTCAAGTCATATACTGTACCGACTGAGCAGACGGGCAAGTTATTGTGGTGGAAAGAAAGAAAGAAAAAGTATTTGTTTTTGATATAATTGCTTTATTCTTAAAGGGTTGTAGTGAAGGACCAAAAACTGCAATAGTTGTAGGAAGGAAGGAATGATGATGGAAAAGCGAAAAGTATATTCCTAGGTATATTTTTTATTTGCATATTTTAAGAAATGTGCAGAATTTAAGTTTTAGAGGCTTGACATTTTTCTGCAAAAATATGGATTGAGTGAAAAATAAAATGAAGTGATGAAGTATGTGGAAGGAGATCGTTTTTTTTTTACCATTACTTCGCACAATATTGTTCCCATGCCATTGGCTGCTTGTTCCACATAACTTCATAGAAAAAATTATCAGCGGTGAGATAAGGATGAATGTTGTTGCAATGACATTCATTAATTCCTTGGAATGTACTCTCATTGTGTGTTATTAAATCCTCAGTCCGCAGTATGTACGCTCACATCTTGAATAATATTTTCAGTCGGTTACACTGACCCATTATTCCATATCAATGTCCTTACTGTTAGTTAACCAACTCTCCGACAGTATGTACCGTTAGTCCGTGAAATATACCCTTAGCCCGTGAGATGAGCCAACAAACGCTTGAGATTTAGTCAAGTTCTTATTTCTTTAACTGATTAAGCTGTTCTCTCAGTTCATCAAGATTAACCCTCCCCTCGAAAACTACTCTTTATGATTAAGTGTTGGTTGGCCCTATGCATCCGTCTGTCTGTAAGATGTACCCTCGGTCCGTCAAATTAATTAAATGCGGGACCAGAAACTAGTATTTCCTTTGATTTCATTTACTAGTAAATGCCGTTAGATCGTTCGCTCAGTCTGTTCGATGAACCTTTAGTCCATGCGATATGGCTCCAATTCGAGGAATGTTTCTTCTTTTTGTTTGATTTACTTTTAAGCATTTACAGCAAATCCTTTATCACTTGAAATTGTTGTTGGAGCCTGACACTGTACTTCTACCTTCCTGTGACCTCAGGAGTTCCTCAGCCTGTACCCGCAACAGGCGATTCCGTCCCCATAGCCATTAAAATTAACTCTCACGCCGTTGTAACCACACTGAGTCCTTGACATTGTATCTTCAGTTCTTGGAATGTTCCCTTGGTCTATTCTTTGTCCTCTAAGACTTTAGAATCGTACCTATGGCCAATTGAATGTGACCTCGGTCTCTGAACCAGTGCTCTTATTCGAATGCTTTCCTTTGCGTTGTACCCTACATTAGCAATATAAAACCTCAAACAGTTAGATGCACCTCAACCATTCGGATATTCTCTGAGGCCCTAAAACTTGTATGAACTTTCACATTCTTTTTCTTGTACTCCTAGGAAATGAGATCGTACCCGTAGTCAGTGAGATGTATCCTCAAGACATAAACCGTGTCTTTTTAAAGATTTTACACCCAACCGATCAGCCTGCACGACAGTCGATGAAATGTTCCCCAGTCCCTCTGCGTACTCTCAGACAGTAAGAATGCAGCCTTAGTTTGATGTATCCTCAAACCCTGAAGATGTATCCCTAATTTTGTTTCAACCCAATGATGTGTGCATGTACCCACAGTAGGTGACTTTCAATCACAGTTCGACAGATGTGTCCTCAGTATTTACATTTGTGCCCTGACCCTTATTTCATTTCCAGTGGATTACCTTGTGCACTCGGTCTGTTCAATTTCTCTCCACTTCGTGAACTATTCCCTCATTCTGAGAGCTCTTAAACTAAGTCTATTGAATTAAACGATCAGTCCATGTCATGTACCAACAGGCTCTGGTGCTATTTCCTTACCCTCATTTAATCCAGTATGTTTGTCTGCACGCTGAGTCTCTGAGATGTACCCTTAATGTGTGACATGTACCGCCATTTGATTATACGAATATTCTTCCGTTGCAACTTGTACCCTTTCTGTTCTTTGACCACTACTTCATTAGCTTAGACTCTCAGTCGGTTTGAGATCATACCACTTCGTTAACTATTCCCTCATTCTGAGAGCTCTTGAACTAAGTCTGTGGAATTAAACGACCAGTCAATGTCATATACCAACAAGCTTTGGTGCTATTTCCTTACTCTCACTTAACCCAATCTATTATTTTTTTCTCTCGTGCTCCTCCTTTATCTCTCTTTCTCTCCCTTTCTTCTCTTTCTGCCTTCATCCTTATTTCTGTCATGTGTCTATTTCTTTCTGTCTTTCTGTGTCGTTCTCTCTGTCTCTCTTCGTGACACTCTCTCTCTCTCTCTCATCAAAACCCAAGACTGGTTACTGTTGGTCTGTGAGTCGATTTCTCTCTTCCTCTGTCTATAAGTCTGTCTGTCTGTCTCTCTCTCTGATTCTCTCCCTATCTCTGTCTCCCTTGCTCTGTGTGTGTGTCTCTCTCTCTCTCTGCATTATTGTCCTTCCTTCTGTCTGTCTTTCTGTCTGTCTTTCTTTCTGCGTTTCTCTCTTTCTCTATCGCTCTCTGCTTCTCTCCCTGTCTCTGGCTCTTGTCCCTTGCAGTGTCTCTGTCTCCCTCTGTCTGCACTCTCGTCATTCCTTATCTCCATCTCTCTCTGCCTGTTTTCTCTCTTTCCCCCCTTAGTATTTCTCTCTCTTTCTCTCTCTCTCTCTCGCTCTCTGTGCTTCACTCCCTATCGCTGTCTCCTTTGCTGTGTCTTTGTCTGTCTCTTTCTGCACTCTCGTCCTTCCTTTCTCTCTCTGTCTCTCTCTCCTATTTTTCTCTCTTACTCTCTCCTTTATCTCTCTTTCTCCCCCCTTCCTCTCTTTCTACCTCCATCTTCATTTCTATCATGTCCGTTTCTTGATGTGTTTCTCTCTGTGTCTTTCTCTCTGTCTCTCTTCGTGACCTTCTCTTTGTCCTTGTCTCTTTCTCTCTTCCTCTTTTCTTTTATCCCTCTCACCAGTTCCATCGGATATTTAGGTATGGTCTTAATGCTGTTTTCATAAAGTCCATAATCCTGTAATCTCAGTCCATGAGGTTTACCATTTTCCTTGAAAAAAAAAAAAAATACCCCTTTCTATAAATTTCGCTTCCTTTTATTCACAATTCCCTCAGCCTGTATAACTTATCGATTCCAGGGTCCGTATTCACCAACCATTCTTAAGAATATTCTTGGTCTTGTTCTCCAAAATTTTCCAAATTTGAAAGTAACACACCTTCTGATTGGCTAAACCATTTGGTTTAGCCAATCAGAAGTTGTGTTACTTTCAAACTTGGAAAATCTTGAAGAATAAGTCTAAGAACGTTCTTAAGAATGGTTGGTGAATACGGACCCCTGGTGTATATGATGCACCGTCAGGCCTTCAGTTTGAATATTAGATGCTTAAAATACATGTATATCAATAACTTAATAAATGTATTAAATACCACTTTTTGTCGTATTTATGGATATGTTTAGCCATGGTAAGAAATGCTATTATCATGGTACGAAGTGGTAACGCTATGGTATGAAATGGTTAATTTATGTTACGAACTGGAAGATCTATGATACGAACTTGTCATAAACGGAATGGTACGAAATGGTTATGGTACGAAGTGACTGCATACCCTGGCTACCCTCCTGAATTCTAACCTTGAAGTGACTATGTACAGTGTTACAGTCATTTATATCCCAGTTTACGGATTTTGGTTATTTGTGTACGAAAAAGTGAAAAAGCGATATCTATAACCCTAAAGAATAGTCAGATTTGTCATCAGGAACTAGTTTGGTCAGGTAAAAACTGCATCAGGTCAAAATTAGAAACAATGGTGGAAGTAGTGATAGCTTTAGCTGATAATTAACTTTTTTTTTTTCTTTTCCCACGATGCCTTAAAAAGTCTTCTTACTCAGCGTCTATACAGCACAAGATATTTTTGTAAAGAGTGGTAAATATTCAGTAGTGTATTTGGTCATTATCTTGTGTGAATGTTCGAGTTTTCCATTTGTCATGCTGTGCGGTTGCTTAGTTTTCTTTCTTACCAGTATTTAGACATTACACAGAACATGAATATTTATACATCTTTTTTCATACACGTACATATGGTTCTGTCAGATTATAGTCGCTTAGAAGCAGTAGCTTAGCAGATATGTCAGAAAATTAGGACCCAACGCCGACTAGCGATTTTGGAGAAGATTCGGCCCCCAAAGCTGAGAAGATTTGGCCCACGTTGTTTTTAACGGAATATCTACATGAATCGATTTAGTTTTTGAGTCGCCTGGTTGCGTAGCAACCAGGCTCTCATTGTTATCATCTTGATCTATGGGGTGACGTAAGCATACCTCCGGCCTTGTACTGCTTCCTGTCCCAAGTTCCGGTTTACGAGATAAAACATAGTTTTCTAATTATTCGGTAAACAACCCAATTTTTCTGTAGTAATTCACTTACAATTGTGCCTTTGTGATAATGAATGTGTTTATAAAGACTGAGCTCTTTAACGGTTTAAGCCTTTGAAAAATCATTTCGTCGACAAGGTACACGATAGCCTATCTCTTACACAGACATCATCTCTTAAAATAGCGCATTATGTATGTATCTAAAAATAGCCGTCGTGAACTGAATAAGTTTGCGAACACACTGCAAAATACTCTTCGACGACAAACATCTTCACTACGGCACGCTTCTATTTGTGGACAGTTCTCAGTGAAAAAGGGTTTGATAATTACCCATTAGAACCACACTCTAAATCTTACAATCTGTCCGTAATTGCAAGTCTTATTTCAATCCAACATTCAACCTATGATCGGAAAGAGAAAGGCGATACCGAGTTAACGTGGAAGCTTTCAATGGAGATTTTTCCCAAAAGTAGGCTATTTTTTTTTTTTTTTTTTTAACAAATTTGTAACGACTTGGAATGGTTGCGTTGCCTTCTTAGACATTCTTAAACGTTGCTTCTTCAGAGATTTTTATTCTAGACATCAACTACTTTGCACACCCATATTCTAGGTGCACAAGCAGAGATCGTACAATAGCGTATGTAATGCGCACGGTTCAAGACTGCACCAAGTCATCGCTTAGCAGGTGCTTTCTGGAATGTAGCTGTGTGACAAATATAGATCTTATAATCACGTGACGTATAACGTCATGTGCACCACGGAATTCTCTATAAATTTACATATTTATGAATGCATCAGTCGCTGATGCGGCCTTTATTTTCAGAGTACACCGACCTAGCGCCTCACCGACCCATGCAGAGAGAGTGTTTTAACGTTTACCGTGTTCAATTAATTGTTTTTCGTTTTTAAAGAGGTGAATTTGTCAAAGTCTGCTCTTTTTTTTTTCAATGTGCGATTAACCTAGATCTAGTATTTATGAAACAATTTATTAGTGCCGCTGTCAGAACGAAAGGTGCTTTCGTAACTGCCAAAATATGAAGTCGCACGGGAATTCGACTTGAAACTACGCAGTTCTAACTCCCAGCAATCTGAGAACTTGACTTTTACTTCACTATATTTCAAATATAATAGAACAGGTCAATGTTAACCCACTGGAACAACAAGGTCTTTATTGGAGTGTTTGTAATCTTGTAAAGGGTTGTTGTACAGGGTACTAGAGCTAATCGCAAACATATGTAGTTTACACCAAAGCAATACACATGTAGATCTCTACAACTTTCAATTGGTGTGGAAGCAGTACTAATTCCTGGGCCGTTATAACACGCAAAGTTAAAAGGCTGATGATCATGCTTTTGGGTTATATTGTTTTTCTTGAGCTGTAGCAGCCACATTTCTAGAGTCCACTGTGGACAAAACTTGAACCCGGAGAACAACAAAAACAAATTATTTCCAAAGGACCGTAGATTACTGAGTCAAATATTTGTGTGTGCTCCAGAGGCTACATTTCAGTCCATTGATCATGAAATTGCCCAGCTGTTTGTCTCAATAATAATTTTTGACAAAACTGAAAATAGGTCACGGGGGTTTAAAAGAAAAAGGTTGTCACTAGGTCAAATCAGACGAAACCGTAATAGATCTAGTGCTGTAGAATCCATTTATGTTCAGTCCAATACTCACGAAACTTTGTCAGACTGCTTAGATTAGATATGGGTGAGTTTCAAAAGGGCAATTTTGGTCTAAAAGTATGTCACTAGATCCTGTACCAAAAGACAAACTTCAGTTGAGTTCCATACTAATGTTGCCTAAATGGCCCTCTTGTAAAATTGTTCAAGTGGTTCTGCTCCGTTTCTATAAACTTTACAGAAGCTTCAGAATTGAGTAGTAATATTTCAAAATCACGGCCTCTGAAACTGTATAAGCAATTACACCCAAATTTCATATCTAGCATCCTGTATTTGGAAAGGACAATTATTCAATTTAACAGATATATGTATAACCACATGGTCCAATTTTAGAAAAATTGTGTCATACAAAAACAACTTGTTCTAAATCTGGAGAGAAAATGTATGCCCTGTTCTACTGAAATTATTTAGAATGTTTGTTTTAGCAATATGTGTAAGAATTAAGATATACATGTAAGTTAAATCACCCAGTTTCTGCGCTAGAAAAACATTTTTATCAACCTAGAAGCCTGATTTACAGGCATTGTTACGCTGGGAAGGAACTGTAAATATTGATGGAACTTCGACAGTTATGCCCCGCTGAATTTCGGGGTAGGGGGTATAGTTTTCATGTTGTCTGTCCGTCTGTCTGTTCATCGGTCCGATCTTCCGTCCATCCAGACAGATATATTCTTAATTCGTTGACGAAGTTAATGAAACTTCAAACATGTGTTCCTCATGATAGTCCGCCGATATACTTTTTTTTTTAAATGTAATGCCTTTTCATGGAAAGAGGAGGCTTGATGTCATCCGGTCTGCTTGTTTTGTTTTATTTTGTTTTTGTTTTTAATGCAGTGTCATGGAAAAGGGGGGCTTGGTGTATATTTCCATTATGGATCAATATCTCTTTAACTACTGGACAAAATTTTATGAAACTTCATATTTATATTGTTTATCATAAGCCACAGACAATCAGTATTTGTTTTTATTTAATGAAATACCGTGTCATGGAAAAAGGGGGCTTAATGTATATTTTCACCAATGACAAAAAGGCCATTTACATGCAAAACACGATACCTCTTATAATTATGTTTCTATCTAAAAAAAAAATGTTTTTTTTTTTTTCGGCGGTGGATATCATTTTAACGAATGACTTGTTTTGTAATGATTTTACCTTTTGAAAATCATTTGTTAAATGAAGTCACCCGGGGTAAGAGACTTTGAACTTTTTAAACCTGTTCCTGGTGCCTAAATGTTTGCAACTTTAGGATGACAACTAAGAAATATGCTTGCATATAATACTGTCTTATGGTTAAGTTGTTTTGTATCTTGAATGCTTTTAACAGATTTGAACAGGAAAGGGTGAACAGTTCTAACCCATTGCCCTCCAGGCGACTCTCAGGACTATCAGTCCTTTGATTAAGCATTATAGTAATCTTTATCTTCTGTCGAAGTTTTGCAGATATAATGATCATTGGCGTGTTTTTTGTGGCCATTTATTATCGGCTGAAGTTGTGTTACTTTTCTCCCACTTTTGAGAAGATTAGGTCCGAATTTTAAGTGAATTGGAAGTTTCCGTAAAACAAAAAGTTATATAACCATAAGGATAAAATATACTTCCTTACCTCTTTTTTTGTGTGTGTGTGTGTGTTTCCATTTAACTGTTCCATATTTTTTACTAGAGTCAAGTAAAAAATATGGAACAGTTAAATGAAATTAAAAAAGAAAAGATAAGGATACTACTTTAAAAGTCTACTAGACTTTTAAAGTAGTAGTGACACATTATCTTCCGCTAGGTGGCATTTTTCAAACACATAACCGATCTGATAATTATGTGCATTCTGGGTATAGAACCGGACTATTTTTCACGGCGGGAATCAATGCAACGAATTTCAAAATGAAATATACGTTTACTCTCTAAAACCTACCTTGTACGATCCATCCAGCCATTGTTAGCTAGCGTATTACCTATGCACCAGCCGTTTATAAACATAAGCCCCTATACGCTTGGGAAAAAGCCCCGGTATAAGCCCAGCAATGTGGGGACGTTATTTTTTTGGTGTCAGTATGGTGCACAAATCCCGGTTTTCCCCATGTCTATACATGTATTTAGAAACTGTCTATAGAGATTTGCGGTAAACATTAGGTATTCTAAAAAAGTTTTTTTTTCCGTGTTTGAAATAATTTTGTCCTTTAAGAAATTTGTAGCGAAAAACTGGCTTGATTTTTCCACAGACGCATTATTTATTGTTATTTTCGCCTGCACTTTTTAAGCGGCAATTTACGCACCGCGTAGTACTATATGTCCATTTTTAGCTCACCTGAGCACAACGTGCTCAAGGTGAGCTATTGAGATCGCCCTATGTCCGGCGTCCGTCGTCCGTCAACAGTTTCTTTAAACATCTTCTTCTCCTAAACCACTGGGCCAATCTTGATGAAACTTGGCAGGGATGTTCCTTGGGTGAAGCTCTACCAAAGCTTTTCAAAGAATTTAATTCCACCCTTAACTCTGGTTGCCATGGCAACAAAAAGGAAAAAATACAAAATCATTGAAAATCTTCTTCTCTGAAACTAGAAGGCGCAGAGCTTTGATATTTGGTATGTAGCATCTCCTAGGGAACCTCTACCAAGTTTGTTCATATGATGCCCCTGGGCTCAAAATTGGCCCCGCCCCGGGGGTCACAAGCTCGAGCATAGTAACAAAGAAGGAAAACTTTAAAAATCTTCTTCTCTGAAACTTGAAGGCGTAGAGCTTTGATGTTTGGTATGTAGCATCTCCTAGTAGACCTTTACTAAGTTTGTTCATATGATGCCCCTGGGCTCAAAACTGGCCCCGCCCCGGGGGTCACAAGTTCGAACATAGGAACAAAGAAGGAAAACTTTAAAAACCTTCTTCTCTAAAACTAGAAGGCATAGGGCTTTGATATTTGACATGTAGCATCTCCTAGTGGACCTCTACCAAGTTAGTTCATATGATGCCCCTGGGGTCAAAACTGGCCCTGCCCCGGGGGTCACAAGTTCGAACATAGGAACAAAGAAGGGAAACTTTAAAAATCTTCTTCTCTGAAACAGGAAGGCGTGGAGCTTGATATTTGGTATGTAGTATCTTTTCGTGGACCTCTACCAAGTTTGTTCATATGATGTCCCTGGGGTAAAAACTGGCCCTGCCCCGGGGGTCACAATTTCGAACACAGGAACAAAGAAGCAAAACTTCTTTTTCTCTTAAACGGGAAGGTGTAGAGCTTTGATATTTGGTATGTAGCATCTCCTAGTGGACCTCTACCAAGTTTATTCCAAGGATGCTGCTTGGGTCAAAACTGGCCCAGCCCCGGGGGTCACAAGTTCGAACATAGGAACAAAGAAGGAAAACTTTAAAATTCTTCTCTGAAACTGGAAGGCGTAGAGCTTTGATATTTGGTATGTAGTGATTCTCTTCTAAGTTTGTTTGCCCATCTAAGCACAACGAGTTCATTGAGTTCAAAATTGGGTCATCTTGGGTCATAAACTAGGTCACTAGGTCAAATTAAAGAAATACCTTGTTGGCACTCTCGAGGCCCCATTATTTGCTCAATTGCCTTGAAAATTGGTCAGAAAGTTTGTCTTTATGAAATCTCACATAAGTCTGAATTTGGGTCAATTGAGGTCATAAACTAGGTCACTGGGTCAAATTAAAGAAATACCTTGTTTGCACTCTTGAAGCACATTTATTGCTCAAATGACCTGAAATTTGGCCAGAATGTTTGTCTTGATGAAATATCAGATGAGTTTGAATTTGGGTCACCTGGAACCATAAACTAGGTCACTAGGTCAAATTAAAGAAATACCTTGTGGGCACTCAAGAGGCCACATTATTTGCTCAGTTGCCTTGAAAATTGGTCAGAAAGTTTGTCTTTATAAAATCTCACATAAGTCTGAATTTGGGTCAATTGAGGTCATAAACTAGGTCACTGGGTCAAATTAAAGAAATACCTAGTGGGCACTCTGGAGGCCACATTTATTACTCAGTTGATTTGAAAATTGGTTAAAATGTTTCTTTTCATAAAGTCCAAGACCAGTTCAAATTTGGGTCACCTGGGGTCATAATCTAGGTCATTAGGTCAAATTAAAGAAATACCTTTAGGGCACTCTAGAGGCCACATTTTTTGCTCAATTGACTTGAAATTTGGTCAGAATGTTTGTCTTCGTGAAATATGAGTTTGAAATTTGGTCACCTGGGGTCATAAGCTAGGTCACTTGGTCAAATTAAAGAAATACCTTTAAGGCACTCTACTCAGGTGAGCGATCCAGGGCCATCATGGCCCTCTTGTTTATCAAATGATGCGTCATAGCAGACACATCTTCAAAGAATATGAAATGTGCAGACAACGAGTATTGACATAGTCAATCCTTTACCAAACAATCCCGAGTTTTCACACTCTTGGAGAGGATAACTTTTGAAAATGTTGTAGGAAAAGGAGAAAATGCTCGCAAACACAATGTTTTCTGTCCTTTGAAAGACAAAATTCATATTTTGAGTTTTATTTGATTGGTCGTCAGCAAATGCTTTAAATTTGAAGAAGTCAAAAATTATGTCGTATTGGAAAGATTTTCATTAATTGTGTTTTTCTCTGAGACATGTGTTGGCTATGAAAGCCAGGTAAAGGTGTGATAAACACCATTCTCTTAGGCTTTATCCATCATCTTTTACACTTAACCTCAAATATATTTACCCTACACACCGTTTTTAACCAAACTTGATATTTAAGTCACTCTGTCACCCTTGAAGCTTATAAATTATTCACTGGAATATTTCATTGTGAATTTAATTTATTGACGTTTTATAGAGTTAAACTTAACTGTGTTTTAGCATTTCCTATGCTACCATTGCTCGCATAATTATATCGGATGTTATGACATACTAACGCTCGACTGTGACGAAACTTTTGTTCAATAAAAAAAACTCAGACATTGTCATAGATCAAACATGAACTAAAACACACACACGTACACATACACATAAAACACACAAGACCTATTTTTATATATCAAAGAAATCGTTCAATAAGTAGTCAATCCAGAATAAAGAATCCACTAATTATCACAATATCTAAATGGGAAAAAAAAAAAAATGTCTTACAGTTTGCAACCAGATTTATTCAGCTAAAGCAAGCTTTAAAGAAAATTTATATAAATATGCAGTATTAAGATAAAATCAACAACAACAAAAAAAAAAAAAATAATAATAATAATAATAATAATAATCAAAACAATTATGAATCTTTGATCACAATGTGTGTATTATTATCCTTCCTCAAACTATGATAAAAGCAGTCACAGTCATTTTTTTTTAATGTGAATCTAGAATTGTAACACAACAGTAAGTGAAACAACAATATCAATACAATGGACATAGTCTAAAATTTGGGTCGAATCTTCTCGTATGTTGACCGAATCTTCTTGGGTCTGAATCTTCTCCACTTTTCGCATTTGGCCGAATCGTCTTGGGTTCGAATCTTCTTTCACCCGTTTAGAAGCACCATCAACAAAAATACTACTTTTGGTACTTTGATATCAAGAATTATATTATTCGAGTCAAAGGACCGAAAATGTGATTCATTTAGATCCACTTCCGGTTAGATAGAATCGACCTTCAAAGGGACGATACTGCAAAAATGAACCCCGATGTCCCTAGACCTCCTAAATGGGACCCGTGGATGACATTTTCAGCATCACCAGAACAGATAGAATTAGCCCTCAAACGTAAAGCGGTTGGTGAACAGAGGAAATTGGAATTCAGAAAGATAATCGAGAATCCGAAAACCAACTTCGGCACCGGAGGAACTGCGGTGAGCAAAAACTTCATGATAATATTGGAATTTTATCCAAAGTCTTAAAGAAAACAGGGCTTGAAGTTTTTGCAACTTCAATGTGGAAATGATTAATTTGCTACCTTCAGTCTGAAGGTTTGCTCCGGCGTTATTTTTTGTGATTGTTTCTCCGAACACCTTCATCTCGGCCAATTGATGATTCATAGAAAGCTTCTTGAATGAAGGTTGATCATACTGGCATCTCTTCTAACAGTTCAAGATCATCATTGACTGCTAGTGATATAGGCACGGATTGTTAGATAATTGATTAATCTTTACGAAAGAGAGATTATTTCAGTTTTATTCTAGCATATGTTTCGCTAAATATGAAACATCCAAAGCTCCCTAAAATACTACAAAAAGAATCCAAGACTATCTGATGTTCGCAGTGTCAACTTATTTATGAAACAGGATGCCGTGTGGCTGTCAATAAAATATACTTCTTCCTGTTGCTAGTTTCGCGTGATTACGCATGTCTACGAGTAATGTCTGGAATTTGAAAGATGTTTGTTGAGTTAGATTTTTCAAGGTAGTATTACAATAAACTTTTGCATAATCGTTCTTTCTTTCCTGAAAGAGTTAAAAAAAAAACAAAACTGCTTTTCTGTTGTTTGGTAGAGAGGCTGGTTTTTTGGAACCCTGGTTAAATCTACCGGTGACATATACGTGGTTATAGGTTTTTGGAATGGATAAATTTAGTTTTCCATTCAGGGTATATTTTGTAACAATACCTTATTGATGATACCCACATGATTCTTATCTACAACTTTAATCCATTTTGAAATAATTAATCTATAATCCAATCTTCTTTGGTTAACGCTTTACAACACAATCCCGACTTTTAACGACCCTGAAGGAGAAGGCTTTTGAAAATATTGTGGGAAAAGGAGAAAATGCTGATAAACAGAATTTCTTCTTTTCCCACAATGTTTTCTACCCTTTTCAAAATAAATTTCAATTTTTCAGTCACATTTATTTTGTTGTCTGCAAATGCTTTGAAATTGGACCAGTCTAGAATTTTGTCATTTGATAAAGAGTTAAAAAAAAAAAAACTTTGTCTATCAGTAGTAAAGGCTTTAATTTTGTCTGACCCATTTGTGTATATGACACGCTATACTGCATTTTGATTGGCTGATATGACCTGTCAATCAAAATTGGCAGAAAGGTCAATTGTTACAGCCTTGTTATTCCAAGTTTTTGAAATGTAAAAATCCATTTACCTTCTACCATGGAAATCAAAACTAGGCTTGACATTTTCTTTGCTTGTTGCGGAAGTCATTTCAAGTACATTAAGGTTCATTTTTCCACAGTGTATCAGCTTTTTGTTTTATCAGCTTGGGCATGAAAAATGAAACTAAATTGTACTGGATATTATATTTCATTTGCAAGGAGTCATACTTAGCCCTTAAATAGTCAATCATATGGTGCTAATTTTTCAAATGAAATTTAACCCTTTCCCAAACGACAAATTTTGGACTGGTCCAAATTGAAAGAGTTTGCAGATGACACTTTTAAATTTGATGAAAATGGCAGAAAGTTATCAACAAGGGTAGACAACACTGTGGGAAAGGGAGAAATTGCTCGTTACGAGCAATTTCTCCTTTTCCCACAGTGTTTTCAAAAGACTTGTACTGCAGACACGTGAAAACCAGGGCTTGTTTGGGAAAGGGTTAAAGTGCACATGCACGTAAGTGAATTTATAAATGAGTATTTGTTTACAGACTGTCAGGAAGTATTAATGTCCAAATAAAGGTAAAATACAAAAATATCGATGAAAACCACATACCAAATTTGATGTCTGTGTGAAGTTAAATCATTTATCCAAAGTTCTGTGCCCATATTATGAGCAGTCAACAAGAATATTGCTGCATAAAGCCGTTTGGAGAGAAGCCAGTATGATCAACTTGCATTCCAGAAGACTGTAGTGCACACGGGGGTTCAACTTCATTTGAAAAAATAACATTGTGTGATCGGCAGTTTAAGTGATAAGTCATGACTCTTTGTTAATGAAATTCATCCAGTACATTTTAGTTTCAATTTCCATGCCTATTAAGCTGATAAAACATAAAGCCAATAAATTGTGGAAAAAGGAACTTTACTGTCCTTGAAATGACTTCAGGAACATGCACAGTAAATGTCAAGCCTAGTTTCGATTTCAGTGGAAGTGGGTCAGTGGATATTTACACTTAAAAAAAAAAATGGTATTATAAGAGGTAACAGTTTTTTTAAATATTTTTGGTGTTTTTGTAAAGATTAATCATTTACCTAACGCTCTGTGTCCATATTATTTTTAGCAGTCAAGAAAATATTGCCACACAGAGTCATTAGAAGAGATGCTGGTATGATCAAATTCATTAAAGAAGCAATTGGAGAATCGCTGACACAGGGCTTACGGAGACACAATAAAAGAAAATAACATCAGGGCAAGCCTCCGAATCTTGGGTACCCCCAGTTCAGAGATGTTATTTTTGTGACTGTCTCTGCTTACCCCTAGTCCAACTATTTAGATGTGTACATGCTTATTTACCCTTCAACATTTATGTATCGGACATTTCACATTTTATTTTTCTTTTGCATGTAACATCTAAACAGATTCAATTCAGTTCTGTGTAGCAAATCTGATCTCTCTAAAACAGGTTTTGTCAAAGAATTTGATTTACCTTTAGGAACACCTTTATTAGAAAATAATCAGATGCTGCATGAACAAATAATGGGGAGATTCATTCAGAATTAAATCAGATCACTTTCATGTTGGATTGCAGATTATGAGATGGAGCCACCACCATGCTTTTCAGCCATGCAGACTGTTGTATAACGAACTAGAATTGACTAAAGCTTTTTTAACGAAATCTGAGTAGGCAAACAAGGCCTTGCCAAACAAAATTTCCTTTTTAAAAAAATACCTAATACCATTATGTAAGTTACATTTATAGTGGTTCATTTGGAATGATCACATCTCTTTCATGGCAATTCATAACAATGCAGTGTGATGTTAAATCAGAATGGATATAGCTCATAAATGGGCAAGTTCTGTACAAATATCCTTTTCCATTCGAGAAATTATTTATTAATCTTACTCCTGATATATTTTACTGAACAAATTCAATTAAAAGTATCTAAATTTGCTGTTCAAAATCTGACGTCGAAGTTTGCTGAAGGAAGCAATGAAGGACCCTACATACATGATAAATGTCAAAATGAAAAATTATGTAGCTATGGGAAATCCTGACACTTTGGTTTTCCTTTAGCTTAGTGTCCAAACCAACCCTTGGCCATCTTGTAAGAGTTTTTATTTTGTCATAGATCTGCAAATGCTTTCAGTTTAGACAAGTCTAAAATTTTGTCGTTTAGTAAGAGTTAAAAGGATACTAAACATAATGGGAGAAGGAGAAAATGATTATTACCAGAATTTTCTCCTTTTGCCCGCTACATTTTCAAAAGCTAAAAGATTTTGGACAAAAGTGATGAATTGCTTTACGGGACAAAAGCATATTCACATTGCTTTTATAATTATCCAGTTTGACCCAGCCCTCCAGAAATGGTATTCTGCACGAATGACTTTCTCAAGGACATACACATATGGAAGAAACAGTCCAATGGCGTTGGTTTTGTTCTATATCCTACCAGTTTTCACGTTGTATAAATTATCAAGATGGGAACGGGTAAGGGACCAACTCTCTCTCTGCTTTCATATTGAAAGGATTCAACTGTCAGTTTTTTACCTGAAGACAATATTTTAGACTCATATAAATTGAAAGCATCTGCAAACATTTGTTACCAAATGAAAATAAGGTACACTTGTCCAAGTGGAAAGCATCTGCAGACAACAATTAAGATGTGAATCAAATGATGGAATTTGTCTTTTATTGGGTAGAAAACATTGAAGCAAAAGATTATCGGTATTTTCTCCTTTTTCCACAATATTTTCAAAGGTGTCACATAAACCACATTTTACTTGTAATCTAAATCATGCTTTCAATATGGATGTGACTAAAATTTTGGCTGCTAATGGATTGCTTTCGGAAAAAACCAGAAACAGAATATTTTTTTGGTGATAAAGCAATGGCTATCCTTGGGTTGAAGCCGATTCTGTTAACCCTTTCCGAAATGACAAATTTTAGACCCTTTAAAATTGAAAGCATCTGCTGACAACAAATTTGCAAGTGGTACAAATGAAATTAAGTTTTTTTGACATGGTAGAAAACATTATGGGAAAAGGAGAAAATGCTGGTTACCAGCATTTTCTTTATTTCCCACAGTGTTTTCAAAAGGCTTCTTCCTCAGGGTTGTGAAAACCCGGGATTGTTTGGTAAAGGGTTAAAAAAGAAAATGCACCTGTATTTATCACATGATCAAACAAACATTGTTGGCATGGCTCTTGTGTTTTGTTTCAACCAAAAGTTTAAAAATTAACGTATTTTTATCCTTTTATCACACAGTTCTTGACTTTTAGCAACCCTGGGAACATGGCTTTAAAAAACACTGTGGGGAAAAGGAGAAAATGCTGGTTTCCCACTGTTTTCTACCCTATCATGGACATTTTTCTTTATTTGGGGCCACCTTTGTCGTCTGCAAATGCTTTCAGTTTGGACCAGTCTAGTAATATTTTGTTATTTGGTAAAGAGTTGAAGGAATGCAGGTGTTGCCTGAAAAAACACACAAGTATGATAATGCACAACAAATAAATTACATTGATTCTATATTTGTTAACCCATTACCACATTACAAAATTTCAGACTGGTCCAATTTAAAAGCATTAGCATACGACAAAGTACTTTTGACCGGAATGATCAGATTGATCTTCGATAGGGCAGAAAACATTTTGAGAAAAGGAGAAAATGCTGGTTACCATCATTGTCTCCATTTACAACGAGGTTTTCTTCAGGTGTTTTCCACAGATTCATTAACCCTTTACCACACAACAAAATTTTACACTTGTCCAAATTGAAAGCATTTGCAGACAACAGATATGGCTCATATGGTGAGATTTGTCTGTAAAAGTACAGAAAACAATGTGGGAAAAGGAGAAAATGCAGGTTAGCAGCATTTTCCCACTATATTTGCAAAAGGCCTTTTTCTCAGGGTTGTTAAAACTCGGGATTGTGTGGTAATCGGTTAAAATGTGGGATGGTTTGGTCTTTTAACTCCTTACCAGGTGACAAACTTTAGACTCACCCAGGTTCAAAGCTAATGGATGACCAAATTTTTTCAAATGATTTGATTTGAGGCATGCTCTGGCAGAAGGGGGCTTAATGCATCTCAGTGATTCATGATACCAAGCAAGTCATCAGAGTAATTGTGGATCCATGAAATCTGTTTTGTTTAACAACCGGCTGAATCACATGGTACACTGGTCCTTTGAAATGCAAAAAATTGACCAAAAGCAAAAGTTTTCAGCCCAGGTCAGCTGGTGCAGACCTGCGTTGATACTTTTACAGATGTATTAAGCCCCTTTTCACAGAGCATGGCTCATTTGTCTTTGAAAGGTTAGAAAATATTGTTGGAAAAGAATAACTTTAAATGGTCAGAAAACATGATGGAAATAGGAGAAAATGCTGGTAACAAGCATTTTCTCCTTACCCCACGGTGTTTTCAAAAGGCTTTTTCCTCAGAATTGTTAAGAGGTGGAATTTTGGTCATCCACTGAAGCGATACAGGGCCATCATGGCCCTCTTGTTGCAGTATGATAGGTTTTTAGCTCCACTGGCCAAAGGCCAGTGGGCTTATGTCATGGCCCGGTGTCCGTCCGTCCGTTAACTTTTCTTTCAAACATCTTCTCTGAAACTACCCATCCAATTTTCATGAAACTTCACAGAAATGATCCTGCCATGGTCCTCTTCAGAATTTCTTGAAAGAATTTGATTCCTTCAAAAACTCTGGTTGCCATGACAACAAAACTGAAAAATATTGGAAATCTTTAAAAATCTTCTTGTCTGAAACTGTAAGGCATAGGGCTACCAAATTTGCCTTGTAGCTTTATGTAGTAGACCTCTATCAAGTTTCTTCAAATTATAGCCCTGGGGTCAAAATTGGCTCTGCCCCAGGGGTCACAAGTTTTACATAGGCTTATATAGAGAAAACTTTAAAAATCTTCTTGTACCTAGCCATAGGGCCTAGAGCTACCAAATTTTGCATGTAGCTATATCTAGTGGGCCTCTACAAAGTGGGCCAAAATTTTAGCCATGGGGTCAAAATTGGCCCCGCTGCAGGGGTCACAAATTTTACATGGGCTTACATAGTGACAACTTAAGAAATCTTCCTGTTTTGATTTTTTTTTTTTTTTTTTTTTTTTTTTGAAATTAGCTTTGCATCAGGGGTCTTATGTTTTACAGAGGCTTCATATGGACAAAACTTGAAAATCACCTTATTTATAACCATACAGCATAGACTTGTATTATTTTGGCATGTGGCTTTATCTTGTGGACCTCTACCAAGGTCCAAATAATTATAGCTCTGGGATCAAAGATGGCTTTGCCCTGCGGGTCTCAGCTTTCACATGGGCTTTTACAGAGAAAACTTTTAAGTCTTCATTTTGAAACCTTTTGGCTCAGAATTGAAATGTTTAGTATTTATGCTTTATATTTATAAGACAGTGGAGCGATACAGGGCCATCATGGCCCTCTTGTTTTATTTGCTACAGGCTAGGCCAAAAAAACTTTTAGCTTCAAAGTCACCCAACAGTGAACAATCTTTCTTTCAGTCTAGAATAAAAACGCATATAAGTGCCATATCAAGGTTACATTTGAGTCAAAACAAAGTGGACAGTGCAGATGAAAAATCAGACAGCACACTTTGTGTGGTTGGATCTTGATCTACACTTACCACAAATATGAATGAAAGACACTTTACAGGTCAAAAGGATCCTAAATTGGTAATGGTTGTAAAAAAGGTACATTCTTTTTTATACGTTTCAGACAAGCCGTTGGGCAGCCATGGAATCAGGGGAAACAAAAACCTCAGAAAAGCTGTTTAAGTTGCACTATTTATAGGTTGACCAGGCTATAAGGAACAAGCATGTAGATATGTGTACTCTTTTCCAGACAAAATTTGGGACATGCTCAGATTGAAAGCACTTGCAGACGAAAAACTAACCCTTACCAAACAATCAATCCTGAGGGAGAAGGCTTTTGAAAACCTTGTGAGAAAAGGAGAAAATGTTTTCTTACCTTCCTGTTACAAATTCCATCATTTGTGCAAATTTATTTTTGTATGTGCTAATGCTTTCAATTTGGACAGATCTAAAATTTTGTTGTTTGGTAAAGGGATAACTCTACCAGACAACAAAATTTTAGCAATTGTAGACAACAAGTTACCTGGTAAACATCTCCCAAATTATTGGATTTGACCATGAAAGGGTAGAAAAAGTGGAAAATGAAGAAAGTGCTGTTCACCACTATTTTCTTCTTTTTTTTGCCATTTTTTCAAAAGCTTTCTTCCTCCAGGTCTTAACTCTTTAACAAACAACAATTTTTTAGAATTAATTAAATTCAAAGCATTTGCATGCGACAAATAAAATATTACTAAAATGATGATTTCTGTCTGTAGTAAGGTAGAAAATGTAGGAAAAGGTGAAGATACTGGTTACCAGCATTTTCTCCTTTTCCCACAATGTTTTCAAAAGAGATCATTTGGTGACAGGTTAGAGTATTACATCGTTGACTTTTAAATACTTTTTTTTTGTTACAAAAGGGAAGTAAAGCAAATACCAAGTCAAATATTTCTTTTTTTAGTGAAAAAATACTGTGACAAGGAATTTCATGCCCTAGAACATGAATCTTATGTGAAAAAATTATTTCTATCATTAAGATCAAAAATAAATTCTACAGAGAGACAGGAAGAGTTGGACTTGCTAAGAGAAGACAAATGATGTGATTATGCCAACTTTTATCTCTTTACGAAACAACAAATTTTTCAACTGGACCAAATTAAAAGCCATCGCAGACAACAAATTAAATGTAGCTTAAATGATGATCTGTGTCTTTGATATGGTAGAAAACCTTGTTGGAAAAGGAGAAAATGCTGACTTGATTTTCTCGTTTTTCCACAATGGTTTCAAAAGCATGCTCTTTCAGGGTCATCAAAACTCGGGATTGTGTGGTAAAGGGTTAAATTCTTCAAGATAGAGTTGATATATTTTTTCCCTTAACCTTTCCGGATGACAAAATCTTTTGACGTGCCTTTACTAATAGCATTTGCAGACAACAAATTAAACGTGTCTTGAACAATTGGGTTCATCTTTGAACTGATATAAAACATAGTGAGAACAGGAGATAATGGTGATTATCAGCATTTTTTATTTAACCACAAGGTTTTCAAAAGGCTGTTCCTAAGGGTCATTAACTCTTTACCACATAACAAAATTTTACACCTATCAAAATTGATGTCACTTGCAGATGATATTGTAAATTCAGTGTATCTCAAAAGACAATTTTGGTCTTTGCAATGAAAGAATACATTGTGGAAAAAGGATAAAATGCTGGTTTCCAGCATTTTCTTCTTTTCCCACAATGTTTTCGAAGGGTTCTTCTTCAGGGTTGCTATAACTGGGGATTGTGTAATAAAGGGTTAAAGGCTATTCGATTGTTTGTTAAAAGGTTGAGAACCTGGTGATAAACAGCAAAATCTCTGAAAATTAGCCAGTTTCTTCAATGCATGCTTTTTGCCCTGTCTATATGACTTTATTACAAAAAAGGTGTCTGAATTTCCAATTTCTTAAAAACAACATGACTGTATTCTTCATTATTGGAGAATGTATTCACCATATTGGATGGTTTATTACTGCTTTTAAATTCTTGACGTGATATTTCAGTATGTTCTGTGCTGGCTTCCTTTGAAGCTTGTAAAACATGTTTTTTATTGGTTTTGACAAATAAATGAACAGTAACAGGCTGTTGATAATTTGATACATGACTTCTCAATTTATTTATCCCACATCATCTCCAAGGGTCATCAGCTTTTTGTGATAGCTAGAAACCAAGTATCCTATTGGTAATTAAGATTGAGTTAATTTATATGCTTCAAAAGAAGGGAAATTAACCGCACTGCAAGTGGGTGCCAACACTGGAGTGCAGTTGATTTTTAGTGAAAATAGTTCTGAATGTCATTAGTATGCTGAAGATCGCCTTACAACTAGCCCGAGTAAGAACTGAACATGCAAATTCAATGATTTTATGTCCCCCACCTTGTTAGCTCGACTGAAAAATATTTTATATTTTGTAATATCTCTGTTATAACTGAAGATGTTTGCTTCAAACTTGAGCAAGCTCTTAACTATCAAATGGGGAATCTATACAACAAGGGCAGGTAACCATTAAACTATTTTTGACACAAGTTGGGCCCTTACCTGGAATTTTCACTGAAAGTCAAGCAACCACAGCCGAGCATGCCACCCACATGCAGTGCTCTTGTATAAACTTTGTCTCAGAGAAAGATCAAAAACGGCATGCAGATAACAGACTGTGTGCAAAGCAATGAAAAAATGTAGAACAATCGTTCAACAGATAGCACAAGAGGGCCAGGATCAATGTACTAAGTATTTGAACATGTTTGATGGTGTTTGAGCATATAAATGGTGATGTAACAAATATGAAAAAAAAAGTAACAGAAAAGTATTAATCTGAAGACTTTTCAAAACTTATATGGGATATCTTCATACCATGCCTAAAACACATGTAAAGTTTGAAAAGGATCAGCATGGAACTAGGAGGCATTGTGCCACACAGGGTGTCCATTATATATGCATACACATTTTGATTTTGTTTGAGCTAAAATAATGACCAAGTTAAAAATGTGAAAAAAGTGATAAAACATGACTCTCAAGACTATAAAAAAGCAGATTTATATCTTCAAACCATGCTTAACACACCTGTTTAAATTTTACCCTTTACCACACAATCCTGCCTTTTCATGACCCTGACAAAAAGCCTTTTGAAAACATTGTGGTAAAAGTTGTGGAGTCACATTTATTTTGTCGTTTGTAAATGCTTTCAATTTGGACGTCTAAAATTTTGTTGTAATCCCAGGACTATAAAAAAACACATGCAATTGTCATCAAATCATGCATAAACATCATTCTGTAGTTTCAAAAGGATTGGCATAAAAGTGTAGGATTAATGCACACAAAGTAACCACTATACAGTTGTACACTGACAGTGTTTGAGCTGAAATGGCAAAGTTAAAAATGTGAAATATTGATTAAAAATTCTTAGAAGACCTGCAAAAATTCAAAAGAATTGGCATCAAACTGTAGGAGTTGTGCACACAAGGTACCTCCTCATAATGGGGGACAGAACTCCGAAACCAAAGAAAGGGGAACACCATGTGCCCCATTTCTCTTCAAAAAGATGAAAGCAATATCTTCAGTAACAACAGATATGAGAAAATGTCAGGTTTTTGCATGACAATGCAGATCATAGTAGGGCTGTGACACTACCTCATTGTTTTCTTTGAAAGCAGCTGGTTTCTGAAACCTGGAAGAAATATTACTGAGTGACAACCCTAAAATTACCCTCTGTTGAATTTGTGTCATTTGATCATTTGTCCTATCTGTTATCCCTCCAAAGCCTCTCCATAAAAGCTGTAGATGGTAGTTTAAACCCTTTACCGCACAATGCCGACTTCTAACGACCCTGAGGAAGAAGCCTTTTGAAAACATTGTGGGAAAAGGAGGAAATGCTGGTTACCAGCATTTTCTCCTTTCCCCACAATGTTTTTCACCCTATCAAAGAAAAATCATACTGTATGTGTCACTTTGAAATCGTCATCTGCAAATGCTTTGAATTTGGACGGGTCTAAAATTTTCGTGTGATAAAGGCTTAAATCCTTCAAGGGCCTTTCTTTAAGTTGACTGTGACCAGTGTAGATCAAAGATCAAACTGCAAATTTGTGTCCTAGTATGACTTGGGTGAATTGTATGACTTTGCCGCCAGTGTATATTAAGATCAGATCACACAAAACTTGAAGTCTGATTGCTGATCTGCACTTTTGCAGTCATTCTGGACAAAAAAAAAAAAAATCTTGAACTGCCATTATTTTTGTGTTTTTTCCAGACTGAAAATGTCTGTTTGGTTTATTTTGAGCTCTAGGGGTTACATACAACCAAATAGAGCCATTAAATTACAATTTCTTACACCCCTGCAGTCACTGCCATAATTTTGTTGTCTGAAAGAGTGAAATATCTTGTCAGGCAGATGGTTGCCAGTGCAAACCTTGGTTGGCCAATGACAATGGCAATCTGTATAAACTGGTCCTCGTTGCACATATACAGATATATACAACTGGTACAGGCTATTGTGACGATGCTTTTCATTAGATAAGCTATATTAGCTGAATTAGCCTATCAGGATGTCTTTTATATATCTATCCGCAATAGATTGATTACCACTATTGATGCAGGCAATTATGTGTATGAAACAGGGACCAGCTCAAGTCACCACTGGTGAAACTTCAAGGACAATACAGTTTGGTGTATTTCTCTCCATGCAAATTAGGCAACTTGCATTATGGTCATTGTTTGGATTGGTCACCAAGTTGTTGCATGTTACAATGTAAATGAAAACATTCACTTTACAAGTTATTAAAATCTGCGAACAAAATCACTTTGCTGTATCAGAGGAGGTAGCCAAACTAAGTGGCTACAGATTGATGCCTCCACATATACAGCTAACATGTATATATATTTGTATCTGTGCAACAAAGACCACTTTATATAGTATTGTTTCGACTTCTTTTCTGTTGACAGGATAATTTGACCGGTTAACACTTAACCCTTACTAAACAATCCCTTGTTGTTAACAACAGAAGCCTCTGAAAACATCGTGGGAAAAGGAGAAAGTGCTGGTAACAAAGTATAAGCTAAATTGCAGAAAGTTAGTTTCAATTTGTGTCAACAGGAAGCGCTTCTGTGATGTACAAAAACTGGCAGAAAGTTGATCTGATGATTGATAACAGGCTTAAACTGGCACCCATTGTCACTCATAACTACTGGTTAGGTAACTAGCATTTTCTCCTTTTCTGAGAATGATTTTAAAGGCCATATTTTCTCAGGTTCATTTGATGGAGGGTTAACTCTAAAAGCACTCTTCACAACTACAGTTGCCATTGTGGCAAGTATGTATCAAGATCAGACTGTGCAGTCTGATCTTTGATCTTTCATCTACACTGTCAGCATTGCTGAGACATTATGGACAGAAGAAACCATAAAATTGTAAGCATTGGGTCTTATTTCTTGGCCAGTTTTGTCAACCATTCTAAAGAACATTCTCAGTCTATTTCTCATCAATTTCCCAAATGGTTTAGCCAATCAGGAGTTGCATTACTTTCTAAATCTAAAATTAAACTTTAAATGAAGTAGGAATGGTTGGTAAATACAGACTCTGGTGACTGTTTTACTAAAATATCACGTAAGTGTAAGTCTGTCTAAAATTGCATAAGTCAAAGTTTTGCGCTTTACAAATGTTTGCATAGCAAAGTGCAAACATTAGATTTTGTGTAAGTTGACATACAAAAAACCTTAAGTGAAAACATAGGCCAAAAGATGGAGGCATTTTTGTACTGTGTCGTCAAAGAGAAATCGAGGAAAAAAATATACATCAGAATTGTCCTGGCAGCTATCCGCCGTAAGCATCGATTTTATTTTTGGACGAACTACTTGTTTCATCATAAATGCACTATCAAAATTTGACAGAAGTGGCTGACATATGAGATGACGTAAAGTGTGAGAATAAATGTGCATAAATTATGTCATACATGTATTTCCCTCTGGTTGAACGGCATGCGCTATTTACCCTCGTAACTGTGCAGGAATTACCGTTTCTGCCTTCCATTGAAGATTTAAGGAAATATTTATTTATACAAATTCACAAAGTTATGAAAGTTTTGTAAAATACATTTACGAATTTCAGTTTCGTAAATCTGTAAATAGGCACAAAGTTACGGTAAGCTAGACACAAAAACTTATGAATTGTTGGTAAAATGGTAACCTGGTCTGTGGAATATTCCAGAATAGTCATGTAAAAGATGATAGAAACATTAAAACAGAGGATCAAAAGTAATTTATTTTAACCATGATTATAAATATCTTGGGAGCAATTTAATTAACAGAGAATAAAATGACTTCATTGTTTGACTACAGTAACATTAATTTTTATATTGAAACAAAAGGTATACATGTATACAGCTAAATGACAAGGATTTCTATAACCTTCAACAAAGGAAAAAATTGTAGGCTTGTTCAAGTTGAATGCATTTCCAGACGAAAAATTAAATTTAGCCTGTATGATGATTACGATCTTTGAAAGGGTATTTGACATACCAAGACAATCCAAATCCAAGAAAAGAAAAATATTTTGAAAAATAAATCGAAAGCATTGTTGGTAAATGCTTGTTTGAAAGCCACTACTCCTTTCCCAAAGTGCTTTTAACCTTTTACCACACAATTCCGAGTTTTAACTATCCTGGTAGGTAAATAAGACTTGAAAACATTGTGGAAAAAGGATAAAAATGCTGGTAACCAGCATTTTTCTCCTTTTCCCACATTGTTTTCTAACCTTTCAGAAACAAGTAAAATCATTTGAACCACACTCAATTTGTCATCTGCAAATGCCTTCAAATTTTTTTATTTTTTTTTTGAACCAGTCTAAAATTTTGTCATTTGGTAAAGAGTTAACCCTTTACCACAGAGTCCCAAGTTCTAAAGACCTTTAGATAGAAGGTTTTTAAAAACATTGTAGGAAAATGCTGATTACCAGCTGTTTTTCCCTTTCCCACAATGTTTTCTGCCCTTATCCATACAAACTGCATCTTTATAGTGACTGTTTATTTGCAGTCTTCAACTGCCTGTGGACAAGTCTCAATATTTTGTTATCTGGTAAAGGGTTCAGAGTTGGATGCAAAACTGTATATATATGATGGGTTATCCTTTTACTAAATGTCCAAATTTTGAATGACCCTGAGCAAGATGGCTTTTGAAAATATGGGAAAAGTAGAAAATACTTCAAATTAGCATAATATCTTTTTTTAATGTTTTTAAACCATTTAAAGACAAAAAAAAAACCCAAACATTATTTGAGCCACATTTGATTTTTGCATCTGCAAATCTTTCAATCTGGACAAGTCTGAAATGTTGTTTGGTAATGAACTAGTGGCCAAAAGAAAACAATTTGTGAGTCAAAATGCAGGTAAAATCAATTCAGATCATGTAAAAGTATGGGTATTATTATGAGTCTGATGTGCTACAGTGCAATCTGTAATGTTGGCAACTTTTGATCTACAGTAGTTTTACAATACATTTGAGCAATGCTTTGACAAATGGGGGCTTAATGCATCTCTGTGATGCTTTATATCAAGTAAGTCATCACATAATTATGAATCCATAAAATCCATTTTGTCTAACAACCAACTGAATCATGAGGACATGAGAAAGACTGGTCCTTTGACACGCAAAAAATTGATTAGTAGCAAAAAGTTTCGACCCGGGTCAGCCTGTGCAGACTGCACAGGCTGACCTGGGTCGGTACTTTTTGCAGATGCATTAAGCCCCCTTCTTCACAGAGCATGGATCATTTTTCTGCAAGCAACTAGAACTTTGATATATTCCTATGTAACACACTGTCAGATTTATAACAATATCCATACTTTTGAATGATAGGAATTAAATTTGTCTGCAATTTGATTCCCAACTTGTTCGGCAGCGTGCCTTTAAGTATACTTAAATGTTTAAAATAACGATAGTAACATATGACAGGAAATGTGTGTTTTACAAATAATGGCTCTACAATAAACTGTTGCAATTATATGGTAATTGCCTTTCCCACCAGCCATACCAGTTATTTTGTATGCGTGTGTGGTTTTTTTTTTTTTCAATTTAGATTTAACTACAATAAGATATGAGCCATGTTATAGCAAAAGGGGGCTTAATGCATAGCCATAATGCATTATATCAAGCACATCACATAAGTATGGTTACATAAAATCTATTCAGTCTGACAACTGACTGGATATAGGGGTAGAATGGCCTTTGGACATGCATAAAATTTATAATAGCAAAAAGTTTCAACCCATATCAGCCTGCACAAGCTGACATTGGTCGATACTCTTTGCAAATGCATTAAGCCCCCTTTTCACAGATTGTGGCTCAAATACTGTTGCCATTTGTATGATAACACTGAATAGAATGCAGAAAAATAAACTTTGAGCAGCTTATGTGGTTTATTCATTACATAACAGAAAATAAATGTATTTTTCTTCTAAATAGAAAGATACAGTAACTATTTTACAAACTATGAGTATTTGCCGAGAGTTCTATGGGATTACATGTGAATAGTAATCATAAATCTAAGATATACATATACATGTATAAGATGCCTTCTTTTTTTTTTGCCACTTAAACCCTTCACAACGCAAACCTATGTTTTAACGACCCTTGGATAAAAGGCTTTTAAAAACTACAGTATTTGGGTAAAGCAGAAAATGCTGGCAACAAGCATTTTCTCCTTTTCCCACAATGTTTCCTATCCTTTGAAAGACAAATCCCATTATATAATCCTTTACTATGTCATGCCCAGAATTTACACTTGTCCAAATCCAAAGCATTTGCAGACAACATAACAAATGTGCCTCAAATTGTGAAAACTGTCATGGAATGGATAGAGTACATTGTGGGAGAAGGAGAAATGTGGGTTACCATCATTTTCTTCTTTTCCCACAAAGTTCTCAAAGTCTTCTTTTGTCAAAACTGCGTACTGTGTGGTATAGGGTTAAAAAATATATTTTCCTTTCATATCATTGATTCTTGCAAGCTATTCTTCATCTATGCCATGAAGAAAGTTCCTTTAGTTGCTTTTGGCTCTGAGTGAGCCAAAATTCTAGTTAACAAAAAAAAAAGATAAAAACAATTACCAAGTACAAATACACAAACTATACTACAAGTATTCACATTCCTTTATTTTTATGGCTGCCTTCCACAAATAAGACAATTAAAGAAAAATATGGGGTATGAATCCCAATTAGAGCACTATTCTAGGAAGAGTTATTTTCTGAGGCATCTCATTTGGTTTAGTTCTTTCAGCACCAACTATATAAACTAGACCACTTTTTACAACTGAAAATCTGCTGAAACTCTGTCTTATTGTAATCTTATAGGCTGCATGTTGTTTGCAGTCTGATCTTGATCTCTGCTGTCCTTGAAAGCCCCTGTCTCCACCAATGGTGCTAAAAGGTCTAATGTCACATGGGACCATGCTTATATATAGCTTTGAGTTCATGACCAGCTGAGTTCATGCTCAACTTTAAAACTTTATTCATCCTTCAGACAATGAGAATATCTGAGAAATAGACATCAATCAACAGAGAAGAATGACCGATTTTTTCTTGAAGTCAAGATTTTTACATTAGTAGTATCAATTTATAGTGAGCCATGCTCAGACAAAAGGGGGCTTAATGCATCTCTGATGCATTACACCGAGCAAGTCATCGCATGATCATGGATCCATACAGTCCATTTTGCCTAACAACCGACTGAATCATGAGGTAGACTGGCCCTTTAACATACAGAAAGTTGACAAACAGCGAAAAGTTTCGGCCCAGGTCAGCCTGCACAGTAAAAAAAAGTGTTGCACCCTCTGTATTTTTAAAGGGTTTGATTTTCTGACATGAATAATATGAAACGGAGTAGAAAGAATCTGGCTGCTGCATACACCTTTACAAACCAGTATTTTTGCCTTTGAAATGAACTGAGGCATACCTTGACCTCATAGCAGTGGCTTCCAATCGAGCAGTTTCAACCTCTGGTGAGAGGTATGAGACGAAGACTGCAAGCTGTTATCCAAACCCAGAAGTATGCTATATTGACTGATTGTGCGCTCCCATTCTCTCCATGTCACTTTCATGTCCTTAAGTTCTTTCGACATTAAATTCCAAGTTTTTGACAAAAATTCTAAGGCAATATCTAAGCAAAAAATTCCTACTGACCATGAGGTCAAACTTCAAAGGATACCTCAGTTCAGTTCATTTTATAGGCAAAGGACTGGATTGTAAGTGTATGCAGAGCCTGATTCTAATATCTACCCCATTTCATATTATCCGGGTCAGAATATCAAACCCAGTTTACCATGGTATATTTCAGTTGAGTTGCTGAAGAGTTAAAAAACACAGCCAAAACTGACATTCATACTACATACTAACTCTGCAATGTCTGTTACACATGAAGTGTTAAATAAATACAATTTTTACATAAAAGCACTTAAACATGCTAAAACAACAAATTAACAATAACAAATATTTAATTAACCCTTCACCACACAATCCGGACTTTTAACGACCCTGAGAAAGAAGCCTTTTGAAAACATTGTGGGAAGAGGAGAAATTTTCTCCTTTTCCCACAATGTTTTGTACCCTTTCAAAAGCAAATTTCAATGTTTAGTCACCTATAAGGTCTTTAAATGCTTTCAAATTGGACAAGTCTAATTTTCATGGGGTAAAGACTTAACAAATACAGTCAACTAATATTGGAACAAACACTGTAAATTTCCACCTCCAGGACAATCACAGAATCTAATCTTGGATCCTTAGAATTAACCCTTTGCAAAAAAAATCGTAGTTTTTATGACCTGGTAAAAAGGCTGTTAAAAACAACTATTGGTGGCCAGCATTTTTTTTGTTCCCACAATGTTTCTACCCTTTCACAGACAAATCCCATTCTATGAGACATCTCATTAAAATTTTGTCTGTAAGTGCTTTACAGAATGAGTGAGAGTTTAACACTTTACAAAACGACAAAATTTTAGCCTGTCCAAATTCAAAGCATCTGCAGACATATCAAATGTGGCGCAAAATTGAAATTTGTTTTGGGAAGAAAACATTGTGGCAAAAGGAGAAAATACTGGCTACCAGCATTTTCTCCTTTTCCCACAATGTTTTCAAAAGGCTTTTTCGTCAGGGTTGTTAAAAGTCTGGATTGTGTGGTAAAGGGTTAAATGAGTTGTCCTGTCAAAGAAATTCAGATCATTTTTGTACCACTTTAGGATTTGTCATCTGAAGATGTTTACAATTTGGAAAGGTAAAAAAACTGTTGTTTATGAAAGGGAAAATTTAGGCTGGTTTACAATTTTGTCTACTTGTGAGGAATTATAGAACTTGGTTCGAGCAACAAACTTGAAAACCTCCAGGGTGTTAACCCTTTACCACACAATACTGACTTTTAACGACCCTGAGAAAGAAGCCTTTTGAAAACATTGTGAGAAAAGGAGAAAATGCTGGTAACCTGCATTTCTCCTTTTCGCACAATATTTTTACCCTTCCCATAACAAATTTTAATTTTTCAGTCACATTTATTTTGTAGTCTTAAAATACTTTCAATTCTGACTAGTCTAAAATTTTGTTGTTGGGTAAAAAGTTAAATAAAAGTTGTGCAAATTTACTAGTAGGTAAGAGCTAGATGCTAGTCATGCATTTTGATCTAGCCACATTATGTCACAAATATATGACAAAGTAGGCTCATAATCTGACTACAGGTTAAATGCAATCTGATCTTAATCTACACCATTGAAGATACTGAAACCTTGACTCCCTTGCTTATACCAAGACAGTGCAAATTAAAGATCAGACTGATCATATCTGTGTGGACTGATCCCAACTCATTCTATTCACAAAAGCTTTGTATTGGAGTTTAACGCCATTGGGCATGTTACAGCGGTCAATGCACTTACGCATGTATTGCCTCGCTTTCTTTCCAAGCCACTGACTACTTTTCTCACATACATCAGATGTGAGAGGCAAAAAATCACTGGAAAGTTTGCATCATCCAGGTATTGAACTCACAACTACCAGATAACTGGTCAAATATGCTGACCACTAAGCTACCCAGCTTGGCATCCACAAAGGCACCTCAACTTGTCCTGAGCATACAAAAAAGTAAAAGGTAACAATATGCAATGAAATGGCTTATTACACATCTATTTACATTATATAGTTTCTATTTTTTTCTAATTTTCCTACTAGATTTTCTATCTTCAGAAAAGATTGACTTCCATGCACATAATTCCAACTGTAATAAATGGAAATAACATCTCCAGAGCATATTTTTGTCGAATAATTTTGTTAAAAGAAAAAAGATGTAAAACATTGCATGAGTAATGAGTTACGGCCTCTTTTTCTTTTCCAAGATGATTCATAGGCAAAATCTTTTTTTTATTTTGGAATGTATGTATATTTCTGTATTTTTGTACAGTCTGCATTTCCTTGTGGTTGGTTCATGTCTGGTTACATGTCTCATCCAATACGCACCTCTTTACACAAAAAACTCAACATGATCCAACCATCCAGAAATGCAGACTGTTTGTAATATTCCATACATATTAACAAATATTGGAAATTAGCCCTTTGCTAAACAGTCCCCTTTTAAAATGACCCTGCAGAAGAAGAATCTTTCCAACATCATGAGAAAATGTTTCCTACCCTTTCGAGAATTAAAACCATGATTTTGAATCCATTTTTTTTTTTCTGCCGATACATGTAATGGAGACATCAAAAATTTTGTTGACTGGTCCAGAGTTAACTCTTTACAAAACAACAAAATTTTAGACTTGTTTGAATTCAAAGCACCTGCAGATGAGAATCTAATTGTGGCATAAATGATGAAAATTGTATCAGAGAGGGTAGAAAACATTTTTGGAAAAGGAGAAAATGCTGGTTACCAGCATTTTCTCCTTTTCCCACAGTGTTTTCAAAAAGTTGATTCCTAAGAGTAATTCAAACTCAGATTACCAGGGAGGGTAGAAAACACAGTGAGAAAAGGATAAATGATGCTGGTTACCAGCATTTTCTCCTTTTCTGACAATGTTTTCAAAAGGCTGCCTCCTTAGGGTTGTTAAAACCTAGGATTGTCTGGTAAAGAGTAAATGATGTGTGTTCAAATAATCATGAATTTACTGTATGTCATATATACAATGTCTCATATATACAGTATGTCACATATAGTGTATGTCATAACATACAAATAAATAACCATAACACTCAACATTAGCAGAAATATCCTTCACCTAAAGCAGTTTAACCCAAAAATAAATCCATAAATATAGATCAATTGATAAATGATTGTTAAAGACCTGTTTCTTATTTCTTTGCACAATACATATGTGTCTTAATTGAAAAAATATATGTATACAAAGGAGAATTTCCATTTGCTGCTCTGTCTTCAGAAATATAATGGAATGTTGAAAGGGAGATTAAGGACAGACAGTCAGAAGGACATACAAAAATACAACACATTATCAAAACACAATGAAGATCCCACCTACATGGACATTAACTTCTGTGGGTTGTGGATCTGACAATGACAGACATGGCCAATATTCATCCAAAACATTATTTTATCCTGTCACTTGCAATAATTTTGTCCCAGTAACAGGGTGCTGTATACTTTTTAATGTTATCCGTCAGTTGATTGGTAAGAGCTCAGCTCCGAAATTTTATCTGATTCGCCTCCAGCTCAACTCAAATTCCTATACCTTGCCCTATAAACTTCCCAAATCCAAGACACCAACCATTCATTCTCTAATTTCATTCACTAATCATGTGCCAGGGACAACTTTATCATCTTGCAGTTTACCACTATTGAACAGATATAGAGTTTAAAGAGCAACTTCTTTGTGATGAGCAGTTCTCCTATTGCTTCAATGTTTTCATTTGTATTTATCTATTTAAATCTTAGATTATGGTCGATATCTCTATTTTATATGATTTTCAAAGTTACCTACTACATATTTGTTTCTTAATCTAACATAATAAAGCAAAAAGGAACAAATGAATACGAGACTTATTTGAAAGGCCTAGAAAGAAAAGCAGTACTACACATTTTCAAACAATTCCTCCTTTCCCCTAACTCAAACTTTTAAGACCATGCAGTTGCTTCTTGTTTAAAGCACCCTATAGCCTCAAAGTTTTCAGAAGTCCTTTGTTTAAACACAAAATATAACAATGTCATGACTGGTCCCCTACCTTAAGAAACTAGACAAGCTAGAACTGTCACAAAAAGTGAATACCCCCACCAAGTATTTTGATAGAAAAGACAGATGTTCAAGCCCAGTCACATTACACTCAAAAAAAGTCTAAGTTCAAGCAGAGGTTATTCTTCAAGGCTATACCCTTAGAGCACTGTGCCAACAGACAGGATTTTTTTTCTAGAAATACAACCCAAATAGTTGCTATTTAAAGGTTGCTCTTGTCCAGAATAACTCAACAAAGCAGACAGTGCAGACCAAAGATCAGACTGCACAGGCAACTATAGCTGAAACAGGTAGACATCTTAAAACGTACATCACACATCTACAATTTCAAGAAGATGATTTTACAAAGTTTCAATAAATAACAGCCTTGTTTTGGAAGGGGTTGGCAACACAAATATGATTATCTCTGTCCAACCCCCCCCCCCCCGTTATGGGAGGGGTTGGCAATGCAAATATATCTATTTCCATGCACACAGACACATGGACAGACAGACAGGTAGACTATCAGACAGACAGACCAGACCATTTCACTGGATGATCCAACAATAATCCTCAAATATATCTGGTCTCAGGGGTTAACCCTTTACCAAATAGTCCTAGGTTTTAACAACCCTAAGGAGGAAGGTGTTGGAAAAAATTGTGGAAAAAGGAGAAAAATGCTGGTTACCAGCATTTTCTCCTTTTGCCACAATGTTTTCTTCCCTTCAACAGACAAATATCCAACTTTAATTCACCGCTTATTTTGTTCTCTGCAATTGCTTTCAATTTGGAACAAGAGGACCATGACGGTCCTAAATCGCTCACCTGAAATGCAACTGAGCTCAACACCATAATGCTACATGCCAAATATGAAAGCTCTAGCCCTTACGGTTTGGGACAAGAAGATTTTTAAAGATTTCCTTCTTTATCTCTATGTGAAATCTGAGAACCCACAACATAGGGCCAATTTTTAACACCAGGGCCATAATTTGAAGTATTTTGGTAGAGGGCCACTAGATGATGCTACATGCCAAATATGAAATCTCTAGCCCTTACGGTTTGGGACAAGAAGATTTTTAAAGATTTCCTTCTTTATCTCTATGTGAAATCCGAGAACCCACAACATAGGGCCATTTTCCACACTAGGGCCATAATTTGATGTATTTTGGTAGAGGGCCACTAGATGATACTACATGCCATATATGAGAGCTCTAGCCCGTATGGTTTGGGACAAGAAGATTTTTAAAGATTTCCTTCTTTATTTCTATGTGAAATCCGAGAACCCACAACATGGGGCCATTTTCAACACTAGGGCCATAATTTGAAGTATTTTGGTAGAGGGCCACTAGATGATGCTACATGCCAAATATGAAAGCTCTAGCCCTTACGGTTTGGGACAAGAAGATTTTTACAGATTTCCTTCTTTATCTCTATGTGAAATCCAAGAACCCACAACATAGGGCCAATTTCCACACTAGGGCCATTATTTGAAGTATTTTGGTAGAGGGCCACTAGATGATACTACATGCCTTATATGAGAGCTTTAGCCCTTATGGTTTGGGACAAGAAGATTTTTAAAGATTTCCTTCTTTATCTCTATGTGAAATCCGAGAACCCACAACATAGAGCCATTTTCAACACTAGGGCCATAATTTGAAGTATTTTGGTAGAGGGCCACCAGATGATGTTACATGCTAAATATGGAAGCTCTAGCCCTTATTGTTTGGGACAAGAAGATTTTTAAAGATTTCCTTCTTTATCTCTATGTGAAATCCGAGAACCCACAACATAGGGCCATTTTCCACACTAGGGCCATAATTTAAAGTATTTTGGTAGAGGGCCACTAGATGATGCTACATGCCAAATATGAAAGCTCTAGCCCTTATGGTTTGGGACAAGAAGATTTTTACAGATTTCCTTCTTTATCTCTATGTGAAATCCGAGAACCCAAAACATAGGGCCAATTTCCACACTAGGGCCATTATTTGAAGTATTTTGGTAGAGGGCCACTAGATGATACTACATGCCATATATGAAAGCTCTAGCCCTTATGGTTTGGGACAAGACGATTTTTACAGATTTCCTTCTTTATCTATATGTGAAATCCGAGAACCCACAACATAGGGCCAATTTCAACACTAGGGCCATAATTTGAAGTATTTTGGTAGAGGGCCACTAGATGATGCTACATGCCACATATGAAAGCTCTAGCCCTAATGGTTTGGGACAACAAGATTTTTAAAGATTTCCTTCTTTATCTCTATGTGAAATCCGAGAACCCACACTAGGGCCATAATTTGAAGTATTTGGTAGAGGGCCACTAGCTGATGCTACATGCCAAATATGAAATCTCTAGCCCTTACGGTTTGGGACAAGAAGATTTTTAATGATTTCCTTCTTTATTTCTATGTGAAGGCCACTAGATGATGCTACATGCCAAATATGAAAGCTCTAGCCCTTACGGTTTGGGACAAGAAGATTTTTACAGATTTCCTTCTTTATCTCTATGTGAAATCCAAGAACCCACAACATAGGGCCAATTTCAAACTAGGGCCATAATTTGAAGTATTTTGGTAGAGGGCCACTAGATGATGCTACATGCCATATATGAAAGCTCTAGCCCTTACAGTTTGGGACAAGAAGATTTTTAAAGTTTTTTCTTTTGGTTGCCATGGCAACCAGAGTTCTTCATGGAATTCAAATCTTTGAAGTATTCTGAAAGTGCATCACCTAAGGATCATTTCTGTGAAGTTTCACTGAAATCTGTTGGGCGGTTTCAGAGAAGAAGATTTTTTAAGTAATTGTTCACGGACGGACGGACAGACAGACGGATGGACGGACGGATGCCGGACAACGATCGATCACAATAGCTCACCCTGAGCACTATGTGCTCAGGGGAGCTAAAAAGTAAAATTTGTCGCCTGGTAAAGACTTAAAGTGATATGTTCTGGTTCCTGGCGTGTTCTGTTACCCAGCATGCCTAGGTTGTAAACAAAGCATCAAAATTGTCCAGGAGGAGGAGAGTGAAGGTGTTTATATTGTTCATCGTGTGAAGACTAGCTTGACCCTTTGGCCAGATAAGGTTTGGACCGAACACAATGGCTAAATTCTGTGTCGTCATTCTATTCTTGTCAGAATGTGCAGCCACCTGGAAGAAACAGTTAAGAATAATTTTTACCAAAATAATCACATAAGAAAATCCTCAAAACATTGATTAACCTTTTACCACACAATCCCGAGATTAAAGGCCACAGCAGAAAAGGCTTTCAAGGTCAATGTGGAAAAAAAGGAGAAAAAGCTGGTAAACAGTATTTTCTCATTTTCCCACAATTTTTTTCTACCCTTTCAAAAACAAGGCCTATATTTGAGTCACAATGAATTCGTCGTCATACTGAATTCAGCATGGACATGTCTAAAATTTTTTCTTCTGGTAGAGGTTTAACTCCATCAGAAAACATTGATTAATGCACTAATAACTTAAACCTTTACCAAACAACAAAATCTTGGACTAGACCAACTTGAAAGCATGTGCAGACCACTAATTTTGGCTCAAATGATGATTTCTGTCTTGGATAGGGTAGAGAAAATTTGTGGGAAAAGTGGAAAATGTTGGTTACCTTCACTTTCTCTTTTTCCCATAATGTTTTCAAAAATCTTCTTATTCAAGCTTGTTAAAACTTGGATTGTGTGGTAAAGAATTAACTTGCTGCTGTAATTATCCTGTTTATCTTAACCCTTTTACAATACAATCCTGACTTTTAATGACTTAGGAAAAATGGCTTTTGAAAACATTTTGGAAAAAGGAGAAAATGCTGGTAACCAGCATTTTCTCCTTGTTCCCACAATGTTTTCCTGCCCATCATGAACAAATCCGACCATTTAAGCAATACCGGTATTCAAATTGTTGTCTGCAAATGCCTCCAATTTGGACCAGTCTAAAATTTTGTTGTGTGGTAAAGAGTTAATTTGATATCTATTTAGCACTCTATTTTATTTATGTCATAATCATGTAATAAGGTGATTAGCATGTATTCATGAATCAAACTTTTGATTAACCATTTCTGATGAAAATTTTCAAAGTTCTCTATGGCAAATTCATTTCAGGAGGTATTTAGATAATTCTTTACCAAATGATGAAATTTTGGAATGGAACAAATTGAAACACTTGCAGATGACAAATAAAATCTTGCTTAACTCTTTACCAAACGACAGAGTTTTAGACTCGTCCAAATTGAAAGCATTTGCAGACGACAAAATTAATGTGACTCAAAGATTGAAATTTGTTTTGGGAAGGCTAGAAAACATTGTGGGAAAAGGAGAAAATGCTGGTTACCAGCATTTTCTCCTTTTCCCACAATGTTTTCAAAAGGCTTCTTTCTCGGGGTCGTTAAAAGTCGGGATTGTGTGGTAAAGAGTTAAATGGTGATTTCTGTATTTGATAGGGCAGAAAGCATGTTGGGAAAGGGAGAAAATGCTCGATTACCAGTACGAGGGACACTTTTTAAGTTCGTAGAGAAGGGCGGTCTTTTTAAAACCGCTTGAAATATCAAAATTTTATTAATCTAAGACCTTCGAAATATGCCCCGTCTGCCTCCACACACATTTTACACCGATCTACCCATTTCCGGAACGCCGCCCGGTAGTCCTCTTTAGGTATACGTTGCAGACACTGGTAGACCGCACTGCCTATACCACAACGGGATTCAAAACGGTGCCCTGCCAGCATTTCCTTTAGTCTTGGGAACAACCAAAAGTCACAGGGGGACAGGTCAGGGCTGTATGGGGGATGATCTAAGACATTGAGCCCAGATTCTTTCAGATATTCCTGTACCGTAGCGGATTTATGGGCCGGTGCATTATCATGGAGTAATTTGATGCCGCGGACACCGGTGCGCGGTCTGCGTTTCTGATAGAAATCAACAAGTTGAGTAAGAACACTTTCTCTGTAAAACTTTCCAGTGACAGAACTACCTTTCGGGGCTGGAATTTGAAGGACTGGACCTTTCGAATCAAAGAATATCGCATACAACATGCGATTTGATGTTTTGCAACGGCGCGCAATGACAGGTCTGTCGCCCTCAGATGAAACCCAAACCTTATTTTTAGCCTTAGAATCGGGTTGAAAATGATAGATCCAGGTTTCATCACCTGTAACTATCTCTTCCAAATGACATGGGTCACATTTATCATATTTTTCTATAACTTGCGATGCAAGTCTAACCCGACTTTGTTTCTGCTCGTCAGTGAGCAAATGGGGCACCCAGCGCGCGCAGATCTTACATAGCCCAAGTCGTTCACATAAGATCTTCAAAACACTTGACGAATGAATGCCACTTAATTCTTCTATCTCTTGCACGGTATAACGTGCGTCTTCCTCAATTAACGTTTTCACAGTAGCAACGTTCTTTTCCGTCAAAACGGAAACCGGCCTACCCACCCGAGGGTCATTTTCAATTGACTCCCGACCATCATTAAAACGACGTACCCACTTGCAAACTGTAGCATATTTTAAAGCACCATTCCCATAAACTTTTTGCAAATCAGCATGAATTTCTGTTGGCGGAAACCCGAGCTGTGCTCGAATCTTACAATATACCCTCTGTTCAGAGATTTTTCCATCCATATTGAACGCTATATTTTACTATAGTGTATAAAACCACGTGTTGAAAATACCCAGCGCAGCGCGCACGTGGACCTCGTGCGCCACATACCATGACACCGTTCGAGAGAGGAATGATTACGCAAGTTCTGTGTAAAAAATCGTGCAACTTCATAATCGCGTTAAAAAGTTATAGGCTTACTCTACGAACTTAAAAAAGTGTCCCTCGTATTTTTCACCATGTTTTCCAAAACCTTCTCTTTCAGGGTTGTTAAAACATGGGCTTGTAACATTTTACATGTTATAGACTTGTCCAAAATGAATACATTTGCAGAAAATAAATTGAATGTGGATCAAGTAATGGTATCTTTGTTTAAAACTTGAAAACACTGTGGGAAAAGAGAAAAAATGCTGATTACTAGCATAGTCTCCTTTTCCCACACAGTTTTCCAATGTTTCTTTCATCAGGTTTGTTAAAACACGAGATTGTTTAGCAAAGAGTTTATTTGCAAGCAGAACTCTCTCTCTCTCTCTCTCTCTCTCTCTCAGAAGTCTCTCTCTCTCTCAGAAGTCTCTCTCTCTCTCTCTCTCTCTGCCCTTCCCTCTCTTAAATTTTTGATGTTTGCAAATAAAATATTAACCCATCACCTCTCACTGACCACTGTTGAAGACTCTGACGACATTCTGGTTAGACAGAAATCACTAAGGAACAATTTGTCCATTTTGTCAGGCTTTCACATTTATCCATATACCAAAATTTAAGGGTTCTATCCAGATTTTTATAATTTCATCAAACTTAGAAAAATTACTCATTACCAAATTGAGATAGGCAATAGCTGGCAAATCATCAGTATATAAGAAAAATATTTTTCTATGGTAGGTATGGGCTTCCTAGCCTCTAAAGGTAGTTATAGATTGTGTGCCAGAATTTAGCAAAGACTTGTGGGAATATTACATGATCAACAACATGCATCAGTTACAAGGATTGGTATTCAAGTATAATGTTGTCATGACTGATCTTACAGAAATAGATGGGGTTACTGATTGCAAAACAACCATCCTATTATCTAAACACAAAAATTGTACCTGTTACTGAACGATACCATACTGTTTCTTTACGGTTGCAATGAAAAATACATCTAGTTGTATTTGTAAGGATTTTTCAAGAAATTAAGATATACTTTGAAAAAAAACTACATAGGCCCCCTTTTAATCAGATTATACTTTCTACTTAGCCAGCATATTTTTGAATTTCTCTGCTTCAAATCTGCTTCAAAAGGTAATGAGTCATGGCAGATCTATTACCTATGCTGAGACAAAGACATGTGCTCACAATAAAAACATAGTATGATGTTGACCACAAGGAGTACATACAGAAAACATCTTACCTCTACAAGAAGGTCCAAGATAAATTTCAACACAGTATAGTTGTCTTCTGGTAATTCTTCTGTCAACATCCTTCTAGCTTCAACAATCTGTCTGTCCTTCTCTTGTGCTGTAATTGACAAAAAAAAATCAGAATATGAGGGATGCTCAAAACGTACACCTCATAAAAGATAATGATACTGTTCAGACATCCCTTAGAAAAGGTCAGCTGTCCTTTTCAACGTAGCCAAGCCCCTTAACTCAGTCAGTAGCACAGAGGACTTGAGAACAGGAGGTTGCTGGTTTGATCCCTGGCTCAGCCAATTTCTTTCCAAGAATTGGTGATAATCATTGCAACAGGATTCATTCCTCTCTCAACGCTGACCATTGTTTCGATGATAATTATGTGGAAAAGTAGCCAGTGGCTTGGAAAGAATATTGAGCTTAGTACTGGTAAAAGAAGCTCTAGGAAAGTATAGATAGGTGCACTGGCAGCCGCTATATAACTGAAATAATGTTGAAAATGGCGTTAAACACCATACGATAGATCATCCTTTTCAATATAACCTTCTAGTTCCTTCACACCTTAAGCACTGGAACCAACTTATGTTGTTTTTGCTGACAGTGTAGATCAAGATCAGATTGCACAGAATGTGCAGTCTGATCTTTGATCTACACTGTCAGCTTCTTCATTACATCTTCTGGTTAAAACAACCATGGAATGACTGTATTTTGGATGTTTTTCTTCATTGAAAAGGTCCATTTCATAAATTCAGCACTGTAAGGGTTAATAAATAACAGTTTAGGGATAAAATTTTTCCTTTTTTGTATATCATGACTACACAAAAAACAGTCAGAGTCCATCCATTTCATACTTTAATACTCATTTTCACAGACAACTTTTTCTAACTTACAACTGCCAGCTCTTGAAAACATCATGGTTAAGAGAGATATGGCTGATTACTCCATTTGTAATCCTGTTTTTCGAATGTTGCAGATACTAATCTTCAAAGGATAATATGTCCATTTTAGACAGCAGGTTAATGTAAAAAAACAAAAACTACAGCTATCACTAAAGGTGATTAATACCCCACCAGAGCTTTGTCCCAAAACAGTTTCAAGTTCTTAGCTTTTATCCTGTTGGATTTATGCTCTGGACAAAAATCCAAAGTTGAAATTTATAAAGGGCAATAACTCCAGAAATACTGAAGATAAGAGTGATTGCCCCATAAATACTGAAGATAAGAGTTATGGTTGTTGTGCACTGCACTTGTCCTCAGTGTGGTCTATCTGTGTATGAACTTTCAAGTTCCTACTTTTTATCCTTTGGGAGTTATGCTCCGGACAAAAATCCAAAGCTAAAATTTACAAAGGGCAATTTCCAAAAATACTGAAGATAGAGTTATGTTTCTTGTGCACTACACCTGTCCTCAATGTGATCCATCTATGTGTGAAGTTTGAAGTTCCTAGTTTTCATCTTTTGGAAGTTGTGCTCTGGACAAGATGTTGTGACAAGTGGACAGATGGATGGACAGATGGACGGACAGGGTGACTCCAGTATACCCCCTCCCAAACTCCATTTGTGGAGGTATAAAAACTGGTACACAAAAGTGAAATTAAAAGAGAAAACATTCACTCTACATACAATGTAAACGTATGATTGGCTCATAAAGTTCGAATGTCAGTATTGGCTCCTTGAGGTCTCGCAGGAATGTTTTCAAGACAACAGCAGGTATCGTAACGTCATTATAATTTTCAAAGTTCACATTTTCTCCATGGTTGAACTTTCTCTGAACTTCTTTCAAAATGGCAGCATTAGCAGTTCTTCTGAATATCCCATCACTGTCTAAAGCTGGAAACATAGCAATAAAGATTTTAATCCTTTACCACACAATTCTGAGTTTTAACCCTGTACTGCAAAATCCCAAGTTTAAATGACCTCAAGAAAGAAGCCTTTTGAAAACATTGTTTGAAAAGGAGAAAATGCTGGTAACCAGCATTTTCTCCTTTTCCCACAATGTTTTCCACCCTATCAAAGACAAGTTCCATCATTTGAGCCACATTTAAATTGTCGTCTACAAATGCTTTCAATTTGGACAAGTCTACATTTTTGTTGTGTGGTAAAGAGTTAAAAACTCTAACAAGGAAAGCCTTTGAAACTTAAAAGGGAAAAGAAGAAAATGCTGGTAACTAGCATTTTCTCCTTTTCTTACTGTTTTTTATCCTATCATACACAAATTCCATCTTTTGAGCAACATTTGAATTTCTGTCTGCAAATGCTTTTATTTCAAACTAGTCGAAAATTTTGTCTCTTAGTATAGAGTTAGTTCATACTTTGTTGTTTGACTATTCAAATTTTGCCTGAATGTGTTCATTCTGCTTTTCACATTACAAAGCCTTTGCAGACAACAAATTTAATGTGGCTGAAATGGAGGGATTTGTCTTTGAAACGATAGAAAACATTTTGGGAGAAGGAGAAAATGCTGTTAACCAGTATTTGTCCCTTTTCCCGCAGTGTTTCCAAAAGCCTCTTTTCTCATGGTCATTTAAAGTCAGAATTGTGTGGTAATGGGTTACCTCATTACCAAACGACAAGATTTTGGGCTGGCCCAATTCAAAAGCATTTGCAGACGACAATTTAAATGTGTCTCAAGCATTGAGATCTGTTTTTGAGTGGGTAAAAAACATTGTAGAAAAAGGTGAAAATGCTGGTTACCAGCATTTTCTCCTTTCCCTAAAATGTTTTCAGAAGCCTGCATCCTCAAGGTTGTTGAAACTCAGAATTGAATGGTAAAAGGTTAAAGGCTTTCCAAGATTGAAAACAAATAAGACTGTCTTGTAAAGGGTTAAATCTAACACTGTATATATCAGCTTGGCATTTCTACCATATCCTAATCAATTCAGTCAGTTACCACATATTCACATTTCTTTAGACCTTTACCACACAATCCCAAGTTTTAACAACCCTAAACAGAAGATCTTTTAAAATATTGTGGAAAAAGAAGGAAATGCTGGTAACCAGTATTTTCTCCTTTTCCTACATTGTTTTCTACCTTTCCATTAAAAAAAAAAACAAGAGGGCCATGATGGCCCTGTATCGCTCCACTGGCTTATAAATATAAACCATGAAGAGAAGTCTTCACTATATAAGCCCTTATAAAACTTTGACCCCAGGGCTACAGTCGGACTAAATGGGGAATATGTGTATTAGAAGAATAACATGCCAAATTTGGGAGTTCTTGGCCTTATGGCTAGTAACAAGACGGTTTCTGAACTTTTCACTCCATAAACCCATGTAAAACTTGTGACCCCTGGTGCAGGGCCAAACTTGATCCTAGGGCTGTAACTTGGGCCCTCTTTGCAGTTGTCCACTAGATAATGCTATAATTATGCAAAATTTGGTAGCCTAAGCCTTATGGCTATGTACACCAAGATTTAAAAGTTTTCCCTATGTAAGCCTATGTAAATCTTGTGAACCCCTCCGCCCCCGCCCAGCATGAGGCCAAATTGACCCCAGGACTATAATTTGGGCACTTTTGGTAGACCCCAACTAGATCAAGCTAAATGCAAAATTTGGTAGCTCTAGGCCTTATGGCTAGGTACAGGAAGATTTTTAAAGTTTTCTCTATATAAGCCTATGTAAAACTTGTGACCCCTGGGGCAGAGCCAATTTTGACCCCAGGGCTATAATTTCAAGAAACATGATAGAGGTTTACTACATAAAGCTACATGCCAAATTTGGTAGCCCTATGCCTTATGGTTTCAGACAAGAAGATTTTTAAAGTTTTCTCTATATAAGCCTATGTAAAACTTGTGACCCCTGGGGCAGAGCCAATTTTGACCCCAGGGCTATAATTTCAAGAAACATGATAGAGGTCTACTACATAAAGCTACATGCCAAATTTGGTAGCCCTATGCCTTATGGTTTCAGACAAGAAGATTTTTAAAGATTTCCAATATTTTTCAGTTTTGTTACCATGGCAACCAGAGTTTTTGAAGGAATCAAATTCTTTCAAGAAATTCTGAAGAGGACCATGGCAGGATCATTTCTGTGAAGTTTCATGAAAATTGGATGAGTAGTTTCAGAGAAGAAGATGTTTGAAATAAAAGTTAACGCACGGACGGACGGACGCACGCACGCACGCACGACGGACACCGGGCCATGACATTAGCCCGCTGGCCTTTGGCCAGTGGAGCTAAAAAGAAAAAAAAAAATTGCTTTGTCATCTGTAAAAATGCTTTCAAATTCGACAGATCTAAAGTTTTGTTATTTGGTAAAAAGTTAACCTGTTACCTCCAGCAGACTAAAGTTCTCTTGGTTTTTTTTTCAAAAGTATTGAGGTTAAAGGAAAATTTGCTAACTGTAAAGCCATTTACCCTTGGTTGCAATGCTTTTACATATGTCCCTTTATTAAACCACAAATTATGCCAGTCATTCACATATTATGAATCAGGTGTGAATTTGTTGAACCCTTTATCATACAATCTCGACTTTTGATGACCAAGAGGCAAAAGCTTTTTGAAAAAACTGTGGGAAAAGGAAAAAATATTGGTCTACAGCATTTTCTCCTTTTCTCACATTGTTTTCTAGCCTATTAAAGGCACACTCCATAATTTGAGCCACATTCTATTTGTCCTCTGCATTTCCTTTTAATTTGGACCAGTCTAAAATTTTGCTGTGTGATAAAGACTTAACCTTTTACCACACAATTTTAGACTGGTCCAAATTTGACGCATTTGCAGACAACATCAAATGTACTCATGACATAAAATCTGACAGTCAAAGGTGAGAAAAAATTGTGGGAAAAAGAAGAAAATGCTGATTACCAGCATTTCCTTCTTTTCCCACAATGTTTTCAAAAGACCTTTTTCTCAGGGTCGTTAAAACTCCTGAATGTGTCGAAAAGACTTAAGCAAAGTGAATAAAACTTGTTTATTTGTAGCAGCTAGCGGTTTTGACAGAGTGTTGACTTCTGAGCCAATAAAAAGACAAAAGGAACACATGGATAGTTACACTGCCTACCATGTAATATTAATACCTCAAGGCATGTAAAGCTAACATTCAACAACTGACCCCCTTTTTTTAAAATCTCATTTGCCATAATGTTCTCAAAATTGACCACAGAAGATGTTTGAAATTCTTGCCAACACAAGTAAAAACCTTTGTTCAATTTTCCCTTACCATGCAGCCTAAGATAATCCACTGTTTGCTGAACCACTGGTGGTATCACAGCCCCAAAATTAGCTTTTATGCTGAAATACAAAATCTGGAATATGATACATTAGCAAAGGTTGCAGGCTCAATCCATGCTCAAAGACTGTCTGTGTACCCTTTACCAAAACAATTCCATGTTTAACAACCATAACCAAGAAGGCTTTTGGAAAAATTGTGGGGAAATGGAGAAAATGCTGGTAACCAGCATTTTTTTACCTTTCCCCAAGAACGTCTTCTACTGTGTTAAAGATAAGCTGCATCATTTGAGCTACAATCCATTCATTGTCTGCGAAAGTTTTCATTTTTGGACATGTTTGAGATTTTTTAGGCTGTAAAGAGTAAAGGTGGTGGTTAGCTTAATTCCTCGGTAATTGTTCATTTCATCCGACTGTGTTATACATACTCTAATAAAAGAAGTCGTTTATAAAACAAACACATTGTTGTCTGCATGAAGTTTCATCCTTAAGTAAATAAAATCAATTTTGATATGGTATGTTCCTAATTATATCACACAGTTTCCTTGGCAACACACAGAAGCACAGCAATGAGCTTGTGTAAGGTCCAAGAATGGGGGGGGAGGGGGGGGAAATAAGAAACTCGAAAAACTATTTGGTTGAACTCATTAGCATTGTCTAATTGAGTAAATTCTAATGAGTACCTACAATAAGAGTTTTAATGATGAACTGCAGATTTTTTTGAAAAGAGAAACATTCCTTTAATCTGTACCTCTGCTGTAGATAAAGATTTGAGCCATGCTTTGTAAAAAGGGGGCTTAATGCATTAACAAAAAGTATCGACCCAGGTCAGCCTGTGCAGTTTGTGCATGCTGACCTGGACTGAAACTTTTTGCTTTTGGAACATTTTCTGCATGTCAAAGGACCAGTGAACCTCATGATTCAGTAGGTTGTTACAAAACAAGAGGACCATGATGGTCCTAAATCGCTCACCTGAAATGCAACTGAGCTCAACACCATAATGCTACATGCCAAATATGAAAGCTCTAGCCCTTACGGTTTGGGACAAGAAGATTTTTAAAGATTTCCTTCTTTATCTCTATGTGAAATCCGAGAACCCACAACGTAGGGCCAATTTTTAACACCAGGGCCATAATTTGAAGTATTTTGGTAGAGGGTCACTAGATGATGCTACATGCCATGTATGAAAGCTCTAGCCCTTACGGTTTGGGACAAGGAGATTTTTAAAGACTGCCTTCTTTATCTCTATGTGAAATCCAAGAACCCACAATATATAGCCAATTTCCACACTAGGGCCATAATTTGAAGTATTTTGGTAGAGGGCCACTAGATGATACTACATGCCATATATGAGAGCTCTAGCCCTTATGGTTTGGGACAAGAAGATTTTTAAAGATTTCCTTCTTTATCTCTATGTGAAATCCGAGAACCCACAACATAGGGCCATTTTCAACACTAGGGCCATAATTTGAAGTATTTTGGTAGAGGGCCACTAGATGATGCTACATGCCAAATATGAAAGCTCTGGCCCTTATAGTTTGGGACAAGAAGATTTTTAAAGATTTCCTTCTTTATCTCTATGTGAAATCCGAGAACCCACAACAAAGGGCCAATTTCCACACTAGGGCCATAATTTGAAGTATTTTGGTAGAGGGCCACTAGATGATACTACATGCCATATATGAGAGCTCTAGCCCTTATGGTTTGGGACAAGAAGATTTTTAAAGATTTCCTTCTTTATCTCTATGTGAAATCCGAGAACCCACAACATAGGGCCATTTTCCACACTAGGGCCATAATCTGAAGTATTTTGGTAGAGGGCCACTAGATGATGCTACATGCCAAATATGAAAGCTCTAGCCCTTATGGTTTGGGACAAGAAGATTTTTACAGATTTCCTTCTTTATCTCTATGTGAAATCCAAGAACCCACAACATAGGGCCATTTTCTACACTAGGGCCATAATTTGAAGTATTTTGGTAGAGCGCCACTAGATGATGCTACATGCCAAATATGAAAGCTCTTGCCCTTACAGTTTGGGACAAGAAGATTTTTAAAGATTTCCTTCTTTATCTCTATGTAAAATCCATGAACCCACAACATAGGGCCAATTTCCACACTAGGGCCATTATTTGAAGTACATGTATTTTGGTAGAGGGCCACTAGATGATACTACATGCCATATATGAAAGCTCTAGCCCTTAAGGTTTGGGACAAGATGATTTTTACAGATTTCCTTCTTTATCTATATTTGAAATCCGAGAACCCACAACATAGGGCCATTTTCAACACTAGGGCCATAATCTGAAGTATTTTGGTAGAGGGCCACTAGATGATGCTACATGCCACATATGAAAGCTCTAGCCCTTATGGTTTGGGACAAGAAGATTTTTAAAGATTTCCTTCTTTATCTCTATGTGAAATCCGAGAACCCACAACATAGGGCCAATTTTCAACACTAGGGCCATAATTTAAAGTATTTTGGTAGAGGGTCACTAGATGATGCTACATGCCAAATATGAAAGCTCTAGCCCTTAAGGTTTGGGACAAGATGATTTTTACAGATTTCCTTCTTTATCTCTATGTGAAATCCGAGAACCCACAACATAGGGCCATTTTCAATACTAGGGCCATAATTTGAAGTATTTTGGTAGAGGGCCACTAGATGATGCTACATGCCACATATGAAAGCTCTAGCCCTTATGGTTTGGGACAAGAAGATTTTTACAGATTTCCTTCTTTATCTCAATGTGAAATCCGAGTACCGACAACATAGGGCCATTTTCAACACTAGGGCCATAATTTGAAGTATTTTGGTAGAGGGCCACTAGACGATGCTACATGCCAAATATGAAAGCTCTAGCCCTTACGGTTTGGGACAAGAAGATTTTTACAAATTTCCTTCTTTATCTCTATGTGAAATCCGAGAACCCACAACATAGGGCCATTTTCCACACTAGGGCCATAATTTGAAGTATTTTGGTAGAGGGCCACTAGATGATACTACATGCCATATATGAGAGCTCTAGCCCTTATGGTTTGGAACAAGAAGATTTTTACAGATTTCCTTCTTTATCTATATTTGAAATCCGAGAACCCACAACATAGGGCCATTTTCCACACTAGGGCCATAATTTGAAGTATTTTGGTAGAGGGCCACTAGATGATACTTCATGCCATATATGAGAGCTCTAGCCCTTACGGTTTGGGACAAGAAGATTTTTAAAGATTTCCTTCTTTATCTCTATGTGAAATCCGAGAACCCACAACATAGGGCCATTTTCAACACTAGGGCCATAATTTAAAGTATTTTGGTAGAGGGCCACTAGATGATGCTACATGCCAAATATGAAAGCTCTAGCCCTTACGGTTTGGGACAAGAAGATTTTTACAGATTTCCTTCTTTATCTCTATGTGAAATCCGAGAACCCACAACATAGGGCCATTTTCCACACTAGGGCCATTATTTGAAGTATTTTGGTAGAGGGCCACTAGATGATACTACATGCCATATATGAAAGCTCTAGCCCTTATGGTTTGGGACAAGAAGATTTTTACAGATTTCCTTCTTTATCTCTATGTGAAATCCAAGAACCCACAACATAGGGCCATTTTCAACACTAGGGCCATAATTTGAAGTGTTTTGGTAGAGCGCCACTAGATGATGCTACATGCCAAATATGAAAGCTCTAGCCCTTACAGTTTGGGACAAGAAGATTTTTAAAGATTTCCTTCTTTATCTCTATGTGAAATCCGAGAACCCTCAACATAGGGCCAATTTCCACACTAGGGCCATAATTTGAAGTATTTTGGTAGAGGGCCACTAGATGATACTACATGCCATATATGAGAGCTCTAGCCCTTATGGTTTGGGACAAGAAGATTTTTAAAGATTTCCTTCTTTATCTCTATGTGAAATCCGAGAACCCACAACATAGGGCCATTTTCAACACTAGGGCCACAATTTGAAGTATTTTGGTAGAGGGCCACTAGACGATGCTACATGCCAAATATGAAAGCTCTAGCCCTTACGGTTTGGGACAAGAAGATTTTTACAGATTTCCTTCTTTATCTCTATGGGAAATCTGAGAACCCACAACATAGGGCCATTTTCCACACTAGGGCCATTATTTGAAGTATTTTGGTAGAGGGCCACTAGATGATACTACATGCCATATATGAGAGCTCTAGCCCTTATGGTTTGGGACAAGAAGATTTTTACAGATTTCCTTCTTTATCTCTATGTGAAATCCGAGAACCTACAACATAGGGCCATAATTTGAAGTATTTTGGTAGAGGGTCACTAGATGATGCTACATGCCAAATATGAAAGCTCTAGCCCTTACGGTTTGGGACAAGAAGATTTTTACAGATTTCCTTCTTTATCTCTATTTGAAATCCGAGAACCCACAACATAGGGCCATTTTCAACACTAGAGGCGCTTGAGCGCCTGTATCGCTCCACAGGCCTGATATTTCTATAATGGCGAAAAGAAGATTTTAACAATTACCATTCAATCCTGCATTTTAGCTCACTAAAGAAAAAAGGTATGGAAAAAACTTGTGAGAAAAGAAGAAAAAAATGGTAACCAGCATTTTCTTAGTTTCCCACAATAATTTCTATCCTTTTTTATATATGTCTTACTAATTTGAAGATATGGTGTCTGCAACAGGTCCTTTCACAAACCATTTTGGGTGGGGAAACATCAAAATATAGAAAATATGTCTTTCTCAGGGTCGTTAAAAGTTGTGATTGTGTGGTAAAGGGGTAATCTAAAAGAACAGCTAGGAGGGCAAATGAATGAATGTTATAGCAATATAGATCAACTTACATCAATACACCAGATAGAATGAAATATGCTGGCATACAATGAACACCTAATCCCTAATAATCAACTTTTCACAGTTAGAATGTCTTCTGTGGCAAACAACACAAAATGGTCTACAAATGCATTTACATAAATCAAATATCCTGCTCCAGGGCACAGATTAATTCTGGTGTACTGAAGTTGCGGGATCAGTTTGACTGGGTAACATTAATGCCTTATCACAAATGTAAAGCCCTGTCCCACTGTGTACCAGGTCACCAGGATTTACACCCCTTCTCTGTCCACTCTGCATTTACTCATTAGTAGGTCAACAAACCTTTACCAGAACTAATAAAAGTGGAGAGGTTCTCTTGTTCTATATCAAAAGGACTATAAAGTACCTACAACATGGGGGTTTTGTTATCAAAATACTTTTTCTTTTTTATCTTGGCATGGTTACTCAGGCTTAGTAATAAGGCAAAATTGAAAAGCTCAAGTTGTGAAAGGTGCTCAAGCTTTTATCTTATTTATGGCCAGTGATATTTCATCACTAGTACTAACTAATAGCATATCATTGGAGTAAATTGTGATCTTAATACCAAGGAAAATGTGTGGGCTTAAATAGGACAGCCCTGACTAGGTCAAGTCAATCCAATTTTCTTCCTTTTTCTTTGTTAGTCGATAAAACTAACACAATAAATAGTTTTGGAGAAGAACATTTTTTTGAAATATAAGCCTTGTCTATAAAAAAATGTGTTTTTAGGTGTATCATTTTTTTAAAAGGAATTTGGTATACAACCACCATAGAAACAATTTGGCAGACAACCACCATAGGAACTTACCTGCAAAACAACAATGAAATCCAATGAATAGTTTTAGAGAAGAAATTTTTCAAAGATTTTACTTTATACCATAAAAGGAAAATGAGTCTCCCATAAAAGCCATGTTTTTTGACAGATCATTTTTTTTTAAAGGAATTCTGTAAACCTGTATCTAAGGAACATTCCTGCAAAATAATAATGCTATCCAAATAGCGGTTTGGGAGGAGAAGATTTTTAAAGGTTTTTTACTTTGGTTGCCATGGCAACCAGAATTCTTCATGGAACACAATTATTTGAAGGAATTTGAAAGAGGACCACCAAAGGAACATTCCTGTGAAATTTGGTAAAAATCCAGTCAATAGTTTCTGAGAAGTTTTTTAAAGAAAAAGTTTACGGACGCACGCACGCACGGACGAACGGACGGACGGACGGACGCACGACGGACACAACGCCATGACAATAGCTCGCTGGCCTTTGGCCAGTGGAGCTAACTAGGGCCATTATTTGAAGTATTTTGGTAGAGGGCCACTAGATGATGCTACATGCCAAATATGAAAGCTCTAGCCCTTACAGTTTGGGACAAGAAGATTTTTAAAGTTTTTTCTTTCGGTTGCCATGGCAACCAGAGTTCTTCATGGAATTCAAATCTTTGAAGTATTCTGAAAGTGCATCACCTAAGGATCATTTCTGTGAAGTTTCACTGAAATCTGTTGGGCGGTTTCAGAGAAGAAGATTTTTTAAGTAATTGTTCACGGACGGACGGACGGACACACGGACGGACACCAGATAACGATCGATCACAATAGCTCACCCTGAGCACTATGTGCTCAGGTGAGCTAAAAACTGATTGTATGGATCTTTAATGCTGTGATGACTTACTTGGTATGATGCATCAGGGAGATACATTAAGCCCCCTGTTGCCAGAGCATGGCTCAATTTTATATTGAAAGATGTTAGTTTTACATACAGACTGAGGGTCACTCCAAACTGCTGTGTCTTCAGTGTACTGTTATTGCGTTCTATCCCACTCTGGTATGGGTAGGATGGTTTCTGTGCAGACAACAGCTTGGCATTGTACCTTTAAATATAAATTTGCACATGTTATTACAAAAATTATTAGCCCTTTACAAAACAATTCCAAGTTTTGACAACCCTGAGAAAGAAGGTTTTAGAAAACATTTTAGAAAAAGGAGAAAATGTTGGCAAACAGCAGTTTTTCTCCTATTCCTGTAATGGTTTCTACCCTATAAAAGACCAATCTGTCTGTGACAGATGGACAATACCAAGAAGATACTGATGAGTCTCTTTAGATATATGTCTTTACAGCAAACTTCATTTATAGCTTAAAATGGTAATAAGAGATGACGGGTTACAGTAAACACATTTCAAATCCTTTCTCCAGGCCCTCCTTTATTTCAAATGTTTCAATATGGTTGAACATAATTATGACAAATCTTCATATACAAGGGATTCTGTCTTCAGTCCCATCCCAAAAGCTTTTAAAACTTTTTTGTGAAAAAACACCAGATCACCAATTACAAATCAAGACTTGATAAATGAATACAAGAGATTCTTAACTCTTCGAGCCATAGAGCACAAAATTAATCCGACAGACATTCCTTTTTTAAGTCTCGAGATAAAACCTAAATTATTGTACATTAATGGTTGCTTCTGTCTACAGTGTTTCAGCAAACGTGAAAGTGAACAGAAAAGATCTGACTACATGATTCATGCAGCCTGATTTTGATCTATACAATCTCACAAATGTAAATATAGATGTGAAAGGCACTTTAAGTATTAAGAGCATTTTCTCCTTTCAACACAGAAAAAAAAAATTTAAAAGAGGTTCTGTTGTTCAGGAAAAATAAATTGTATGCAGGAGTATTAGTGAAAAGATTTATAGATCTATACTAACTGTAAAACAAGTGGTGGCACTTTTAACTGGTCAAAATGAAGATGCTCGTTCAGTTCATGGAGGTAATTCACGTACATAACTTTACGTCCAAACTTGGCACTGAAATGAAAATAAAATACACATTAACCTTTTATAAAATGATCATCAACAGCTTTTACAAAGCTAAAGCATTCGCTCTAAAATCTTGGTCAGAAAAGGAAAAAATACTGTCCCCTTTTGAAACAATGTTTTCTGCCCTCACAAAGAAACAGCCCATCAAATATGCTACAGAATTTTGTATATTGCAAACAGCTTTCAGTTTGGAAAAGTCTAAAATTCTATCATATTGCAGAGAGTTACTAGCAATAGAGGGACAAGGAAGCTTGTTTTGTGTGTTTTTATGAAGTAGTCACATGCATTGCAATCTTTTTTTTTTTCACCTGATTTTGTTTCTCTCAGGATGAGGGTCTTTTGCTAAAATTGTGGGAAAAGGAGAAAATGCTGGTAACCAGCATTTTCTCCTTTTCCTACCTTGTTTTCTACCCTTTTCAAGACAAGTTCTATCACTTGAATCATATCTAATTTGCCATCTGCAAATGCTTTCGAATGGGATGAGTATAAAATTTTGCCATCTGGTAATGAGTTAATGGTGTACCATTGAAACTCAAATGGTAAAGGATTAACTCTTTACCAAACAACAAAATTTCAGACACGTCTAAATTGAGAGCATAATTATGCAGATGACAAATATGGCTATAATGATGAGATTTGTCTGTAAAAGGTAGAAAACATTGTGGAAAAGGGGACAATGCTGGTTACCAGGGTCATTAAAACTTAGAATTGTGCGGTAAAGAGTTAAAACAGAAAGTATCAAATACAGTAAGGTACAGAAATTTTGTTTTCAGAATCTCTTATTACACTTTTGAATACAGAGGACAAAAAAAAAAATAATAAAGATAGGCTAGACAGGAAAAAACTTTGGTAAACAGAGTGCCTTAATACTATGCATTTTTGCTTTTTAATTCTTTACTAAACGACAAAATTTTAGACTTATCCAAAATGAAAGCTTTTGCAGACAACAAATAAATGCGACTCAAAAATCAAAATTTGTGTTTGAAAGGTTAGAAAACATATTGGGAAAAGGAGTAAAGGCTGATCACCAGCATTTTCTCTTTTTTCCATAATGTTTTCAAAAGGCTTTTTTCATCCGGTCATTAAAAATTGTGATTGTGTGGGACAGTTTTGCTATTTAAAAGCCGTCTGATGTCCATATGAAGTTAAGAGTCAAGTGCAAATGGAAAAAAGTTTTTTTTCAAAAGACCATGTGTGGGAAAGGGGAAAACACTGATACTGAGCTATTTCAGCTGTTGTCCAAGGGCCATTTTTCATGGAAGAGAAAAAATATGAGCCATGCTCTATGAAAAGAGGTTTAATGCATCTGCAAAAAGTTTTGACCCTGGTCCATTCCAAGTCATGTTTCAGTTGGTTGTTAGACAGAGTGAATTTTATTGGTACATAATTATATGACAACTTGCTCGGTTTTTCTGAGATGCATTAAATCCCCTTTAGTCAGAGCAATGTTAATATATAATTATTTGGTAATGAGTTACAACAAGCCATCAACATTGAGAAGAAAAAGCGCAAAACATGAAATAACTATCATAAGGTTGGAAAGGGTCTAAGATGATATTATAAGAATAGAAATGTTTTCTATCATTAAATAAACAAGTACAAAAGATGACAGATGATCAAAGGCATAAAATGAAAGTATACCGGTAGTTAACTTCTGTTTTCTTCTCAAACTTTTACTGCTTAGAAAGTAATTAACCCCTTGCAAACAAACCCATGTTTCAACAACCCTGAGGAGGAGGGCTATGAAAACATTTGTTGGAAAAGGAGAAAATACTGGTAAGCAGTATAGTCTCTTTTGGCCCTAAATATCCAACAGTGTTTTCTATCCTGTGTTTTCTATAAACAAATCCCATTATATGAGCCTTACTTGACATGTCGTCTGTAGATGCTTTTAATTTAGATAAGCCTGAAATTTTCTTGTTTGATGAAGAGTTAATGATGCAAAAGCACTAAGTCTTGTAAATAAAATGTAATATTGGTGGATTCTGACAAATTGCTATAGCAAAGCCAGCAAATTTTAAGCAGTAAATCTCTATTCATCATAAAATGCAGAGCCCAGTAGGTCAGTAAGTACAGGACTAGTTATCAAGGAGTTGTTAGATCGAGAACCAGCTAAGCAAAGCAGACTATGGCTTAGAAATCATGTTGCATAAAGTACTGGTTTAAAAAATAATCCAGGAACACATGGAAGGTATACAAGCTGCCGTAATATGACAAAAATGATATTGAAAATGATGTTAATGACTAAACAAACATTCACAACAAGTCATCATAAAATTTCACATATTTTATCTGATATTTGAACTTATATTCATCTATGCATATAATGTTAGATCTATATGGTAAAATTAAATCAATATGATATAGTTACTTCTTGAAGACCATTTTTGTCATGCAGTAGAATACACTTTTGAAAATGTTGATGCCAAGGACAGATTGCTTGTCATCATTGAGGTCTCCTTTTGCAACAGTGTTCTCACATTACATTCAGCTATTGAATCTCATTCATATTCCTGTTTCACATCCTTTTAACTCTTTACCAGATGAGAAACTGAAAGCAATTGCAGACAACAATTCAAATGTGACTCAAATGATAAAATAAGTCTTTGATTTGGTAGAAAACATTGTTGGAAAAGGAGAAAATGCTGGTTACCAGCATTTTCTCCTTTTCCAACAATGTTTTCAAAAGGCCTCTTTGTCAGGGTTGTTAAAAGTTAGCATTGTGTGGTAAAGGGTTAATATTTTAAATGATATTCTTCAATTTGTCTGCTGAAAATTTGTTTCAAGAGATAAAGAAATGAGGAAAAAGCTAAAAGGTAAGAAAAGAAAAATTCACTTGTTCAAAATAAGTACATATATGAACAAGAAGCTCCCATGAAATGTGAAAACATGTAACTCTTTACCAAACACATCTCTGGTTCTAATGACCCTGAAGATAAAGGCTTTCGAAAATATTGTGGGAAAAGGAGAAAATGCAGGTAATAAGCATTTTCTTTATTCTCTCCTTTTAAAGAAATTAGCCATACATAAATTATCCCTCAAAATGTTTTCACTTTGGATAAGTCTACAGTTCTTTAATGAGTTAAGGAAATGTCTATTATATGAAAGTTTTGTAGTATCAATTACCGGTATTATGGCCAAGCTAGGAAATAAGGATGTTTCATCCATTCTGAAGAGTGAACAGTACAGAAAAAGTGTTAAGGTACCAGCAGTATAGTTCCTACCACAATATGTGTTCCAATTTCTTAGAGACCAAACACCTGACTGGCTAAAACAGAACATCTCAAATGAATCAAAAGGCTTGTCAAGAAATGAATAATTAAAATACTAGTTATAATTGATTGTGAACATGGCCTCTGTTTAAAGGTGAGATGACAACAAACTGATCTAAATGTAAATGGACAAAGTGCAAGATAGGACAACTAGAGGCGCTTGAGCGCCTGTATCGCTCCACAGGCCTGATATTTCTATAATGGCGAAAAGAAGTTTTTAACAATTACCATTCAATCCTGCATTTTAGCTCACTGAAGAAAAAAGGTATGGAAAAAACTTGTGAGAAAAGAAGAAAAAAATGGTAACCAGCATTTTCTTAGTTTCCCACAATAATTTCTATCCTTTTTTATATATGTCTTACTAATTTGAAGATATGTTGTCTGCAACAGGTCCTTTCACAAACCATTTTGGGTGGGGAAACATCAAAATATAGAAAATATGTCTTTCTCAGGGTCGTTAAAAGTTGTGATTGTGTGGTAAAGGGGTAATCTAAAAGAACAGCTAGGAGGGCAAATGAATGAATGTTATAGCAATATAGATCAACTTACATCAATACACCAGATAGAATGAAATATGCTGGCATACAATGAACACCTAATCCCTAATAATCAACTTTTCACAGTCACAGTTAGAATGTCTTCTGTGGCAAACAACACAAAATGGTCTACAAATGCATTTACATAAATCAAATATCCTGCTCCAGGGCACAGATTAATTCTGGTGTACTGAAGTTGCAGGATCAGTTTGACTGGATAACATTAATGCGTTATCACAAATGTAAAGCCCTGTCCCACTTTGTACCAGGTCACCAGGATTTACACCCCTTCTGTCCACTCTGCATTTACTCATTAGTAGGTCAACAAACCTTTACCAGAACTAATAAAAGTGCAGAGGTTCTCTTGTTCTATATCAAAAGGACTATAAAGTACCTACAACATGGGGGTTTTGTTATTAAAATACTTTTTCTTTTTTATCTTGGCATGGTTACTCAGGCTTAGTAATAAGGCAAAATTGAAAAGCTCAAGTTGTGAAAGGTGCTCAAGCTTTTATCTTATTTATGGCCAGTGATATTTTATTACTAGTACTAACTAATAGCATATCATTGGAGTAAATTGTGATCTTAATACCAAGGAAAATGTGTGGGCTTAAATAGGACAGCCCTGACTAGGTCAAGTCAATCCAATTTTCTTCCTTTTTCTTTGTTAGTCGATAAAACTAACACAATAAATAGTTTTGGAGAAGAACATTTTTTTGAAATATAAGCCTTGTCTATAAAAAAATGTGTTTTTAGGTGTATCATTTTTTTAAAAGGAATTTGGTATACAACCACCATAAAAACAATTTGGCAGACGACCACCATAGGAACTTACCTGCAAAACAACAATGAAATCCAATGAATAGTTTTAGAGAAGAAATTTTTCAAAGATTTTACTTTATACCATAAAAGGAAAATGAGTCTCCCATAAAAGCCATGTTTTTTGACAGATCATTTTTTTTTAAAGGAATTCTGTAATCCTGTATCTAAGGAACATTCCTGCAAAATAATAATGCTATCCAAATAGCGATTTGGGAGGAGAAGATTTTTAAAGGTTTTTTACTTTGGTTGCCATGGCAACCAGAATTCTTCATGGAACACAATTATTTGAAGGAATTTGAAAGAGGACCACCAAAGGAACATTCCTGTGAAATTTGGTAAAAATCCAGTCAATAGTTTCTGAGAAGTTTTTTAAAGAAAAAGTTTACGGACGCACGCACGGACGAACGGACAGACGCACGACAGACACAACGCCATGACAATAGCTCGCTGGCCTTTGGCCAGTGGAGCTAAAAATGATTCCATAACCACAAAAAAAAAAAAAATCTCAAAGTCACCTCCTTTAAAAAAATGAACAAAATGCACAAAAACAATTTAAGATAAGAATTTGAGATAAATCAGTCTGATTCAAAAGCAAAAAAAATGTTTCCACTAAACAACATACATGTAAGCCCATGTTACAATTTGCAATTCTTGTATGCATAATTTTTATACTTCTTTATCTTCAGTTTTTCAAAGCTACAACTGAAATATGGCTGAAAATGATTTAAGACATCGTTCAAACAAATCAAAGACATCTCAAAATGGCAAAGGCTTTTTATACAAAAAAAAATATCAGCAACAAACAGGTCAACAAATGTCAAATAACACAGATGAGAACAGGGGCTAAATAAATGAAATGAGTGAATTTGGAAAAATCACCCAAACATCACATCTGAAAAAAGACCACCACATGCTTTAATGCTGTTGCTGTCATAGCCATTCTCTGTGTAAAGGGGTTTAATGCATCAGCAAGCAGCCTTGACCAATGTCAGCCTGTGCAGTCTGCACAGGCTGTCCAAGGTTGAAACTTTGTTTCAAACTGTAAATTTTCTGCATGTCCAAGGACCATTCTATCCCATGATTCAATTGGTTGTATTAGACAAAATGGATTTTACGGATCCACAATTATGTGATGCTTTCCTTGGTCCAATGCATCATGGAGATGATTAAACTTCCTTTTCTCAGAGTGCCAGTCAATTATATATTGGCATGTTTGATTGAAAAATTACTACTTAAATTGAAAAAGGGTCAAGACTCTGTTCAAAATATTTAGAGAATTTAACCTGCCTTATTGGTATGGGTTCTCCCTTTTAACAGTTTACAAATAGCCTGACTTTCCAGTAAAAACTTTCATTGATAATAGAGAAATCACAAAAATATCAATCTTTTTTACAACACCAAAACAAGGCAGACGGTGACAAAGTAATCTCTTGATGTTTTCTTCAAAAACCACCTATATAATACCAGACAGAGTAGGACTGGTGCACAATCAGCATGCATAGCCCCCCACCCCCCACCATCTACTCAGTCTGCTTAAAGCACTAATGCATGATAACAGTGCTGTTGTAACACTTCTTCAAAGTTTTTTTCTCTTATTTTAATACAAAATAAAACAAGAAAAAAATTGAACATGGACCTGGTTTCTTTCAATTCCATAAAACTCACCACAAACTTGACAAGTTTAATTGAAAAAAAAAATCAAACTTCAACATTAAAATTACAAACTGTGGGGAAAGGGTAAAACAGACAAAAGTCAAGTGCAAAAGAGAATCACAGACAGATGAAAAGCAATTAACTCAGTAGCTTTACCAAATGACAAAATTTTTGGACAAGTCCAAACCATTTGCAGATGACAAAATCAATCTAGCTGAAACAGTAGAAATTGGCTTTAAAAGTGGGAAACATATTGTGGGAAAAGGAAAAGATGCTGATAACCAGCATTTTTTTCTTTTCTCATAATAGTTCAAAAGCCTTCTTTAGGAGGGTTGTTGAATCATGGGATTGTGCTGCAAACTGTTAACCAGAATTTGCTCATTTTTCCATTTTATTTTCAAGACAAATCCTTTATCCGAGTCATATAAAATTTCTTTTCTGCAAATGCTTTCAATTTTGGCAAGTCCAAAATTTTGTTGTTTGGTAAACTTATAACACTGGTGGCTCTTATAAGCGGAAATCCTCAGACAACTAAATGCAAATAAGACTTGTTTTGGCAAGACTGTCTGAGAAAATATCTCAGCTTGGAACAATGATCAGACTGCACATTCAAGGCAATTACAAATTTAGTTTTGATCCAATATTTTACTTTTCTTCTCTGACTCTTCTCCTATGTTGAAAATTTACAGCAATGCTAAAACTTAATGTTTAGTGATTCAATGCTCAAAACCATACAATTTCTTGCCTGTCTCTTAAGATAAATGCTGATTCCCAGCAGTAAAAATTAATTGTTAGAGTTCTTTTCTACTGATATCACTATGGAAACACAAACTTTACATTTTGAAAATACCACTAAGAACAATGTGAAAGTCCAGAAAGGGACTAGAGATATAGCTACCAATACGGAAAATGTCTTAGAACATACTCAGCTCTTTCTGACAATATCAAGACATATTTCAGATTGAGGATAAGCAAAAAGAAATACATGTAACTGTCTGTATACCATAAAGCAGTTATACAAGATTAAGTGTAACTATATATACATAGGGCAAAATAGTACTTAACTCTTCACCAAATGACAAATTTCAGACCTGTCCAAATTGAAAGCATTTGTAGATGAAAAAATTAACCTTGGCTCAGAAACTAAAATTTGCCACTGCAGGGGTAGAAAACATAGTGGGAAAAGGTGAAAATGCTGGATACCTGCATTTCTCATAATATTTGCTTTTCTCATAATATTTTCATATTTTCTAAAGCTTTCTTCATCAAGGTCGTTAAAATTCAGATTTGTGCGGTACAGAGTTATAAGGATAGATTAATTACAGATGTATTAAATCTGTTTACAAATGTGACAAAGAATCCAAGCAAAACTACTGATGATCTATAGACAAGAGGCCCATGATGACCCTGAATTGCTCATCTGAGCCTCTTTATCCCTAAGATCTCATTTTTGTAGAGACATTATCCATTTCAAACTAGTCCAAGATATAATCAAGACAAAGATACAGATCAACTTTCATCCATATTTTGACTGAAGTTGTAGCCTCTAGAGCAAACAGAAAGTTTTCCAAAGATTTGCCCCAGTGACCTTCTTTCCTTGTAACCAAATTTTGATCTTGAGACCAATTTTCATGAGCAATGGACTGAAAATGTGGCATCTGCAGAGTGCATAAGGTTTTTCAAAGATTTGTCCAAAGGACCTTTTCTTTGACCATACACAAGAATTTTCAAAAAAAGAAAATACCATGTGACCTTTCTTTTTCCCCCAAAAAAACTTGAATATCATCAAGACAAACATCCAGAGAAAGTGTAATGACTATTGGACTAAAAATGTTGTCTCTAGAATGTACACAAAGTTTTTCAAAGGTTTGTCCAAGTGACCAACTTTTCAACCCAACATGACCTATTTGTAGAGTTTTCCAGGGGGCTAAATAAATGAAATGAGTGACCAAAATGTGGCTCCTGAGCATACACATGATTTTTCTAAGACCTTGCCTACATTTTGATCCCATATGACCCACTTTTAAACCAGTCCGAGATATCATCAAGAAAAACATACTGAATGACCACTTTCATGAGTATTGTGCTGAAAATGTAGCCTCTAGAATGTACACAAGATTTTTGTTAAATTTGCCCATTGACCTACTTTTTGGCCTAACATGACTCATTGTCAAACTCTTCCCAGATAATCATCAAGAAAATATTCTGACCAAATGAGTATTGGACTGATAACATGGCCTCTAGAGTGAACGCAAGGATTTTTTTTTCTAAAGATTTGACCCATTGTATTGATTTGTAATTGAGTTTAAGGCCATTTTAAAAGCTCAGGTCGTATCACAGTGGTCAGTGGCGCACCCATGTGTTTCCTGGCTTTCTGACACCAGTACTGACACAACTTTCTTTCCAAAGTCACTGACTACTTTTCTCACATGCATCAGAGGTGAGATGCAAAAAATCGCCAGAAAGTTTGCCTCAAGTGGGTATCAAACTCGCAACCACCAGGTCACTAGTCAGATACGCTAACCACTGAGCTACCCAGGTGGGCTAAGATTTGACCCATTGAGCTACTTTTTGACCCCAGGTAATCATTTTCAGACTCATCCAAAATATCATAAAGACAACTGACCAAATTTCATGAGTATGTGACTGAACATGTGGCCTGTACAGTGTGCAGAAGGTTTTTCTAAGATTTGACAGTGACCTACTTTTTGATCTGTCATGACCCATTTTCACACTTATCTGTGATATCATCAAGACAAACATTCTGACCAAGATTCATGAATATGGGACTGAAAATGTGGCCTCTAGAGCGTAAAAAGGTAACAGTAAGTAACAGTAAACAACGAACACACCACGATCGTAAAAGCTCACCTTGAGCACTTTTAGCTCAGGTGACCTAAAAAGTGTATATTCTGGAGACCATTACCATATTCTGAATACAAATTAAACCTTAACCCTTTCCCAAACAAGCCCTGGTTTTCACATGTCTGCAGTACAAGTCTTTTGAAAACACTGTGGGAAAAGGAGAAATAGCTCGTAACGACCTTTCTGCCATTTCCATCAAATTTAAAATTGTCATCTGCAAACTCTTTCAATTTGGACCAGTCCAAAATTTGTCATTTGGTAAAGGGTTAAAGCACAATGTCATGCAAGTTAAGTGGATCTTTTAGTCAGAAAAACCGAAACTGAAACAGTGCAAGTTTAAGTGTTTCCTACATTTCACTAGTTCTAGGCTAAGGATAATGCGAGTTTCACCAAGAGACATTCCTACATGATGAATGTCTCCACAGGAGGTTGCCTAATGGTTTCCAGGGCCCCTATTCAAGGGTTTGGAATACTATGCCCAACTCGTCCGACTTGGGAAAATTTGGCTCCGGACAAGTGACTTTTTTCAATCTAGGTGTCCATGGACAAGTAGAAAAACATGAGGAAAACTTGGGAACAAAGATCTATTGTATACCTATCCAGTGAAATACAAAATGTTCTCATTTTGTACAAAAAATGACATTTCGAATAATAAACACCAGCTTGAGACAATCTCTGATTTCTGGACACCCAAATACACATTTGGTGTGGCTCTGCATTCACCGCATACAACAATAATATATGGCTATTTTTGCACATCAATTTTAATTCCTTTGAAAAATTTCTGAACAGCTTCAAGATCATCATTATGGATTAAAATAATTTTATACTAATAGATAGTATCATTTTAGCAACAATTCAAAGATCTTTGACAACAATGTCGCACACATGAAAATTTTTAATCTGATTTTAAACAGCTTCTGTGTGAAATGGGCCGTAATTTAGCCAATATCTCCACTGCTGGAAACTGTCTCTGTTGGCCAGTATTTCCTCCTTTTTCCCATAATGTTTTCTATACTTTAACCCTTTACCTGACGACAGTATTTTATTGACTCTTCCATACTGAAAGCTTTTGCAGGCAACAAATGGAACCTACAGTGGCTGGAATAATGCAACTTGCCTTTAAATGGGCAGACACCATAGTGGGAAAAGCAGAAAATGTTGCTTACCAGCATTTTCTCCTTTTCCCAGAATGTTTTGAAAAGCCTTCTTCAGAATCATAAAACACTGGATTGTTTGGTATAGAGTTGATGTAAAGCAGTACCAGTAAGAATAAAAATGTTGCTACGGAATTGGTGTGTGTGATGAAAAAACAACACTCAACTCACCCACTACCAGTTGGAATAAATAAAACACAGATGCATAAATTAACAGATAGTTTTCTGACTCCTAGAATGAGATTTGATCAAGAAGGACTTGAAATATGATAAATGACAATGTAACCAGCAAAGTATGTACAAACAATGATTTCCCATTACTCCCAAATCTAATGGATAAACTAACAAAAGAAATGCTTTCCTCTCACACAATCCTGAGGTTTAACAACCCTGATGCAAAAGGCTTTTGGAAACAATATGGAAAAAGAAGAAAATGTTGGTAACCAGCATTTTCTTCTTTTTCCACAATGTTTTTTGCTCTTTCCAACACTAATCTCAGCATTTGAGTCACATTTGTCGTCTGCAAATGCTTTTAAAGTGGGCTAGTCTAAAATTGTGTTGTCTGGTAAAAGGTTAATCAACAATTTGTGAACATTTCTGGTGTTCAAAAAATGACAAAATGAAAGTAACAAGCCAAGAAATGAAGAGAAGTGGAAAGAAGGTGTCCATTTAGACGATTCAGAAAAAGATGAAGGTAAAATGAAGGATCTATATCAATACAGATCTGATTGCTGATAAGCCAAAAGACAGTAAGTTAATTGTAAGATGATATAGTAACGAGCAAAAACCAAGAAAATTGGGAGTACAGTAATAACTAAACCACTTTGTTTTTCACAAAATATGTATTCTCCAAAGTTCGACTTGTGTAATTCCTTTTACCAAACATAAGAAAAGAAGAATATAATGAACACCAACAGTTTGCTCCTTTTCTAACAATGATTTCAACCCTTTACCATACAATCCGGGGTTTTAATGACCCTGAGGAAGAAGTCTTTGAAAGCATTGTGGGAAAAGGAGAAAATGCTGGTAACCAGCATTTTCTCCTTTTCCTACAATGTTTTCTAACCTTTCAGAAACAAATTCAATTATATGAGTCAAATTTCATATTGTGGTCTGCATATGCTTTCAATTTGAACAAGTCTAAGATTTTGTCGTGAGGTAAAGAGTCAAATGCCTTCTTCGTTTGGGTCATAAAAAGACTAGACTGTTGATAAAGGGTTAAAACAGTCTACAAACTGCAATAATTTGGTTGTTTTTGTTAACAAGAAAAATGTACATTTCTTTTTTACTAGAATTACAGTATACCCTTCACTGCACAATCCTGAGTTTTAATGACAGGTAAGCTTTTGAAACATTGTAGGAAAAGGGAAAAATGCCGGTTTGTTGTCTGGTAAAGATTGTAGGAGGTAATGAACAAAACAGCTAAAACATTTCATGAAAAATATATTCAATATGGCATAAATGTTAACTTTGGCCCCTTTCTAACCTAATGCATGTAACATATGGCCATGATTGAAAACAGTTACTATTGGTATTACCTGCTGATTTTCATTAATTCTATTTAATTTGCCAATTTCATTCATGAGTAATTCTGTATGTTTAACTCCTTACAACAAAATTAATGTGGATCAAAGATGGAAATTTGTTTTGGAAAGGGTGGAGAACATTGTGGGAAAAGAAGAAAATGCTGGTTACCAGCATTTTCTCCTTTTCCCACAAGGTTTTCAAAAGGTTTCTTTCACAGGGTCGTTAAAAGTCGGGATTGTGTGGTAAAGGGTTAACTCCCTACTAGTTTAAAAAAATTTAGAGTCCTCTGAATTGAAAGGATTTACGGATTGAGTGACTGATTGTATGGTGTTTAACGCCGTTTTCAACATCATTTAAATTATATCATGGCAGTCAGTGCACCTATCCTTGCTTTCCTCAAGTTTCTTTTACCAGTGCTGCAGAATATTCTTACCCAGCCACTGGCTGCTTTCCCACAAAACCATAGTCAAAACAACAGTTAGTGGTGAGAGGTGAATGATTCCTGTTGCAATGGTACTACCATCAATCCTCTGAAAAATACAGGCAAAGATGGGGACTTAAACCAGTGAACCCCCATCCTCATGCCCTATATGCTATTGACTGTGCTACAAGGGCTCGGTTAAAAGGATTTACAGATGATGAATGTGTCTCACATGATAATTTTCTTCTGTAAAAGATTAGAAAATATTGTGGAAAAGGGATACAATTCTGGTTATCAGCATTTTCCCATCTTCCCACATATTCAAAGGCCTTCTTCCCAAGGGTTTTAAAAACCTTATTGTTTTTAAAATGCTGCTGTTATGTCTGGCTAGGACATCACTTACAAGACTGGCTATGCCTAAAGAAACCTGCCACACATGATTGCTGTCTGATACACTTGTCTGTATAATGGTTATGAAGGAAAGAGTTACATAAGCAAAACAAAGTTAACCCTTAGAGTACTAAATTAACGACAGTTACAGGATCAGTCTGTAACAAGGACACTGCCATAGCAATTTCAAGGCTCTGTCCATCAGCTCGTGAAAAAGTGCACAGTGTAGATCCAAGATTAGACTGCGTGTTGTTTGCAGACTGGTTCCATATTTACTAATCCTTCTTTAGAACATCCGTAGTCTTATTCTCCAAGATTTTTCTAAATTTGAAAGCAACATAACCTCTCATTGGCAAAACAAAATTGTTTAGCCAATCAGAAGTTGTGATACTTCAAAATTTAGAAAATTCTGGAAAATAAGACTGAGAATGCTCTTAAGAATGGTTGGTTAATACGAGCCCTGGTCTTGATGCACATATATCTACAGAGGCAACTGATGTTTTTCTTTAAGACTCTATGGGCTTATCACCACTAAAGACTATGAAAGCTAGAGTAAGAACCTGTATACCATTTATACACAACACATACCTTCTGGAAGTCAATCAAAGAGAAAGGAAAGAAGCAAACAGAAGAATATTACAATAGCATGAGCACCCAAAAAGCTAAACTCTTTACCACATGACAAAATTTTAGACTTGTTCAAAATGAAAGCATTTGCAGATGACAACATTAAAGAGACTGAAAAATTGAAATTTGTGTTGGGAAGGGTAGAAAACATGGTGGGAAAAGGAGAAAATGCTGGTTACCAGCATTTTTTTCTTTTTCCCACCATGTTTTCAAAAGGCTTTTCTCTGGGTCGTTAAAAGTCTGAATTGTGTGGTAAAAGGTTAATCTCCCCCTACAATCCTTTTCCTATAAAACATGCATTCTAACCTTATCTAAAGCAGACGGTTGAACCCTCTACCAAAAAATACCAATGTTCAACTGACCCTGAGGACAAATCTTTTGAAAATATTGTTTAACAGACCAACACAGCATTTTCCCATTTTCCTATAATTTTCCAGCTGTTTAACTCTTTATCACACAATCCAGAGTTTTAACAACCCTGGTATAGAAGGGCTTTCAAAATATTGTGGGAAAAGGAGAAAATGCTGGTAACCATTTCCCCACACTGTTTTCTAGCCTATCAAAGACAGAAAACATCATTTGAACCACATTTATTGTCTGAAAATGCTTTCAATTTGGTCAGGTCCAAATTTTTGCCGTTTGGTAAAGGGTTAACAAAGTAAATGCCCCCATTTCAGCAACATCTGAAGGATTAATACATTAATGCATATGGAAACATAGTGGTCAATGATGAAATTGCTCATCAAGACAAAGGAGTTCAATGAACCACAAAAATCTCAAGGAATTAAGACACCATCTTGAAAAATCCTCCAAAAAGTCAATGTTTCAGCAGGTTTACACCAAGGGATGGCTTGGCGGAGGGTTAACCCTTTACTACGCAAACAATTTTTTCACTTTTTCAAATTGAAAGCATTTGCAGATGAAAAATAAGATATGGTGAGATTTGTATGTAAAAGGAGAAAAAACATTGTGAGAAAAAGAGAAAATGCTGGTTATTGGCCTTTCTCAGGGTTATTAAAACTCTGGACTGTGTTGTAAAGGGTTAAATGATGTTTTTCTTTCACATAATATATTTAACAATTATGGGATTTGTGCTAAATGTAGGTCTTACTCCGTCTCAATTAATATTATCTATTTGTTGATTATTTCCCTTTTGATTTCATGCTGGTTTAAAAAAGCATATGTTACAATGACTTCAGTAATCATGTCTTTTCTTTGTCACAATTTTTTCCACCTAGTCATCTTACAAGAAATGGACAAGACTTTCTTCTCATCTTATAATTATTTTCTCTCTTCCCCCCCCCCCCCGCCCCCCAAAATAAAATAAAAATCTGCTACATGAAATTCCCAAAACTTTTTCACAAATCTACCCAAATCTATACCAAAATCTTTCCCAACTCTACCCAATCTGTCCTAAGTCTTACTCATCCTTTTAAAAAATCTACTACGAATGGAATTTGAGAGTCAGGTTGTGCACTTTATCAGCATTTGAAGAAAAAAAAATGTGGATATCTTTTCGGCAATTGACAAATATTAGGGTTTCATTTTACTGAAGGAGCCCTATGTGACAGGATATGCTTCAAAGAACTTTCTGGTTTAAATAAAGTCAGACAGAATATGTCCTTTGAATACTAATAATAATCTTTAAGCTTGCCACAGTCCAAATCTCAAAACCATACACAATGACCGGTGACTGCAAATTGAGGACACAATGTCATGTACACAGACTGATATGGTGACAAACTGTTAATTCAACTTGACTTCAACAACATACACAATAGTTCAAAATATATTTACTTTAGTCCATTTTGGAATGGTATTGGTTAAATTAGGGGAGATATGGGGAAGATTTGGGTAGATTTGGGAAAGATTTGGGTAGATAGGTAGTCAATTTTGACTAATCCAAAACTTTTGTTTCAAGCAAAGGGATGTTCATACAAAGTATTTCTATATGGCACTTCTACTAAATCTTACCTTATGATTGGACGAAAGATGTTCCACAGGATCTTGATAAAATTTGTTGGATGAACTAGATACAAGGCCTTCAAGTTCTTCTTATATCTGTAAATAACAAGAGCACCACATGCAGGTGCCAATGTTCAGCTGTGGTTGCTTGAGTTTTGGTGAAAATTTACCAGCCCTTGTTGCAAGGGTTCCCATTTTGATAGCTGACAGCTCGTCCGAGTTGGAAGTAAATATCTTTAGTAATGACAGAGATACATGTATTATAAAATGTCATAGTTTTTGCACACCAATGACAATGACACGGCTATGACAATACCTCAATGTTTCATTAGAAAAAAGCCTAGCTAATAAATGGAGTACAGTAGCTTGTTTGTTTGTAAATCAGAAGCTTTAACAGCTCCAATAATCAAGACTTTTGAAACCATTGTGGAAAAAGGAAAAAAAAATGCTGGTAATCAGCATTTTCTCCTTTTCTCATAGTGTTTTCTACTCCTTCACAGACAAATTTTATGTTTTCAGTAACAGTTACCTTGTTGTCTGAGAATGCCCCCAATTTCGGCAAGTCTGAAATTTTGTTGTTTGGTACAGAGTCAAAGTTGTTTTCAAAATTGTTACAGCCATATTGTGGTGGCCTTTTACACCTATCCCTGTATTTCTGTAGTTTCTTTTTCCAGGACTTCACACAACACTTTCCAAACCACTGGCTGCTTTCCCATAAAAGCACTGTTGAAACAATGTTCAGCATGGCAAGGAATGAATCCTGTTGCACCCTTTACCCTGGGTTTGAAAACATCGTCAGTAAGGCGCAAATCTGGTAACTTCTCCTTTCTCCTTTTCCCACAATGTTTTCGGCATTTCCAAGAGCATATCCAATCATTTGAGTATCAATTTTTTTGTTGTCTGCAGATGCCTTGAATTTGAACCAGCATGAAATTTTGTGGTTTGTTAAAGAGATAAACCCCTCGTTTAGAAATCCTTCATGGTGCCGACTATGCTACCAAGCTAGGGGAAGAGTAGTCTGTTGACCCATAACTGTAGTAACCCTACCAAATGACAAAATTTGGGACTAGACCAAACTGAAAGCATTTGCACAGGACAAAATTAGTGTAGCTCAAATGATGATTTCCTTTTTGATAGGGGAAAAACATTGTGGAAAAGGAGAAAGTGCTGGTTACCAGCATCTTCTCCCTTTCCTACAAAGTTTTCAAAAGCTTTCTTTTTCAGGGTTGATTAACCCTTTCCCAAACAAGCCCTGGTTTTCACGTGTCTGCAGTACAAGTCTTTTGAAAACACTGTGGGAAAAGGAGAAATTGCTCGTAATGAGCAATTTCTCCTTTTCCCACAGTGTTTTCTACCCTTTTTGAGACCTTTCTGCCATTTTCATCCAATTTAAAATTGTCGTCTGCAAACTCTTTCAATTTGGACCAGTCCAAAATTTGTCGTTTGGGAAAGGGTTAACTCTGATTGCATAGTAAAGTGTCAAGTTAACACTTTGAAATTGAAAGCAGACAACAAATAACCTGTGACCTGGAAAACATGGGTTTGTCTTTTGAATGAAGGAAAAAACTGCAGGAAAAATGAGAAAATTATGATTACCAACAATGCCTTCTTCTTTAAAAAGCTTTTATTGCTAAGGGTTATAACAATATAGGACAATGGTTTATGAAGATAGTTACCAGAATTTTCTCCTTTTCCCACAATGCTGTCTATCCTTTCAGACAAATTCCCTTCTTACTTACTTTCTGTCTAGATCCCTGTAAACCTGTGCCAGCCATGACAGTTTAGGTTTATTTTTACTGGTCAGTCCATGGTGAAAGTAAACTAAACTGTAATCTATCTCCACATATTGGTCCATGGTTTTCCTGAAATATCTGAAAAAAAAAAATGACTTTTTTTTTTAAGATTTTAATCCATAACCCTTTACTGTACAATCCCCAACTGTTAATGACCAATAGAAAGAAAGCTTTTAAAAAACACTGCAGAAAAAGGAGAAAATATCAGCATTTTCTCCTTTTCCCACACTGTTTTATACGCATTTTCAAATGAATTCCATCTACCCTTTTCGAAATGAATTCCATATTAAAGCAAAATTGAATTTGCATCATCTCGTAAAGAGTTAAGGCCCCTTTCATTACTTCAGTAGCCTTTCCAGACAATATAGATAAAGCCTGTGAACCCTTTACCACACAATCCCAACTTTTGAAGACCCTAAGGAAGAAGGCTTTTAAAAACATTGTGAGAAAAGGAGAAAATGCTGGTAACCAGCATTTTCTCCTTTCCCACAATGTTTTCTACCCTATCAAAGAGAGATATCATAATTTTAGCAAAATCGTTTGTCGTCTACAAATGCTTTCAATTTTTAGGAGTCCAAAATTTTGTTATTTGGTAAAGACTTAATTTAAGTTCTTTATAGTTTTCATTAGTACTTTGTTTGAGCCCTGCAACACATTATCAGTGTTGCCAGCTGAAACTGAACCAGGGTTTTCTATTTAACCCAGACAACATAATTTCAGACTTGTCTGTATTAAAAGCAATTGTAGAAGATAATGTGGTTCAAACTACAGGATTTGTATATGAAAGGGTAGAAAAAACATTGTGTGAACAGTAGAAAATACTTGCTACCAGCCTTTTTTCCTGTTCCCATCATGTTTTCAAAAGCATCAGGGTTGCTAGCACCCTCCGGATGGTGTGGTAAGGAGATAAAGGCTCAACACCTTAACCACTGAGCAATAACACATTAATCATCTACATGATTTACGGAACTTGGCACATTCATCACCTTTAAAGAGCAAAACTATAGCAATGACTCCATAGAACAGTCTCTTTGTTTCAAACCTAAAACCAATGATAACAATGACAAACATCAAAGTTTAACACTTGGTAAGCTATAGAAGAGAATTACAGAAAAACTTACTGCAGCAATCTGTCATGATTTATTTCCGTTTTTGGAGGTAGTTTACATGCAGAAACAACAATCACTTTCCTCCCGTACATGTCATCCCCAGCCACCTCCAGTATACCATAGCGTGCTATGTCATGGAATTCTCCCTGCTCTGCTTCTTCTTCATCCTATATCAGTGTACAGATAAAAAAAATCTTTTATTCAGCGCATTCATCACTCCTAAAGGAGTCACTGCGCACATACATCACTTCTACAGGATTTACTCAGCACATTCATCACTTCTACAAGATTTACTCAGTAAATTCATTAATCACTCATATGGGATTTACTCAGTACATTTACCACTCCTTGAGAATTTACCCAGCAAATTCATCACTCCTTCATGATTTATTCAGCACATTCTTTGCTCCTAAAGGAGTCACTCAGCACATTCATCACTCCTACAGGATTTACTCAGCACATTTATCACTCCTAAAAAGACTCACTCAGCATATTCATCACTGCTACAGGATTCACTCAGCACCTTCATCACTCCAACAGGATCCTTCAGCACATTTATCACTCATACAGGATTCACTCACCACATTCATCACCCTAACAAAATTCACTTAGCACATTCATCACTCCACCAGGATTCACTAAGTACATTTATCAATCATACAGGATTCATTCAGCACATTCATCACTGCCACAGGATTCACTTATCACATTTATCACCCCAACAGGATTCACTCAGTACATTCATTACTCAAACAGGATTCCTTCAGCACATTTATCACTCATACAGGATTCATACAGCACATTCATCACTGCTAAAGGATTCACTCAGCATATTTAGCACTCCAACAGGATTCATTCAGCACATTCATCACTGCTACAGGATTCACTCAGCACATTTTTCACCCCAACCGGATTTAGTCATGTCTAATAATGTGTGAGATATTCTATTACAGTCTACACAAACCTTTGACCTTCCTGCTTCCTCTTTCAGCTTCAAGAGCACTATTTGATGACTGAACTGTCAGTCTGAGTGACCTTGCTATCTTAGTGACATTCATTTGAAGCAGTCACATTATGTCAGCAGTTTCAACTTAAAAAACTATGTCATCTATGCCATTCAATTCAATGAAGTAGGAATAGGCGCTTATCATTAAACAAGAGGGCCATGATGGCCCTGGGTCGCTCACCTTAGTACAGTGCCTTAAAGGTTTTTCTTTAATTTGACCATGTGACCTAGTTTTTGACCGCAGGTGACCCAATTTCAAACTCAAATTTCATGAAGACAAACATTCTGACCAATTTTCAAGTCAATTGAGCAAAAAATGTGGCCTCGAGTGCCCTAAAGATATTTCTTTAATTTGACCTAGTGACCTAGATTATGACCCCAGGTGACCCAAATTTGAACTGGTCTTTGACTATATCAAAAGAAACATTTTAACCAATTTTCATATCATATGAATAATAAATGTGACCTCTAGAGTGCCCACTAGCTATTTCTTTAATTTGACCAAGTGACCTAGTTTATGACCCCAGTTGACCTAAATTCAGACTCATGTGAGATTTTACAAAGACAAACATTCTGACCAATTTTCAAGGCAATTAAGCAAAGAATGTGGCCTCTAGAGTGCCCACAAGGTATTTCTTTATTTTGATCTAGTGATCTAGTTTATGGTTCCAGGTGACCCAAATCCAATCTCATCCGGTATTTCATCAAGACAAACATTCCGGCCAAATTTCAGGTCATTTGAGCAATAAATGTGGCCTCCAGAGTGCAAACAAGGTATTTCTTTAATTTGACCCAGTGAACTAGTTTATGACCCAAGTTGACCCAAATTAATCTTATGTGAGACTTTATAAAGACAAACTTTCTAACTAATTTTCAAGGCAATTGAGCAAATAATGTGGCCTCGAGAGTGCCAACAAGGTATTTCTTTAATTGGACCTAGTGACCTAGTTTATGACCCAAGATGACCCAATTTTGAACTCAGTGAAATTGTTGCGCTTAGATGAGCCAACAAACTTAGAAGAGAATCACTACATACCAAATATCAAAGCTCTACGCCTTCCAGTTTTACAGAAGAATTTTAAAGTTTTCCTTCTTTGTTCCTATGTTCGAACTTGTGACCCCCGGGGCTGGGCCAGTTTTGACCCAGGGGCATTATATGAACAAACTTGGTAGAGGTCCACTAGGAAATGCTACATACCAAATATCAAAGCTCTACACCTTCCCGTTTAAGAGAAAAAGAAATTTAAAGTTTTCCTTCTTTGTTCCTATCTTCGAACTTGTGACCCACGGGGTGGGGCCAGTTTTGACCCAGGGGCATCATATGAACAAACTTGGTAGAGGTCCACTCTGAGATGCAACATACCAAATATCAAAGCTCCACACCTTTCGGTTTCAGAAAAGAAGAATTTTAATGTTTTCCTTCTTTGTTCCTATGTTCGAACTTGTGACCCCAGGGGCTGGGCCAGTTTTGACCCAAGCAGCATCCTTGGAACAAACTTGGTAGAAGTCCACTAGGAGATGCTACATACCAAATATCAAAGCCCTATGCCTTCCCATTTAAGAGAAAAAAAAAATTAAAGTTTTCCTTCTTTGTTCCTATGTTTGAACTTGTGACCCCCGGGGCAGGGCCAATTTTGACCCCAAGGGCATCATATGAAAAAACTTAGCAGAGATCTACTAGGCGATGCTACATATCAAATATCAAAGCTCTATGGCTTCTAGTTTTACAGAAGAAGATTTTTGAAGTTTTCCTTCTTTGTTCCTATTTTGGAAATTGTGACCCCCGAGGTGGGGCCAGTTTTGACCCCAGGGGCATCATATGAACAAACTTGGTAGAGGTCCACTAGGAGATGCTACATGCCAAATATCAAAGCTCTACGCCTTCAAGTTTCAGAGAAGAAGATTTTTAAAGTTTTCCTTCTTTGTTACTATGCTCAAACTTGTGACCCCTGGGGCGGGGCCAGTTTTGACCCCAGGGGCATCATATGAACAAACTTGGTAGAGGTCCACTAGGCAATGCTACATACCAAATATCAAAGCTCTACGTCTTCCAGTTTCAGAGAAGATGATTTTTAAAGTTTCCCCTCTTTGTTCCTATGTTCGAACTTGTGACCCCCGGGGCAGGGCCAGTTTTGACCCCAAGGGCATCATATGAACAAACTTGGTAGAGGTCCACTAGGAGATGCTTCATGCCAAATATCAAAGCTCTATGCCCTCTAGTTTTACAGAAGAAGATTTTTAAAATTTTCCTTCTTTGTTCCTATGTTGGAAATTGTGACCCCCGGGGCGGGGCCAGTTTTGACCCCAGGGGCATCATATGAACAAACTTGGTAGAGGTCCACTAGGAGATGCTACATGCCAAATATCAAAGCTCTACGCCTTCAAGTTTCAGAGAAGAAGATTTTTAAAGTTTTCCTTCTTTGTTACTATGCTCAAACTTGTGACCCCTTGGGCGGGGCCATTTTTGACCCCAGGGGCATCAAATGAACAAACTTGGTAGAGGTCCACTAGGAGATGCTACATACCAAATATCAAAGCTCTGTGCCTTCTAGTTTCAGAGAAGAAGATTTTCAAAGATTTTGCTTTTTTTTCCTTTTTGTTGCCATGGCAACCAGAGTTGTGGGTGGAATTTAATTCTTTGAACAATTTTGGTAGAGCTTCACCCAAGGAACATCCCTGCCAAGTTTCATCAAGATTGGCCCAGTGGTTTAGGAGAAGAAGATGTTTAAAGAAATTGTTGACGGACGACGGACGACGGACGACGGACATAGGGCGATCACAATAGCTCACCTTTAGCACGTTGTGCTAAGGTGAGCTAAAAACAAGCCTTTTATCATTTTCCTAAAATGTTTTTAGAGGCTGTTTTCTCAGAGTCATTGGAATTATTAGGTAAATGGTGTTACCTGACTTTTAACAACCCTGAGGAAAAAGGCTGTTGAAAATCAGCTGCTAATAATCAGCATTTTCTCCTATTCCCACAATGTCTTCTATCCTATAAAAGACAAAGTTTGTCATCTGGGCAAACTTCATGTCATCTGCAAATGCTCTCAACTTGGACCAGTCTAAAACTTTGTCGTTTGGTAAAAAGTTAACTCCAAACAAAGAAGGAATATTTACAATTGGCTGGCCAATTTCTTCCTCAAAGTCCTCATCAATAAGACCGTCTGGTGTAATGGAACCACCCCTAAATGGGGCACTCACTTCTGAGCTGTTACGAGACAATTCTGAAAATACAAACACACACTTGACAATACAAACAAATACTTACTAACACGAATTAAATAAAATCTCTTGTAATTATATCCTTGTTTCTAATATAATTCTTTAACTCATAAAATTTCCAACCTGGCTTAGCCTTTAACCACACAATCTCTAGTTTTCTCAACCTTAACCCTTTCCCAAACAACAAATTTTAGACTTTCATATTCAAAACATCTGCAGATGACAAATTCGAAATTGGTTCTAATGAGCTTAAGCTCTCTGACAGGGTAGAAAACATTGTGGGAAAAGGAGAAAATGCTGGTTACCAGCATTTTCTCCTTTTCCCACAATGTTTTCAAAAGCCTTCTTTCCCAGGACTGTGAAAACCTGGGATTGTTTGGTAAAGGGTTAAGGAAGAAAGCTTTAGAAAAATCTTGTTGGAATGGGAGAAAATGCTGGTAACCAGCATTTCCACCTTTTTCCCATAAGTATTTGTACCTTTTAAAAGACAAATCACACCACTGGTTCAACGTTTGATGCGTTGTCTGCAAATGCTTTGAATTTGCAAAGGTAATTCCAAGTGTTTAAAAAATTCAACTTGCGATCAGTATAAAGTTCTAAAGATCAGTCTAATCTTGAATATAGACTATCCATTCCTCTTATGACATGTCAGGTCTAAAAAAAAAGCCTTAACCCTTTACCACACAATCCCGAGTTTTAACAACCCTTAGAGAGAAAGCTTTTGAAAACAATGCAGGAAAAAGAGAAAATGCTGGTAACCAGCATTTTCTCCTTTTCCCACAATGTTTTCTACCCTTCCAAAGGCAAATCACATCATCTCAATAAAATTAAATTTGTTGTCTGCAAATGCTTTCAATTCAGACATGTCTAAAATTCTGTCGTTTGGTAAAGAGTTAAATGGAAATTTTTCGAATGTTTTTCCCAGTTAAAAAGGTCCATTTCATTAACTAAGGAACCTAAGAGTTAACCCCTAACAACAAACAATCACATGTTTTAGCAACTCTGAAGAAAGAGACTTCTGAAAACATTGTGGACAAAGAAGAAAATGCTGATAAGCAGCATTTTCTTTTTTTCCCAGAGTGTTTTCTACCCTACCTAAGAACAAACTTATTTATACCAGTTTCAAATTTTTTGCCTGCAGATGTTTTGAAACTGGAAGAGTAAAAAATTTTATGTCTGAGAAAGGGTAAAATATAAATAATCAATGCTATATTAAGCCTACTGAACAATCCGGTGTTTTAATGATCCTGAAAATGAGGGATTTCGAAAAAATTGAAGGAAAAGGGGAAAATGCTGGTAACCAGCATTTTCTCCTTTTCCCACAATGTTTTTGAAAATTTCAAAGACAAAAATCAACTTTGGAACAACCTTTAATTCGTCATCTGCAATGCTTTCAACTTGGTCTAGGTATCCTTTTTATTCTTTGGAAAACAATGCCAACTTTTAACGACCCTGAGGAATAAGCTTTTTGAAAACATCCTGGGAAAAGGAAAACATGTTGGTAAAGAAAAATCAAATTATTTGAGCCACACTGAAATTGTCATCTGCAAATGCTTTCAATTTGGATGGGTCTGCATTTTTGTCGTGTGGTAAAGGGTTAAAATACTGTCAGTATATAACATTTGTCTATGTTATCAGTGAGAGATATCAAGCATTTTAATACAAACAATTTTCAGGAATTGTAACTTTCTAACCCTTAAATAATCCCTTGTTTTCATGACTCTTGATGGGAAAAACTTTTAATCATTGTGGGAAAAGGAGAAAACACTGATAACCAAACTATTTCCAACCCTTTCAAAGGCATATCCCATTTTTTCAGACATGTTTCATTTGATCCTTGCCAATGCTTCCAATACACAATCATGTCTACAATTCTGTCATCTTGTATATAGCAAAGGCTCTTCTAAAAACCCTGAAAATGGATGGCTTTCGTAAACAATGTGGGAAAAGAAGAAAATGCTGGTAACCAGCATTTCCTCTTTTCCCTACAACATTTTCACCACTTTCAAATATGAATCTCAGCATATGAGCAACATTTGTCATCTGCATAATGCTTTTGATATGACCAAGTCCAAAGTTGGTCTATTGAAAATGTGCAAAAAAAGAAACCTACCAGCCATTCTAATCCAATTTCACATGTCAGTCTAAAGCCTTCAAATTTAGCTGTCCAAACTTTGAACAGGAAGTTTACCCTCAAAACTCTTTACTGGATGAAAAATCTTTTATGAAATAATTTGATTTTAAATTAATTGTGAAACAAACTTTGACAATCAAAATTAATCACTCTCAATGATTCCTTCCTTAAGTCTTTACCAAACGATAAAATTTTAGACCAGTCCAAATTGAAAGCTTTTGCAGATGCCAAAATATTAACTCTTTACCACACGACAATATTTTAGACTGGTCCAAACGGAAAGCATTTGCAGACGACAATTTAAATGTGACTCAAATGATTGGATATGTTTCTGAAATGTAAGAAAACATTGTGGGAAATGGATAAAATGCTGGTTACCAGCATTTTCTCCCTTTCCCACAATGATTTCAATTGTCGAATTTCCCAGTGTCGTTAAAACTCGGGATTATGTGGTAAAGGGTTAAATGTGACTCAAAAATTAAAACTTGTCTTGGGAAGAGTTGAAAATATTGTGGGAAAAGGAGAAAATGCTGTTTACCAGCATTTTCTCCTTTTCCCACAATGTTTTCAAAAGGCTTCTCCCTCAGGGTCATTAACTCTTTACCACACAATCCCGACTTTTAACGACCCTGAAAAAAGAAGCCTTTTAGTAACATTGAGGGAAAAGGACAAAATGCTGGTAACCAGCATTTTCTCCTTTTCCCACAATGTTTTCTAACCTTCCCAAAATAAATTTCAGCTTTGGGGTTGGTTTACATTTATTTTGTTGTCTGCAAATGCTTTCAATTTTGGACTAGTCCAAAAATTTGTTGTTTGGTAAAGAGTTAAACAGTCGGGATTGTGTGGTAAAGAGTTAAAACAACAGAAATTCTTACAACTTAACCATTTTCCATATGACAAGTTTGAGACTCCTTCAATTTGCAGAAGAGAAATGCTGAATTGGCAAAAATACACTCAAGGTCTCTGATATGGTAGAAAACATTGTGGGAAAAGGAGAAAATGCTGGTTACCAGCATTTTCTCCTTTTCCCACAATATTTTCAAAAGCCTTCTTTACTAGGGTCTTGAAAACCTGGGATCGTTCGGTAAAAGGTTAAACAAATCAAACTAAATGATTGTGTGCTGGAAGCCTTTAAACCAGTGCATGCCACGTGATGTGGAATGTTCCAAATGTTGATCCCGGCTATCACAGGATTCAAACCTGTAACCTTTGAAGTGAAAGGCTAACACTCTATACCCTTTCATTTACCCCTACACCAATGTCAGCCATACTTAAACTTACCACAAGACAAAATTTAATATCTAGACTCGTCCATATTGAAGCAATGTTTTCAAAAGTCTTCTTTCTTAGGGTCTTTAAAACTTGGGAATGTGTTAAAGGGATACGGGGTCTTGTGTGGGTCAGGGAACAGACACCAGCCCACTAGGATAATAGCCCAAGATAACTTATGACAATAGCCCACTGCTAAATTTGACAGGGAAGAGAATAGCCCACTGCTTATCAAACAGGGTTCAAACGGGCAAACATTAACAGACCCACAAAGAACTATTACAAATTAGACAACCATAAAGATTCACAGTAAATTAAAGTATCTCTTGTGAAAAAAGAAAGCACGGTGAAACAAGAGCACTGCATGCAAGTGCCAACGCCTGGCTGCAGTTGCTTTTAGACATTGATCTTCAGTAAAATTTTTTTTCGAAAATGGGGAATAACAGTAAAAATATTTTATGGTTACTTGCTCCTGTCGTATTGGTTCCCCTTTTGATATAATCAGCTAGTCTATTTTTTTGAAGTAAATATCTTGAGTAATGATGGAGACATTATAAACTAGAATAACTATCACTAAAGGTGATAAATACCCTCGCCCCTATATTTCATGTCACAGGGGCAATAACTCTGCAATGTCAATTTAGGGGCAATAACTCCGTAATCATTAGGCCAACACTCATGAAATTTGTGCTTTGCACATCTACTGCTCCTGGTGAATATCATGACAAATATCAAGTGAATAAGACTTGAACTGAAGGAATAGTTCTCTGGACAAGAAGTTTTGAGTAAATTCAGGGGTAATTAATTTGGCAAACATTTGAGAAAAATGCATCTTGAACCTCTACTGGTCCTGGTGAATATTTATGCAAAGTATCAATTTAATTGGACACAAAACTAAATGAGTGTAAAAAAGTGCAGACCATGATCTGATAATATGTCTGAGACACAGCGGCTGGTCTGGATCCAAACTTGTTGCAAATGTCCAAAGGTGCCTTTTCGCATAATGTTGGCCAACTATACATATGACAGAAAAGACCTCCTTAAAGTGAATCAGACAGACACTGTAGGAGGAGTTGTCGGGACAAGCATTTTTAAGTCAAATCAGGGGCAATAACTCAGTAATTCTTGATGGAATTTTTACAAAATGTGTGTCTTGCACATCTACAACTCCAAATGGACACTTCTGCCAAGTAGAAAGCGAATCGGACTGAAATTGTAGGAGGAGTTGTCCGGACAAGCATTTTAAATGTGAATCAGGGGCAATAACTCATTAATTCTTCATAGAATTTTCATGAAAGTTGCGTCTTGCACATCTACAACTCCTAATGAACACTTATGCCAAGTTTAAAGTGAATCAGACAGAAACTGTAGGAGGAGTTGTCCGGACAAGCATTTTTAAGTCAAATCAGGGGCAATAACTCAGTAATTCTTGATGGAATTTTTACAAAATGTGTCTTGCACATCTACAGCTCCTAATGAACACTTCTGCCAAGTTTAAAGTGAATCAGACAGAAACTGTAGGAGGAGTTGTCCGGACAAGCATTTTTAAGTCAAATCAGGGGCAATAACTCAGTAATTCTTGATGGAATTTTTACAAAATATGTGTCTTGCACATCTACAGCTCCTAATGAACACTTATGCCAAGTTTAAAGTGAATCAGACGGAAACTGTAGGAGGAGTTGTCCGGACAAGCATTTTTAAGTCAAATCAGGGGCAATAACTCAGTAATTCTTGATGGAATTTTTACAAAATGTGTGTCTTGCACATCTACAGCTTCTAATGAACACTTCTGCCAAGTTTAAAGTGAATCAGACAGAAACTGTGGGAGGAGTTGTCCGGACAAGCATTTTTAAGCCAAATCAGGGGCAATAACTCAGTAATTCTTGATGGAATTTTTACAAAATGTGTGTCTTGCACATCTACAGCTCCTAATGAACACTTCTGCCAAGTTTAAAGTGAATCAGACAGAAACTGTAGGAGGAGTTGTCCGGACAAGCATTTTTTACCCATTACCACACAATCCCTACTTTTGACGCCTTTGAGAAAGAAACCTTTAGAAAACATTGTGGGAAAAGGAGAAAATGCTGGTAACCAGCATTTTCTCCTTTTCCCACAATGTTTTCTACCCTTCACAAAATAAATTTCAAATTTTCAGTCACTTTTATTTTGTCGTCTGCAAATGCTTTCAATTCGGATCAGTCTGAAATATTGTTGTTTGGTAATGGGTTAAGTCAAATCAGGGGCAATAACTCAGTAATTCTTGATGGAATTTTTACAAAATGTGTGTCTTGCACATCTACAGCTCCTAATGAACACTTCTGCCAAGTTTAAAGTGAATCAGACAGAAACTGTAGGAGGAGTTGTCCGGACAAGCATTTTTAAGTCAAATCAGGGGCAATAACTCAGTAATTCTTGATGGAATTTTTACAAAATGTGTGTCTTGCACATCTACAGCTCCTAATGAACACTTATGCCAAGTTTAAAGTGAATCAGACGGAAACTGTAGGAGGAGTTGTCCGGACAAGCATTTTTAAGTCAAATCAGGGGCAATAACTCAGTAATTCTTGATGGAATTTTTACAAAATGTGTGTCTTGCACATCTACAGCTCCTAATGAACACTTCTGCCAAGTTTAACGTGAATCAGACAGAAACTGTAGGAGGAGTTGTCCGGACAAGATTTTGCAGACAGACCGACCGACCGACCGACCGACAGGCTGATTCCAGTATACCCCCCACAAACTTCATTTGCGGGGGTATAAATATCAGAGGCTATGCACAACAACGACAACTCAGAATTGACAACGATACAGACAAGGACAGGGCTTTTACAATACCTCAACTTTTTCTTTGAAAACAGCCAAGCTAAAAAAAAACTTACTATAGCTCATAACAGGCAATTTCTCCTTTTTTCTACATTTTTTATCAGCCTGACAACTGCAGGAGCATAAAAAATTGTAATGCTATCTTCAATACTACATTAACCCCTTTAAATCAGACAACAAAATGTTGGACTACTTTAAATTAAAAGTATGTGCACACGACAAATAAAATTCAACTCAAATGACAGAATTTGTCTTGAAAGAGTAGAAAACATTGTGAGAAAAGGAGAAAATGCTGGTTACCAGTATTTCTCCTTTTCCCACAATGTGTTCAAAAGCCTTCTTCCTCAAGTGTAGGATTGTTTGGTGAAGGGTTAATGTGCCTGAAACTAAAGAAAAAGTTAGCAATTTCCTTAACCTTTGATAAAAGAATCCCCTTTTTAACCCTTTACCACACAATCGCAGGTTTTAACGCCCCTACAGAAAAAGCCTTTTGAAAACACTGTAGGAAAAGGAGAAAATGCTAGTAACCAGCATTTTCTCCTTTTCCCCCACAATGTTTTCCACCCTTATTTTTGAGTCACATTTATTTTGTCGTCTTCAATTGCCTTGAATTTGGACAAGTCTAAAATTTTGTCGTTTGGTAAAGAGTTAAAATTTTTCCCACTTACCAAAATTTTAGACTTTTCCAAGAAGTCAAAAGCATTTGCAGATAACAAATTTCATGTACAGGGTGTACGGAAAGTAAGGTAACACTTGTACATTTATAACTTAATTGTTTTAAATTTCAAATGAAGAGATAAAAATACATATTCATGCATAAAAAAAAACATATTTTCTGTTATAATTTCCTTCAATTTTCATTACATTATGCACTTTCAAACACATTTCAAATCAAAAGTACCTTTTTGTCATAGGCATCCTTTACATAATTTATGGCGTTCTCTCACTTACTGTTGTCTGGACATGTTTGTAAGAAAATATGCCTTTCTGAGCATTGATGAACCATACTGTTTCACAGAGAAACCATTGCACAGTCAAAACCTAAGTGTATGGTGTGCAATGTCATGTCACAGAGTTATTGGGCCATAATTCCCAGCGCTACCTGTTGCTTTTTGAACCAAAAAAGTTTGTTCCTGTGCTTTAAAAAGTCCCTACATTGCAAAACATGTGGTTTATGCAGGATGGTGCTACACCACACATGCAAAATACTGTGACACTGTTTGGTGATAGGGAAATATCTAGACGATATCCAGAGGTATAAGATTAAAGACTGTCTTGGCTTGCACACAGTCCAGACCTCAACCCGTGCGACTTTCCTTTGAGGTTATTTAAAGTCAAAGGTCTATAATCCTAATCCAGAGACCAAAGACATAAAAAACATTAACATGAAATCCAGAAGACAGATCTTGGAATGACTGCTAAAGTGGTTGACAATTTTATCGTGCATGTGCAGCATGGAAAGAGCATAAAAACCTGTCACACTGAAAATGTCATAAATTATTAAAATGATGCCAATGACAAAAAGGTACTTCTGATTTGAAATCTGTATGAAAGTGTGTAATGCAATGAAAACTGAATGAAATTATCACACAAATAAAACATGCATATCCTATATACATGTTCTTATATTTTTTTTGTCTTCATTTGAGTGAAAAAGCTGTATTATAAATGTACAAATGTGTTATGTTACTTTCCGGACAAAAAGTGTTACGTTACTTTCCGGACACCCTGTAACTCAGAGGATGATTTCTGTCTTTGAAATGGTAGAAAAAATTGTGGTTACCAGCATTTTCTCCTTTTCCCACAATGTTTTAGTGTCTATTTTTGACCTGACTTACCTACTTTTGACCTAACTTAACCCAATATCAAACTAATCTGAAATGTTATCAAGACAAAGATTCTGACCAAGTTTCATAAGTATCAGACTGAAAATGTGGTCTCCAGTGTGCGAACAAGGTTTTTTTTTTTAAGATTTGTTTCTATGACTTATTTTTGTACCTGACATGATCTTTTTTCGACTTTTCCAAGATATCATCAACACAAAAATTCTGACAAACTTTAATGAGTAACGGACTAAAAATGTGACCTCTAGAGTTAGCACACAGGTTTTTCTAAGATTTGTTCCAATGACTTACTTTTTACCCAACGTGACCCACTTATGAACTTGTCCAAGATATAGAGAATAGATGGTTGGTGTCTTGGATGGGTTAAGTTTATCGGGCAAGGCGGAGGAATTTATCTGGTGAGCCGAAGGCGAACCGGATAAATTTCGGAGCCGAGCCCGATAAACTTAACCCATCCAAGACACCAACCATCTATTCTATTTATCCTGTCACGCACTCTGCAAGAACAAAACAAAACAAAACAAAAAACATTGATATAAAGACCGTACCTCCTATTCAATATCTTACGGTACTGATACCATAAAATTCCGAAGCTGAGCGTGACAAACTTTCTTGAAATTAAAGACACTATGTTATTGTATAATTCCACAATCCACGACACTATTCTGTCTATCCTGTTTCTCATTTGTAAACAATCCTAAATCCGACTAGATAGAATATTTCGCTCGAAATTAAAGTACGTATTGACATCTTTCTCACTGTGAAATAAACACACAAATGGCGAACTGTGTAAAACGCTTTGGGTATGCAGCTGCAATAATGACGTCATAAATTATATTGACTACGTCATAAACGTGACGTAAGACCTCGGGAGAATGCTGTGGCGAAGAATTCTGTTTTATTTTAAATAATAAGAAAAATCAATATGTGCATCGAATTTTAAGCGATAATTTTACTTTAAAACATTGATTTCGTATCGCGCTACCTAAAAAAGGAGTTCCGGCTGGTCACATGACAAACTACCCTAATAAACCTTGATCACCTGGTCAACTGACATAATAAACCTAGTCACGTGGTCAAGTGACCGTATATCACCAAGTTTATATGACCCCCTGTTATACAACGGAATTTATAGGAGGTGACAGGATAAATTATCAAGAGAAACTTTCTAACCAAGTTTCATGAGTAATTGACTGAAAATCTTCAGTTTAGAATAGTTTAAAAATATTTATTTCACATTGACAGAGACACAAGTTCTTGTAACTTATAATAATCTCTCTTGATTCTGCTTCCTGTGAACTACTAGTATTCCAATTCTTGCGGCAAATGTGTTGGCCAATGAACAGTCCGAAAGTTGACACCTGCTCGCGGGTATCAAACACGGGCCCTTATAGTTATAAGAGATGACACTCTATCTCACAACCACATACACCTACAAAATGCTGTCAACACCCCTCTTCCCCAATGGTCAAAAAAACATGGGATTATTTGGTTAAAAACAAATCAAGAAATATGGTTATGCAAAACAATTGTACATAAAAAATTCACAAATTCCATATAAAATGATATGAATACCTAGAATAAAATGTCTGATATAGCTATATACAAGTGTCAGCCATGCTCTGTGAAAAGGGGGCTTAATGCATCTGCCAAAAAGCATCGGCTCAGGTCAGCCTGCATACTGCACACAGGCTGACCCAAGTCTAAACTTTTTGCCATTTGTCAATTTTCTGCATGTCAAAGGACCAGTGTATTATGTTATTCAAAACAGATTTTATGGATCCATATACTTATGTGATGACTTGCATGGTATCATGTACTATGGAGATGCATTAAGCCCCCTTTTCACACAGCATGGCTCAAGTATTTATGTCTGATAAGTGTAACTATAAATACATGTAATAATTAACCCTTTGCCAGACAATTCCAAAGTGTTGATGAACTGAACCAGGAAAGAAGGCTTTTGAAACCATTGTGTGAAAAGGATAAATACTTACAGTAAGCATTTTCTTCTTTTTCCATAATGTTTTCTACCCATTCAAGGGCAATTCCTACCCTTCCAGCCATAGTTGATAGGTCATTGCAAATAATATCAACTTGGACAAGTCTAAACGTTTTGTCTTTTGGTAAAGAGTATATAGATATATACCAGGATACAGACAATACAGTATCAGATAGTAGCTGATTATATCATGTTATCTCAATCGTTTGAAGGTAATGCATAAAGATTACATAATATCTCATGTCATCTGCTTAATTTGGTACATAACAGACTGGCATGAAAAAAAAACATGCCCGCTTATAATAAATGTCAATTTCTTCTCTCTGGTGGAAAAATGTGAAAACAGCCACATAAACCATTGTGACAAAAGGAGAAGCAATCAGGATCCCCTAAATAAGCAAATAAGCAATTTTTGTCTTGTTGAAATTACTATGTGCCTGAGCCACCGCTAGTGATGGGACGATGATCGGGAAAGATCGATTAATTATCGTTTAACCATTGCCATGTCGATCATCGATTAGAAATTCCAAACATCGATCATCTGACTGAACCAGAAAAACACCAAACTTAACCAAGGGATGCCAAATTCATTCAAGGGATGCACCTCTAATGACCTGAAAACATGAAAATGGCTACTGATGCACTCGAACAGCACGAAATTCACCCATGCAGGCCCAAAAATGAAATCTGAAGGGTGGGAGTATTTTGGCTTTCATAATTTAAAACAAGATGAGCCTCTGATGAGATATAATTAGATCTAAGCAGATCTGTCTGTAGAATATGTAGAAAGATATACCGAAATGTAGGTAAAAAAAAAGTCTCACTGCAATCGAACATTTTCAAAAGGCAAATTTAGCCACTGTATGTGACAATTGTTTTAATCATTTAACAAGCCTGTGTTCAAACATTTTGTGGAAAAAAGGAGAGCCTGCTTGTTGGTGCATTTTTTTCCTTTTCCAAGATTTTTTTAAACTAATTTGTCCGAATTAAATCTGTAACCAAATACCAAATTTCATATTCTTCTATAACTGATTATATAACCGATTATCGCATCAGAAGTGGAATCTGCTTCTAACCGATCATCGATTGGCATTTTAAACCAATTTCCCAACACTAGCCACTGCACACAATGGTAAACCAGTATTTCATTACTTTTACCTTTCCAAAAAGGTTTAATCTTTTACTTCACAATCTCGTGATCTAACAACTTTTCAAAGGCTTTTGAAAACATTGTTGTAATAGGCTAAAATGCTGATTGACAGCATTTTCTCTTTTTCATCCATGTTTTGTACCCTATCTGAATCAAATCTCGACAACTGTGCCTCCTTTAATTTGTCATCTGCAAATGGTTGCATTTTGGACAAGTCTAAAGTATTGTCAAGAGGTAAAAAGTCTCTTATATCTTTTTTCATATACTGTTGGAATATTTAGAGTATCAAAGAGTAAAGAGTGTTAACCCTTTACCACATAGTTCCAACTTTTAACGACCCCAAGACAGAAAGCTTTTGAAGACATTGTGGGAAAAGGTGAAAATGCTGGTTACCAGCACTGTTTCCTTTTCCCATAATGTTTTCTACCCTTCTCGAAACATACTTTAGTCAAAATAATTTGTCATCTGCAAATGCTTTCAATTTGGACCACCCTGAAATTTTGTCGCCAAGTCCCCTTGGCTCAGTCGGTAGCATACAGGACTTGAGAACAAGAGGTCGCTGGTTCGATCCCCAGCTTGGCCATTTCTTTCCGAGGATTGATGATAGTCATCGCGACAAGATTCATTCCTCTCTCACCGCTGACCATTCTTTCGACGGTGGTTATGTGGGAAAGCAGCCAGTGGCTTGGAAAGAATATTGTGCGGAGTACTGATAAAAGAAACTCCAGGAAAGCATGGATAGGTGCACTGATATAACTGAAATGATGTTGAAAACGGCATTAAACACCATACAATCAATCAATCAATCATTAAAATTTTGTCATTTGGTAAAAGGCTAAGAAAACAACATTTTAATTGTACTACTTGCTGGCTGTAGGTTAAAAATTGCTTGTGTTGTGAAATCTAGAAAAGAATGTGGAAAATGGAAAATTTGCTCAAAATGAGCATTCTTTCCACACGTGAAAATGTTTTAGCCTTTACCACATATTCACAAGTTTTAAATACCAAAGGCAAGAGCACTTTTGAAAACATTGTGGGAAAAAGAAAACAATGCTGGTAACCAGCATTTTCTCCCTTTCCCACAGTGTTTTCAAAGCTATCAAAGACAAATTTCATAATTCTAGACACATTTGTCATCTGCAAATGCTTTCAATTTGGACCAGTCTGCAACTTTGTCTGGTAAAGAACAGAACAGAACAGGTCTGGTACAGAGTTATGCCTTCAGTAATCAATACCTGAAAATATGTCTACATGGAGTTTCTGGGTTAACCCTTTACAAAACAAAAAAAATGTAGACTCGTCAAAACTGAAAGCATTTGCAGATGACAGTTCAAATGTAACTCAAATGAGTAAACTCGTATTTAACTGGGCAGAAAACATTGTGGGAAAAGGAAAAAATGCTGGTTACCAGCATTTTTCCTTTTCCCACAATGTTTTCAAAAGGCTTTTTCCTAAGGGTCTTTCAAACTCAGGAGTTAAACAGGGTGAGTTGAAAAAAGTAATTTTAATTCATCAACAAACATGAGTAAATAGCAAGGTTAGTTCTACATGCAAGTTCTATCTGTACCTCCTATGATACCATTTGACACAAGCACAGCAATCGACTTTGAAAAATGTGTCAAGAAATATCACATTAGGTAAGAATTAGTTAACCCATGGCCACACAAAGAAGTTTTTTTTTTCAACCATGTAAAAAGGCAGATCTGACTGAAAACACTCACAGAAAGGGAGCAAAAGCTTAATATAAGCAATTGCTTCTTTTTCCAAAGTGTTCTCCAAATCATAAAAGAAGACAAAATCCTTTTCTTCTATTATTTTCCTTTGCACCAGTTTCACTAGCTACTTGTGTAATCTTACACTTCAGTACTAAGCCTGTATAGTTATGGGTTACATATTACTGTACAATCACAACTTTGTATGCCCCTTTAAAAGACAACATTGTAGGAAAAGAAGCAACAAATTGTGACAAGTAGTCCCTCCATTTCCTGAAACTGTTTTTTTCTGTTGAAATGCTGGGAATCAGCAATTTCTCCTTTTCCAACAATGTTTTCTTTTCAAAATCTTTTACTTGTGCCAAAAATAGTTTGTTGTCTACAAATGCTACTAAATTGGGCAAATCTAGCATTTTGTCGTTTGGCTAGAAGTTAAGCTTTTGATAGATCTATATGTACAGTAATTGGTTCATAGAACAGTTACAGAAGTTAGACTTTTCATAGAGTAGAATAACTCTGGGTGACCTTGATTTACCTTTCCCAATGTCCCAGTCAAGGACGGAAGAGCCCGAGGGTAGATAGACATTAGTACCATCTTCATCTTTAAACAACAGAAAATACAATACAACATTTTATACAAACAAAAAAGAATAGTGCAAAAAAATCAACTCCTAGACTGTGAGCTAGCCCTTGTCAACACATTCCTGTTTTGTAGACTCTTAGAAGAAGAGAATTTGAAAACATTATGAGAAAAAGGAAAATGCTGGTAACCAGCATTTTATTTTTTTTCTCAGTTTTTTCTGACCTTTTAACCCTTTACCACACAATCCCGGGTTTTAAAGACCCTGAGGAAGAAGCCTTTTGAAAACATTGTGAGAAAAGTAGAAGATGCTGGTAACCAGCATTTTTCCTTTTCCAACAATGTTTTCAACCCTCTGAAAGAAAGATTTCAGCTTCAGAGCATCTTTTCATTTGTCGTCTGCAAATGCTTTCAATTTGGACAAGTCTAACATTTTGTCGGTTGGTAAAGAGTTAAAGACTTATCCTATTGTTTGCCTCATTTCGAGTCATGTTTTATTTTTCTTCAGTAAAATTAATGTTGTCATTTTGAACAAGCCTAAAATTTTGTTGTCTGGTAAAGAGTAAACTGTTAAATGAACACTTTCAGTCTATTACCCTTTCCCAGCTTAACCCTCTCCCAAACAACAAATTTTGGACTGGTCCAAATTGAAAGAGTTGGCAGACGACAATTTTAAATTTGATGAAAATGGCAGAAAGGTCTCAAAAAGGGTAGAAAACACTGTGGTAAAAGGAGAAATTGCTCGTTACGACCAATTTCTCCTTTTCCCCCGGTGTTTTCAAAAGACTTGTACTGCAGACACGTGAAAACCAGGGCTTGTTTGGGAAAGGGTTAACTTGCTTCTAGTTTACAAGAGTAGATCAAAATGTGCAGTCCTATCTTTCAACTATACTGAACACTCTACCTGGACAAGTATGTGCTGACAACACATCATATATGACAAATATGACTCAAGTTATTGGATTTGGAACAGGCAGAAAACATTGTGTGAAAAGGTGAAGATATTGGTTTCTCTTTTTTCCCATAATATTTTCAAAAGCCTTATTTCTCAGGATCATTAAAACTGGAGATTATTTGGAAAGGTTGTGGGTTACTTGTGACTCAAATTGCCATTTTAAGGTCAGACTATTTTGGTCTGAAAATTTACAACACAGTGTAGACTGAAGATCAGAGCTTTTTCAAAGCATGATCTTGATCTACATTATGTTCAAAAGCAACAAAACATAGCAAAGCAAATGCAAACAAAAAATAAGATCAGAAAATACAAGCTAAGTCTTCATCTTTTTTTTAACTCTTTACCACATAATCCTGACTTTTAACGACCCTGTGAAAAAAGCCTTTTGAAAACATTGTGGGAAAAGGAGAAAATACAGGTAACCAGCATTTTCTCCTTTTCCCACAATGTTTTCCATCCTTCCAAAATCAATTTTTGATTTTTGAATCACCTTAATTTGTCGTCTGCAAATGCTTTGCAATTTGGACCAGTCTAAAATTTTGTCGTTTGGTAATGAGTTAATCAAAGCTCAGAATCCAGGTTTCTGATAAACAAAGATGTTTAGCCTAATCCATTAGCAGGCTAATCTTTAACCCTTTCACAGACTAATTTCAATCTCTTTAAGACACTTTATAATGACAAAGAAGGATCTTAACCCTTTCCCAAACGACAAATTTTGGACTGGTCCAAATTGAAAGAGTTTGCAGACAACAATTTCAAATTTGATGAAAATGGTAGAAAGTTATCAAAAAGGGTAGAAAACACTGTGGGAAAAGGAGAAATTGCTCGTTACGAGCAATTTCTCCTTTTCCCACAGTGTTTTCAAAAGACTTGTACTGCAGACACGTGAAAACTAGGGCTTGTCTGGGAAAGGGTTAAAATAATGTTTGCTACCCCCAAAAAAAGATTCCATTATTTCCTCTATACATGTATGTGTATTTAGTTTGTTCCTTTCAAATGTTTTCAAGTCTTGAAAGTTTAAAATTTTGTCATCATGTAGAAAGTTGAATTTACAGATGGATTGGGATTATTACAAAATCTGCAAATAAAAACTGAATTTCCTACCTTCAAGCTTGTGACACAACATCAAACTACATGTTATGTGAAAATATAATTATGTCGTAATACAAATATACGAATATTGTTTAGAATTTTTGAAAAAGAAAAATTAAAAGAAGAATCTATATCTCATTGTATCTTTGTCCAAATAGTACATATAATTACAATGCTTTTAACAGAATTTCAATCCCATCTTGTCTCTGTGCATGCAATGGGCAACATGAGGCCTGCTTGTGCATCATGTAGATCAAGATTAGATTTTATGTTTAATCTAAATGATTTGGTGGCCAAAACAGCCAATAGTTTCAACGGGGTATTTTTCACCACATGTAAGTACATATATTTCAGTTGTGCTACTGACCTCTTATGAAAATGCTGTGGCAAAAAGAACAAGAGGGCCATAATGGGTCTGTATCTCTCCACTTCCTAATAAATTGTGTATGCCCCACACATAATATTGGCATCGACAATTTTCAAACTGTTAGAAATCTGCACTGCAACAGCCTAGAGAAAAGTTGTGTCTTTTTAAAATGTAATCAAGATTACTTTAAAGAACAGAGGCAGCTGTAATCCAGTATCATTTATACCAAATATCAATGAACTATGACAAAGAGGTTTCTAAAAGAAGATTTCTAACAAAGAGGTAAGAATGGCCCTTAATCTCTCACCAGATAACAATTGAGGACATTGCAATCCCTCCAATGGGACCTATTTTTGACCCACTTGCAATAATTTGAACAATCTTGATAGAGGTCCCGATACCAAACGTTACAATTCTAGGCCACATGGTTTAGAAAAAGATTTTCAAACTTTTCTCTTTTAAAGCCTATATGAAAGTTGTGACCTCCCAGAGAAGGGCCATTTTTGACACAAGGGCTATAATTGGTTGAACGTTGGTAGAGGTCCACTAGATGAACATACATACCAAACAATACAGGTCTAAGCTGAATGGTTACAAACAAGAAGTTTCCACAATCATACATCCCCTGTAAAGCCTGTGATCCCTGAGCCCCCTTCCGAGACAGGACATACCGGTATTTTGACCCTGTGTCTAAATTTTGAACAAGTCTGGTAGTGATCCACTAGATCCACTAGCTAATTGTGCCAAATTTGTAGGCTTTAATTTGTACAATCTTGCTAGAGGTTTACTACATGAAGCTACATGCAAAACTTGGTAGCCTTGAGTTGTATGATTGACAAGAAGATGTGCGAAGTTTTCACTGTGTAAGCCCATGTAAAACTTGTGACCCCTGGGGCAGGGCCAATTTTGACCTCAGGGTTATAATTTGAAGAATCTGATAGAGGTCCATTAGATAAAGGTACATACCAAATTTAATAGCACCATGCCTATAGTTTTAGACAAGAGAATTTTTTAAAGATTTTCAATGTTTTGCAGTTCTGTTGTCATGACAACCAGAGCATTTACCGAAAGTACATTCTTTGAAGAAATTCCAAAAATGACCATAGCAGCATCATTTCTGTAAAGTTTGGTCACAATTAGAGGAGTAATTTCAGAGAAGATGTTTGAAAAAAAAAAAAAGTTAAAGCAGGGATGCAAAACAGACACAGGGCCATAACATAAGCTCATTGGCTTTCAGCCAGTGGAAGAAAAAATTGCTCATGCTGTAGAAGAGCAATTTCTCTTTTTGCCACATTTTCATGCCTTATACCCTAGCACAAGCCCAGGTTTTCACAAATTATCACTTATAAAATCTCCATCTAAATATATGTATCCTCGGAAAATTAAAAGAAAAGGACCATGATAGCTCTATATCGCTCCACTGCCTTTTTAACTAAATGTGCCGTACACTTAACTGGTATTGACAGACCATTAAACCATAAGAAGTCTGTATGGCAATAAAAATTTAAAAAAAACCTAGCTCAAAAAATGTCATATCTTTTTCATAGGCCAAAATAATGAATACAAGTAGGTATCAATCAGACCGATGATCCATGAACTCTGATAAAGGCTACTTTGACAAGAAGACCTCCAACACCAAAAGAAAAAAACTTTCCTATGACACAAATGGTACAGTTTTAGAACAAAATACAGAATGATACAGACCTCAAATGAAATTAAATATTCAACTATCTCAGCATAACCACTTTCACTAAAACTGAACATTTTCTATCAAATAAGCTTGAATACAAAATACCAATTGTGTTAGAGTGCAGTTCAATTATCAAGCCCAGAGCAGCCATGTTCTTTGTCAGATTAACATCAAGAAGTCTGACGGGGGCCCACCTGAGGATCATTTTGGCCCATTTGTAGTGAAATCAAACCTTTCATTATCGAGGACAAGAGCTTTAAAGATTTTTAAAAATCTTCAGTTTTGTTACCATAGCAACTAGGGTTTTCAAGGGAATCAAATTATTTTATGCAATCCTGAAGAGCTCTATGGCAAGACCATTTCTGTGAAGTTTGGACAAAATTAAATGTACTGTGTCAGAAAAGATGCTTGAGACACAGATGCACAATACACAAGCACAACAGACACAAGGCCATGACAGAAGCTCACTGGGCATTTAGCCAGAGGAGCTAATGAAACCAACAAACATTCTTGCCCAGCTAAAACAAAAGCAAAAGAATAAGAAAATAAAGAAGGTAAACATAATGCCCATGCAACAATTTAACCCATTCCCACATGACGAAAGTTTAGGCTCATCTGTATTTAATGCAATTTTAGGTAAGAAACTAAACATGGCTCCAAATGATGACAATTGTTTTTGACAGGGTAGAAAACGTCGCGGGAAAAGGAGAAAATGTTGGTTACCAGCATTTTATCCTTTTCCCACAATGTTTTCAAAAGCCTTTACCTCGATCTGTGTCATTAAAACTTGGAATTGTGTGGTAAAGGTGAAAAGTCCACCTAGCCTTTAACACAATGATGTGGTCAACGTAATGGCTAAGAACTGTATAATTACCTTCTAATTCTGCCTCTATATCTAGATCTGTTGTACATTGCATGAATAAATAAACAAGATACATATATACATAATGTAAGTATGCACTAGTTACACATACTATAATCAGTCAACAAAAACAAACATACAAAACAGTAACTGCCATCAGACAGCACAGCTTGCCTATAAAAGTTAATTGTTTGGGTAGCAGTGCCTAAAAACAGCAACTGGGTCCAAGTCGAGGACAGACCAACTCCGACACCCAGGGTTAGTGCAATAGCTCGACCTTAACCTTGAAAATAAAATTTCAAAACCTGTGACCTTGACCTTAAGATCATGGGCATGGGATGACTAGGGTATTGCTCAATGAAAGTTGTTTTTTTTTTTTAATCTGTATCAGTCATAAAGCCAAATATGAACCAAATCCATCATTTACTTGGAAAAATATGAGCTCTTGAAAAAGTTTAACATAAAAGTCTAGGACCTGGATCTTAAGATCATGGATGAGGGCGAGGGTATTGCGGAAAGCAACTTTGGACCTTATCCTATCATCAGACCAAATATGAACTACGGTAAATCTATTCTATGGTTTAAAAATGAGAGCTCTTCCAAAACTTTAACATAAAGGGTAAGCCAAATCCAACACCAATGACCTCCAACCAAAAGGCTTTGGAAAATATCGTGGGGGAAAAAGAAAAAAATACTGGTGACCAGCATTTTAATGCTGGTAACCAGCATTTTTTTTCTTTTTCCATGGGGTTTTCTATTCATGTTAAAGACAAATCTCATTAATTGATTCACTTTTGATTTGTCATCTACAAATGCTTTCAATTTGGACAAATCTAAAATTCTGCCATCTGGTAGAGAATCAAAGGTTTGTTTGATTGCTAATTGCTTGTTAACCTTTAATCAAAAGATCCCATATTATACAGAGCCTTTCAAGATACAAAATAAATATCAAATAAGATTTGCATACTACTGCATGCAGACAACCATTATTTTCCTGTCCTGAGGCAGACAACTTTTGAAAAACTTATATAAACTGCCACAGTCCATTTTGAGGAACCATGGTTATACCAATGAGTGAAATCAACAAATTGTTATTAGATATGTTACTCTATTATTATTTCAATAAAATTTCAGACTTAAATGAAAAGTATTTGGTAAATATGTGACATGCCTTTTCAATGTTGTTTGAACAAGTGCCACAAAGTCATATTTTAAAAATGGTGGTCTTTAGGTCTTGTTAACCCTTAACTAAACAATCCTGGTTTTTAACAACCCTAGGAAAGATGACTTTTGAAAACATTGTGGGAAAAGGATAAAATGCTGGTAACCAGCATTTTCTCCTTTCACCACAATGTTTTTCACCCTATCAGACAACATCAGCTCATTTGTGTGTAGTGTGAACATTTTTTGAAACTGTCTGTAGAAGCTATCCATTTCACAGTCTAAAATTTGCTGCTTGGGGAAGGGTTAGGTCGTAAAGCACAAATTGCCAAAAATTGCTATTTCTCTTTTAGCAACAGTACTTTTACTGGCATTCGGTGTTATTACTATTGCTTTTAAAGTCCCCAATAAACATAATTGACATTTTTCATTCTAGAAATATGAGCCTAATAAAAGCTATTTCAAGGTTGCTATTATCTAGAATGTCTCAGCAAAGTGGACCATGTAGATCATAGACCAGACTGCATGTTTTGTGCAGTTTGATCTTGACCTGTACGAGCCACAAAGGCAATTTATCCCTTACAGTGCCTTTCATGACTGCAGTTGCCTTTGCAGCCAGTGTAGATAAAGATCAGGCTACACAAAACTTGCAGCCTAATCTTTGATCTACACTGTCCGCTTTGCTGAAAGAGGGTAGACAAAAACAACCATGTAACAGCAATTATTTGGGACGTATTTCTACCATGAAAATGTCTGGAATGTTTATTCAGCTCCCTATGGGTTAAGTTGTAAGATGGTCCCTAAAGATTTAATTATACTGACAGGCAGTTGATAACATACTACATCTACATGCTTCCTGTCAGTTGATGATAACATGCTACATCTACATGCTTCTTCTAATTCTTTACTAAGTATTTATCTCGATATGAATTTACAACAACATCTTCAGAAAAAGTACACTATCTACCATCAACTATCCCTTTACCAAACAATCCCAACTTTTAACGACCACGGGAAGGAAGCCTTTTGAAAACATTGTGGGAAAAGGAGAAAATGCTGGTAACCAGCATTTTCTCCTTTCCCCACAATGTCTTCTACTCTTCCCAAAACAAATTTCAATTTTTGAAGCACATTTATATTGTTGTCTGCAAAAGCTTTCAATTTGGACCAGTCTAAAATTTGGTTGTTTTTTTAAAGAGTTAAAATTGTACATGTACAGATAAACTTAGGCAAAAAAAAAAAAAAGAGATCCCATCCATTAAAAGCTTTTGTCTCATTTATCAATATGATTTACAAATTTAAATGAGACACTTGCATGTCTTTGTGCTATTACAGAGGGTAAATTAATTTTTCTAACTATAATTCTGACCCTCTTCCAAAATTGAAATTAAAAAAGGAATGATTTATTCAGCAGCCTTAGTTTTTTTTTTAATAAAAAAAAAGGGGGGGTGAAAACTGACTTTAATAAAGAGCTGTACACAAAATGCACTAGCTGCCTTTGCAAACAGTACAGATCAAAATAAAACAGCATAGAATGTGCAGTCTTATCAAAGATCTATGCTGTCTGATACTTTAATGTATTTTGACCTTAAAAAAATCCTCAACTTGCAATATCTTTTCAATGAATTTAAGATGTTCCTTTTTTTGCTCGTAGGATTAATTCTAGCTCAGCCATCTTACCTTCCTTAGCAGCCAATTCCAGCCCTCCCTCATCAAACTCTAGCTCTGGATCCTGAAAGTCTGAGCTTGGACTCTCTGTAACAAATAAAATATGAGAAAAAGAATATAATGATACAGATGGTGACAGTGCAAAGTGAGATACCGGTACTGGTATTATTCATACTTTACATAATGGTAACAAACAAAATAATCTTATTATAAATCCTTTTTGGTATATGAAATACCCTACACATGTATTTGATAACGATAATTATACCCTTTGTTTGAACCTGTGGAAATTCAAGGCAGCTTAAACTTAAACCAAACTTAACTCTTTACCACATGATAAAATTTTGAGACCAAATTAAAAGCATTTGCATGTAACAATTTCAATGTGACTTAACCCTTTACCACACGATCCAAATTTCCAATTACCCTGAGAAAGAAAGCTTTTGAAAAATTTGTAAAAAAGATGAAAATGCTGGTGACCAGCATTTTCTCCATTTCCCACCATGTTTTCTACCCTTCCAAAACCAAATTGATGAAGAGTTTAGTGATTTGACTAGACATTAAAAGGCTTGAGAACATTGTGAGAAAAAGGAGAAAATGCTGCTGACCAGCATCTCTTTTTCTCACAATGTTTTCAAAATCCATTTTTTCTTGGGATCATTAAAACTTGGGATTGTTTGGTAAAGGGTTAACGTTAGCACTTGAATTTTACTATTGTTGAAAATGACAGAAATATCTGGTGTACACAAATTCCATTTGTCTGTTTGTGACTGATAAAACTTGGACAATTAATACAGGGTGTTATTTACATTCCAATTTTTCTCTGAAACAGTCTATTGCCATGTTATATACATAGAGAATACGTACATAGTGTTGTTGTAGATTAAAAATATCTGACGAGGTTGGGAGAATTGATAATTGTCGAGCCTTGGCGAGACAACTATCAATTCTCACAACCGAGTTAGATATTTTTTATCTACGACAACACTATGTACGTATTCTGTTTATCTTTTAACGTCTGATTTGTACTCATCGTGAAAAAGATGTAAAAAATGTGGCTGACAAATAAAAGTTGAAAGTTCATTTATATCATAACTCCCATTTTAAAATTGCATTACCCACATATATAGTACTTTATCGCAGTAATTAAATATCCAAAAATTGTGATTGAGATTGCTTGGTATTATTCTATCTGAGAACACACAGTAAACAAGCATTCAAATGACGTCAGGGGCAGGGATTACGTAGGCAAATCATCAGAAAGTAGCACGCATGCTATTACATCGTTCTTTTTTCGCGGGTTTTCTGTAGTAATCGTTACATTTTTGGAATGCACTTCATTCATGAACAGAAATTACTGTTCGATAAATATCCATGGTATATCAAAAATCTATAAATATCCATGGTATATAAAAAAAAAAAATATTGCACAGGTGTTATTGCATGGATATCCGGTTAGTTAAAAGATAAACATCTTTAATTGCCCAGACACAGATCTAGTCCAAGTTTGTGCTGTTTAAGGAGAGTCCTCGTTTCATTTCATTTTAAGGACAGTCCTAGTTTCATTTCAGTCCCATCATCTTTGCACAGTACAGAAATGTTAAATGAAGTGCTTGATTTGCATTCTTTTTAGTTGTTTTGTCTCTAACATTTCTTGCTCTTAAGTCTTTACCAAACGACAAAATTTTGGACAAGACCAAATTGAAAGCATTTGCAGATGACAAATTGTATGTAGCTTAAATGATGATTTCTGTCTTTAATACTAGGGCAGAAAGCATTGTGGGAAATGGAGAAAATGCTGGTAACCAGCATAAATTTTCTCCTTCTTCAACAATATTTTCAAAAGCTTTCTTTGTATGGCTCGTTAAAACTTGGTGTGGTAAAGGGTGAAAGGTGATGGATTGAAGATAACAAAAGTCCTAGATTTGATATTTGTCCATGGGATATACAGTAGTAGAAGTGTCCCTGGGTAAGGCACTTTAAAGCCCCAGTGTAATATTGATACATAACTACATAAATATGAGCAATTATCCTGATATGACTGCCATAATGTTGAAAGTGGTATAAAGGCATAAAAAAGTCAATCATTCATTCCCCCTTGTGAAGAAAAACTGCAAATCTTGCTAGAAGTACTCAGAATAAATACGGCAAGTTGGACACAGGAATCATGATCAAGAAATACATGATTGTCATGATATGAGTGAGGGTCACCAAATTATCAAACCACTCTTTCTTCTTTTAAACCTTTGTTTGGGTTTCCCATTAAATTTGTAATGATGAAACAATTGTAATGAGCACTTGCACGGAAGTTTAACCTTTTAGCACAAAATTAATCCAATGATCCTGAGAAAAAGACCTTTTGAAAACATTGAGGGAAAATGTCAGTTGCTAGCATTTTGTCCTTTCCCCAAAATACTTTCTTCCTTTTAAAAGACAAAACTGAATATCATCAATACAGCTACATCAAATCTGTTGTCTACAAAATAATGCCCTAAATTTGAATCTGTCTGAATTGTGTCAGTTGGTAAAGGATTAACTATTTATCACTTGGCAAGATTTTAAGCTTCCTCAAGCTGAAAGTCATTAGATGACAGCTCTATAGTGGCTCCAGTGAAAGGAAGTTGTCTTTGAAAGAGAATAAAACTTTGTGGGAACCGGAATTTTCTGCTTTTCCCACAAAGTTTTTAGAAGACTTCCCCTTAAAAATCATTAAATACAGGATTGTTTGGTAAAGGGTTAAGTAAAGAACAACAGGGATAAAACTCCCATAATTTGCACAGAGTCAAATACGTACCTATAGATTCAGCACCCTCAAAACTTTCCTGATATTCTAAATTAGATGGTCGATCTTCGGAACTATCAGCCATGGTGACGCTGACAAGATATACTGGTTTCAAGGTCAATTCACAATTCTCTCATCAGCTGACTTATGACATCACGTAAGACAGGAATCGACATTTCATTATTTATTTATGATAGCATCAGCAACAGACGAAAATCATCAGGTGTGTGGTTACACATTCATCTTATAGCTTCCAAATATCGACAACAAAAACAGACACGGAGCAACTGGCATAAAAGACAAAAATCAATCAATTTAATGTTGATTGCAAGTAAAACTATCATAAACACTCAAGAACGTTGAAAACAAATCAAAATGAGTGATTACTGGTGATTATTGTGAGCTGTCAATTAGCCGGAAGTGGGCCAAACGGTGCATAAGAGTAGGTTTGTTGTGATAAAAGCTAACATATTTCTCCTCCCCCCAAACCCTTATCCCGGAGTTTACCTTATTTTGTCCTCTTCAAGTTCGTTGAATACATCCTGCAGAACTTTTTTCTGTTTGCTTCTGACTACTTTTGTAAACATTTTAGCAGTCTTAACCGGCAAGTTTTCCTCTGCCAAAATATTTTTTGCACGTTTTTGTTGACGCCAACTTAAACCTCTATTTGCCTTGTTAAACTGTTTCGTTCTTTTTTTTTTCTTGTAGTTATTGACTGCGGTATTTTGAGCTATTTACAGTCTATTCATGATGCAGATTCAGCTTTTAAACCAGGAGTACCACATATCCATGGGTGCTTAGGCTCAGATGCAGTTGCTTTTAATGAAATTTCTAAGTAAAAAGGGGCATAACTGTGTCAAAATATTTTTATGGTTACCTGTCCCTGTTAAATGGGTACCCCTTTTGATGGTTAACAACTATTAAAAGTTTGAAGTAAGTTTCTTCAGTGATAACAGAAATACTGTAAAATGTCTTTTTTTGCAAAACGACAATGATGCAGATGGCACAAATGAGGCTAGGGATATGACAATACTTCAATCTTTTCTTTAAAATCAGCCAGGCTAATAAATGATATTGTATAGTATTCTACTCTCACTGTTACAGTTCCTCTTTTTTACTTTCTTGAGATTGCCTGGTCAGCCAAAGCTGCCTCGACCAGTTTCAATTCAATTCACATCTTCTTCATCCATTTTAAACCCTAGTGCGCTGAAAAAACCTATCAGACATTTTCGACCTAGAAATACAACCCAAATACTTGCGATTTCATGGTTGCTTTGGTCTATAGTGTTTCAGCAAAGTGGACAGTGTAGATCAAAGATCAGGCTGAACGTTTTGTGCACATGGTACATTGTAAACCAACCAAAAACTATTGCAATTTACACAACTACAAGTACTAATAAGTATGAAAATATAGTTCAGCAATGCAACAGCTCCTTTTCCAACAGTGTTTTCCACATCTAGCAACTCATGTAGGCCTATGCATTGCATACAGAGCTGGATTGTGTATGTGTGTGTTTTTTATTAAGAAATGAACCAAGATCAGACAGCACACTCTCTGCGATTTGATCTTGCTCTACACTAATCTAACTTAGATTTAAATTTAAAATTCCTATACAACTTCAGTAGCTTAATTGGAGAGTATAGATTGAGATCAGACTTTAAAGGACAAGCAGTCTGATCTCGGGTCTACACTATCCACTGTTTCGTGATATTCTTTCCAAAACTACACTCGATAGTAAAATTTAAATCAGTTTTCCTTTACTGATTGTCTTTTTTAATTAAATGCAGTTAAAATAAAGCCTTTACATTGCAATACCTGGTTTAACCCTTTACCAAACGACAAACTTTTAGACTGGCCCAAATTGAAAGCAGTTGCAGACGACAAAATAAATGTGACTGAAAAATTGAAATTTGTTTTGGGAAGGGTAGAAAACATTGTGGGAAAAGGAGGAAATGATATTGTATAACAGCATTTTTTCCTTCTCCCACAATGTTTTCAAAAGGCTTCTTTTTCAGGATTGTTAAAACTTGGGATTGTGTGGTAAAGACTTAAATCGTTCAAACGATAAAAATTTGTACTCGACCAAACTAAAAGCATTTACAGACAATAAATGCAGCACAAATGATGACTCCTCTCTTTGATGGGGTAGAAAACATTGTGGAAAAGTAGAAAATGCTGCTTACCAGTATTTTTTCCTATCCCCTAATGTTTTTAACTGTTTACCAAACTACAAAATTTTGGAATGGACCAAATTGAAAGCATTTACAGATAACAAATTAAATTCAGCTCAAATGATGATTTTTCTTCTTTGATAGGGTAGAAAAAATTGTGGGAAAAGGAGAAAATTTTCTCCTTCCCCATAATGTTTTTAAAAGTCTTCCCCTTCAGAATCATTAAAACTCGAGGTTGTGTGATAAAGGTTAAGCACCAGGAAGAAGGCTATTAAAAACAGAGGGAAAGACAGCAAATGCTGGTAACCAAACATAACTTTTCACTTGAAACATCAAACAATTTGTGGTCTGCAACTTCTTTCAATAAAGACAAATCTACATGTATATATTTTCAATGGTAAAGGGCTATTTATTATCATGGAGAAAGTGTTTAGACCACTTTAACTCTTTACCAAACGAAAAGTTTTTTGACCAGTCCAAATTGAAAGCATTTGCAGACTACAAAATAAATGTGACTCAAAAATTGAAATTTGTTTTGGGAAGGGATGAAAACATTGTTGGAAAAGGAGAAAATGCTGGTTATTAGCATTTTCTCCTTTTCCCACAATGTTTTCAAAACCTTGCTTTCTCAGGGTCGTTGAAAGTCATGATTGTGTGGCAAAGAGTTAACTAACATTCTTAAATCAGTACAGTATAAAACAATGTTAGGCAAAGCTTTGTCATAAAAAAAAAAATAATGTTACTGGCATAGGGATTGCATTAATAAAGAGACAAAATTGAAAATAAATATTTTATTTGGATAAATATGTACATGTACATACATTTTCATATACTGTACTGAAGGTATAGATACAGATTTTAATTACAAATACAGTACATACTTAAAAACTAATGATACATATGCCTGAATGGATTTCTCTTCTGAGGCAATTTAGTAAAACTAAGTTTTCATGGTTTTGTTTGATCCCCGAATATCATGCCTCCAACAAATCATCACGGATTCATGTACACTACAAGTCAACCAAAGCTTAGACAATTCCAATTTGAAAGCATTTTGCAGACAAACTAAAGCTTGAGTGAAGGCTTTTCAAATGAGATTTGTCTTAGAAAGGGTAAACCTGGAAACTGGCATTTTCTACTATTCCGGAAATGTTTTCCACCATTTCAAAGACATATTCCATCACTTGTGATTATTTTATTTCTCATCTGTAATTTCTAACAAATTGGAGAAGTCTAAAATTTTGGAAAGGGTTAACCCTTTACCAGACATTTAGCCTTGTCCAAATTGAAAGCATTGCAGACAACAATTTCAGTATGGTTCGAATGGTGCAACTTTTCTTTAATAGGGTATAAAACATTGTGGGAAAAGGAGAAAATGCTGGTTACCAGCATTTTCTCCTTTTCCCTCAATGTTTTCAAAAGGCTTCTTTCTCAGGGTCGTTAAAAGGCGGTATTGTGCAGTAAAGGGTTAAAGACCACTTGTTTATGCTGTACCTGTAGAGTCTGAGTCAATTTCTTTTCCCCATCAATAGGAGTCAGCAAAAAAAATTTTGTTTGATTTTGTAGTAACTCTTTACCAAATGACGAAACTTTTAGACTCGTCCAAATTGAAAGCAGTAATTTTGCAGACAACAAAATGAATGGGACTCAAAAATTGAAATTTGTTTTGGGAAGGGCAGAAAACATTGCATGAAAAGGAGAAAATGTGGTTACCAGTGTTTTCTCCATTTCCCTAAATGTTTTCAAATGCTTTCTTCCTCAGGGTCCTTTAAAGTCAGGATTGTGTGATAAAGGGCTAACCTTATACATGTACCACACAATCCAGTGTTTCAGTCATGAAGAAAGCTCTCAAAGACGACAATGCAGGAAACCAGCATTTTCTATTTTTTCCACAATGCTTCCAACTCCATCAAAGAAAACTTCCATCAGTTCCGCAACTTTGAATGTGTCATCTGCAAACGCTTTCAACATGCATCAGAATAAACTTGTCATCTGGAAAAGAGTGGAATTTCAAAAAACAGCAATTGATTGGCAAAATAAAGGATTACCAAAGCCTATAGGATGGCAGGCTGAGAAAGTTGGAAAGAAACTATATGTACTTAACCCTTTACCACACAATCCAGAGTTTTAACAACCCTGGGGAAGAAGCCTTTTGAGAACATTGTGGGAAAAGGAGTAAATGCTGGTAATAAGCATTTTCTCCTTTTCCCACAATGTTTTCTGTCCTATCAAACACAAATTCCATCATTTACACTACATTTAAATTATTGTTTGCAAAAGCTTTAAATTTAGACTTGTCTATTTTTTTCTTGTATGGTAAAGAGTTAAAGTAACAACAGCTGCCAAAAGTAAACAAAGCAGATGTTAAAATGCATTAAAATTTAAATAATACCATTTAAAAGTATGGAAATTATTGTGAAGATGACAATCATGAATCTGTTACTGCACGGTCGGTCCAAGGGTTAGTCGCTGGCAGAGAAATTAATTTCAAAAGTTGGATAAAAGTTGCCAAGCCACTCCATCTTTTGTTTACAATTTGCCCGATTTTAAAATTCATTTAAATGCCAGTGACTAACACTTGGACAAACCACACAATAACAGATTGTCATCTTCACAATATTTTCCCTACTTTAAAGTGATACAATTTGAATTTACATGTATGTGTATTTAAACACCTGTATTGATTTTATGGCTACCACTGAGCCTCCAGTGGTTTGCATTTACATGTAATTGAAAAAGTCATTTGAATGAAATGCTGCTAATAAGTAAATTGCATAGAATAATTCCATACTACAATTCTATCAACAACCATCTTTCACCCTTTGCTTGTACAATTTTTTTTTCTACTTTTTGCTTCTACAGATGCTTTCTCTAACATGTAAAAGAAGTGACTAAATTGACAATCAGTGAAGTAAGATTCACAATATACTTAAGTAAAGGAGGAAAAACGCAATTATCATCAAAAGGGTTCTTTCATTAACATGTGTGCAACAAAATTTTGGACTTGTCCTGAAAGCATTTGAAGAGAACAAATGAAATGTTATCCTTCTGAGTTTTGTCTTAAACTGGAAGAAACATTGTGGGAAAAGGAGAAAATGCTGGATACCAGCATCCTCTCCTTTTCCCACTATGTTTTCAAAAGCCTTATTTCTCAAGGTTGTGAAAACACAGGGATGTTTGGCAAAGGCTTAATAGAAAAAACATACATAAATGTGTAATTACCTAGAGTCACTACTGAAAATTCCAGCTATACTGTAATGTAATGACAGGACAGTGGGAATAGAAGGAATCTTGAAAAAGGTTAAGTAAAACAGTGAATATACAACAAGAAATATTTTTTAAAAAGATAGACAGCATAAGAGGCACTGGTCACCCTTCCAATGAATGCTGAAATTAGTATTCTGAAAGTCCACTGACAAATCTACTAAAATTTTGTCTTATGAAATGCGATGCAATCATCTAAGCACTACTTTTCCACTAACAAAGACAAAATCTAATGAAACATTTCAATAACAGAAGTCCAAATTGTCAGTATTGCCAGATCACAAGTTAAATGTGGCTTAACCATCCACAATGCGGCAAAATTTTAAACTTGTCAAAATTGAAAGCATTTGCAGATGCCAAAAAAAAAAAAAAAATCTGACTCAAAAATTGAAATTTGCTTTTGGAGGGGAAGAAAAATTGTGGGAAAAGGAGAAAATGCTGGTTACCAGCATTTTATCCTTTTTCCAAAACATTTTCAAATGGCCTCTTATTCAGGTTCGTTAAATCTCGGGCTTGTGTGGTAAAGAGCTAATGACTGGAATGAAAACAAACATAGTGGGAAAGTGAGGAAATGCTAGTAGAGGTAGTTTTTTCTCCTTTTCCTACTATGTTTTCCAATGCCAGTCTTCTTCTAGGTATTTAAACAAGAGGGCCATGATGGCCCTGGGTCGCTCACCCTAGTAGAGTGCCTTAAAGGTTTTTCTTTAATTTGACCATGTGACCTAGTTTTTGACCGCAGGTGACCCAATTTCAAACTCATATTTGATGAAGACAAACATTCTGACCAATTTTCAAGTCAATTGAGCAAAAAATGTGGCCTCGACTGCCCTAAAGGTATTTCTTTAATTTGACCTAGTGACCTAGATTATGACCCCAGGTGACCCAAATTTGAACTGGTCTTTGACTATATCAAAAGAAACATTTTAACCAATTTTCAAATCAAATGAATAATAAATGTGGCCTCTAGAGTGCCCACTAGCTATTTCTTTATTTTGACCAAGTGAACTAGTTTATGACCCAAGTTGACCCAAATTCAGACTCATGTGAGATTTTACAAAGACAAACATTCTGACCAATTTTCAAGGCAATTAAGCAAATAATGTGGCCTCTAGAGTGCCCACAAGGTATTTCTTTATTTTGACCTAGTGACCTAATTTATGGTTCCAGGTGACCCAAATCCAAACTCATCTGGTATTTCATCAAGACAAACATTCTGGCCAAATTTCAGGTCATTTGAGCAATAAATGTGGCCTCCAGAGTGCAAACAAGGTATTTCTTTAATCTGACCCAGTGAACTAGTTTATGACCCAAGTTGACCCAAATTAATCTTATGTGAGACTTTCTAAAGACAAACTTTCTAACTAATTTTCAAGGCAATTGAGCAAATAATGTGGCCTCGAGAGTGCCAACAAGGTATTTCTTTAATTTGACCTAGTGACCTAGTTTACGACCCAAGATGACCCAATTTTGAACTCAATGAACTTGTTGCGCTTAGACGGGCAAACAAACTTAGAAGAGAATCACTACATACCAAATATCAAAGCTCTACGCCTTCCAGTTTTAAAGAAGAATTTTAAAGTTTTCCTTCTTTGTTCCTATGTTCGAACTTGTGACCCCCGGGGCTGGGCCAGTTTTGACCCAGGGGCATTATATGAACAAACTTGGTAGAGGTCCACTAGGAAATGCTACATACCAAATATCAAAGCTCTACACCTTCCCGTTTAAGAGAAAAAGAAATTTAAAGTTTTCCTTCTTTGATCCTATCTTCGAACTTGTGACCCCCGGGGCTGGGCCAGTTTTGACCTAGGGGCATCATATGAACAAACTTGGTAGAGGTCCACTCTGAGATGCAACATACCATATCAAAGCTCCACACCTTTGGGTTTCAGAAAAGAAGAATCTTAAAGTTTTCCTTCTTTGTTCCTATGTTCGAACTTGTGACCCCAGGGGCTGGGCCAGTTTTGACCCAAGCAGCATCCTTGGAACAAACTTGGTAGAAGTCCACTAGGAGATGCTACATACCAAATATCAAAGCTCTATGCCTTCCCATTTAAGAGAAAAAAAAATTAAAGTTTTCCTTCTTTGTTCCTATGTTTGAACTTGTGACCCCCGGGGCAGGGCCAATTTTGACCCCAAGGGCATAATATGAACAAACTTAGTAGAGGTCCACTAGGAGATGCTTCATGCCAAATATCAAAGCTGTATGCCTTCTTGTTTTAGAGAAGAAGATTTTTAAAATTTTCCTTCTTTGTTCCTATGTTGGAAATTGTGACCCCCGGGGCGGGGCCAGTTTTGACCCCAGGGGTATCATATGAACAAACTTGGTAGAGGTCCACTAGGAGATGCTACATGCTAAATATCAAAGCTCTACGCCTTCAAGTTTCAGAGAAGAAGATTTTTAAAGTTTTCCTTCTTTGTTACTATGTTCAAACTTGTGACCCCCCCGGGGCGGGGCCAGTTTTGACCCCAGGGGCATCAAATGAACAAACTTGGTAGAGGTCCACTAGGAGATGTTACATACCAAATATCAAAGCTCTGCGCCTTCTAGTTTCAGAGAAGAAGATTTTCAAAGATTTTGCTTTTTTTTTCCTTTCTGTTGCCATGGCAACTAGGAGATGCTACATGCTAAATATCAAAGCTCTACGCCTTCAAGTTTCAGAGAAGAAGATTTTTAAAGTTTTCCTTCTTTGTTACTATGCTCAAACTTGTGACCCCCAGGGCGGGGCCAGTTTTGACCCCAGGGGCATCATATGAACAAACTTGGTAGAGGTCCACTAGGCAATGCTATATACCAAATATCAAAGCTCTACGCCTTCCAGTTTCAGAGAAGATGATTTTTAAAGTTTCCCCTCTTTGTTCCTATGTTCGAACTTGTGACCCCCAGGGCAGGACCAGTTTTGACCCCAAGGGCATCATATGAACAAACTTGGTAGAGGTCCACTAGGAGATGCTTCATGCCAAATATCAAAGCTGTATGCCTTCTTGTTTTAGAGAAGAAGATTTTTAAAGTTTTCCTTCTTTGTTCCTATGTTGGAAATTGTGACCCCCGGGGCGGGGCCAGTTTTGACCCCAGGGGCATCATATGAACAAACTTGGTAGAGGTCCACTAGGAGATGCTTCATGCCAAATATCAAAGCTCTATGCCTTCTAGTTTTAGAGAAGAAGATTTTTAAAGTTTTCCTTCTTTGTTCCCATGTTGGAAATTGTGACCCCCGGGGCAGGGCCAGTTTTGACCCCAGGGACATCATATGAACAAACTTGGTAGAGGTCCACTAGGAGATGCTACATGCTAAATATCAAAGCTCTACGCCTTCAAGTTTCAGAGAAGAAGATTTTTAAAGTTTTCCTTCTTTGTTACTTTGCTCAAACTTGTGACCCCCGGGGCGGGGCCAGTTTTGACCCCAGGGGCATCATATGAACAAACTTGGTAGAGGTCCACTAGGCAATGCTACATACCAAATATCAAAGCTCTACGCCTTCCAGTTTCAGAGAAGATGATTTTTAAAGTTTCCCCTCCTTGTTCCTATGTTCGAACTTGTGACCCCCGGGGCAGGGCCAGTTTTGACCCCAAGGGCATTATATGAACAAACTTGGTAGAGGTCCACTAGGAGATGCTTCATGCCAAATATCAAAGCTCCATGCCTTCTAGTTTTAGAGAAGAAGATTTTTAAAGTTTTCCTTCTTTGTTCCTATGTTGGAAATTGTGACCCCCGGGGCGGGGCCAGTTTTGACCCCAGGGGCATCATATGAACAAACTTGGTAGAGGTCCACTAGGAGATGCTTCATGCCAAATATCAAAGCTCTACGCCTTCTAGTTTTACAGAAGAAGATTTTTAAAGTTTTCCTTCTTTGTTCCTATGTTGGAAATTGTGACCCCCGGGGCAGGGCCAGTTTTGACCCCAGGGGTATCATATGAACAAACTTGGTAGAGGTCCACTAGGAGATGCTACATGCTAAATATCAAAGCTCTACGCCTTCAAGTTTCAGAGAAGAAGATTTTTAAATTTTCCTTCTTTGTTACTATGTTCAAACTTGTGACCCCCGGGGCAGGGCCAGTTTTGACCCCAGGGGCATCAAATGAACAAACTTGGTAGAGGTCCACTAGGAGATGTTACATACCGAATATCAAAGCTCTGCGCCTTCTAGTTTCAGAGAAGATTTTCAAAGATTTTGCTTTTTTTTTCCTTTCTGTTGCCATGGCAACCAGAGTTGTGGGTGGAATTCAATTCTTTGAACAATTTTGGTAGAGCTTCACCCAAGGAACATCCCTGCCAAGTTTCATCAAGATTGGCCCAGTGGTTTAGGAGAAGAAGATGTTTAAAGAAATTGTTGACGGACGCCGGACATAGGGCGATCACAATAGCTCACCTTTAGCACGTTGTGCTAAGGTGAGCTAAAAAGAGATTTTAAAAAGCTATGGTCAAGGGTTTAACAAACACTAACATATGAACACTTAACATAATGGTAATCAATAACGTGATAACAAGTCTTTTGCTGCATTCACATAGTGAATGATGTATTCAAACTATTATCTATACATACTAAAAGTTAAATCACTAATCCTCAGGGTGCCTATAACAAAAACTATAATCACACTGCACAGCTTGCCTGTTAGGGTGCAACACCTTGAAACAGCAACAGGGTCACAGCCCTGTCAGAATACCCAACACCAACTCCAACACCAGGGTTAGTGCAATAGTTTGACATTTAGGCCACAGGCATAAAAGCTGAATGAAACTGAACGTACATCCACCATCAATCATTCATTCTGGAAAATAGCAGCTCTAGAAAAACTTTACAATGAAATACCAAAATCTGCGATCTTAAGATCATGAGCATGGCTAGGGTATTAGTCAATGAAAGTTAAGTCTTCAACCTTGACATTAACCCTTTATCACACAATCCCAACTTTTAACGACCCTGAGAAAGAAGCCTTTTGAAAACATTGTGGGAAAAAGAGAAAATGCTGGTAACCAGCATTTTCTCCTTTTCCCACAATGTTTTCTACCCCCCCCCCCCCACCCCCTAAAAAAAACAAATTTTAATTTTTGAGACAAATTTTCCTTGTCGTCTGCAAATGCTTTCAATTTGCACTGGTCTAAAATTTTGTTGTTTGGTAAAGAGTTAAGATCATGGATGTGAGAAGTGGTTCAGCTGAAAGAAACTGTGGACCTTCATCTATTATCATACCAAATATGAACAAAATCCATCATTAAGTTTGGAAAATGTGAGCTGTTAAAAGACTTTAATGTACAACTTCTTGTAAAACTTTGAAGTCTACAACCTTGACCTTAAGATCACTGGTGTGAGCACTGGGTATTGCTGAAAGAAAATTTGGACCTATGTCTATCATCATACCAAATACGAACCAAATTCATCGCATGTTTTAGAAAATGTTAGCTCTTAAAAGACTTAGTGTAAATGTGGATGCCGACTCCAAGGCCTATGCTAACATCAACACTGTGGGTAGTGCAGCAGCTCCTCCTGGACTACAGCCAGGTGAGTTAAAAGCCACAGCCACTTTTGCAGACAGTATAGATCAAAATCTGAATATACATACTGGATCTTCCTAGTCACAAAAACAGCCATGGTCTTGCAATAATCGGTTTCATTTTAAATGAGTGAAAATGTAAAAATGACAATATCATGAAATTGGCACTCTAAGGGATTAACTCTTGACCAGAATACAAAATTTCAGACTTGTTCAGACTGACAGTAATTGCAGACAAATTATATGTGGGTAAAATGATGGCTTTTGTTTTTGAAACAGTAAAAACACTGGAAATAGAAGTTGCTGGTTACCAGTTTTTTTCTTTCACCCAATGTTTTCCAAAGTCCTTATCTCCAGGGTCATTAAACCCTTCAGATTCTCTGGTAAAGAGTTTGGTGAACAGAAAATGGATTAATATCATATGGTGGTCTTGCAACATGAAATTCCTAGAACTCGCATCTAAGAACACAGAAGAGATGAAATGATCAGTTTTAGGCTATTTCAAATTCAAGGCTGTCCCAGCAAAACTATCAGACAAGTACAGATCCAAGACCAGATTAAACATTCCTTCCAGTGTGATCTTAATCTACAACCTTAGCAAAAAAGTTATTCTGTACATGTATTACATTTGTACAAATTTCAAAACAATAAAATATATGGTAGAGCTACTTAACAAGTGTTCAAAAATGAAATGCATCATATGGCTTTCAAAAATTAAATTATTTGAGTCACTATCAATTTGCCCTTTGCAGATGCTTTCAATCTGAACTAGAATAACTATCACTAAAGGTGATAAATACCCCCGCCCCTATATTTCATGTCACAGGGGCAATAACTCTGCAATGTCAATTTAGGGGCAATAACTCCATAATCATTAGGCCAACACTCATGAAATTTGTGCTTTGCACATCTACTGCTCCTGGTGAATATCATGACAAATATCAAGTGAATAAGACTTAAACAGAAGCAGTAGTTCTCTGGACAAGAAGTTTTGAGTAAATTCAGGGGTAATTAATTTGGCAAACATTTGAGAAAAATGCATCTTGAACCTCTACTGGTCCTGGTGAATATTTATGCAAAGTATCAATTTAATTGGACACAAAACTAAATGAGTGTAAAAAGGTGTAGACCATGATCTGACAATATGTCTGAAACACAGCGGCTGGTCTGGATCCACGCTTGTTGCAAATGTCCAAAGGTGCCTTTTCGCATAATGTTGGCCAACTATACATATGACAGAAAAGACCTCCTTAAAGTGAATCAGACAGAAACTGTAGGAGGAGTTGTCCGAACAAGCATTTGTAAGTCAAATCAGGGGCAATAACTCAGTAATTCTTGATGGAATTTTTACAAAATGTGTGTCTTGCACATCTACAACTCCAGATGGACACTTCTGCCAAGTATAAAGCGAATCGGACTGAAATTGTAGGAGGAGTTGTCCAGACAAGCATTTTAAATGTGAATCAGGGGCAATAACTCATTAATTCTTCATAGAATTTTCACGAAAGTTGCGTCTTGCACATCTACAACTCCTGATGAACACTTATGCCAAGTTTAAAGTGAATCAGACAGAAACTGTAGGAGGAGTTGTCCGGACAAGCATTTTTAAGTCAAATCAGGGGCAATAACTCAATAATTCTTGATGGAATTTTTACAAAATGTGTGTCTTGCACATCTACAGCTCCTAATGAACACTTCTGCCAAGTTTAAAGTGAATCAGACAGAAACTGTAGGAGGAGTTGTCCGGACAAGCATTTTTAAGTCAAATCAGGGGCAATAACTCAGTAATTCTTGATGGAATTTTTACAAAATGTGTGTCTTGCACATCTACAGCTCCTAATGAACACTTCTGCCAAGTTTAAAGTGAATCAGACAGAAACTGTAGGAGGAGTTGTCCGGACAAGCATTTTTAAGTCAAATCAGGGGCAGTAACTCAGTAATTCTTGATGGAATTTTCACAAAATGTGTGTCCTGCACATCTACAGCTCCTAATGAACACTTCTGCCAAGTTTAAAGTGAATCAGACAGAAACTGTAGGAGGAGTTGTCTGGACAAGCATTTTTAAGTCAAATCAGGCGCAATAACTCAGTAATTCTTGATGGAATTTTCACAAAATTTGCGTCTTGCACATCTACAACTCCAAATGGACACTTCTGCCAAGTATAAAGCAAATCGGACTGAAATTGTAGGAGGAGTTGTCCGGACAAGCATTTTTAAGTCAAATCAGGGGCAATAACTCAGTAATTCTTGATGGAATTTTTACAAAATGTGTGTCTTGCACATCTACAGCTCCTAATGAACACTTCTGCCAAGTTTAAAGTGAATCAGACAGAAACTGTAGGAGGAGTTGTCTGGACAAGCATTTTTAAGTCAAATCAGGGGCAATAACTCAGTAATTCTTGATGGAATTTTCACAAAATTTGCGTCTTGCACATCTACAACTCCAAATGGACACTTCTGCCAAGTATAAAGCGAATCGGACTGAAATTGTAGGAGGAGTTGTCCGGACAAGCATTTTAAATGTGAATCAGGGGCAATAACTCATTAATTCTTCATAGAATTTCACGAAAGTTGTGTCTTGCACATCTACAACTCCTGATGAACACTTATGCCAAGTTTAAAGTGAATCAGACAGAAACTGTAGGAGGAGTTGTCCGGACAAGCATTTTTAAGTCAAATCAGGGGCAATAACTCAGTAATTCTTGATGGAATTTTTACAAAATGTGTGTCTTGCACATCTACAGCTCCTAATGAACACTTCTGCCAAGTTCAAAGTGAATCAGACAGAAACTGTAGGAGGAGTTGTCCGGACAAGCATTTTTAAGTCAAATCAGGGGCAATAACTCAGTAATTCTTGATGGAATTTTCACAAAATGTGTGTCTTGCACATCTACAGCTCCTAATGAACACTTCTGCCAAGTTTAAAGTGAATCAGACAGAAACTGTAGGAGGAGTTGTCCGGACAAGCATTTTTAAGTCAAATCAGGGGCAATAACTCAGTAATTCTTGATGGAATTTTCACAAAATGTGTGTCTTGCACATCTACAGCTCCTAATGAACACTTCTGCCAAGTTTAAAGTGAATCAGACAGAAACTGTAGGAGGAGTTGTCCGGACAAGATTTTGCGAACAGACCGACCGCCCGACCGACCGCATGACCGGCCGACCGACCGACCGACCGACAGGCTGATTCCAGTATACCCCCCACAAACTTCGTTTGCGGGGGTATAATAAGTCTAAAATTTCCTGGTCTGGTAAAGAAGCTGCATCAATAGTACCAATTCGTATACTTGAGTGAGTCATCACCTACGGAAACAAATTTGCACCAGACATCTGAAAACATACCTGTAAAATATGGATTATCAACATGAATTATGGTTAAAAACAAGAAAACATTTGAAAATATTGTGGCAAAAGAAAAATTTGCTCATTACTAAGTTTCTACATCAAAAAGCAGGAGAGCTTATGAGTTGAAAGGCTGCACAGTTGTCTATCCTATAATGGAGTTAATTCTTTACCAAACAACAAAATTTTAGACTTGACCAAATTGAAGCATTTACAGACGAAAAATTTCATAACACTCAAGAGAGCAGATATGTCTTTGATACAATAGAAGACACTGTGACTGAAGGAGAAAATCCTGGTTGCCATGAGGTTTTCTAAAGCAGTCTTCCTTCAAACACGAATCATTTGCCAAAGATATAACCTTTAACAAAACACTAACATTTTTAAAAGACCCTTGAAGGACAAAGCTTTTGAAACTATAGTGGGAAAAAAGAGGAGAAAATGCTGGTAACCAGTAATTTTCTGCTTTTCACATAATATTTTCTATCCATTGAAGGACTAATTCCATGATATGAAACAAAGTTTATTTTGTTGTATGCAAATGCTTTGAGTTTGGGCAAGTCTAAAATTTTGTTGTGTGGTACAAATGTTAAGAAGCAGTCCCTGGTCATACATTTACATTACCACATACATACATGCATCTATTATTACAACAAGGAACATTATTTTAATTGTCATGGCTATGTTTTGAGACAGGTTTAAGTCTTTTATCACAGTTAATGAAAAATACCTTTGGGTGATAGACCAACAGCAGACATTTTTAAAGTTATTCAGATTATCTTAACTCTTTCACTGCCATAGGCAAAGTAAACACCTTTTTGTATAGATCAAAAGTGTAGATCAAGTTTGGAAAGAACAGAACATGCAAACTGATGCAGTAATCTTAGATCAATACTACCCACATCCTCATTCTAAACCTGTCAAAAAACAGGTGCACTGCATGCTTGTGTCAATACTCCACTGCAGTTGAATTTAGTAAAAATTTCAAGTCAGAAAGGGCAGCATAACTATCAAAAACATTTTGATGGTTGCCTGTCCCTATTGTGTGGTTCCCCTTTTGATACTAACCAACTAGTCAGAGTTTGAAGTAAATATCTTCAGTAATGTCAGAGATATTACAAAATGTCGAAGGTTTAGCACGGTGATGAAGCAGACATAGACAATGATGCCAAGACTATGACATTACCTCCACGTTTTCTTTAAAAAAAACAGCCCAGCTAAAAATCTTTATATTTGTTACGGCATTTTATTTCAGTCAATGAAAAAGTCTAGATAATTTCTTTGGCAGCAAAAGAGTTAAGAAAAAGAGGGTATAGAAACTTGGTGTCTTAGAAAAAGTAGGTACCAATTATTTGAACCATGCTCTGGCAAAAGGATGCACCTCCATGATCCATGATACCAAGCAAATCATCATATAATTATGGATCCATAAAATCCATTTTATCTAAAAGAACCTACTGAATCATGAGGTACACTGGTCCTTTGATATACAGAAACCTTACCAAAAGCAAAAGAGTATCAGCACAGGTCAGCCTGCACAGAGTGCCCATGCTGACCTGGGTTGATACTTTTTGCAGATTTATAAAGCCCCCCTTTTCAAACAATATGGCCCATTTTCTTTTAAGCTATATATATGCAGCACTTTATTCGCTTTTGGAGAAAACAAATAAACTACTTTGCTCTTACTTCAAACATACGGTAGTTGTTCATAAAGAAAGTTTATTATATGTACCAATAAAACTAATTGCTGCCACGGTTTACAATCAAAAAATAATAATCTCTATCCAAGACGACAAAATTTTAGACTGGCCCATATTGAAAACTGCAGACAACAAATTCCATATGGCTGATATGATGGAATTTGTCTGTGAAACTGTAGAAAACAGATTGGGAAATAGAGAAAATGATGGTTACAAGCATTTTCTTATTTTCCCACAATGTTTTCAAAAGTTGTTTTCGTTTGGATCATACAAACACATAGTTGTCTTGTACAGAGTTTCAAAAATTCAAATTCCTGAGACAAGTTTCTATGGCGACTGTAACTCCTCCATGTAATCAAACCCAGACTCATGCTGAGATATGGTTCTGTCTGTGGTCATATCATCAAACTGTAAATACAAAAGGAAAAAAAGTGTGTAAACTTAGATGCTGAATCTTTCTTTGTACTGGAGTTAAATGCCATTTTAAATGCCTAGGTCAAATCACAGCGGTCAGTGCCCCTATGCCTTGGTTTCCTGGCTTTCTCACACCAATACTGACACAAATTTCTTTCCAAGCCACTGAATACTTTTATCACATGTGTCAGAGATGACATGTGATAAATCATTAGAGGGAAAGTTTGTCTTGACTGGGTATTGAACCAGCAACAACCAGGTCACAAGTCAGATACACTAATCACTGTGCTACCTGACCTGGCTTATTCAATGACAAGTTTAGGTATTACCATCCACCCCTCCTGCAGTCAACTTTCTTTCTCTTCCAGAGAAACTACTTTTGAAAACTTTGCAACAATTTTTTTCCACAACCCTTTACCACACAATCACAATTTAATGACCTTTAGAAAGAAGGCTTTTGAAAACATTGCAGGAAAAGGAGAAAATGCTGGTAACCAGCATTTTCTCCTTTCCCTACAATGTTTTCTACCCCACTATAGGCAAATCACATTATTTGAATAAAATTAGATTTGTCGTCTGCAAATGCTTTCAATTCAGACAAATTTAAAATTTTGTCATTTTGTAAAGAGTTAAAATCCTTTCCCACGCCTCTAATTTCGACTATTTCAAATCAAAAGAAACTGTAGCCAGAAACGCATAGAAAACATTTGAGGAAAAGGAGAAAATGCTGGTACCCACCATTTCTCCTTTGCTCACAATGTTTTCAAAAGGTTTTTTTCGTCTGGTTCATTACAACACAGGATAATTTGGTAAAGGATTAACTCTTTACCTCACAATCCTGAGTTTTAACGACCAAAAGAAAAAGGACATTTGAAAACATTGTTAGAAAGGGAGAAAATGCTGGTAACCAGCATTTTCTCCTCTTCCCACAATGTTTTTTTTACTATTTCCAAGAAAAATTGCCTAATTTCTTTAACATTATTTTGTTGTCTGCAAATGCTTTCAGTTTAGACCAGTCCAAAATTTTGTTGTGTGGTAAAGAGTTACATTGTTCTCATTTACCGAATTTTTTGCATGGCAAAAAAATTTTAGCCTCATTCAAAATGAAAGCATTTACCAACGACATATTACATGTTACCCACAACAGGAAATTTGTCTTTCAAAGGGAACAAAACTTTGTGGTTTCATAAAGATTTTTTCCTCATGGTTGACAAATGTCTGTATTGTTTGGTAAAGGATTAGCAATCACAAACATGACATTTTGAGACAAAAGGCGACAAACATCACAAACCATTCATTCACAATCACCAACCCTTTTCTTAAACAAGAACAACACATGTGGGTGCAAACACCTGGCTGCAATTGCTTTATTTCAAGTGAAAGTTGAAAAGGGGCCTAACTGTGTCAAAATACTTTGATGGTTACCTGCTTTTGTTTAACCCTTTACCAAATAATCCCATGTTTTCACGGCCCCAAGGAAGAGGCCTTTCAAAAACATTGTGGGAAAAGGACAAAATGCTGGTAACCAGCATTTTCCCACAATGTTTTCTACCCGGTCAAAAAACCAAAGTTTATTTACTCCACTTTCAAATTTGTCGTCTGCATGTGCTTTCAATTTGGAAGTAACCGACATTTGTCATTTGGGAAAGGCTTAATGGGTTCCCCTTTTAATAGTTAACAACTTGTTAAAGTTTGGAGTAAATATCTTCAGTAATAAAAGATATAAAATGTCAAAAGTTTTTGCATCAAGACAATGACACAGACGACAACAGGGCAATGGCAATAACTTGACTTTTTCCTTGAAACAGCCCAGTTAAAAATGATCAAAACAACTGTAATAATCAGAAACTGAACTAGCATTGGAAATGAATAGCAAGCACAGACCATGAGCTTAAATGTTCTTATATTCCAATATGAAAGCATAACTTGTTATCCTTATTCAATCCACATCTTTGTGTATACATTATTGGTTAAGATCAAATTTTGTTGAAAGCAAGGTAACCAATTCATTGTTGAGGTCATGTAAATTCTTTGAAAATGATTGACAGAAGAGAGTCTTGGATTCTGAAATCATTATTTCTCCGCAAAATTTACCTTGTTGGTACTCATTGGAGTTGTCTCATCAAGAAAATTCTAATGAGTACCCACAACATATGTTTAAGTGAAGAATCGTGGAGACACTAGATTTTTAAGTTAAAGATATTCAGCTCATATGTATTTTCTGGAAAGATTCTTAAAAAAAAAAAAAATAAAAAAACAAGAGGGCCATGATGGCCCTGGGTCGCTCACCTTAGTAGAGTGCCTTTAAGGTTTTTCTTTAATTTGACCATGTGACCTAGTTTTTGACCGCAGGTGACCCAATTTCAAACACATATTTCATGAATACAAACATTCTGACCAATTTTCAAGTCAATTGAGCAAATAATGTGGCCTCGAGTGCCCTAAAGATATTTCTTTAATTTGACCTAGTGATCTAGGTTATGACCCCTGATGACCTAAATTTGAATTGGTCTTTGACTATATCAAAAGAAACATTTTAACCAATTTTCAAATCAAATGAATAATAAATGTGGCCTCTAGAGTGCCCACTAGCTATTTCTTTAATTTGACCAAGTGACCTAGTTTATGACCCCAGTTGACCCAAATTCAGACTCATGTGAGATTTTACAAAGACAAACATTCTGACCAATTTTCAAGGCAATTAAGCAAAGAATGTGGCCTCTAAAGAGCCCACAAGGTATTTCTTTATTTTGACCTAGTGACCTAGTTTATGGTTCCAGGTGACCCAAATCCAAACTCATCTGGTATTTTATCAAGACAAACATTCTGGCCAAATTTCAGGTCATTTGAGCAATAAATGTGGCCTCCAGAGTGCAAACAAGGTATTTCTTTAATTTGACCCAGTGAACTAGTTTATGACCCAAGTTGACCCAAATTAATCTTATGTGAGACTTTATAAAGACAAACTTTCTAACTAATTTTCAAGGCAATTGAGCAAATAATGCAGCCTCGAGAGTGCCAACAAGGTATTTCTTTAATTTGACCTTGTGACCTAGTTTATGACCCAAGATGACCCAATTTTGAACTCAATGAACTTGTTGCGCTTAGATGGGCAAACAAACTTAGAAGAGAATCACTACATACCAAATATCAAAGCTCTACGCCTTCCAGTTTTAAAGAAGAATTTTAAAGTTTTCCTTCTTTGTTCCTATGTTCGAACTTGTGGAACTTGTGACCCCCGGGGCTGGGCCAGTTTTGACCCAGGGGCATCATATGAACAAAATTGGTAGAGGTCCACTAGGAAATGCTACATACCAATTATCAAAGCTCTACACCTTCCCATTTAAGAGAAAAAGAAATTTAAAGTTTTCCTTCTTTGTTCCTACCTTCGAACTTGTGACCCCCAGGGGCGGGGCCAGTTTTGACCCAGGGGCATCATATGAACAAACTTGGTAGAGGTCCACTCTGAGATGCAACATACCAAATATCAAAGCTCCACACCTTTCGGTTTCAGAAAAGAAGAATTTTAAAGTTTTCCTTCTTTGTTCCTATGTTCGAACTTGTGACCCCAGGGGCTGGGCCAGTTTTGACCCAAGCAGCATCCTTGGAACAAACTTGGTAGAAGTCCACTAGGAGATGCTACATACCAAATATCAAAGCTCTATGCCTTCCCATTTAAGAGAAAAAAAAAATTTAAGTTTTCCTTCTTTTTTCCTATGTTTGAACTTGTGACCCCCGGGGCAGGGCCAATTTTGACCCCAAGGGCATCATATGAACAAACTTGGTAGAGGTCTACTAGGCGATGCTACATACCAAATATCAAAGCTCTACGCCTTCAAGTTTCAGAGAAGAAGATTTTTAAAGTTTTCCTTCTTTGTTACTATGCTCAAACTTGTGACCCCCAGGGTGGGGCCAGTTTTGACCCCAGGGGCATCATATGAACAAACTTGGTAGAGGTCAACTAGGCAATGCTACATACCAAATATCAAAGCTCTACGCCTTCCAGTTTCAGAGAAGATGATTTTTAAAGTTTCCCCTCTTTGTTCCTATGTTTGAACTTGTGACCCCCGGGGCAGGGCCAATTTTGACCCCAAGAGCATCATATGAACAAACTTGGTAGAGGTCCACTAGGAGATGCTTCATGCCAAATATCAAAGCTCTATGCCTTCTAGTTTTAGAGAAGAAGATTTTTAAAGTTTTCCTTCTTTGTTCCTATGTTGGAAATTGTGACCCCCGGGGCGGGGCCAGTTTTGACCCCAGGGACATCATATGAACAAACTTGGTAGAGGTCCACTAGGAGATGCTACATGCCAAATATCAAAGCTCTACACCTTCAAGTTTCAGAGAAGAAGATTTTTAAAGTTTTCCTTCTTTGTTACTATGCTCAAACTTGTGACCCCCGGGGCAGGGCCAGTTTTGACCCCAGGGGCATCAAATGAACAAACTTGGTAGAGGTCCACTAGGAGATGCTACATACCAAATATCAAAGCTCTGCGCCTTATAGTTTCAGAGAAGAAGATTTTCAAAGATTTTGCTTTTTTTTCCTTTTTGTTGCCATGGCAACCAGAGTTGTGGGTGGAATTCAATTCTTTGAACAATTTTGGTAGAGCTTCACCCAAGGAACATCCCTGTGAAGTTTCATCAAGATTGGCCCAGTGGTTTAGGAGAAGATGATGTTTAAAGAAATTGTTGACGGACGACGGACGACAGACGACGGACGACGGACATAGGGCGATCACAATAGCTCACCTTTAGCACGTTGTGCTAAGGTGAGCTAAAAAAAAAGAGTGAGAGAGAGGTAATCTGGCAAAAGAGAGTTTGATGCACCTCTAACAAGGAAGTTATCACATGATAATTATGGTTCCAAAAAACCCATTTTGTATAACAACTAATGGAATAATGAGATACAATGGTCCTTTGACACAGCGCCCCAGATAAGCTGCGTATTTGCTTATTTTACGCTACTTGGAACAGCAAATATGCAATGAAACTTATTCTAAAGCCTAACAAATACACACATTTTTCTCACGATACGCAATTTGACTGAATTCCATTTCGTATTTTGTTGACAACCGAGATCGTCATCTTGATCGGCTATGTTGTCAATGAAATGCTCGTATTATCATTTTCTGAACAAGCTTCTTAGATCAGCTAATTATACCACTCGTCACAACTCGGCCGATTCCGTTCAGGTCTACATCTAACTTGATCAACAGATCACCCGAGGTTTGCCGAAGTACACGTTGAATCTCCCGTAACCGTCCAATAGAACGTTGTTACAAAGATCGATAACAGGCTGACAGTTTAATTATACATGTACTTGGTTGGCATTCAACAAACCTTGGGTGATCCTTCGATCAAATTCCTCGGCTGTGTCAAGTAGATTCACCTACACAGTACATTTCTTTTTGAAAAATACATCACTTTACCATTCTTAAATCGTAATACCCAACTTAAAAAAAGAAAACAATCGTCACAATTTTCTATTACAATCTTTCTTAATACATTTCCATTGAAAAAATAGTTTGTACATTAATTTTCTAACTTGGTCTATCAGTTTGCATTGACGCTTGGAAATTTTAAAGAGCCCGGGTTTCTTTATGCTAAAAAATATCTGCCTAAACATCAATCTGATGCATGAGATTATCTGCTAAAGCTTCATATAAACTGGCTTGCAAGCAGATATATGGGCTAGAATAAGTTACACAATCAGTATGAAATGTAAAGGACGCACACGGCTCTGTTTATCACAGCTAATCAAACTGGCAAGTCATTTCATGAAAACGTCATAAAAGCATTCATCCTCTTATCTAGTGTAAAATGACAGGTTTTAGATTAACCTGCTACCCCAATTGACAAATTCATGTCAAGTGATACGGAAATACTTCTCCAAACATTGACTGGTATGAAAAATCCAACGCTGAAAAAAACACGAAAACCCATGACACAACAACAGTCATTTTGACATCATCTGATCAGAGGCACTTCAATTTGTCTTATCGTCTTTGATAATGAAATTAAACTGTGAATTTACACAAATCTCTGTACAAATTAGACAGGGGAGGATGAAGGTTAGGCCGTCTTGTCTTACAGTGTTAGCACTGGAACAAGCATGAAAGACAGTAATGGTGACTTATACAAAGCAAGAACTATTTAATAATGGTGTCATTTCTTTTTTCTCCCTTTTCCACAATGTTCTAGCACACTGTATGAAAGACAAATCCAGTCATTCAAGCGACATTTGAATTGTCGTCTGCTACTGGTTTAAACGTGAGAGTCTAAAATATGTTGTTTGGAAAACTATTAAAACATTATTTGTGTCCATTTATTCAAATTAGACAAATTGCATGCTAGGGCTGCAAGTTAAAATTCATCTCTCCGTTTTTCTGATGATCAAGTGCTTGGAACAACTTAACAGTTTTAATCAGTGTTTGAAAATGCACTCATAAATGTAAAAACAAGAGGGCCATGATGGCCCTGGGTCACTCACCTAAGTAGATTGCCTTAAAGGTTTTTCTTTAATTTGACCATGTGACCTAGTTTTTGACCGCAGGTGACCCAGTTTCAAACTCATTTCATAAAGACAAACATTCTGACCAATTTTCAAGTCAATTGAGCAAAAAATGTGGCCTCGAGTGCCCTAAAGATATTTCTTTAATTTGACCTAGTGACCTAGATTATGACCCCAGGTGACCCAAATTTCAACTGGTCTTTGACTATATCAAAAGAAACATATTAACCAATTTTCAAATCAGTTGAATAATAAATGTGGCCTCTAGAGTGCCCACTAGCTATTTCTTTAATTTGACCAAGTGACCTAGTTTATGAACCCAGTTGACCCAAATTCAGACTCATGTGAGATTTTACAAAGACAAACATTCTGACCAATTTTCAAGGCAATTAAGCAAATAATGTGGCCTCTAGAGTGCCCACAAGGTATTTCTTTATTTTGACCTAGTGACCTAGTTTATGGTTCCAGGAGACCCAAATCCAAACACATCTGGTATTTCATCAAGACAAACATTCTGACCAAATTTCAGGTCATTTGAGCAATAAATGTGGCCTCCAGAGTGCAAACAAGGTTTTTCTTTAATCTGACCCAGTGAACTAGTTTATGACCCATGTTGACCCAAATTAATCTTATGCGAGACTTTATAAAGACAAACTTTCTAACTAATTTTCAAGGCAATTGAGCAAATAATGCAGCCTCGAGAGTGCCAACAAGGTATTTCTTTAATTTGACCTAGTGACCTAGTTTATGACCCAAGATGACCCAATGTTGAACTCAATGAACTTGTTGCGCTTAGATGGGCAAACAAACTTAGAAGAGAATCACTATATACCAAATATCAAAGCTCTACGCCTTCCAGTTTTAAAGAAGAATTTTAAAGTTGTCCTTCTTTGTTCCTATGTTCGAACTTGTGATCCCCGGGGCTGGGCCAGTTTTGACCCAGGGGCATCATATGAACAAACTTGGTAGAGGTCCACTAGGAAATGCTACATACCAAATATCAAAGCTCTACACCTTCCTGTTTAAGAGAAAAAGGAATTTAAAGTTTTCCTTCTTTGTTCCTATCTTCGAATTTGTGACCCCCGGGGCGGGGCCAGTTTTGACCCCAAGGGCATCATATGAACAAACTTGGTAGAGGTCCACTCTGAGATGCATCATACCAAATATCAAAGCTCCACACCTTTCGGTTTCAGAAAAGAAGAATTTTAAAGTTTTCCTTCTTTGTTCCTATGTTCGAACTTGTGACCCCAGGGGCTGGGCCAGTTTTGACCCAAGCAGCATCCTTGGAACAAACTTGGTAGAAGTCCACTAGGAGATGCTACATACCAAATATCAAAGCTCTATGCCTTCCAATTTATGACAAAAAAAAATTAAAGTTTTCCTTCTTTGTTCCTATGTTTGAACTTGTGACCCCCGGGGCAGGGCCAATTTTGACCCCAAGGGCATCATATGCACAAACTTAGTAGAGGTCTACTAGGCGATGCTACATACCAAATATCAAAGTTCTACACCTTCCTGTTTCAGAGAAGAAGATTTTTAAAGTTTTCCTTCTTTGTTCCTATGTTGGAAATTGTGACCCCCGGGGCGGGGCCAGTTTTGACCCCAGGGGCATCATATGAACAAATTTGGTAGAGGTCCACTAGGACATGCTACATGCCAAATATCAAAGCTCTACGCCCTCAAGTTTCAGAGAAGAAGATTTTTAAAGTTTTCCTTTTTTGTTACTATGCTCAAACTTGTGACCCCCGGGGCGGGGCCAGTTTTGACCCCAGGGGCATCAAATGAACAAACTTGGTAGAGGTCCACTAGGAGATGCTACATACCAAATATCAAAGCTCTGCGCCTTCTAGTTTCTGAGAAGATGATTTTCAAAGATTTTGCTTTTTTTTTCCTTTTTGTTGCCATGGTAACCAGAGTTGTGGGTGGAATTCAATTCTTTGAACAAATTTGGTAGAGCTTCACCCAAGGAACATCCCTGCCAAGTTTCATCAAGATTGGCCCAGTAGTTTAGGAGAAGAAGGTGTTTAAAGAAATTGTTGACGGACGACAGACGCCGGACATAGGGCGATCACAATAGCTCACCTTTAGCACGTTGTGCTAAGGCGAGCTAATAAAGAACATAACAACTGAGTAATTTTGACCCTTGGACATGAAAATTTTCTCTTTGATTCTTGGAAATTCCATTTTGACTCTTGAAAATAAGGGTTCAAAAGCCAATGACTCTGGGATTGAGAATCCTGGTACCCATATTTTAGCAACACATTTTCTTTTTATACAATGCTCAGCATATAACAGACAAAAAGAATAAAACAAAATTGCCATATTTTTCAATCAATCGTACTAGCTTGGCACTATACAATATAAAATAAAAACAGTTAACAGTATGGGATTGAAACATACTATGTTCGATTATGGGGTAAAACTTGATTTTTACTCTACCATTAGAATTTTCTTGCTTAAAAAATTGCAACTTGAGCAATGTCATTTCATTTTACCCCTATCATAAGAAAACGATGCTTAAATACTCCTTGGCTCAAAAAATTATCTGGGACTCAACATGACATGCAGAAAATTTACTAAAAGCAAAAGGTTTTGACCCAGGTCAGACTGCTGACTGATACTTTTTTGCAGATGCATTAAACCTTTTTTGACTGAGCATGGCTCATATGTAATTTGTGTAACCAAACAATATTTGAAAAACATTTGGTTCCCATCACCAGCCAGCTACAATGGTAGTTTTCATTTTTCCACTTACTGCACTTTTTTCACTGCGTAAAAAGTCATCCCCTTCAATAGATACCTCATCAATATCTTCCTCTATCTCCTCAGCGATGCTCCCATTCTGTGATTTGGCTTCAGATCTTGTCCGCTGACTCTTCTGACTAATGCTGTGACTGAAACGTTAACATAACAACAATCAAAACAGTTTAATTCTAAAAACAACTGCATAACTATGTACTTCAATTCTCAAATAAAAAAAAAAACACAATTACAACACCAAGAATAACAAGAGCACCACATGTGGGTGCCAGTGCTCAGCTGCAGTTGCTTTTAGAAATAAACTGATTCTCAGTAAAAATTCTAAGTCCAAAATGGGGCTTAACTATGTCAAAAATATTCTGATGGTTACCAGCCCTTGTTGTAAGCATTTTCTTTTTTATAGTTAACAGCTAGTTAAAGTTTGAAGTAAATATCTTCATTAATGACAGAGATGTTATATGACATCAAAGTTTTTGCAGGACAAATTTTAAGTCAAAAAAAGGGGCATAAGTGCATCATGAATATTTTGATGGTTACCTGCCTTCTTTTTTATGGTTTCCCCTTTTGATAGTTTACCACTCCTCCTAGTTTGAAGTAAATCTCTTCAGTAATGACAGAGATATTATAAAAAGTCAAAGGTTTTGCAAACGAGAATAAAACAGATGATGACAGCACTATGACAATATATCAACATTTTCTTCGAAAAACAGCCAAGGTAATAAAGCTCTAACTGATCAGCCACTTTCGTACAGAGCCTTAGACAAGACTAGTAAAGTGGTATTAACTGGGTGATGTCTGTCTGAAGTTTTTGAATATTTGGTGCTTAACAAAACTTTCAACAGGACTTACGTTATGTGACCATGATGAGCACACCTATTCACCTAGAGTAACTTTAACCTTTTACCACCCAATCTCAAGTTTTAACAACCCTAAGGAAAAGGGCTTATGAATACAATGAGGGAAAAGGAGAAAATGCTGGTAACCACAATTTTCTCCTTTTCCCACAATGTTTTCTTCCCTTTTGAAGACAATTTCAATCATTTGATACACCCATAATTTTTTATTTGCCAATGCTTTGAATTTGGATATGTCTATAATATTGTCATTTGGTAAAGGATTAATCTGAATCACAACACTCCAAGCTAGTGAATATCTTCCTGCATAAAGAAAGTTCCAACTATATTCAGCTGTTGTAGAGGAATACATCCCTTCCCAATGAGTTCATCAACAATCCACCAGGTTTTGGACAAGCCACGATCTGACCTCACAACCCCAGGATTACTAGTCCTGTGTGTTAGCTTCCAGCTACTGGGGCTTGTCTAAGTGTTCACTGCAAAAACTCTCCACCAGAAGGCAAAATTTGAGACAAGTCCAAATATATAGCATTTACAGACAACAAATAAAATATGATTCAAATGCTAAGATTTGTATCTAAAAAGGTACAAAACATTGTGGGAAATGGAGAAGATACTGGTTAACAGCATTTTCCCCATTTCCCAGTGTTTCCTAACCTATCAAAGACAAATGTTTCCAATATGGACAAGTCTCTATTTTGTTGTGTTGAAAAGAGTAAAGAATGACTCAGAACTTCTAGATTACTAGCCTTCAATGTTACCTTCAAAATACTAGGGCTTGTCTAAATGTTCACTGTAGTAACTGCCATCTTGAAACAAGTATGGAAAATTTATTAAAAAAAAAAATTAGAATAAAGCTCCTCACCCTTCACTCTGGAAATCATCTTCATATGAATAATCTTGAGCATCTACAACATACCGAATATATCAAATCTAAGACTGCAGTAAAAATGAGAGCAACATTGTTTGTCTGTAGGAAATGTACTTATAAATGAGCTCAGGGGGCTTAATACATCTGCAAAAAGTATCGAACCATATCAGCCCCCCGCAGTCCATGCAGGCTGACGACTGTGCATGCTGACATGGGTTGAAACTTGTTGTTGTTTGTAAATTTTCTGCATGTCCAGGGATCATTCTACCTTATGATTCAGTGGATTGTTAGACTAAATGGATTTCATGGATCCATAGTTATATATTTTGATGACTTTCTTGGTATAATTTATCACAGTGATGCATTAAGCCCTCTTTTGCAAGAGCATGGCTGAAATGTCTTGCAACCTAAACTCTGTTTTGACCAAAATACAGCATAAATCATTGGAGGATGGAGGTTCAACATCAGGGTCGGTATTCACCAATCATTCTTAAACATACTTTCCGTCTCATGTTGAGGAATTTTCTAGACGTGAAAGTAACACAACTTCGGATTGGCTAAATCATTTGGTTTAGCCAATCAGAAGTTGTGTTTCTTTCAAATCTAGAAAATTCTTGCGAATTAGACAAAGAATATTCTTAAGAATGGTTGATGAATACAGACACAGACTGCCCACATGTTTTGTGCAGTCTGATGTGAAGCTATACCCTGAATAAGTGCTACAAAGATGCTGTAAGCTTACACAAAATTATTGCATTCATATTTCAACTAGTGCAGGTGCCTGTGGCACTATCTTATGTGTTCCTGGATTTTCTTTACCAGCACTTTGTACAACACTTCTGGAGCCACTGGCGGCTATCAAACATGAAAAAAAAACATTGAAATAACATTCAGCAGAGAGAGAAATGGCTCCTGTCACAATAACTACATGTACTTTCATTACTATAGAATAGCATGGCAACCATGAGATTCTAACTCCCTTGACTGCAAGAAATCCTAGTTAATCTTTGCAGTGCTGAAAAGAGAATCTTACATGAGTGTTTATGTGTTATCATTTTTATCAAACAAGTTGACTAAAAATGTATGACGCGAGCCTTGGCGAGCGTCAAATACATTTTAGTCAACGAGTTTGATAAAAATGATAATACATAAACAGGAATGTGAGATTCTATTTATCACATAAAACAAATGACAGACGAACAAGTATCCTGCATCATCACCTTCAGCCTACATATCATTCATGGGTCCATGCTTACAAATGTAGTTCGGTTTGAATTGTGCACATACATAAGAAGATAGATCTGACATGTACGTCGAAAACTGAATGAAACAGCCTATATAGAGTGAGTAAATTGGAAGATTTCCACAATTTAGTGGAGTTAGATAGGTTTCTCTGCATTTTCTGTTGTAATTAAAAATGAAAACCATAAAGCTTTTCGCGCATTTACGCCTTAGCAACAATGACGTCATTTTCGAACGAAATGGCAAAGTGACACAAATTCCGGCATGTGCTGTGGTTGGTTTCACAGGCTTCACGCACTCATATCTACAGATTTTCCAGAACCGGGACCCAAAAATCGATAATACAATAGTGCATTATCGAAAATAAGTCATGGGTTTAATACACTGCGGGAGGTAGTTTTATGTGATAAATAATAAAATGAAATGGGCCATTCTCAGTAAGTACTTTGATGCTGTTATTACAATTTCAAAGCTGTTCTTGTCAGAAATCCTTGCAAAGAAGTGGACAGCTTTGATCCAAGATCACACTGCATGTTCTATGCAGTCTGATCTTGATCTACACTGTCCACATCAGCTATTAAATCCGGATGCAGAGCTACATGAATTAGGAAGACCCACCACCATCTAGTCCAAGATCTGCCATCCTCTTATCCATTGCCCTCAAGTTCTCTGAAGCCCCTGCCGGTGCTGCAAGAAGATCAGATTGTGCTTTGTGCATTTAACCCCTTACCACACAATCTCGAGTTTTAACCACACTGAGCAAGACAGCTTTTGAAAACATTTTGGGAAAAGAAGAAAATGCTGGTAAACAGCATTTTCTCCTTTTACCACAATGTTTTCTACCCTTTCCTGGACAAATCATATCAATTGTGCCCAATCTAATTGCCGTCTGCAAATGCTTTCAACTTGGATCAGTCTAAAATTCTGTCATGTGGTTAAGAGTAAATTAAACCCTCAAACAACATGTGATACCTAAGCTCACCTTCACCCAAACAGCACAAGAAAAAAAAAACAATGGGCATTTTACATCTAGATATAAAACCCTAATAACATTATGATACAGCAAAATTTTTAGACTCATTCATATTGAAAGCACTGACAGATGACAAATTAACAATAGTTCAAATGATGGGATATGCCCTTGAAAACGTTGAAAACTTTGTGCAAACAGAAAAAAAAAAGCTGGTAACCTGCATTTTGTCCCTTTTCACAAAAAGTTTTTCTGTAGCCTTCTTGTTCATGAAACATGGAATTGTTTGGTATGCATTTTGTCCCTTTTTTCATAAACAGTTTTTCTGTAGCCTTCTTGGTCAGGGTCATGGAAACATGGAATTGCTTGGTAAAGGGTTGAGTTTACTGGTAATATCAAGGTTCCTTATGCCCAGAATGTCTCGGGCAAACAGCATAATGTTTTGCAATCTAGTCTTGATCTTTGCCAGCAGCAATCACGAAAAAAGTATTGGGAGGCATTCAAACCTGTACTACTCAATTCCAAATTTTCATGGCTCTGAAAAAATAAGGCTTTTGAAAACATTTTGGGAAAAAGAGAAAATGCTGGTAACTAGCATTTTCTCCTTTTTCCTACCATGTTTTCTACCCTTTCAAAGGCAAATACCCTTGTTTTAGCCCAGCTACATTAGGATAAGTCTAAAATTTTGTCTTTCGGTTAAGAAATTTGGGTTCAGGTTTTGAGCACAACTTTCGTTGGTTTTGCAAACAGTGGAGATCAACATTACAGGTTTTATTACTCCAGAGGACATGCAGCCTGATCTTTGATCTACATTGTCTGATATTTGTAGAGATTAACCCTTTTCCAAACAATCCTTGACTTTGAAGAAGACTGCTTTTGATTTGTGATATTTGATACATAATAGTAACCTGATCTTTTACCTTTGATCAAGTGGACAGTGTAGATCAAACATCAGACTGCACATTTTGTGCAGTCTGATCTTGATCTACACTGGCCACAAGATCAAACTTTAGTTATGAAAGGCTCTTCAAGGGTTAAAGAACAGTCTGATAACCAAACTGAAATATTAAGTTGAAGCCAACTGGATTTGCTGGCTTCAAATATGTGAGCTAAGCATGCAATACATGGCAAAAGTCTTAATCCAAAGAGGTCTAAAATTTAGGAGGCCTTCAATGGTATTTTGGTCATGTTAAGGGACAAATAAAATAAGCATGTTTTTCCTTGCTTTCACCAGTGCTAGGCTAAGGGCCTGTAGTGCACTGTCAAAAAACATTCCAATGGGACCAGAAACATAAGTGAACATCTACTCAACTGCAGTTTCAACACCTTTCTTAATGAGCCACTAAGGACCCTCTTTTGATGATAAAGATATCTGTTGCAAAAAGAGCAGGCAAGAACACTGATATTTTGTCACAGACCTTTACCTTTGTCCTTGCAAATCTAAAATCTACTGGTCATACCGAACACATGAATGAATTTTCATCATCAGCATGCACGTACATCTCAAGTAAGGCTTCTGGGATTATATTCATAAACAATCCCAATTCAGTTCCAATTGTAAATTCAGACTCACCGCTGTTATATTTGCAAATCATGTGACTACTTTTGGAACTCAAAATTAGCACCTGAATGAGACATACTAGTACCTGGTGAATATGAACCCCAGGTTATAATAGGAGTTCATTCATCACACTTATTCTATCAATATGAGAAAGAGGTGTAGCAAGTTATAATGTGAACAACATCAAAAATGTGAACATTAAAATTAATTCAGGCTTACAGAAAACCATTATGGGCCTTGGCAGTACAATGGCACAATGAAAGGTGAAACAACTCTGTTAGAGCATTTTCCATCTTTTGATTAATTTAGGAAATCAGGACCTATTAACCCTTTAGCACACAATCCTGACTTTTAACGACCCTGAGAAACATCTGAAAACATCATGGGAAAAAGAGAAAATGTTGGTAACCAGCATTTTCTCCTTTTCCCACAATGTTTTCTTCCCTATCAAAGGTAAATTCCATCATTTTAGCCACATACATTTTTGTCGTGTGGTAGAGTTAAGTAAAGTACATCACACTAATGAAATTGTTTGAAAAAAAAAAACATGTTGTAGAAAGGACAATTATGGCTTGTTATGAAAAGAGATATTTTCCTTTCCAGTAGATACATCCTCTTTGTGTCATTTGATTCCATTTAAACTACTAATCTTTGTGGGTATCTTTCAGACTTTCATTTTCTTCAAATATCTTACCTTAGCATTACTTTCACATACTGTATGTCTAAAATACTACCTGGTACTTATTTCAAGTAATTAACTCTTTCCCAAACAAGCCCTGGTTTTCATGTGTCTGCAGTACAAGTCTTTTAAAAACACTGTGGGAAAAGGAGAAATTGCTCGTAACAAGCAATTTCTCCTTTTCCCACAGTGTTTTCTACCCTATTTGAGAACTTTCTGCCATTTTCATCAAATTCAAAATTGTCGTCTGCAAACTCTTTCAATTTGGACCAGTCCAAAATTTGTCGTTTGGGAAAGGGTTAAGTATAAACTATTAGCTATGCTCTGGTAAAGGGGGTTTCATGCATCTCCGTGATACCAAGCAAGACATCATTATAATTGTGATCCATAAAATCCATTTTGTATAATCTCCGACAGAATCCTGAGGTAGAATGGTCCTTTGACATGTAGAAAATTGACTAAAAGCACAAAGTTTTGGTCCATGTCAGCCTGCACAGACTGAGATCCTTTGATTGACTGATTATATGGTGCTTAACACCATTTTCAACATTATGTCAGTTATATTGTGGCGGCTTTTGCAGATGCACTAACCCTTTACCAAACCATAAAATTTTTGACAAGTCCAAATTGTAACCATTTGCAGAAGACAAAATAAATGGGACTCAAAAATTGAAATTTGTCTCCGGAAGGGTAGAAAACATTGTGGGCAAAGAAGAAAATGCTGATTACCGGCATTTTCTCCTTTTCCCGCAATGTTTTCCAAAGATTTTTTTCTCAGGGTCGTTAAAAGTCGGGATTGTGTGGTAAAGGGTTAAGCCCCCCTTTTGACAAAGCATGGCTCATATTTATTTTACATTGATTGTGGAACAAATTCTTACAACTTATATTGATCATTCTAAATGATTGCTTCCTGGAAACCTAAACCAGTACTCACAACATGATGTGGGTGGTTCAAAAGGATGACCTTCCTCAGTACAGGATTCAAACCTGGACCCTTTGATGTGAGAGGGCAATACTCTATACCCACACCACTGTCACAGTTACTGGAAACAAATAACATCCAAAAAAAGGCTTCTTGTAGACTAGTATTCCCGACCTGTATAATTATCATAATTTATATATTTATGTTAGAACCCTAGGGCACACACACACTTAGTGCACAGTCTTACCACTATAAGAACCGGCACTCTGACTGTGATGTTTAAATACTGGCAGCTGTCCTGTTGAAAATCAACTTATAAGCCAAGCCATGAAACAAGTACACAACAATACAAAATACACAGTAAAAAATTCATACAAATTTTAGACTTGTTCAAATTAAAAGCATTTGCATACAACAAACTCAGGGAGGTTCAAAAGGATGTAATTTGTTTATGAATGGACAAAAATCATTTTGGAAAACAAAGAAAATGCTGGTTATCAGCATTTTCTTCTTTTCCAACAATGTGCAAAAGCTTATTTTCAAAAGGTTGTTATAATTGTAGATTATTTGGGTTAAAATATTTGGCTGTTTTGCCAAGAATACACATATATAATGACAAAGTAAGACAACATATATCTCAGACCATAATGCACTTTCACTTAAGTCTAACCTATAAAGTTCAGAAAAGTAGCTAACTCAATTCCATGTAAAACAACATTTTTTAAATATGCGGGAAAATTATTTTCAGAGGTAAAGAACACAAGGATAGATGCCAGAAACATTCTTTGAGTAGCTTATATTAGAATCTTTATCAAAAACGAAATTCTAAACAAGCCCAAATTGAAAGAATTTGCAGAAAACAAATTATATGGCACATAAAATGTCTGTGAGAAGACAGAAAACATAATGGAAAAAGGAGAAAAGGCTGGTACCACCTTTTTCTCCTTTTCCCACGATGCTTTCAAAAGCCTTCACACTCAAATTTTCTGTGGTAAGGGTAAATTGACCAAAACATTCTATATTGATAATCAATTTCCTGAAATGAGAAGCTTCCCACACTTTAATCAGAGAAAAGGGAGTGATAGTATTCTAAATCCATTATTTCTCTTCCAAACCCTATGTTGAGGGTACTCATTAGAATTGTATCATCGAGACGATTTTAGTCAGTACCCACAACATAGGGTTTAGTGGAGACTGATTTATATTTTCAATTTTGAAATCAGAATCACGCCTTCTATCTGGAGCTCAGCTTTAATTTTAACCCTTTCCCAAACAAAACAGTTTAGACTTAAAAGATGAAAGCAACATTCTGTGGGTGACATATTTAAAATAGTGAATAAGAAGTAAAGTTCTCTGAACTGGTAGCAAACATTGTGGGAAAAGGACCATTTTCTCCATTTCCAACAATGTTTCAAAAGGTTTCTACCTCAGGGTCATTATGATTGTATGGTGTTTAACGCCATTTTCAACATTATGTTTCAGTTATATCGCGGCAGCCAATGTGTCTATCCATGCTTTCCTTGAGTTTCTTTTACCAGTACTCTGCACAATATTCTTTTCCAAGCCACTGACTGCTTTCCCACATAACCATCATCGAAACAATGGTCAGCGGTGAGAGAGGAATGAATCCTGTCATAATGACCATCATCAATCCTCAGAAAGAAATTGTCCAAGCCAAGGATCGAACCAGGGACCTCCTGTTCTCAAGTCCTGTATGCTACTCAGGGCCATTAAAACACAGGATTGCTTGTTAAAGGGTTACTAAGGTATCATTATTCTTTTTCAAATAACTAAAAGAGATTCTTATCTTGCTGCACTATTCCATTTTAGACAGACAGTTCAACCCTTTTCCATGTAATACTTAATATTAACCCTTAACCAGACGACAAAATTTTAGCCTTGTCCAAATTGAAAGCATTTGCAGACGTCAATTTCAATGCGGCTAAAATGGTGCAATTTTTCTTTGAAAGGGTAGAAAACATTGTGGGAAAAGGAGAAAATGCTGGCTTCTTTTCCAGAAGCGTCAAAAGGCGGCATTGTGGGTAAAGGATTAAGGACCCCAAAGAAGATTACTTAAAAAAAAAAGATTGAGGGAAAAGACTAAACCGCTGGTAACCTGCATTTTCCCCTCTCACATTATTTTCTACCCTCTTCAAGTCAAATGCCATTACTGAGAGAGATATAATTTGTTGCCTGAAATGCTCTCAATTTGGACATGTTTAAAGTTTTGTCACCTGGTAAAGAGCTAAAGTTGAAAAGCAGTGCACCACCCAAAAAAAGCAGCAACATCACATGCAGTAGGCTGTAGTTGCTTTAAAGTGAAATGTCTATGTCGAAAAAGGGGCAAAACCATGTCAAAAATATTTTGATGGTAACCTGCCCCTATTGTATGGGTTCCTCTTTTGATAGTTAACAATTAGCTCGAGTTTGAAGTAAACATCATCTGTAATGACAGCTATATTATAAAATGTCAAAAGTTTTTGCGCGACAATGACAAAGACACAATCGCAAAAGACAACAGGGCTATGACAATACCTCAATGTTTTCTTCAAAATAAGCTAAGCTAAATATTAATGTTATCTGCGCCATTCACAACAGCAATCATTATTTAATGTCATTTTTTCCCAAATCTATCATGGAAAAGATTTTCACCTTAAAAAAAATGTTTTTTAATCCAAGAGCAATACTTACGAGACTTGCGGCCTGTATTTTTGTCCCCTGTTAAAGATGGAAGACCCTGTAGGGAACTCATCCCACTTGACTGGCCACGACTCTGGTTTCCTGATTTAGGGGCCCCTGGGCTGGTTGGTGAGGCCTTCTCTCTACCTTTATCATCACTTCAAATACAGAATAAAGCCGTCAAATATATTATCTTATGTCTTGCTGTATACATTACCTCATTTCCTACACCATGTGCTATCTATGAAAGCCTAAATTCTAAAGCTAGAAAAGCATAATACTAGTACACCTTCCATCTGATGCAAAAAAGTTTTTAGCATCACTTCAGCCTGAGATGAATTTGCAGCAGATGATTTTGAAAACATCCCTGTAAGCCATGAATAATCAACATGTTTCATCAATCCTTGGAAAGAAATGGGTCGAGCTTGACCAGAGCTCCAGATTGAGGGAGTGATTTTGATTTCATAATTGAAAATACTAATTATTCTCCGCTAAACCCTAAGTTACGGGTACTCATTAGAATCTTCTCATTGAGAGGAATCTAATAAGTACCCACAACATAGGGTTTAGAAGAGAAATAATGGATTTAGAATACCATCACTCCCTCTTATCTGGAGCTCTGTTGACGTTCAAATAAGTGACCCCCTCCCCATGTTCTCTAGTCCTGTAAGCTACAAACTGCACTATCAGGGCTCTGCGACCACCCTGAGGAAAGAGGCTTTGGAAAACGTGGGAAAAGGAGAAAATGATGGTAACCAGCATTTTCTCCTTTCCGAGTCAACTGTATCTGATGTCTGCAAGTGCTTCCAATTTTGGACCAGGCTAAAATTTTGTCATCTGGTAAAGACTCCATTCATGTTGATTATCCATATTTCACAATAATTTTTTACCATCATCAGCTTAAATCTTTCCCAAAAGGCAAAATTGTGAAATGATCCATACTGAAAGCATCTGCAGACGACAACATAAATGTGACTCAAAAACTGAAATTTGTTTTGGCATGGGTAGAAAACATTGTGAGAAAAGGAGAAATGCTGGTAACTAGCATTTTCTACTTTTCCAACAATGTTTTGAAAAGGCTTCTTCCCCAGGGTCGTTGAAAGTCAGGATTGTGTGATAAAGGCTTAACCCTTTATCACACAATCCCGACTTTTAACGACCCTGAAAAAGATGCCTTTTGAAAACATTGTGGGAAAAGGAGAAAATGCTGGTAATCAGCATTTTCTCCTTTTCCCACGTTTTCTATCCTTTCAGTGACAAATTTCAATTTTTCAGTCACATTTATTTTGTCATCTGCAAATGCTTTCAATTTGGACTGGTCTAAAATTTTATCGTGTGGTAAAGAGTTAAATACATTTCAGGAAAAAAATTATATCTCCCCCCCCCCCCCCCACAACACGTACACACACTAAGTTACACCCTAAAAACCTTTCAACTCCTGATTTCTATGCCCTATGTAATTATCATAGTGCATCAGGTAGAAGGTTTGAGGACTATTCTAATTTGTGCAGGGATTTTCATTTCACACTTTTGTACCAAAACAAATTCTTTGCTTTAACAATCCAGAGGGGGGAAAGCTTTTGAAAAACATTATGGGAAAAGAAGAAAATGCAGGTAACCAGCATTTTCTCCTTTTCCCACAAAGGTTTCTATCATTTCTAAGACAAATCACATTATTTGAGCCATGTTTAATTTTTTGTCTGCAAATGCTTTCAATAAAGAGACAAACATTACATTTTGTCACCTGGTAAAGAATTTACAATAAATCCACCTAATATGTAAATAATATTCATCTAGATGTAAATTTTGAAGTGTTTTATTTACCCTTAGAGCGCCGAATAAACTTGCCAGACATTTTCATCCTAGAAATATGACCCAAATGATTGCAATTTCATGGTTGCTTTTGTCTACAATGATTCAGTAAAGCGGACAGTATAGATCAAAGATCAGGCTGCACATTTTGTGCAGCCTGATCTTGATCTACACTGGCCACAAATGCAACTATAGTCGTGAAAGGCACTTTAAGGGTTAATTCTCCACCAATAAATTTGCAGCATACTACTCTATTTCAATATGGACAAGACTAAAATTGTGTACTTTGGTAAACAGATTACCACTTAACCATATCCAAAATGCAAATAATTTTCAACAAAAAGCTGAATGCTTTTATTCACTCTCCTTGAATGCATTGGCAACATACTACCCTGGAAGCAAAGGAAAGTTAATCCTGGCAGTGCAGAATTTGGATGTAATGGCTTATGCAGACAGTGCAGATTGAGATAAGACTGCAAAGAAGAACATGTAGTCTGATCTTACATCTACACTGTCTACTTATTTGCAACATTTAGTGAAAAAAAAATAATAAAATAAACAAAATAGCAATATCCACATCTTTAGTACTGACTGAGACTGTTCATTGAATCGTTTTTTATAGCACTACAAGCATCCATATTCAGCAACCATTCTTAAGAAGAGTCTTTGCCTTAATCTCCAAGATTTTCTAAATTTGAAAGAAACAAAATTTCTGATTGGCGAAACCAAATGGTTTAGCAAATCAGAAGTTATGTTACTTTTGAATTTAGAAAATTCTGGAGAATAAGACTTTAGCATCTGGGTCATTAAAACAACAGATTGTTTGGTTAAGGGTTAAAGATTTTTTGAGTTATGTGACATGGCAACATATTTAACTTATACATGAAGATCCTTGCTTTGACCAGTACCAGGCTAGGGCTCTGAAAGAGTCTTACCTAAGGACAGGACACTTGCCTGAAAACTCAGGCCCTTCAGTGAGGATTAACCCTTTACCACATGATCATGAGATTTAATGACCCAGTGAAAAGGAGCCTTTAGAAAATATTGTGGAAAAAAGGAGGAAATGCTGGTAACCAGCGTTTTCTCCTTTCCTAACCAATCAATGTTTTCTAACCAGTCAAGGACAAATTTTGTTATTTGGGCCACCTTTGTCAAATGCTTTCAATTTGGACCAGTCTAAATTTTTGTTGTTTAGTAAGAAGTTAAAGCAGGGACCTCAAAGTTTCAAATACCACACCTTCAACACCAAGCCAAGCTGGACCCTTGGATTATATTATAAAGCAATTGATAGCTTTTTGCCATAGTAAATTCAAAAGGTGTTTGCACAGCAAGCAAACCCTAAATTGTTTGCAGGAACAGTAAAGCAAGAAGAAAAAGACTGAGTCTTTACCAAACGACAAAAGTTTGGACTTGCCTAAATCCAAAGCATTTGCAGATGACAAATTATACGGTGGGATTTGTCATTGAAAGGGTAGAAAACATTTGTGATAAAAAAAGAAGAAATGCTGATTTCTAGCACTTTCTAATTTTCCCACAAGCCTTTTTCCTCAAGGTAGTTTAAACACAGGATAGAGTAGTACAGGATTAAACGAAACACATGATATCCACACATCATACACCAGAGATTCAAAATTAACAAACTGACAAAATGACATAATTAAATCATTCTGCTAGATCACATGGCAATTTTATTAAATCATGTGACTACAGATAAGCGCAAACACTAACAAATTGCAAGGATCTTTTAAAAAATAACTGGAAAGCATCACAACATCATTTTAAAATGGCTGCAGGAAAGTTATGTAGGTTGAGGTGGGATCTCTTTCAAATGCCTGGTTGAAATGGGATGATATTTTCTGTGACATTAACTTCAAGATAAAGCCTAGAAATGGATTGTGAAATTGTTTATATTCATTTTCAACTCTTTGCCACACAATCCCATGTTTAACCCTTTCCCAAACAAGCCCTGGTTTTCACGTGTCTGCAGTACAAGTCTTTTGAAAACACTGTGGCAAAAGGAGAAATTGCTCGTAACGAGCAATTTCTCCTTTTCCCACAGTGTTTTCTACCCTTTTGGAGAACTTTCTGTCATTTTCATCAGATTTAAAATTGTCGTCTGCAAACTCTTTCAGTTTGGACCAGTCTAAAATTTATCGTTTGGGAAAGGGTTAAATAGCCCTGGCATAGAATGTATTTGAAAACATAGTGGGAAAAGGTAAAATGCTGGTAAATAGCATTTTCTCCTTTCCCTGAATAATGTTTTCTACTATTCATAGGACAGAAATAATATTTTGAGCAACACTGAATTTCTTGTCTGCAAATGCTTTCAATTTGGACAAGTCTGAAATTTTGCGAACATACATTGTTCAAGGCTGAGTCTTCAAAAGTCAAAATCTATTTCAAGTTAAAAGCCCATTAGTGGCTGATTAAAATATTTTTATTACATAACCTTACTCAAATTCAATATAATATTGCCATTACAAATTTTGTTATATTACGCATGTTTAAGATCAGATTTGGTGACATCAGAGAAGCATTATATGATGTCATAGTAAAGCAGTGTATTTTTGCCTGTTATTTCGAAAACACATCAGACACTAATTTCCAATTAAATTTATCTGGTAAACTGATAATCATTGTATAGCTTTCAGGGTTTGTTTATTTTTAGTTCAAATTTAAAACCAAGTAGTAATGTGTCAGTTCCTTTAGAAGTACTCTTATTCCAACTATACATCACTGTCAACTCAGTGAGTTGGTCTCATTCAAGAGTACTATTTTGTTGGTTTGGCTTATAGATCTAATCCTTGTATATGTAATTCTTGAGATAAAGGGGTGTGATAAAAGGAATCTGACACTCATAGCTTCTGAGATAAATTCTAATAATCTCAGCAAAAAAAAAACTGTTATCAAACTTTCCTAAGGCTCACATAATAACATTTTTTTTAGGGGTACTCCTTTAAAAAATCTTATCTCGTACACCAAAATCAAATCATGTCTTACATTCATCAGACTTTTTCCTTTTAAGAGGCTACTGGGGTAGCATTTTAGGTTATGCACTCTGGAGGCAAAAATCTGTCATTTTTGCATAACTGCCAAATATTCAACAATACTGTATAGCTCTTGTATTTATTAGAATCCTGAAACTAATTGAAAAGTCATGATAACTGTGAAACTCCTATGATCTAAATAAAAAGAAATCCCATTTTGTGAGTCTAATTTATACTCCAAAAGATGTAAATTCTAAGAGGAACAAACAGAAATAGTTTCATCTAAAAACAACCAAGATTAAAAAAAAAACGCTAACATGAGGCAATGTGATTTAACCCTTTATCAAACAGTCCCGGGTTTTCATGACCCTGGGAATGAAGACTTTTGAAAACATTGTGGGAAAAGGAGAAAATGCTGGTAACCATTTTCTCCTTTTCCCACAATGTTTTCTACCCTATCAGAGAGCTTAAGCTCATTTGAACTAATTTTGAACTTGTCTTCTGCAGAAGTTCTGAATTTGAAAGAGTCTAAAATTTGTCGTTTGGGAAAGGGCGATTTTAAAACAGATCACCCTCTAATCTTACCCAAAGTCAATCAATAACACTTCTCCTGACCTGATATAGAAATCACAACAAAAAATAAAATGGTCAGCAGGGTCAAAATGAAGTATCAATGAAACAGACCAAAAGATGACAACACATGGTAACTTTTTACCAGGGCATTTATGGATGGCATGTGAAATACGACTCAAAAACTGAAGTTTGTCCAGACTGGAAGGAGAACATTGTTGGAAAAGGGGAAAATGCTGTTTACCAGCATTTTATCCTTTCCCCACAATGTCTCAAGTCTTCTTCTTTGTCATTAAAACTTGCAATTGTTTGGTAAAGAATCAATCAAGCCTTTACCACACAACAAAATTTTCGACTTGTCCATAAGACAGCATTTTGTACAGGAGAGACTAAACATGACTCGAATGATGAGATTTGTTTTTGAAAGGGTAGAAAACTAGGTCAAAAGTTGACAGGTCTCTATCTTTTGTTTACTTTTTAACTGGTTTTTAAATTTCACTTTTCTGCCAGCCACTAACACTTGGACTAACCGTACAATAACAGATTGTCATCTTCACGATAATTTCTATACTTTAAAAGACATGATTTAAATCTAAATGTACTTTAACACCTGCATGGTTTAATTTTGGCTGCTATTGTGTCTTTAACTAATCAGTGTATCTTCTTCAACTCATGGGCTCTTAATACTATGTCAAAAATTCAAAACAGTTATAGTTTGTAAACAGCAGTAACTGTTATTGTTTTGAATAATGAATTTCCTCATATTCTTTAACAGAAACTTAATGCTATTCCGTTAAAAGATCTGCATAACAAAGACTAAGGCAACTGATCTTTTCCACAATAATAAACCGATACTCTTCCAAAATTAAGTTAAAGACAAATACTGGTAAGTAACTAATAAATCATGGACATAAACACCTTCTAATAAATATCTATCCAACACCTATCAAGGACAGAAATCATCATTCAAGCTACATTAAATTTGTCATCAGCAAATGCTTTCAAAATATACACCCAAACAAAAATGGATGTACACAAGATGATGTTAACTCTTTACAAAGCAACAAAATTTTAGACTGGCCCAAATTGAAGGCATTTGCATACGACTATATTGATGAAAAGGTAAGATTTGTCTGTAGTAGGATAGAAACTTTTGTGGGAAAAGGAGAAAATGTTGGTAACCAGCATTTACTCCCTTCCCACACACAAAATCCTTCTTTCCTAGGGTCCTTAAATGTCTGGGTCATTTGGTAATGGGTTAATATTATTCATGAGTAACACATTATGACATAGACCAAATCAAAAATGGACACACACCAGGTAACACTACAATCAAAGTCACAGACAGTGAAGTTATTAGTGCTGGATCTTTGGTTACAATGCTATGTGACAGTTGTGACACCACACTTTCATTTGGAAGGAGTTCTATCTATGCAGCACATAATTATGCAGCTCTAAAATTAACTCTTAATGTGCCTTTCACAACTATAATTGCCAGTGTGGCCAATGCAGATCAAGATCTAGCTGCACAAAACATGCAGTCTTATCTTTGATCTATACTGTCTGCTTTGCTGAAACACTGCAGCCAAAAGGACTATGAAATTGCATTCACCATGGTCCCCTTTCTAGAATGAAAATGTCTGTTGGGTTTATTCTGCACTGTCTGGCTGGGTTAATGCATTTCTGTTTATACACAAAGTTAACTCACGCATGGGGGGGGGGGGGAACCAACCTAACATACACATGGAATATGATGAATGATCCTAAAATGATGAATGATACTAAATAATGTTGGTTAATAGGTCTAAAAGACAATAAAATGAATATCAAAATGCAAAACAAACCCTTAACATATGTACTGATCTGCTTAGGGAGTGCAGCATGCTTATCCGATGAACCCTATATACATCACAATTACCGGTATATGTCAAAAAAAATTTTGTTGTGGGTATCAATTTTCTTGAGACATAACTAGAAAATACCCACAATAAGGGTTTAGAGAAATTCAATAATTAGTCAATCTTGCCCTAAGATGCCACCAAACTAATCACACAAACCTAACCCATTAGGCAGATGGCTTTAAAAACAGTCTCACTTATGTATGAAACAAAATTTTGACAAGCTTAGTGCAGATGACTGTTTGATACAAGTGGCTGTTGACACAGTTAAAATTGTACTAAATGATCTAAGTTGACATCACAATATCGTATCTCAAATATATGGAGATAAAAAATTCCTATTGAATATACTACACATACACTACTATACTATACATACACTGAAAACAATGGATGTTATGTTTTTCAAAAAAGTCCTGGGTCCGTATTCACCAACCATTCTTAAGAATGTTCTTAGACTTATTCTTCAAGATTTTCCAAGTTTGAAAGTAACACAACTTCTGATTGGCTAAACCATTTGGTTTAGCCAATCAGAAGATGTGTTACTTTCAAACTTGGAAAAGTTTGGAGAACAAGACCAAGAATATTCTTAAGAATGGTTGGTGAATACGGACCCTGTTATCTATTCAGAGCTTTTGCATATTCAACCACTTTCTTTCACAAACTTAACTTCAGTTCCAAATTTCTATTTTCCTCTTCCAATGTACCAATTGTTTTTGAGAAAAACATTTCACTCCAGTCTTGCATGTTGATCATATTTATTTCAAGGATATGATTAATGGTACAATATTTAGTGCACATGACACAATTCTTATCTGTATAACTTTTAAGTCTAAGCATGCCAATAAAGGTAACTTGGGGTACTTTTTCTTTTAAAAGTATAGATTAAATTCAGTTTGCAGCCCATTAAAACTGACCTTCAATCTAAAGTGCATGATTACTGGCCAGAAATTATTGCCAAACAGGCATAAATAAGAAATATTTGGGCTTTTTCGAGCTTGCTATATATACTTGAGCCCTGCTCTGCAAAAAAGGGGTTTAACACATTTGCAAAAAGTATCCATCAAGGGCAGCCTGTGTGGGCTGACCTGGGTCTAAACCTTTTGCTACTGGTCATTTTTCTGCATGTTAAAGGACCAGTCTACTTCATGAATCACTTGGTTGTTAGACAAAATAGATTTTATAGATCCATAACTATATGATGACTTGCTTGGTATAATGTATCACAGCACTGACCCCCTTTTGCAGATCATGGCTCAATTTGTATTTAGCATCTTAACCCTTTCCCAAACAACAAATTTTGGACTGGTACAAATTGAAAGAGTTTGCAGACGACAATTTTAAATTTGATGAAAATGGCAGAAAGGTCTCAAAACGGGTAGAAAACACTGTGGGAAAAGGAGAAATTGCTCGTTACGAGCAATTTCTCCTTTTCCCACAGTGTTTTCAAAAGACTTGTACTGCAGACACATGAAAACCAGGGCTTGTTTGGGAAAGGGTTAAGTGTAAGCACATAATTAGATCTGTAGGTTATGATTAGCAACACACTTTGTTTATTTCTTCACCAGATGACAAATTTCTGGACAACGGTAGTCCACGTTGAAAACATTAGACATCAAAGTATACATGACAAATGTTTGCACATGTCTTAAAATGGCAGAAAACATTTACAGAAAAGGAGAAAATGCTAGTAACTTTTCCTACAGCATTTTTTTAAGCTGTCTTCCTTAGAGCTGTTCAAAAAAAAACATGACATAATTGGTAGAGGGTTAATTACAAGGCACACATTTCTTGTTACTTGACACTGCCATATATACACCATATTCCCAGAAAGCATTTAGGCATAATAGATTAAGTTTACAGTATAGTCAAAGAATCAAATAATGATATAAGAAGTAAAGAAGCTTGGTCCTTACATAAGTCATGAGCAACACAGAATTTTAAGAAAAGCAATCATCTGTTAGTACTAATAAGATTAGCCATTTCCTTCAGTTTATTATTTAAAATTGTGACCAATTAAGATCAAGATCAGTGTCCGTGTTCACCAACCATTCTTAATTAAGAACATTCTTTGTCTTATTCTCTGGAATTTTCTAACTACAAAAGTAACACAACATTTGATTGGCTAAACCCAATAGTTTAGCCAAATTAGGTTTAGCCAATAAGAAGTTGTGTTACTTTCACAGTTAGAAAATTCCGTAGAATAATACTAAGAACGTTCTTAAGAATGGTTGTTGAATATGGACCCAGGGCCTGTGTTCACCAACTATTCACCCTTACCTCTTTACCATACAATCCCGAGTTTTAACGACCCTGAAAGAGAAGGCTTTGGAAAACATTGTGGGAAAAGGAGAAAATCCTGGTAACCAGCATTTTCTCCTTTTCCCACAATGTTTTCTACCCTATCCAATACATAAATCACCATGTAGGCTACATTTGTCGTCTGCAAATGCTTTCAGTTTGGTCCAGTCCAAATTTTTGCCGTTTGGTAAAGAGTTAAAATTGTTCTTAGTCTAATTCTCAAGAATATACTTAAATTATGAAAGTAACACAGTTTCTGATTAGCTATACCGAATAGTTTAATCAGTCAATTTGGTTTAGCAAATCGTGAATTGGGTTACTCTGTACATCTAAAATCAGACTAAGAATGCAATTTAGACTGGATGGTAGATACGACCCTAGACTGCAGAGGCTTGCCAAGTAAAATATTTTTAGACTCTTTAATAAAATTATCTCAAATGTCAACTTATGCCAGATTGTATCTATCTGTATGGAACGCCACAGCTGTCTGATGTTGTGAGCGGTAGTGTTGACATGTCTAACCTCTGTCTCATTATGTCTAAAAGAAGTGTTATTATGTCCAATTGTGGTGTTGACTTGCCTAAACATCGTCTTATTTTGTCAAAAGGCAGCATTATTATGTCCAAATGTGGTGTTGACTTGTCTAAATGTTGTCTTATTATGTCAAAAAGTAGTAATAATATGTCTGAATGTGGAGCTGACTTGTCTAAACGATGTCTTATTATGTCAGAAAGTAGTGTTATTATTTCTTAATGTGGCGTTCACTTGTCAAAACGCTATTTTAAGAATATTATGTCAAATAGTAGTCTTAATATTTCCAAGTTCGGTGTCGACTTGTCTAAATTCTGTCTTATTATGTATAAAAGAAATGTTATTATGTCCATATGTGATGCTGACTTGTCTATACATTGTGTTATTACATTAAACAGTAGAGTTACCATGTCCAAATGACGTGTTGAGTTATCTAAACACGGTCTTAATATGTGAAAAGTGGTGGTGACTTGTCTTAATATTGTCTTATCATGTCAAAAAGTAATGTTATCATGTTTATATGTGATGTGGACTTGTCTACCCATTGTATTATTATGTCAAAAAGCAGTGTTATTATGTCCAAATGTGGTGGTGATTTGACTTAACGATGTCTTTTTATGTCAAAAAGTAGTGTTATCGTGTTCATATATGATGTTGACTTGTCTACACATTGTCTTATTATGTCAAAAAGCAGTGTTTTTATGTCCGAATGTGGTGTTTATTTGTCTAAACGCTGTCTAATTATGTCAAAAAGAAGTGTAATCATGTTTAAATGAGGTGTTTAATTGTCAAAACATTACCTTATTATGTCATAAAGTGGTGTTACAAATTTCAAATGTAGTGTTGACTTGTCTCTACACAGTCTTATTATGTGAAAAAGTGGTCTTATCATGTCCAAATGTCGTCTTGACTTGTCAAAACATTGTCTTAATATGTTCAAAAGTGTTGTTATTATATTCTTATGTGATGTTGACTTGTCTACACATTGTCTTATTATGTTAAAATGCAGTGTTATTTTGTCCAAATGTGCTGTGGACTTGTCTAAAAATACTGTCCTATTATGTCAAAAAGTAGTGTTATCATGTTCATATGTGATGTTGACTAGTCTATACATTGTCCTATTATGTCAGAGAGTAGTGTTATCATGCTAAAATGTAAATTAGACTTGTCTGCACATTGTCTTATTATGTTAAAAAGCAGTGTTATTATGTCCAAATGTACTGTGGACTTGTCTAAATACTGTCCTATTATGTCAAAAAGTAGTGTTATCATGTTCACATGTGATGTTGACTTGTCTGCACATTGTCTTATTATGTTAAAAAGCAGTGTTATTATGTCCAAATGTGGTGTTGACTTGTCTAAATACTGTCCTATTATGTCAAAAAGTAGTGTAATCATGTTCACATGTGATGTTGACTTGTCTACACATTGTCTTATTATGTCGAAAAGCAGTGCTATTGTGTCAAAGCGTGGTGTTAACTTGTCTATACATTGTTTTATTTTGTCACAATGCTTTGACAAGTCAACATGGTATTTGGACATGATAACACCAGTTTAAGACAAGTTAACACCACATTTGAACATGATAACACTACTTTTTGACATAATAATGCAATGTTTAGACAAGTCAACACCACATTTGGACATAACCACACCACCTTTTGACATAATAAGGCAATGTTTAGACAAGTCAACACCACATTTGGACATAATAACACTTCTTTTAGACATAATAAGACAGAGATTAGGCATGTCAACACTACTGCTCACAACATCAGACAGCTGTGGCATTCCATATATCTGGGTCTGCTTTTCCCGACTAAAATGTCAATTTTGTTTATTTGGCTGTTAGGGTTGGATTTCTTTCAAGCATCCAAAATAACATTAACGGCCCCTACTTTGTCTCTCTACTTACACTCCATTCTCAAACATGGGAGCTTTGACTTTTGAAATTATCTTTTCATCAGTATAAATATGCTATAAAAGCAACTATGAAAAATTCTTCAACTTAAAGTCTAGCTAAGATGTGAATTGAAGATTTTGTATTTTGGTACTAAAATTTGTCTGGCAAAATGCTTCCACATCATTGATTTGTAACAATTAAGTCAATTCATTGGTCAAAAGTTCCACAATAGGTAATTAGGGTACCAAATGAACTACTTCATGAATTTTTCATGCGAAGATTTTGTCAGCTAAATATCAAAATTGATGCATACAAGTGAAAACATGAGGCAAAAGGAAAAACTATAATACAAGCAATTGAGCCTCACTCTGACAAAAAGGGGCTTGATGCATCTCGGTGAATCGTTATACCAATCAAGCCATCACTACAGATCCATTCAATTGTAGCCACTTTTGCAGGCATGAGGTAAACTGGTCCTTGGGCATACAGAAAACTGACCTAAGATGAAAAGTTTCTGCCCGGGTCAATATTTTCGCAGATGCATTTAGCCCCCTTTTCACAGAGCATGGCCCAATTTTTTTATAGGCCACAATGCTTTCAAAAGTACAATGTAGTCTGCTTCAATACCAAGCAAGTTGTCTGCAGGTTGAAATGTGTACTTTTAGTTACTGATACCAACATTGTCCTTAAAATCCGTAACCCAGACAAAGCAAATCCACAAGGAATGAAAATCTGTTCAATATGGTTCAACACTTTACCATACAAAACATTGTTAGACTTGTCCAAATTTGAAACTTTTGTCGATGACAATTCAGATGTGTCTCAAATGATGGGATGTACCTTTAATAGGGTAGGAAACATTGTGGGAAAAGTAGAAAATACTGGTTACCAGCATTTTTTTTCTTTTCCCACAAGGTTTTCGAACGGTCTCTTCCTCAGGCTCATTAAAACTCGGGGTTGTGTTGTAAAGGGGTTAACAATAAAGAATCAGACTATAAAGGTACATGTACATAACATGTGCTTTTTTTAATACATTTGGCCAATTCTGTATACAAATCCATCTATACAAATGCTCATATGTACCATAAGAAGATGGAAAGTTAGACAACTTTCAATTCAGTGTATTTGCTTTGATTTTTTTTCCCTGTTAAGTTTATATCTTTGCGGTTTTAACCATTTACAAAACAACTGTATGTTTTCACAAACTTGAGACTGAACACTTTTGAAAACACTGAAAAGAAGAAAATGCTGGTCACCAGCATTTTGTCCATTTCCAACACTGTTTTCTGCCATTCAAAGACGGGTCCGATCAGTGAGTCACATTAACTTTGTTGTCTGCAATTGCTTTCAATTTAGACAAGTTAAAATCAGAGGATGCTGTTTCTTCCTTTCTCTATTTTGAATATTGTGACTGACTATAAAAGAATGCACATACTGATCTGAAACCTTCTGACCTCCGAAGACATACCTGTACAATAATGATATAACAAAAACACTGCAGTGGCCTTTGTGGGAGATCTGAGTGAAAGCTAAGCTGTCAACAAGTGTGATTTACAATTAACATTATAATTTGAACTTGAAAATGTGAACATTTCATCCACACACTGTAGCAGCCTCACGTTAACCCTTTACCACACAATCTCCAGTTTTAACGACCCTGAGAAAAAAGCCTTTTGAAAACAATGTGAGAAAAGGAAAAAAATGCTGGTAACCAGCATTTTCTCTTCTTCCCACAATGTTTTCTAGTCTTTCTGATACAAATCCCACCATTTGTACCATATTTATTTAGTCATCTGCAAATGCTTTCAAATTGGACCAGTCTAAAATTTTGTCGTTTGGTAAAGAGTCACCATGCTATATCTAATCTGATTTTTTTTTACATTTCAAAGCAAATACAATCAAGTGAATCAAAATGTGACATACACTAACTCTTTACAGAGTAATGTATTAAAACAATCCTCAACAACCACTACATGAGTCACTGACATCAAGTCCTATGCCTTTATGGCAATGCTAATCCTACTTTTTGTTTGGAATGAAGACCACTAATAGCATTTTTAACCCTTTACTACACAGTCCCAAGTTTAAACAACCCAAAGGGAAAGATCTTTTGAAAACATTGTAGGAAAAGGAGAAAATGCTGGTAACCAGCTTTTTCTCCTTTTCCCACAATGTTTTCTCCCCTTTCAAAGACAAATTTCATCTTTCATGCAAAATATGATTCGTCATCTGCAAATACTTCCAATTTCGACCAGTCTAAAATTTTGTCATTTGGTAAAGAGTAAAACTCTGAACCAAACCAATAAGCACAACTTAAGTTGCCTCTAAAACATGGGCAGATGCAGATTTAACTACTCAGAAGTGCAGCCTAATCTTAGGCCTACACTGATTTTTCTGTGTGAGAAATTCTGGCAATAGCAGCACTGAAAATCAAATATTCAGTATTTTTTCCTGACTTAAAAAATCAAACTTGATCAATTTAGTGCTCTGAAGGTAATTCAATATACTACAAATACCTTCAAATTGACCTCAATCTAAGTAAATCTGTAAATTATTTCCATACCACAAAATGCTACAAAAACACCACAATACCTTAATGCCTAATAGTAATACAATCATACCATGCATCTTTTTTTTGGTGTATATATGGCAAAAGCTTAACATTTGGTAATGATTATGAAAACATCTAGGTATGCATGTACATGAACCCACACAAACTCTAGGACCGTGAATTAGATAAAAAATAAAAAAGTTTTAACATGTCACCACAGTACGGCTATATGATTAGCGATGGTTTCAGACTAACCTCCGTAATGCCGAGAACACAGGTATTTGAGAAGGTCGGCTCGCTGATTGTCTTTTTCTGTCGCTGTCTAATCCCTTACTACATACACAATGACAACAATGATAATGATAATCTATGTCCAAATCAAAAAAATGAAACAAATTTATCAACTACTGTACAATATTCTTTTAATGTCCAAGACACAAAAAAAGCAACAGAATTTAGAAAAGATTTTTGAAAATAGTAATACTTGACTGTACATAAAACTGAAATTCAATGTAAGCATCAAAATAAAAAAATCATTCTTCACAAGTTTAAATGCTTAAAATTTTTGAAAAGCAAATTTAGAAAAATCTGAAATCTCAGATAAATCAGGGAATGGATCATGTGCAAATACCAAACGATGAAATTTATCAAAATAAGGAATATCTGGATCCACATTCATGGTTCCATTACTGTATTCTGTATTATAGGTAATGAATGGTTAACTTACTTTTGCCTAAGGTCAAATTTTAATGCCTTGCAGCAGACCACTTATTAAAATCTTGTGGTATCAGAAAAGTTTCTATTAACCCTTCACTGCACAATGCTGCCTTTTGACGCCCCTGAGAAAGAAGCCTTTTGAAAACAATGTAGGAAAAGGAGAAAATGCTGGTAACCAGCATTTTCTCCTTTTCCCACAATGTTTACTGCCCTATCAAAGGCAGAAATCATCATCTTAGTAACATTTATTTTGTCGTCTGCAAATGCCATTAAATTTGATCAGTCTGGAATTTTGTCGTATGGTAAAGGGTTAAGCAATTCTTATTTTGTCACATTGTTTTCAAATGTAGTTATGCATATACATGTATATTAATTCACACTGACTGATCAAATTATAGAGGGAAAGTTCTCTGCTGTACATTTTACTGATGAGAAAACGAATTAATCTCAACGGGGAAAAAAATAAATGGAAAAAAAAATACAGAAATGAATAATTTATGACATGCGATCTATTCAAATAGTGGTTAACATGAAATACGAGAAAAAATACAGATATTGTCTTATTCATGCACAGTTACTAAGACCTCTATAATGACAAGCCTCATGACTGATTGATTAAAATGGTGTTTTACGCCGCTTTCAACATTACTTCAGTCATATCACAGCAACAGCTCACATATTCATGTATTTTCTGGGTTTCACCAGTACTAGGCTCTGAAGTGTCTTGCCCAAGGACACACCCACGAAAAACCCTGCGGATCAGGTGGGGCTCGAACCCGGGGTCTCAGGTTATGAGTTCCACACTTTACCACTGAGCCACGCAGGACCCCCATGTAAAATCTAAAATGTTTGAGAAGAATTTTATTTACAAAGAAAAACACACAAAAAAATAAATAAATTTAATGTTGGTAAAAGAGGACACTGCTTGTATAAAGGTATACTTTCTTGGTAGTGCTTTTTCATCACTTAACTCTTTACCACACAATCCTGACTTTTAACAACCTTGAAAAAGAAACCTTTTGAAAACATTGTGGAAAAAGGAGAAAATGCTGGTTACCAGCATTTTCTCCTTTTCCCACAATGTTTTCTACCATTCCCAAATAAAATTTTATTTTTTTCAGCCACAATCATTTTGTCATCTGCAAATGCTTTCAATTTGGATTAGTCTACATTTTCATCGTGTGGTAAAGAGTTAACTCTTTACCAAACGACAAAATTTTAGACTGGTCCGAATTGAAAGCATTTGCAGTCGACAAATTACATGTGGCTAAAATAATTGCATTTGTTTCTGAAAGGTTAGAAAACATTGTGGGAAAAGGAGAAAATGCTGGTTACCAGCATTTTCTCCTTTTCCCACAATGTCTTCAAAAGGCTTCTTTCTCAGGGTTGTTAAAAGCTGGGATTGTGTGGTTAAAGGGTTAATACATTTTTTTTATATTTTCATTTAATTTCTTCTTCTTGATTCCTTCAAAAACATAAAGACACTGACAATTTTTTTTTCCCACCAAATCCTGTATCTTTCTGGTACAACCAAAACTTTTGTACAATGCAATCCATACGACTATAAAATGTTCCTCATTTAAATACAAAAACTTTTTTTTTTCCAAAACATTACGAAATTAGTAGGCATCAAATTTAAATCAAGTTCAAAACTAGAAGTGAATTTATTTAATAAACTTTTAAACTGACCCAATGACAAACTTCAAAAGTGAACCAGCTGGTTTCTAGATTTAAATGTACCTTACAGATGTACCTAACAGATATAATGCCTCTACTTAAACTGTCACTTATTTACATGAGTAAAAGGCCTTGTATACAATACTTGATCACCATGGTAAAGAGTGTACACAGAGAAAAAGCCCTTTATGACTTGGCATGCAGGTGTCATGCATTCATTGCTACATGAGGACCAAAAAGGTCCTACACTGCTAACCTTAGATCATAATCTTAAATTAGAATTCATATCTGGTAACATTTGTTAATGAGAAGAGGTAATTCTGGCCAAATTGTGTCATGATTTTGATATAAGAGTGACCTCTTGAGAGACCGATCTAATGTCTGATCATTTGACAATTTTTAAACAATTTTGGTTAAGCTTGTTACAAAATTTAGCCTTTATGGTGAACAAAGTTTCTCTTTGATTTGATCTAACAAGCCGTTTTTTTGGGGGGTTTTTTTGGGGGGGAGGGGGTTCACACACCCCCACCCCCCATTATCTGCACTCATTATGTTCCCATGATGTAATCAAGGCAAAAATTCTCACTAAGTTTAAAAAAAGAAAACCACAGTGCTTTCATTAAGTGCTAATTTCAGGAATTTTTAAATTCAATGTCTGAATCTTAGAAATTTTTAATGAAAATTCAGGAAGTTTTAGATATCTTGACAACATGACAAACCTATTTTTTCCACATTTGATCAGTGGTCAATATGACGGCGAGTATTTGGCTTCAGCATTTGAATCATTCCACAATCCCCCTAAAAACCCTGTGTTGTGGGGTACTCATTAGAATTATCACAATGAGTCAATGTCATCAAGCACTAACAACAAAGGTTTACCCCAGTACAAAGGGAAATTTAGCTGGATAAGCAAGTAAATACTTCCCTTGTCTGGGTACTAAAGGTAAAATGAATTGAAAACAGTTGTACAATCATGTTCATTATACTTAATAGAGAAAAACATAAAGTTGCTTCCATTCAATCCTTTTGTTCAGTCTTAGTTCTTGGTACGCATTTCCTACTCATTTGTCTTTTACTTGTTTCAGTGCTCTTAGGTGCAAGACAAGTAAACCCCACACACACACTCTCTTAGAAGGTTGTCGGATATCTTTTTTTTCTTTTAAATCTAATCTGTTTTTCTGGTGACTGAATAGAAATTTTAGTTCCTGGATTATTTTCCATGTATTTTCTTGTAACTATGAAAGTCAGCTTTTGAAAGCCATTATTAAGGCTATATCAGACAGTTTGAAGGCTCTTTGATGGGACAAGGTCAATTTGACATTTGTTTTGTCATGGATTTCCATGACAATTATTCTTTGAGTGAGATTTTCTGTATGTTTTGACATACACAGAAAGTATGAAAATTATCATTCTTGTATCTGAGTTTAGCACCATTTTAACAGCTTAGGTCATATCACAACAGTCAGTGCACCTATGCATGTGTTTCCTGGCTTTCTCACACCAGTGCTAACACAGCTTTCTTTCCCAAGCCACTGACTACTTTCTCACAGTTGAGGTGAGACAGAAAATTGCCAGAAAGAAAGTTTGCCTCAACTGGGTATCACTTTCCGTGGTAGATCTAACAGTCTTGAGAAAATCCAGTTAAAATGTAACTGTAGAGAGGAAATTTAGCTCTAGATTTTTACATCATACAAGTTTGGAAATAACTGTTATGGGCTCTCACGGAAGGTATGTCATTGTTTTTTATATTGGTGCAAACTGAACTGATAAGCATAATCTGTTTCTACCCCTTTCCTGTCATTGGTTGTCAAGAAGATTGGATTTACAGTATCTGACAATGTAAGGTGACGAAGCATGTGCCTTAAATGGTCAGGTATTGGAGTCAATACTTACATAGTCGTACTGATACAGCATGTTTAAACACTTGATTTTGTGAATCATAACTTATGACTTTTTACCTACAGGTATACAATTCTGGACATAATTATAAAACTCTAGACATACAAAAATGTCCAGTCCCATTTTTTTGGACGTTTTAAAGAATTTTCAGGACATTTATTACGTCTCCTTACACTTAACCCTTTGCCACACAATCCTGCTTTTTAACGACCTTGAGGAAGAAGACTTTTGAAACCACAGTGGGAAAAGGAGAGAATGCTGGTAACCAGCATTTTCTCCTTTTCCGACAATGCTTTCTACCCTTTGAAAGACAAGTTTTAGGTTTTGAGTAAATATTTAATTTGTTGTCTGCAAGCGCTTTCAATTCGGACCATGCTAAAATTTTGTTGCATAGTAAAGAGTAAATGAAAGCACTGAAAATACTGAAGCTACAACAAGGCCTCAAAAGTGACTGACCTAGTAACCTAATTCTTCTGTCCAAAGAACTAAAGTTTTAAGTTTGCAGCGATATTAGCACAGCAAACTTTCTGACTAAACTATACAAGGAACGGGAGAAATTTATGACCTCTCAAATATTTTTATCCTTATCCTGACCTAGTAAACTTATATTTGACCCTATGTGATCCATATTTGAACATGGCAGAGAAATTACTAAGACAACCATGTATCCCCTACAATGAACAAAAAGGAAAGGCTGATGACAGACCCAAAAGGACAGACAACTGGCCCAGAGGTATCACAATAGCACACATTTGGGCAGCTTTCTGCTCAGGTAATCAAAAAAAAAAAAAACAATCTTTGAATCAAATGCCACCGCTTTTTGCTCAAACGCGCAACAAAAAATGCTTGAAACATATACTACTACATATTCCATAAACTGTATGCTGTACGAGCTGATGTTGGACTCAAAATGAACTCGTCTACAAAGACGAAGCATAAAACCAGATAGATGACTGTATGGATGTGAGAAAGACTTTAACCCTTTACCACACAATCTCAGCTTTCAATGACCCTGATGGAAGAGACTTTTAAAAACATTGTCGGAAAAGGAGAAAATGCTGGTAACCAGCATTTTCTCCTTTTCCTACACCGTTTTCTACCCTGTCACTCACAAATTCCATCATTTGAGCCACATTTTTTTTTGTCTGCAAGTGCTTTGAATCTGAACAAATCCAAAATTTTCTCAACTGGTTAAATTTAATTCCAAAGTACCTGACTGCTAGCAGTTTCCCTGTTTGTCAGATACTATGTGAATAGAGTTCAGTATATCTTGTTCTTTCTTCAAAGAAATATAGGAATCAGTAAAACAGCTGACAATAGCATGAAGACTTAACTCAGGTTAACCAAAAACTTGAGCAAAATACATAAATATGACCTATTTTTGATAAGCATTGACAAAATAGTGAAAAAATAGGCAGTTGCCTTCTGCAAACAAATACTTCTTTTCCAGCGTTTTTACTACTTGTCTATAAGAAGAGAGAAAATTCTGATTTCATATTTGTGCAAAAAAAGAAAATTATTGATTGTCACAAAAAGGAATAGGGACAGGTTGTACATGGGATGTTTGGATAGAGAAAAAATAAATTTCAAAGCCATGTCAAGCCAGTCTTGTGTTTTCTATACTTTCAATTAAACTTTTTGGTTCCTTAAAACCTTTTCTCCAGTACTTTAACTCTTTACCACAAGACAAAATTTCAGACTTGCCCATTTGCAGACAACAAATAAAATGTGACATAAATGATGGAATTTGTCTCTGATAGGGTAGAAAACATTGTGGGAAAAGGAGAAAATGCTGGTTACCAGCATTTTCTCCTTCTCTCATAATGTTTTCAAATGGTCTCTATCTCAGGGTCGTTAAAACTCGGGATTGTGTAGTAAAGAGTTAAAAAAAAAAAAAAAAATATTTGTTTAGGCAAGTTTTTACAAAAATTCTAAATATCCACTGTTTCTTTGGACAGTGTTTTGCAACACTACCAATGGTATTTCAGTTATACCATAGCAACAGAACACTTTTTCATGTGCTTTCAGGTTTTCACTTGGACTTGGATAGAGTTCTTCAGTGCCTCAGTAAATGACATGCCACCACAGCAAGCACTACCCTTTAGGATCTTACTTAGACCTTCTTAATAGCACATCAATTTCACAAAAGCTAAAACAAAGTTAAGTCTTGCTTACACATCTAAACCAAGTAATGCCACAGAAAATGTTCTCTTCTACACAACATTTTTTGCTAAGTCTCATTTTCTTTATTTGGAAAAAAAGAGCTTGAAATAAATGAGCTGGGGAAAAGCAAAGCTTCCTCATTTTCAGTTTCTTTACTTCATCAGCCCCTTCCTATCCTTTCTCGTAGCCAAAAATTAAATGTAGTATGTTTTTTTTAAAGCTGGATTACAAAAGAAAGATGGCTTTTTTGGCTTTGGAGAAAAAGGCTGTTTTACCAGTTGCTCTGTCACATACATATGAACCATGCTCTGTGAAAAGGGGGCTTGATGCATCTGCGAAAAGTATCGACCAAGGTCATGCAGACGCTGACCTGGGACGAAACTTTTCGCTATTGGTCAATTTTTTGTATGTCCAAGGACCAGTCTACCTCATTAGTAAGTCAGTTCTTTAAAAAAATGTGGCTATTATGCATCTATAATTATATGATGACATGATTGGTATCATGAGTCATGTATTACATGTCACAAAGGTGCATTAAGCCCCCTTTTGCCAGGGCATAGCTTATATACATATATTTATATATATACATATATATATTATAATACTATAGTATTAAAGAAAAGTCTATAGGATTATGTGTTATTACAGTGCCACACGCTGCAAACCCCTGTGAGAAGAATATGTTATGTTTTTAAATATCCCACCAACCTTCGGATCTCATATAATAATGAACACAGTATCATCTACAGACAACTCTTTCTATGTTGCACCTGACCTTACTTGAAAACAGGGTGGCAAAGTTTTCAATTTTCCAAATTGTTTTCATAATCATTCAGGTTTAAAGCTTTACTTAATCTTGATAATGCATATTTCAAAAGGATTTTTTAACATCTGCCACCTACTTGTTCTAAGGAGGTACTCAGTTGATCATTAGAATGCTATATAATGAGATGGGTATTTTTGGATAGAAAAATGACCCATCTGACAAAATATCACAGTATAGATATAAGATCAGGCTGCATTGTCAGATCTTGAAATGTATTGTCTAAAAAAGCATATGACCCTTACAGAACTAAGAATTAATGGATAGTTTTCAGGTAATAAAATTGTTCAATCCATGATGCCACTACAGAGATGTGTATCCTGCAGCACATTGTACAATTTCAATTACTCTAGAGTAATGACTTAAGCAAACTGCATCCACATTGTATTGAGGTCAATAATGTAGAACTAACATCAATTCATCAATGGTCAATCCCAAATGTCAAATCAATGTCAGACAACTGTTTGAATTTATAATAAGAGCTGTTCACAGCCTAATATAACAGAAAATGTGTAAAAAGATCTAAAATTTGCTTCCCACTTTAAAGTATGTTACTTCAGAAGGAATGAGAGATATTGTTATGAATAACGTTAAGAATAAAACACAGTCTGAAACAAAATTTTACAGCTGAGAGCTGGTCTTTGCAGGATATCTTCATTATAATTTTTCATGCCATTCCAACCAATAAACTGAGATGTGCAATATGATCAAATCCGATTGTAGTTGAAAAAATCTCTACTGGCAAGTGAATGGATTCAACATTTATGTCATATCTGTTACAACCAGCAAATTTGAAACAAAGAGCAAATGAGACAAATACTGCAAAGGCACCTAACTGTTGGAATTAATGCACATAGAGACATTCAACATTTCAAAAGAAATGTGTCAGCCTCAGCTAACCCTTTACTACACAATCCCGAGTTTTAATGACCCTAAGGAAAAGGCATTTTGAAAACATTCTGGGAAAAGGAGAAAATGCATTTTCTCCTTTTCCCAAACTTTTTTCTACCATTCAGAGAGTAAATTTCTATTTTTGGGTCACAGTTATTTTGTCATCTACAAAAGCTTTCAATTTTGACGAGTCCAAAATTTTGCCATGTAGTAATTGCAAGAACCCAAATACTTTGCCTAGCATATCTCATTTGCATTTATTAAAGGATTATTTATTAAAAGAGGGTTACTGTGCTGCCCATAACACAGTGAATACAGAAATGCTATTGACTAGGCACCACATTCAACAACCATCATGAGTTCAATGTCACTTGAAATCTCCAAGCCTAGCAATCTGATAGACTTAGGCATAAAATCTCAGCAAATAAGATAGATAATCATGGAATTTGGAATTAAAATAAGACTTAGAAATATTAATGAAACCTACTCAAGTTAATTTTCCACTTAAGGGTACCGTAATAATCATTTGTGGTATGTACCATGGTTGATCACAAGATTTTCATTCATGCTTCAAATGGAAAAAAAAAAGTTTTATAATTACAAGACAGAAAGGATTTGGCCGACTTCTCGTCAAATGTTTGCAACCTACCTTCCAAATGACTTGTAGCCTGGTGATGTAGGCAACGGATCATCAAAGAAATCCTCCTCTGTATCCGTGTTATTGTCTAGGAGGGACGTCTGTTTGGGACCATTCTCATGGTTATGCTGGTGTCTGGAATCTACCAGGCTATGTTCTGAATTACTGGCCTGTGATAAATACAAGATAGGGAAATACCTTAATTCTTTACCAAACAACAAAATTTTAGACTAATCCATATTCAAAGCATTTGCAGACAACAAAATTAATGTGACTCAAAAATTGAACTTTAGTATGGGAAAGGTAGAAAACATTGCAGGAAAAGGAGAAGATGCTGGTCACCAGTATTTTTTTCCTTTTTCCACAATGTTTTCAGAAGGTTTTTTTCTTCAGTGCCGTTAAAATTCGTGATTGCTTGATAAACAGTTAAGAAAAGGTATGAGAAGATTTCTTGCAAGGAATCAATATCAAAGGGATTGTTCCACAAGTTTTCGTGACCCTATAGGAGAAGACTTTTGGAAACATTGTACTAATGGTAACATCTTTTCTCACAATGTTTTCTTTGCTTTTGAAGGAAAATTCCACCACTTTAGTCACACTTGCAGACAACAAATACAGCTTATCCTTTCATCACAATGTTCTCTAGAGCTTAACCCTTTAACACACAATCCCAAGTTTTAACAACCCTGAGGAAATAGCCTCTTGAAAACCTTGTGGAAAATGGAGAAAATGCTGGTAACAAGCATTTTCTCCTTTTCCCACAATGTTTTCTACAGTTTCACCGACAATCACTATCATTTCAGCAAAATCTAATAAGTCTTCTGCAAATGCTTTCAATTTGGACAAGTCTAAAATTCTGTTGTTTGGTAAAGAGTCATCACAGTGTTCTCAAAAGCTTAACTCAATGTTCTAATAAGCTTTCTTCCTCAAGGTCATCAAACCAGGGGATTGTTTTTGTGAAGGGTTGATAGGTTTGAAGCATTATTTTCCGGTCTTCATGTCGATAAAACTGATGTTTAAACTTTTCCATGAATCAACGATCAGAATAATGAAAGATACTGAAAAACTGGAAATGAAATAAAACTATATACCTTGCTGATAGCGGAAGATACTGATTTGTTTGGTGAGGTGGGAGAGAGAATATCAGACACATTTCCTGCCACGACACTCCGACATTGTAGAAACAGTCTTTTGTACATACCAATAAACTCTTCAAAACTGATACCTAAAAAAAAACCAAACTGACATATGAGCCATGCTCCGGCAAAAGGGGGGCTTAATTCATATTTGTGATGCATCATACTAAGCAAGTCATCACATAATTAGGGATCCAGGAAATCCAGTATGTCTAACAACAGACTCTATCATAACGTAGACTGATCCTTTGACATAAAGAGAATTGACCAATAGTGAAAACTGTCGGCCCAGGTCAGCCTGCACAGACTGACCTGAGTTGACACTTTTCGCAGATGCATTAAGTGCCCTTTTCACAGAGCATAGCTCATATAGATATGAATTATGCTCTCTGACAAGGGGGGCCTGATGCATCTCTTAAAAGCACTGAACCAGGTCAGCCTGAACAGTCTGCACAGGCTGGCTACCAGCATTTTCTCCTTTTCCAACAATGTTTTCAAAACCTCTTTTCCTCCAAGTTGTTTGAATTCAGAATTGTGTGGTATAGGGGTTAAACACTGTTGCAGCAGCTTAACTGCATGTAATGATTATTTTCTCCTTTTGTCACAGGTTTTTCATTTATACTGAAGAACAAAGAGTTCATTCATGTTGATAATTCACATTTTACAAAGGATGTCTTTAAAGTCAATGCTTCAGAAGGTAGTGAAATTAATCAAGCTTTCTACAAGAGCAAAAAATGTTAACCTTTCGGTCATTCTTTCTCTAGAGCTTCTTTGGTCTTTTATCTTTCTTTTTCTGTTAATTAATTCTTTAACAGATGTCACAGTTTTAGACACTTCTTCATTGAAAGCATTTGCAGGCAACAAATTCAACATGTATCAAATTTTGGACCTCAGTTTTAAAGAATAGATGATAACATGGTGGAAAATAGAGAAAATGCAGGTAAGCAGCATTTTTCTCCTTTTTCCACAATGTTTTCATAAACCTTTTTCCTTTGGGTCCTTGAAACACAGGATTGTATGGTAAAGGGTTAAAATGAAATTGAAAATTTGAATGAAAACAGGTGATCATAAATAATAACATCTGTAGTAACTAAAACAGACACATTCAAAGAATGTTGTCAATGAATTCTATCTCTCCAAATGAAAAGATGTGTAAGATGAGAAATGTAACTATAGGATAACCTATAACGGGAGAAGTATAAATGCGGAATATACCAGCCAGTTGAAAGAATAACAGAGCCAGGCCTATTATTCATGATTTAACTCTTTACCACACAATCCCGAGTTTTCACGACCCTGAGGGAGAAGCCTTTTGAAAACAATGTGGGAAAAGGAGAAAATGCTGGTAACCACCATTTTCTCCTTTTCCCACAATGTTTTCTACCCTTCCCAAAATAAATTTCAATTTTTTAATCACATTTATTCTGTCATCTGCAACTGCTCTCAATTTGGACTAGTCTAAAATTTTGTTGTTCGGTAAAGAGTTAATGCTTTGACAAAAGCAAAACTCAACCCAAAACAGCAGGTTTCTGTATGAAGAAACTGAAGAAGAACATTCAACCTTCAACACCAACAAAAATACACTCACAAAAATTGAATATTTAGGAGATAACAGAGTTTTAGATTTGCCCATTATATATACAGCACATATTTTCAGATGACAAATCAAATGTGACACAACTGATAAGAGTTATCCTCTGAAAAAAAAAAAAATGTGAGAAAAGCTAATCGCCAGCGTTTTCTACTTTTCCAACAATATATTCAAAACCGCCTACTTCAGGATTACAAAAACACATCAAAGTACGATAAAGGGTTTGAGAGCAAGAAAACTGCTGTAACTGCCAATAATTATCTTTTGCCATTAAGACCTTAGCACAACAAAAATAACCAAAGACCCTAGAACAAACCAATTCTCTCTAGAAACCATTCTGACATGCACTAAAATCAAACAACATTATGCCAAAGAATAGATTGTATTTTTGCCATTGTTGGTGCCAATACATCCATTACTATACAAAAAACTTGATTCCACATTCTTTGACAGGCATGCATAAAACACAGATCCTACAGTCAATCTGCATGCATACAACACAGATCCTACAGTCAATCTGCATCCTAACAACACAGATCCTACAGTCAATCTGCATCCTAACAACACAGATCCTACAGTCAATCTGCATGCATACAACACAGATCCTACAGTCAATCAGCATGCATACAACACAGATCCTACAGTCAATCTGCATGCATACAACACAGATCCTACAGTCAATCTGCATCCTAACAACACAGATTCTGTAATTCATCTGCATGCATACAACACAGAATCTATAGTCAACCTGCATGCAAACAAAATTGACCCTATGGTTAATCCAAATATACATGAGTCACACTCTGGCAAAATGGGGCTTATTGTATCTCAGTGATGCATGATACCAAACAAGCCATCACATAATTATGGATCCATAACAGCCACTATCTTTTAACGACCAACTTAATCATAAGGTAGACTGGTCCATGGACATACAGAAAATTAATTAATAGCAAAAAGTTTCAGCTCAGGTCAGCCTGTGCGGACTGCGCAGGCTGACCTGGGTCGATACTTTTCGCAGATTCATTAAGCCCCCTTTTCACAGAACAGGAATCACATGTATTCTTTGCTCCTGATTCAGCAAAGCTGATTACTTCTTTAAGCAAAGCGGGCAGCTTTGAATATATATCCTCATGAAATGCGATTTGTTGATTTGTCATCCATGCATGTTTTCAAATAGGACAAGTCTTGCATTTTGTTGTTTGGTATAGTTAAATAACCCAACAAAACAATGCATGCTGTATGTGTAAAAACCATTTATACCTTTACTTGTGATGGACATATAGAACCCTATAAAGTGATAGGAGTAAAGAATCAGACATTCATCTATAGTCCGACATTCAGACAAGGGAGAGTATTCATATTGCTAAAAAACTCTATTTCTACACTTAAACCTATATCGTTGGTACTTATTAGAATTGTCTGGAAGAGACAATTCTGGTGAACACCCACAATATAGGTTTTGGTGAAGAACATATGCTATTTTAATGTTTGAATCCCTACCCCTCAATACTCTCCAGTGTCTGCACCTCTACTATAGTTCTACAGAATGATACAGACATTGAAACTTGAAAGTATGAACTTTTCTTACTGTGATTTCCCTCCAAAAGAGTGTCCTCTAAAGCAGTTATACAACATAAAAAGATTAATCGTTGTTCTTAACTCTTTACCAAATAACAAAATTTGGACCGGACCAAAGTAAAAGCACTTGCAGATAACAAATTCAATGTGGTTAAAATAATAATTTCTCTCTTTGATAGGGTAGAAAATATTGTGGGAAAAGGAGAAAATGCTGGTTACCAGCATTTTTCCTTTTCCCACAATGCTTTCAAAAGCCCTCTTTTGTAGGGTTGTTAAAAGTTAGGATCCTGTGGTAAAGGGTTAAGCACAGATTTTTTTCCAACTATACATTATATAAATAAATTTTCAATGCCAGTGCATGAATTCCTGTTTTCTTGGAAAAGTTCAAGTTAGAGTAATCCAGTCTTCCCTGCAGTCTGATTCTTGATCTAAAATGTTTGCAAAAGCCTCTAAAATTGCCCCCAGCATGTTGAGTCCAACTAGTTCTTATCCAATCAAATCATACTAGCAGTTGCATCTCTACAACTATCAATACCAATTTAGAAAGCTGTAACATCAAATTCAAAATTATTCATCTTCAAATCTACAAATAATTGTTCTAACATACATTACAAACAATCTGTGATACTGTATTGAAAATCATTTACTGGTATTATAGCCAGCAAAATATTTTTTAACTTACTGTCAATGAATATACCTCCCATTCAAAACAGCCAAAATTCAAAACACCTGCTTCTGTCTTAATTGCTTTCTCTTTTTTTTTTTCCTTCTTTTTGTTTGTTTCAAATTAATAAAAACATTTTACTTCGAATACCTCTTGACAAATAATGTTTTGGACACTAACAAAACAGATGAAGACACTTCACTCCTTACACGTGGTGTATATGAACAGACAAAAAGATAGAATTTTGTAATATAACAGACTTTAACCCTTTACCACACAAGCATAACGAATCCAAGAGAAAAGGCTTTTAAAAACATTGTGGGAAAAGGAGAAAATGCTGGTAACCACCATTTCCTCTGTTTTTCACAATATTTTCTATCCTTTTCAAAGATAAATTACATGTTTTGAGTAACATTATATTTAGCATGTGCAAATGCTTTCAATTTGGACAAGGCAAAAATTTTGTCACCTGGTAAAGATTTAACAGATCTTACATGTATGGTGCATGGAAAAATAGAACGAAGCCTAAATTAAGCCTTTACAAGCTGACACTAGTTTGCTATGGACAGCTTTGATTACACTTGAAGGGATAACTGGCTTTTATTAAGACATAAATACAGGAGAAAACAGTGTAGCAAATACAGGAGAAAACAGTGTGGCAAAAGGTGAAATTGCTCAAAACAAGCCATTTCTTCTTTCACCAAAATGTTTTCAAAAGCATTCCACTGCAGTATGAAACAAGAGCACTGCATGCAGGTGCCAAAGCTTGCTGGAAGAGTTTGATTTTCAGTGAAAACTTTAAGTTGAAAAAAGGGCATAACTCTGTAAAAAATACTTTGATGGTTATCTTCCCCATGTTGTATGAGTTTCCCTTTTGATAGTTAACAATCTATCCAAGTTTGAAGTAAAATATCTTTAGTAATAACAGCGATATTACAAAATGTTAAAGTTTTCGCACGACAACAAGACAGACAATGTAGACGACGACACCAGGGTTATGACAGTAACTCATCGTTTTCTTCGAAAACAGCCAAGCTAAAAATGTTTTCTACCAGAGGTCACGAGTTTAATGGATAAAAGAACATTCAATAATTATCCACTTACTATTACTTATGTCTCTGTCAGTTGCCCTGAACTCATCATTAACATATCTGTCTAACATATTCCTAGAAGGAAAAAAAAGAACCTTTTTTTTAAACCCTTAGGCTGCTAAGGATGACACAAGGACCTTTTGCGGACACTGTGGATTAAGATCAGACTGCACATTCTATGCAGTCTGATCTTGGATCTATACTGTCCGATAAGGAGACATTTTTCCCAAAAAAATAATTCTGAAATAGCAAAATCTTGGTTTTTAGTACATGTATTTGCTGAAAAGTTTCATTTAACTTATTTAGCAGGCTAAGGGTTAAAATTTTGTCGTTTGGTAAAGAGTTAAGATAATTTTCATCACTAGATTCGCCAACTTAGCTCTACACAGAACATTTTGTCTTATTTTCAATCAACATTGTCCGTTTGTAAAGGCATCTGGCCAAAATGTTTTGAATATGCAAAATTTCTGTCTTTCAAATAGACTGCAAATGTTCATTTAAAACTTTTTCAGTCTCTCTGTTAAATTGTATTCCAGTCGCCCTTTTCATGCATACACCAATATCTTACTAAGATTTATTACGAATATCATTGGTATTTCCATGGGTAAAATTTTCTAAAACAAACAAAAACCCTTACAGAGGAAAGAAAGCATGCTGCTTGACCTTCAAGGCAACTTGCTTTTCTCTCTCTCCTTTCTGTCTGCCATTTTTAACTTTTTACAGAAGTAAAAAAATTCAGCCTTATCAAAATTGAATGCATTTGTAGACAAACAATTACTGGTAAATGTGGCGCATATGATGAGATTTCTCTTTGAAAGAGTAGAAAGCAACATGGGAAAAAGAGAAAAAGCTGGTTGCCAGCATTTTCTCCTTTTCCCACATTGTTTTCAAAGGCTTTTTCCTGTTGAATGTTGTCAACATTATTTCAGTAATATCACAGTAGCCAATGCACCTATCCATGTTTTTCTGGACTTTCTTTTTACCAACACTTCACACAATACTCTTACAAAACCATTGGCAGCTTTCCCTCACAACAACCATGAAATTAATGATCAGCGGTGAGGGAGGAATGAATCCTGTTGCAATGACTATCATCAATTAGCTGAAATGGGCTGACCTGGAAACTAGAACAAGCAATCCCCTGGTCTCAAGTCCTGCATGCTACCAACTATGCAACTGGGGCTTGGCTGTGGAATGTCAAAAACATAGGGTTGTTTGATAAAGGGTTAAACTAGATGCCTGTCTTGAATGTTGAAAATAGTACAGAAAGTTTGTACTGTTATATATAACAGAACATTAGTATGCAGACAGTTCTGTTGCACCACCACAGCATAATCAGTAAGCCATGGAGACAAGAGAAAACAGCAAAAGTTGCAGGGAAATGTCGTCCATGAGGTAAATCTTAATTGTTGACTTACAGACGGAAACCAGGACAAAAGGACAGAAAACCAATATATGAGCCATGCTCTGTGAAAAGGGGCTTAATACATCTGCTACCCAGGTCAGGCTGTGCAGTCTGCCCAGGCTGAATTGGGCCAAAACCTTTCGCTATTGGTCAATTTTCTGCATGTCCTGTCTACCTCATGATTAAGTTGGTTGTTAAAAAAAAAAAAAAAAAAAAAAAAAAAATGGCTATTATAGATCCATAATTATGTGATGCCTTGATTAGTATCATGGATCACAGAGATGCATTAAGCCCCCTTTTGCCTGAGCACTGCTTAATTGCCTATATATGTTGCAACTGCTTGTTGATGCAGTCACAACAAAGTACAAATGAGCCATGCTCTGTGAAAAGGGGTTCAATGTATCCGCAAAAAGTATCAACCCATGTCAGCTTCCACAATCTGCGCAGGCTGACCTGAGCAGAAAATTTACAATTGGTAAATTTTTTGCATGTACAAGGACCATTCCACCTCATTGTAACCCCTGGTTCAGCTGGTCTTTAACTCTTTCTCAAACAACAAATTTTGGACTGGTCAAAATTGAAAGAGTTTGCAGACGACAATTTTAAATTTAATGAAAATGGCAGAAGGTTCTCAAAAAGGGTAGAAAATGCTGTCGTTACGAGCAATTTCTCCTTTTCCCACAGTGTTTTCAAAAGACTTGTACTGCAGACACGTGAAAACCAGGGCTTGTTTGGGAAAGGGTTAAGTAAAGTGGGTATATCTAATGCAACAACTTGTTTTGTATGACGCTTTAAAAAGACACATTACCCCTTTACCAGACAACAAAATTTTAGCCTTGTCCAAATTGAAAGCATTTGCAGACGACAATTTCAATGTGGCTCAAATGGTGCAACTTTCTTTTGATAGGGTAGAAAACATTGCGGGAAAAGGAGAAAATGCTGGTTACCAGCATTTTCTCCTTTTCCCACAATGTTTTCAAAAGGCTTCTTTCCCAGGGGCGTTAAAAGGCGGCAAAGGTAAAGGGTTAAACCCCCTTTTCAAGAAGCATGGCTCAACTATAAATTGTACTTACCTGTTAAAATTTGGAAACATATCTAAAAACAATCCTCTTAGTTCATCTTTATCTATTTCATTGTTTTTGTCCTGAAATTTGTAGAATTAAATACAAGTATACAGATATACCTTAAATCAGCATTTAGATTTGCTACTAATGTTTTCATCAGAGAAATGTCAAAACATGTGTTTATACACCATCAAATACATGTATTTAAATGACTCTATGAATTCCTCAGAGGATGAGTGAAACATACTACTCTATTGTTCCATATTGCATCCATGTCTCCTCTTCCAGGAGCGTAAAAATAATAGCTTGAGCTCAAGATAAGGGGGAGTAACAGTATTCTAAATCCATTATTTCTCTTCCAAAACTTATGTTGTGGGTACTCATTAGAATTGTCTCAATGAGACGATGGATGAGTACCCATAACATAGGGTTTAGTGGAAAGTAATTAATATTTTCAATTTTGAAATCAAAACCACTCCCTCTGTCTGGAGCTCTGAATAGAGTGATCTTTTCAAAGTGCATTAAATATCAGGTTTTGAGGTTGAAAGAGAATGGGTAAAAGAATATAACAGTTCAAAAATTAAAACATAATTTTTTTCTTTAACTTTGTGAAATGATATAAATGACAAAAATAACTGGTGGCAATTGCAGACATATTCAGTGGTTTTTTACACCTCTTTCAACATTATTTTAGCTTTATCATGGCAACAGCTCACTAATTCATGTATGTCCTGTCCTGGGTTTGACCAGTGCTAGTCTGGGGCTCTGAGTAGACTTGCCAAAGGGCACTCCCTGGAAAAGCTCAGTGCTTCCAGCGAGGCTAGACCCTGGGGCCTCCAGGTTATGAGTCCTACACATTACCACTGAGCCACACTGGACCCATATTGCAGACTCAGTAGATCAACTTCAGACTAAAAGCAAGGAGCAGTCTCATCTTTGGATCTAAATGGTCTGAAGTTTAATGAAGTAATCCTGTCAAAACAGCCTTGAAATTGCATTCTATAGATCCTTACTTCTGACAGAAGACTTAAACTCTCCTTTATTTTGTACTCTCATCATTAATATTTTTAACTCTTAGGCTGCTAAATAAATTAAAGACTTCCAGTTGATAGTGAAAACCCATGGTTTACAATTTAAAAATCTTGTTCATCAGAGAAATCTAATCGTATCAGACAATGTAGATCCAAGATCAGACTGCACAGAATGATTTTGATCTACACTGTCCATGAAAGCCAACAGAGTTGCACTTAGCAGCCCAAGTGTTAACTTTACACCTTTAAGATAAAGTACTTATTCTTACCCGGTCATAGTAATCAAACTTTTTCCTAGCATCTGCAAGCTGTTTTGGGGTCAGCTCCTGCAATAAAAAATCAGTTTTTGCAACTTGGCTGCATAGCAATATAGGAAATACTACACACACCATCATTATTAGGATATTTTTAGGATACTTATCACATTTTGGAATCTATACCTTTATAACATACAGGCCATCCACCTGTTTATTCTAAAAGCCACCTTATAAGGCTGAAGGCCTGCAAAAGTTTTGTAGAAATATCCAAAATCAAAACAATTAACTTCTGATCCCAAACCTACATCATTCACAATTAACATCACAATGTCATATTCTTCCAATCCACCTTTAACACTTAACGGTCCAGTAGCCACTAAAAGTAAATTTAAACAGAACCATTTATAAGTATGGAAATTATTGTGAAGAGTACAATCTGTTACTGTATGGTTGGTCCATGCACCAACCGCTGGCAGAGACATTAATTTTAGAACCAGGTAAATGGTAAACAAATGATAGAGAGACCTTGCAACTTTTTACCTAGTTTTAAAATTCACTCACAAAAAAAAATGCATGGAAAATGAGGATACCTCTCTTTGACAAGTTAGAAAACAATGTGTGAAAAGGAGAAAATGTTGGTAACCAGCATTTTCTCCTTTTCACACAATGTTTTCAAAAGCCTCCTTTTTTTAGAGTCATTTACACTGAGGATCATGTTGTAAAGGGTTAATGAACTTGCATGGTGTATGGAGTCTAACACAACTTATCAGTTGTACTAATACTACTTCTTCAACCCTCAAAGCCCAAGAACTGACTTATGTTGTTTTTGCAGACAGTGTAGATAGAGATCAGACTACACAGAACATGCAGTCTGATCTTCGATCTACACTTTCTGCTTCTGTGTTGCATATTGTAACAGAAACAACCTTAAAATAGCAGTATTTGGGTTGTTCTTCCTAATAAAAAAGGTCCATATCGTTAATACAGTGCTCTAAGGGTAACCAGACAAAAAGTAGAATGGAGATATTACCTCTGCTAATCTCATTGGCTCTAAGGGTGCCTGTTAGTAAAAATAGAAACAGCTACTAAAAATGTGAAACAAAATATCTAAATCATAATTATAATACAGAAATAAAGTTTATAGACCTATAAACTATACTGCATGTGCTGTATACATATGATCCATCTTCTGTGAAAAGGAGGTTTAATGCAGCTGCATAAATTATCAACTCAGGTCAGCCTGAGCAGTATATGCAGGCTGACATGGGCCCAAACTTATTGCTGTTGGTAACTTTTCTGTGAGAGGATCATTCTACCTCATGATTTAGTTGGTTTTTGGACATAATAGATTTTATGGATCCATAATGATGTGATAACTTGCTTGGTATCATGCATCAGAGAGATGCATTTAACCCCCTTTTTCCCAAGCATGGCTTAAATATTAATGCATAAAGTGTTTGCAAGGTAAAAGGATATCACTTAATATTGAGGCCTATGTGCAAATTATGTCGTCTTTGCAGACTATTTAGATCAAAATCAGACTGTATAGAACATGCAAGTGTATTTACACAGTTTGCTATTTTGTAAGATTGTCTTACCAAATGATCATTCCAAGATTCCAATATTTAGCCTGCTTTTCAAAGCTAAAAATGTTTATTTCATAAATTCAGCACTCTAAGAGTCAACCTGTACTAAACTGTGTAGTACCTTAATAACCCTGAAGAAGTTTTTAAACATTGTGTGAAAAGGAGAAAATGCTGTAAAAAAGTATTTTCTACTTTTCCAAGAATGCATTCTACCCTTTTCCTACAATGCATTCTGCCCTTTGTGAGAAAAATCCTATCATTTGAGCAATTTCTAATTTCTCGTCTGTAAATGATTTCTAGATAGCCAAGTCGAAAGTTTTATCAACTTGTAAAGCCTTCACTGTTATCTAGCCAAGTGTGTTTCAAGGTTTGACACTTTTTCTACGATCCTAAATTTGATAAATTGAATCTCTTGCAGTGACTTTTTTTTTTTCAGTCATGCACAATAAGCTTTAACCCTTTCCCAAACAACAAATTTTGGACTGGTCCAAATTGAAAGAGTTTGCAGACAACAATTTTAAATTTGATGAAAATGGCAGAAAGTTGTCAAAAAGGGTAGAAAACACTGTGGGAAAAGGAGAAACTGCTCGTTACGAGCAATTTCTCCTTTTCCCACAGTGTTTTCAAAAGACTTGTACTGCAGACACGTGAAAACCAGGGCTTGTTTGGGAAAGGGTTAAAATATCTATAGCAGCAACCTTATCACCTTGCTTTTCAAACTCAGCAATACTAGAGCTATTCTATGTACCTACATGAAAAACTAGAATAACTATCACTAAAGGTGATAAATACCCCCGCCCCTATATTTCATGTCACAGGGGCAATAACTCTGCAATGTCAATTTAGGGGCAATAACTCCGTAATCATTAGGCCAACACTCATGAAATTTGTGCTTTGCACATCTACTGCTCCTGGTGAATATCATGACAAATATCAAGTGAATAAGACTTAAACTGAAGGAATAGTTCTCTGGACAAGAAGTTTTGAGTAAATTCAGGGGTAATTAATTTGGCAAACATTTGAGAAAAATGCATCTTGAACCTCTACTGCTCCTGGTGAATATTTATGCAAAGTATCAATTTAATTGGACACAAAACTAAATGAGTGTAAAAAAGTGCAGACCATGATCTGATAATATGTCTGAGACACAGCGGCTGGTCTGGATCCAAACTTGTTGCAAATGTTCAAAGGTGCCTTTTCGCATAATGTTGGCCAACTATACATATGACAGAAAAGACCTCCTTAAAGTGAATCAGACAGACACTGTAGGAGGAGTTGTCCGGACAAGCATTTTTAAGTCAAATCAGGGGCAATAACTCAGTAATTCTTGATGGAATTTTTACAAAATGTGTGTCTTGCACATCTACAACTCCAAATGGACACTTCTGCCAAGTATAAAGCAAATCGGACTGAAATTGTAGGAGGAGTTGTCCAGACAAGCATTTTAAATGTGAATCAGGGGCAATAACTCATTAATTCTTCATAGAATTTTCACGAAAGTTGCGTCTTGCACATCTACAACTCCTAATGAACACTTATGCCAAGTTTAAAGTGAATCAGACGGAAACTGTAGGAGGAGTTGTCTCAGTAATTCTTGATGGAATTTTTACAAAATGTGTGTCTTGCACATCTACAGCTCCTAATGAACACTTCTGCCAAGTTTAAAGTGAATCAGACGGAAACTGTAGGAGGAGTTGTCCGGACAAGCATTTTTAAGTCAAATCAGGGGCAATAACTCAGTAATTCTTGATGGAATTTTTACAAAATGTGTGTCTTGCACATCTACAGCTCCTAATGAACACTTCTGCCAAGTTTAAAGTGAATCAGGCAGAAACTGTAGGAGGAGTTGTCCGGACAAGCATTTTTAAGTCAAATCAGGGGCAATAACTCAGTAATTCTTGATGGAATTTTTACAAAATGTGTGTCTTGCACATCTACAGCTCCTAATGAACACTTCTGCCAAGTTTAAAGTGAATCAGACAGAAACTGTAGGAGGAGTTGTCCGGACAAGCATTTTTAAGTCAAATCAGGGGCAATAACTCAGTAATTCTTGATGGAATTTTTACAAAATGTGTGTCTTGCACATCTACAGCTCCTAATGAACACTTCTGCCAAGTTTAAAGTGAATCAGACAGAAACTGTAGGAGGAGTTGTCCGGACAAGCATTTTTAAGTCAAATCAGGGGCAATAACTCAGTAATTCTTGATGGAATTTTTACAAAATGTGTGTCTTGCACATCTACAGCTCCTAATGAACACTTCTGCCAAGTTTAAAGTGAATCAGACAGAAACTGTAGGAGGAGTTATCCGGACAAGCATTTTTAAGTCAAATCAGGGGCAATAACTCAGTAATTCTTGATGGAATTTTTACAAAATGTGTGTCTTGCACATCTACAGCTCCTAATGAACACTTCTGCCAAGTTTAAAGTGAATCAGACAGAAACTGTAGGAGGAGTTGTCCGGACAAGCATTTTTAAGTCAAATCAGGGGCAATAACTCAGTAATTCTTGATGGAATTTTTACAAAATGTGTGTCTTGCACATCTACAGCTCCTAATGAACACTTCTGCCAAGTTTAAAGTGAATCAGACAGAAACTGTAGGAGGAGTTATCCGGACAAGCATTTTTAAGTCAAATCAGGGGCAATAACTCAGTAATTCTTGATGGAATTTTTACAAAATGTGTGTCTTGCACATCTACAGCTCCTAATGAACACTTCTGCCAAGTTTAACGTGAATCAGACAGAAACTGTAGGAGGAGTTGTCCGGACAAGATTTTGCAGACAGACCGACCGCCCGACCGACCACATGACCGACCTACCGACCGACAGGCTGATTCCAGTATACCCCCCACAAACTTCGTTTGCGGGGGTATAACAACATTTTTCCAGTCTATCAGTCAAAGTTTAGCAGAATTAGAATTACTTCATATTGTTCTAATACAGAATGCTTAATCAAGCTAATAAACAAAACATTAGTTCATGAGAGAAATAATTTTATCTAAAAGGCGAAAGGAGTAGAGAATATACTGTAAGTGCAATATCTGTCTAAAATCTACCTTTAGGAGGACAAAGGTTTTAACTCTTTACCAAACAAGAAAATTTTAGACTGGTCCAAATTGAAAGCATTTGCAGACCACAATTTCAATGTTGATCAGATAATAAGATCTGTCTGTGATAGGACAGAAAACATTGTGAGAAAAGCAGAAAATGCTGGTTACCAGCATTATGTCCTTTTCCCCAAAATGCTTTCAAAAGGCTTCTTCATATGCGTTGTTAAAACTTGGGCTTATGTGCTAAAGGGTTAACAGAAGTGTCCCCTTCAATTCCCCATGACAAAAAACTGGAAGCAGATGACTTTGAAAATATACTGTGAAATACTGATTATCATCATACATTATAGTTTAATACAACAATACATATTAAAACATTGTGGCTAAAGGAGAAATTGCTCATTATGACAAATTTCTCCTTCAGCCACAATGTTTTCAAAGATGACAAAAGTCCTCTGCTGAATGTAAAGAGTTATTCTAAATATCCTTTCTTGTTGCATTATATAATGAAATGAGACAGCAGCAGCCTATTCTAGAACTATTTAAAACTTACCTCAATACCATTAGACTGGGATGTGGTACCCTTGCTGCCCTTTGACCTCTGCATAATTTCAAGTAACAATGGTGTCTTGGCAGGGCCATGTCCATCTTGTATGTTCAACTGTTTGGCTAATACAGTTCTACCTTCATAATTTGACATCTATAATTAGAGGAAGGAAAAAAAAGAATTCATGAAGAATTGATGTACGTAAACACATGTGTTTGTTTTGGTTCATTTATCAGAATGTTTTCACTTTCAAAAATTTTGACATTTTCATTATAAGTGCACGATATAAATCAAGAGGTCTTGAGAGGTAGCAGAATCCTAAAGCCATTACTATTTCACAAAGTAAGGTCATTAATGTAACCCTGTTAATGAAGCTACCCAAAGAGGATTTTCTAAAAGATTACCCACTACATAGATTTTGGTTAAGACTATGGCTGATATTTCTCTTTGAACCAACTGATATTCCCCTTATCTGTACCTTTGGAATACATAAGTCATACACAGAATTCCCATTTTTCTTTGAATATACAAATAAAAATGTGATGGCAAAAGTAGCCACAACAGTATGTCATTTTGTTCCACTCTCTATCGCTACAAAGCCAGTGTGCTGTTAAAACATACATGTATTTGCCAGGCTGTCAAAATACAACCGTCATTGTGCCAATCGAGACATTTCAATCATACTAACTTCCCATTAACTCTTTACCAAACAACAAATATTAGACCTTTCCAAATTGAAAGCATTTGCAGATGTCAAAATCAATGTGACTCAAAAACTGAAATTTGTTTTGGGAAGGGCAGAAAACATTGTGGGAAATGGAGAAAATGCTGGTTACTATTTTCTCCTTGTCCCACAGTGTTTTCAAAAGCTTTTTTTCTCAGGGTCGTTAAAAGTCGGCATTGTGTGGTAAAGGGTTATCCACCGTACCTTGTTAAGAATGCAACTTTAGTAAATCAGAACCAAGGATGAGTCCAGAAAAGGGTTAGAGTTAAGTGAATTTATACATACACAACCAGCCTCTGGCTCAAAAACTGCCTGTGTAAATTCTAGGTTGAAGAAGTCCAGAAATTCTCTGACAAGGGCCACAACATTCTGACCTATATAAAATAAAAATTTTAACCTATTATTTCATCAATTTTAATCTTGCTGCTTAAAAGTAGAAACACAAATTGCAGATTAAACCTTTATTACATGTATATGGTAGATGAACTTGGTATTGAACATTTTTACATCTATGGGAATCAGAAAGTCTAATACTAGAAATAATTATCATTTCATAGCTTGCTAGATATTAGAAACAGGAAGACATGAAGGTATAAATGCTCTTGAAAGAAAATGTACGCAATGTAACATGGATGTTATTGAGGATGAATTTCATTTTTTACTAATCTGTCCAAGGAATCATAATCTAAGGACACGGTTTTTAAAACCTTTTTACTACCGTAGGCCAACACTCTATAAATTTCATTCAATTATGTCAACTCAGAATACAATGCAACTATTTAATTTATCCAAATACATTCACGCAGATTTTAAAGAACGTAGTTCAACTTAAGTTACTGAATAGATAGATCAAGTACTCAGAGGGACTTCATGAAGCGGACGATGTGGATCAATGATCAGATTGCATGTTCTATAGGGTCTGATCTTGATCCACACCATCTGCTTAAGCTCCTCTAGGGCTATTGTCAACTTAAAGGTTTGATGATAACTCATTTCCTTTCTTTTAGCTTTCCTTTTGTTTAAAATAATTTGATTTGACAAAATATGCTATATTATTTTTAAACAGTTAATCCATTAAATTGTCAAATATATAAAATGCGTAAGAAAAAAACGATAAAAAGTCCATGCGCCATGGTGTCATCAACGTATCATACAGTGTAGATCTAGGATCAGACTGCATTTCTGTGAGGTTTGTTTTTGACCTACACCGTCCTCGAAAATACATATAGTTACAATTATCATTTTAGAGTTTATTACTGACTTAGTACTAAGTTGTTTTCATTCGCAAGTATCAACTAGTCAAAATCTATACTATATGTTGGTAAATTTGTATTTTAACACCAAAGTGCTTAAGAATAAAATGAAAACTTTAGGGAAAAAGCAAAATTTAAGGTACTGCAAATTCAATTGTTTGACATGCAAAGTTATACTACACATTGCTGATCGGTGATCGGTTTACACATTGTGTGCGAGCTGATCCCGATTCACAATGTGTGTACGAGGGTCCTCCAATAATGAGTGAGACTGTTGTCATATCTCAAATATTGTCTGACAGATTTTAATGAAACTTTGCACATATATTGCCTAACATATTAGCAACACAAAAATTACGTCAAATGACGTTACGTTATGACGTCACAATTATGACGTCACTTCCTGTGACACAAACAACTGCAACATGGCCAGCTTCACAGCAGAAGAACAATGTGCATATATAAAAATTGAGTATTATAAGGGTAGCACTGGAACAGAGATTTTTCAAACCTTACAAAAAGTTTGTGGGGACCAAGCTATTTCTCGTGCAGCAGTGTTCCGGTGGATTGCACAGTTTAAGGAAGGAAGGACTAGTGTGCAGAAACAACCCAGCCATGGTCGGCCAACAGAAGCAACAAGCAAAGAAAATATCCAAAAGGTGAAGGCTGTAATGGAGACTGATCAAAGATACACATGCGAAGAAGTAGCCAATGATATTGGGACAAGTCATGGGTCAGTACATACAATTTTGACAAATAAGTTAAACATGCGATGTTTTGCTGCAAGGTGGGTACCCCATGCACTGAGCTTGGAGCAGAAACAGGCAAGAGTGGATGTTGCCATTCAATTACTGGAAAGATACAAAAATGAGGGTGATATGTTTCTTAACAGGATAGTGGCAATAGATGAGACTTGGAGACGAAGTTATGAACCAGAACTAAAAAGACAATCTTCAGAATGGCACACGCCAGGGTCCCCATGACCCATTAAATTCAGGCGAAAACAAGGAAATTTGAAGATGATGATGATTTTTGCCTATGATAATCACGGCATATTAGCTGCAAATCGGGTCCCGATCGGGAAAACAGTTAATCAAGAGTATTATCGTACATTTCTGATGTCTGTCTTGAGACCTGCCATTCGCAAGAAGCGACCAGAGCTGCTTGAACTTACACCATTAATTCTGCATGACAACGCCGCCTGCCACAAGGCAAGTAGGGTGACGTCACTTCTGACGCTCTATAACTGGGACATTTTACTGCACCCTCCATATTCTCAAGACATGAGTCCTCCAGACTTTGATCTTTTTCCTAAGTTGAAACAACCATTGCGAGGTGTGCGTTTTGAGGATTTAGATGCCCTGGAAGTAGAGGTGGCCAGTCAAATTCGACGCATTAACTCTGGTTGTCTAGCAACGGGAATAAGAAGACTTCCTCATCGATGGAATTCTGTCATTGAAAAGGGAGGAGCCTATATCGAAGGAATGTAGGAACACTGGATAAGTATAAGTTCAGGTATTTCTTCAATAACTACAGTCTCACTAATTATTGGATGACCCTCGTAGTGTCGCATTAAGGCGCGCTTAGCAGCTTAGTGATTTATCATTGCTCTAACTTGCAAAATTGTTTTTCAACATAATTCCTACAGTTTCTTACGTTCCTTCGTAAAACATGACGGAACTGTTACATGTACTGCCTCATTCTTTTTTGTTTTTCAATTGCTCTTTCTTCTGTCTGTGTGCACACCTTGTGCTTATTTATATTATTAATGGTATTGGCTATAAATATGTTTTGTATTTCAAGCCAAATAAAGATTATGTTATGTTATATTATTACTTGAAAAAACAATGTTTCTGGCACTTTGCTCTATTTCAAGACTATAAAATATTAGTAATATAACAATAACCAGTAACTTATCAATACAGTCTTTGATGCTTTTTAACTCTTTATCAGAAGACAAACTTTTAGACTCGTACAAGATGGTTTGAAGATGATAAAGGGGGCAAAAAAAATTAGTTTGCCTTTGGAAGGGTCGAAAACATTGTGGGGAAAGGAGAAAATGCTGGTTATCAATGTTTTCAAAAGCATTCTTCTGAAAGGTTGTTAACACTCTTGGACTTGTAGTAAAGAGTAAACTCTTAGAGCTTCATAAAGTCAACAGTTTCAGTCCAGGAATAAGACCCAAATGTTGCTCTTGTCCAGACCGTCTCAGCAAAGCAGATGTTTTGTTAAGTCTTATCTTGATCTACACTGATCACAACTATAGTTGTGAAAGGTGCTTCAACCCTTTACCAGACAACAAAAAATTTTAGCCTTGTCGAAATTGAAAGCAGTTGTAGACGACAAATAAAATATTACTCAAAACATAAAATTTGTCTTTCATAGGCTAGAAAACCTTTTGGGAAATGGAGAAAATGCTGATTACCAGCATTTCCTCCTTTTCCCACAATGTTAACAAAGGCCTTCTTTCTCAGAGTCGTTACAAGTTGGTATTGTGTGGTAAAGAGTTAAAGATTAACTTTTTCCCACAGAAAAACCTTTCCCATGATGTTTCCAGACACCTTCTTCCACTGGGCCACTAAAACATGACATAAGTTGAGACATAGAATGACAGCGACACCATTTTTTCCATGGTTATGATGTCCACATTTCACCTGCATATCCGAGGTTTTCTTTTGGGTGTATGCTACCAGCCTATTGTACTTTTCATTGTATGTCAGTTTACTTGGAATATGCATTCTTCAACAATTTCATGAATTTAAAAAAAAAAGCAAATTAACTTACCGTCTTGAGTAGAGATGAATTTCTTTAACTCTTGATTGAGAAAAGGGGTTTTATTCTGAAAAAAATATCAAATGTGTACAATAAAACAAGTTATACCTATTCAAGAACTTACACAAAAGCACTAACTCCTAGCCCATTAATTCAAAAGACATTCGGAAACTAAATAGGTGTCAACTGCAGGGGCATGAAAAGTTGTGTTTGTATAGTATGCTTAACTCTTTTCCAAACAACAAAATTTTGGACTTGGCCAAAATTAGAAGCATATGCAGACGACAAAATAAATGTTAATTTTACTCTTTACCAAATGACAAAATTATAGACCAGTCCAAATTCAAAGCTTTAGCAGATGACAAAATAAACGTTTCTCAAAAACTGAAAATTGTTTTGGTCAGAGAAGAAAACATTGTGGGAAAAGGAGAAAGTGCTGGTTACCAGCATTTTCTCCTTTTCCCACGATGTCTTCAAAATGCTTCTTCCGGGTCGTTAAATACGGGATTGTGTGGTAATGGGTTAAGATTAAAACTTATGCTTGGAAAGGTAGAAAAAATTGTGGGAAAAGGACAAAATGCTGATTACCAGCATTTTCTCCTTTCTGGAAACATTTTCAAATGCCATCTTACTCAAGGTCATTAAAACTGGGATTGTGTGGTAAAGTGCTAAAAGAACAAAAACATGATGCCTATGGTAAGTACAGCAAACCTGTCTTTAACGCTTTACCAAACGACAAAGATTTAGACTTGTCCAAATTGAAAGCATTTGCAGACGACAAAATAAAGGCGACTCAAAAATAGAACTTTAATTTGGAAAGGGGAGAAAACATTGTAGGGAAAACGAGAAAATGCTGGTTACCTACACTGTTTTCGAAAGCTTTCTTTCTTCAGGGTCGTTAAAAGTCGGGATTGTGTGGTAAAGGGTTAATAGAGGTCACCTATTAGGCAAGCAACCCGAGTCCCATGGGAAAAAAAATGAGCCATGCTCTGTGAAAAGGGGGCTTAATGCATCTGCGAAAAGTATCGACCAATGTCAGTCTGCACAGGCTGACCTGGGCTGAAGCTTTTTGCTACTGGTCAATTTTCAATTTTCTATGTGTCAAAGGACCATTCTACCTCATTATTCAATTAGTTGTTAAAGAAAGTGGCTAATGTGGATCCGTAATTATGTGATTGCTTGCTTGGTATCATCCATCAGTGGAGATGCATTAAGCCCCCTTTTCACAGAGCATGATTCAAATATAATGTTATGAAATGTTCTTGTACTAAGCAGGTACCTGTCCACTTCATGATATGATCAAATCATAGATATACCCAAGCTAACAGCTTTTTCAGAATCTGATGGCAAATTAAATTTGACAAGTACATGTCTTTGAAAGGTTGAAAACATTGTATTTATCAACATTATATCCTTATCCCACCAGTTTTCAAAAGCCTTCTTCCTTAGGGTCATTTATACTCAGGATCATCTGGTAAAAGGTTAAGCAAGAACACTTTAAGTGTCCCTTTGGTGCTTGTACAATACAGGTTGGTCTGTATACATATATACATACCTGTATGGCTTCTTGTTCCTCTAACGCGAGAAAGACACTGGCTCTCAACTGTGCCTGAAATAGTCACAAAATGAAAATAAGGATTTTGACTGATTGATTGTATGATGTTTAATGCTGTTTTCAACATTATTTCAGTTACATCGCAGCAGCCAGTGCACTGATCCATGCTTTTCTAGAGTTACCAGTACTTCGCATAATATTCTTTCCAAGCTACCGGCTACTTTCCCACATATCCTTCGTTGAAACAATGGCCAGCAGTGAGAGAGGAATGAATCCTTCACAATGACTATCATCAGGCCTCGGAAAGAAATCAGACAAATCCCGGATCAAACCAGCTAACCCCCTCCTTCTCAAGTCCTGTATGCTACTGAGTGAGCTGCCAGGGCTAGGCTAAGAATATGAACACATCTGATTTCAAAATCTACAATGCAAAATTTCTACAATACTGAAATATTTACAATTTTTTTTTTTTTCAACTTACAATATCACAGAACAAAGATTGCCTTCACAGCGAAACTGCGAGGTATTCATTTTTTCTTTCAAAATTGCTCATTTTCAAACCTTTTTAGCGTTTTAATAAAATTGCACACAAATTTAAAAGCATGTTAACTTCTATCCAAGAATGAAGATGGATATAAATACATAAAATCTGAATTTAGCGATTTACAGTTTTGTAAGGAAAAGCAGCCAGTGGCTTCAAATTTTCTTGTGCAATGTATCCTAGAAACACCCAACAGATATGGGAAGATACACCTGCCAGAAACATTGCTGCAAAGGGAAGGGGAGTTTAGCACAATACAGCAATTAATATCTTCTCAACAAAAGGCCAATTTTCTCTATTTTGAAATGTGTAAAAAAAAAAGCCAATATGAATGAATATACTGTAATTACAAATGCCATTGACCGTCTTGTAAAACTGGATCTAAATTACGCCCATTAAAGTACAATTTAGCAAAGTTTGTTGAATACTGTATTATATCAAACCCTTAACCCTTTACCAAACAATCCAGAATTTTAATAACCCTGGCAGTGAAGGCTTTTGGAAACACTGTGGGAAAAGGAGAAAATGCTGGTAACCAGCATTTTCTCATTTTCCCAAATTGTTCTCTGACCTATCGAAGGCAGAATTAATCATTTGAGCCACATTTGTCATCTGCAAATCAAGGGGTGAATACAAAACTATTCCATCTGCGTTTCGAAAAAGTTTACAGGTGAGGGAAAAACGCTTCTCATTTCTGTGAAAAGAATAGTTAGATCATCTTGTTTAGCTATGTTGTGTTGAGCTGAGAGCATGAATTCAGCACAACATAATTAAACAAGACAATCTGACAATGCTTTTCACGGAATTGAGTTTTTTTCCCCCTCTCCTGCAGTATTTTCCAAAATGCAGATGGAATAGTTTCGCATTCACCCCTCGAAATGCTTTCACTTTGAGCTGGTCCAAACTTTTGCTGTTTGGTAAAGGGCTAACATGCTTTTCACAACTTCTGTTGCCTTTGAAGCCAATCTGGATCAAGATCAGGCTACATCAAGTATGTGGTCTGATCTTTGATCCATACTGTCTGCTTCCATGAGATATTCTGGACGACAGCAACCTTGAAAGCACACTTAAAAGGATCCTATTTCTAGATTAAATGTCCGTAGGCTTTACTCAGTGAGCCAAGCCCCCGTAGCTCGGTCGGTAGCGTACAGGACTTGAGAACAGGAGGTCAATGGTTCGATCCCTGGCTTGGCCAATTTCTTATCCAGGATTGATGATAGTCATCGCAACAGGATTCATTCCTCTCTCACCGCTGACCATTGTTTTGACGATGGTTATGTGGGAAAGCAGCCACTGGCTTGGAAAGAAGATTGTGAGGAGTACTGATAAATGAAACTCCAGGAAAGCATGGATAGGTGGGCCATCCACCGTGATATAACTGAAACAATTAATGGCATTAAACACCATACAACAACAACAACATTTACTCAGTGCTTTATGGGTCATCCCTTTACCAAAACATCACCTCTTAACCCTTTCCCAAACAACAAATTTTGGACTGGTCCAAACTGAAATAGTTTGCAGACGACAATTTTAAATTTGATGAAAATGGCAGAAAGTTATCAAAAAGGGTAGAAAACACTGTGGGGAAAGGAGAAATTGCTCGTTACGAGCAATTTCTCCTTTTCCCACAGTGTTTTCAAAAGACTTGCACTGCAGACATGTGAAAACAGGGCTTGTTTGGGAAAGGGTTAACAGAGGAAAAGGCTTGTGAAAACATTGTTGGAAAAGAGGAAAATGATAGAAACTTGTAAACTAGCATTTTCTTCATCATTTCCCACATTTTCTGTCCTATCAAAGACAATTTAATCCCATCCATTTGTCATATTTATTTTTTCTTTGTTTGAAAACACTTTAAATTTGCATGAGTTTAAGGTTTTGTTGTTAGAGAGTAAATCCTTTACGATAGGACAAAACTTTGGATCGATTCATACTGAAATTATTTGGAGACAACAACTTAAAGGTGCTCCAAATGATGGGATACGTCAGAGAAAGTGCTGGTTACCTACATTTGCTCCTTTTCCCCCATTTTTTTTTTTCAACAAGCCTTCATGGTAAGAGTTGTTTGAACTTGTGATTGTTTGGTAAAGGGTTAACCCTTACCAAACAAAAAAATGTTAGACTTGTCCAACTTGAAAGCATTTGCAGGCAACAAAATAAATGTGACTCAAAATCTGACATTTTTCTCTAGGTAGGGTCGAAAACATTGTGAGGAAAGGAGATAAATGCTGGTAACTTTTGTTTTCAAAAGCCTTCTTCCTCAGGGTCATTAAAACTTGGGATTATGTGGTAAAGGGATAAGGGAAAGCATGTCATCTTGGAATTTTTGCTATGCTCATTTCTTCCAGCCTATTTTCAATACAAACTAGTTACTACCGTGTTATGTGTGCGTTTATTGATTTCCAAATATTTGTATCTTCTCCATTGTTTACATTATTTATCTTTCCAATAATTTTTCATCCCTTTGGTAATTTTTACGCTTTTTCTGTAAAATAGGCCCATTTCACATGCACACGGTTACTTACATAATTAAGTAAATTAACTTACTGTGTCATGCAAATGCATTCACCCACCCATAATAAATTCTCCTGTAGGGGTGGGGGCAGGAAAGTGCCCTGACCCCCTCAAACAGTTCAATTAACACTTTACCAGACAAGAAAATTTTTTCCTTGTCCAAACTGAAAGCATTTGCAGACGACAATCATATGTCACTCAAAACATGTAATTTGTCGAAGGATACAAAACGTTATGAGAAAGAAGAAAATGCTAATTACCAGCATTTTCTCCTTTTCTCACAGTATTTTTCAAAAGGCCTCTCCCTCAGGGTCATCAAGTAGAGATAGTGTGGTACAGGGTTAATATGTAGTTTCTGGACAGAGCCTTGTGAGCTTGCACAGGTCTGACTTTAGTTTTACTTTTAGCTTCAAAAGCAGGAAATCCTTGGAAAAAAGGAATATGAAACAAGAAATATCTTTTTTTAATTAGACAGTGTAAGAGATAGATCTACTGGAATATGAATACTGAAACTCTTTTTGGCTCAATATGAAGCAAAATAATGAAAAGTAGCCTCACGAGCAATTGTCTCTGGTTCCTCACTGTTTTCATTCTGTTGAAAAGTAGTATTGGGTTATTGGGTAACGCTTGTAAAAAAGTTAAATTTCCAAATAGCACAAGAAAAATATGTTTTCTACTACATTATTTTGAAATGGTACAAATCAAGGCCCTGTAGTATCAATTAGCATTGGCCATGCTTGTTATATAGAGGTTTCATAAATGTGTAAGCAAATATGCCAGTAGGGGCCCGTCAAATAAGCAAAGGCACACTTTTTACCAATTGCAAATTACGATTTATTCATTCTTTACCAGTACCAAGAAGCAGGTCAAAAGCCAGTGCATTAAGCTATGCCTTAAAGTCACATCCATGCTCCTGAAGCAAATTGGGGCAAGAAAAAATTATATAAGCACCACTTCTGGAGTTCATACAAACTGAGATAATACTTTCTTTTACCTATTTTAGTTCTTTTAGTTATTAGACTCTGATGAGTCATGTCATCAAAACAGACCCCAATAATACCCTTTACCAAACAATCCAGAGTTTTAACGACCTTGAGAAAGAGGGTTTTCATAAAACAATGTGGGAATAGGAGAAAAGCAGGTATCTAGCATTTCCTCATATCCCCACTTTGTTTTCTTCCCTTTAAAAAGAGAAATTCCTTGGTTGCCAGAAAATGCCTTCAATTTGGACTATTCTAAAATTTTGTAATTTGGTAAAGAGTTAAGCAAATTGAGATTTTCTAACTTCTTAAGCAAATCAGAGCGGTCAGAATCAGTCATATCACAGCCATGGAAGAATAATGGGAGATTTATAAATGATCCAGGTGTCAAATCAAGCCAAAATAGACGTTTATTATAATGGGAGGTACAGTCAGGCCGCGATACACCGACCATCGTTATACCGGCAAACTCAGTTAACGACAAAAAAGCACTGGGAACAAACCTCACCTAACGTAATTTTGACTCGTTTGAACGGCATATTCAAGTACCGACACCGACGGACATTTGTCGGAACAAATCTTCGAAATTTAATGAATTTTGCTTCAGTTTATCGGAATTTTCTCAGCCCGTGTTTTACGGTTGTTGACATGCCGTAAAGGGTGTCGTAAAATCCTTTATCCGCAGTTGTCGTAAACAATATAGGTTACACAATAGACTCGATTATCGATTTTTTACACCTTCTGATTAATATTGTTTAATGTAATGACAGTTGATGATTCGGTGTGCGATTTTAAACTGTGTATGAAGTGTTGTCGTTGACCCATTACCACTCATGCAATTTTGGATTTTTCCAAATTGAAAGGATTTGCAGACGACAAATTGAAAACTGTAAAAAAAAGTGCTTCTGTGATAGGATAGAAAACACTGTGGGAAAAGGAGAAATTGCACGTTCTGTGCAATTTCTCTTTTTGTCAGGATGTTTTCCTAAACCTTTCACTGCAGAGTCGTTAAAACAAGGGATTGAGTGGGAAAGGACTAATTAAATAAGGAAAATTCGTCTGCAAACAATTGATTTGGTTTAGTACTATACAAAATATGCGTTCTTTTTGTGTAATTGTTAAACCATGGCTTGTATATGAATATGTTTGCTGCAAATACATGCACATGTTAATAAATATTTACTTTCAATTGTGTTTTTATCGCAAAAATTGCCGACTTGTCCCAATCCGTAACGTAATACGTAAACTTCCCAGCTTTTAGCCTGTTCCTGTTTACAACTTTCACTTCCTGTCTAGTCCGTCATTTCTCGCCGACATCCCGAAAAATCTCCTGCTCCATTACAACGACTGACTCAGTTACCGACAGGAATTGTGTGGGGACAAAGTATGTCGTTATAACGGGGTTTGACTGTATTTCATTTTATCCTGTCACCTCCTATAAATTCCGTCGTATAACAGGGGGTCATATAAACTTGGTGATATACGGTCACTTGACCACATGACTAGGTTTATTATGTCAGTTGGTCACGTGATCAAGGTTTATTAGGCTAGTTGGTCATGTGACCAGCCGGAACTCCTTTTTTAGGTGCCGGTACACGAAATCAATATTTCAAAGTAAAATTATCGCTTAAAATTCGATGCACATTTTAATTTTTCTTATTATTTAAAATAAAACAGAATTCTTCACCACAACATTCTTCCGAGGGTTTACGTCACGTTTATGACGTAGTCAGAATCATTCATGACGTCATTATTACAGCTGCATACCTAAAGCGCTTTACACAGTTCACCATACAAGTGTGTTTTTTTCAAAGTGCGAAAGATGTCAATATGTGCCTTAATTTCGAGCGAAATATTCTATCTAGTCGGATTTATGTTTGTGAATATGAAACAGGATAAACGGAATAGTGTTGTGGATTGGAAAATTTGAAGAATAGACAATAGGGTCTTTGATTCGAGGAAAGTTTGTCAGGCTCGGCTCGGGAATTTTATGGTATCAGTACCATAAGAATGATATTGAATAAAAGGTACGGTCTATGTATCATGTTTGTTTTTTGTTTTGTTTTGTTCATTTACAGTACATGACAGGATAAATAGAATAGATGGTTGGTGTCTTGGATGGTTTAAGTTTATCGGGCTCGGCTCCGGAAATTATCCGGTTCACCTTCGGCTCACCAGATAAATTCCTCCGCCTTGCCCGATAAACTTAACCCATCCAAGACACCAACCATCTATTCTCTATATGTCAAGCACTTTTAAAAATGCACTGTATCTCTTACAAATGCCCTGCTTGATACACTTTTTAAAATTTTTTTACAAGATACTAGAAAGCACTATTTCTGTGCAAAATTAAAAAAAAAAAAAAACTGTCCACTGAAATTTTCTTTATTGCAAAAAACTGATTGAAAAATAATCCCTTTTACCATTGGCATTGGCATTTCTAAGAATAATCATTTATTTGTGCAGTACTTTTACTTTAAGAACCTTATTTTAGGCTTGAAATTAAAGCCTATTTTCTGTAATTTTGGCAAGAGTTATCCCCTTAGGAGAACTGTAACTTTGTACTTTGCTAAAAATGATTTTCTTTTCATTGTTTTACTCCGCATACATTTTAATATACTGAGCGAATACTGAAAAAAAATCTCTGTATGAAATTTTGCTTTATGGCATATAAACTAAATAGTCCCCTTTAAAGCTCCTTTCAGTTCTATTGTTACTTTTGTGGACAGCCTGTGTACATAAAGATAAGACTGCACAAGAAAACAAAGCCTGATCTTTGATATACATTGCCTGCTCTGCTTAGATATCTTGTACAAAAGAACCTTGATGTTGTACTTATTTGGGTATTTTGTTCAAGACTGTTAATGTTCAGAATGTTTAATTAGTGCTATAAAGATTAATCTAATCCTGTTATTCAGAAAACTCTGAAAGTCAATTGTATAAAAAAAACAAGAGAGCCATGATGGCCCTGGGTCGCTCACCTTAGTAGAGTGCCTTTAAGGTTTTTCTTTGACCATGTGACCTAGTTTTTGACCGCAGGTGACCCAATTTCAAACTCATACTTCATGAAGACAAACATTCTGACCAATTTTCAAGTCAATTGAGCAAAAAATGTGGCCTCGAGTGCCCTAAAGATATTTCTTTAATTTGACCTAGTGACCTAGATTATGACCCCAGGTGACCCAAATTTGAACTGGTCTTTGACTATATCAAAAGAAACATTTTAACCAATTTTCAAATCATATGAATAATAAATGTGGCTTCTAGAGTACCCACTAGCTACTTCTTTAATTTGACCAAGTGACCTAGTTTATGACCCCAGTTGACCCAAATTCAGACTCATGTGAGATTTTACAAAGACAAACATTCTGACCAATTTTCAAGGCAATAAAGCAAAGAATGTGGCCTCTAGAGTGCCCACAAGGTATTTCTTTATTTTGACCTAGTGACCTAGTTTATGGTTCCAGGTGACCCAAATCCAAACTCATCTGGTATTTCATTAAGACAAACATTCTGGCCAAATTTCAGGTCATCTGAGCAATAAATGTGGCCTCCAGAGTGCAAACAAGGTATTTCTTTAATTTGACCCAGTGAACTAGTTTATGACCCAAGTTGACCCAAATTAATCTTATGTGAGACTTTTTAAAGACAAACTTTCTAACTAATTTTCAAGGCAATTGAGCAAATAATGTGGCCTCGAGAGTGCCAACAAGATATTTCTTTAATTTGACCTAATGACCTAGTTTATGACCCAAGATGACCCAATTTTGAACTCAATGAACTTGTTGCGCTTAGATGGGCAAACAAACTTAGAAGAGAATCACTACATACCAAATATCAAAGCTCTATGCCTTCCAGTTTTAAAGAAGAATTTTAAAGTTTTCCTTCTTTGTTCCTATGTTCGAACTTGTGACCCCCGGGGAGGGGCCAGTTTTGACCCAGGGGCATCATATGAACAAACTTGGTAGAGGTCCACTAGGAAATGCTACATACCAAATATCAAAGTTCTACCCCTTCCCGTTTAAGAGAAAAAGAAATTTAAATTTTTCCTTCTTTGTTCCTATCTTCGAACTTGTGACCCCCGGGGCAGGGCCAGTTTTGACCCAGGGGCATCATATGAACAAACTTGGTAGAGGTCCACTCTGAGATGCAACATACCAAATATCAAAGCTCCACACCTTTCAGTTTCAGAAAAGAAGAATTTTAAAGTTTTCCTTCTTTGTTCCTATGTTCGAACTTGTGACCCCAGGGGCTGGGCCAGTTTTGACCCAAGCAGCATCCTTGGAACAAACTTGGTAGAAGTCCACTAGGAGATGCTACATACCAAATATCAAAGCTCTATGCCTTCCCATTTAAGAGAAAAAAAAAATTTAAGTTTTCCTTCTTTGTTCCTATGTTTGAACTTGTGACCCCCGGGGCAGGGCCACTTTTGACCCTAAGGGCATCATATGAAAAAAAAATTAGTAGAGGTCTACTAGGCGATGCTACATACCAAATATCAAAGCTCTATGCCTTCTAGTTTTACAGAAGAAGATTTTTAAAGTTTTCCTTCTTTGTTCCTATGTTGGAAATTGTGACCCCCGGGGCAGGGCCAGTTTTGACCCCAGGGGCATCATATGAACAAACTTGGCAGAGGTCCACTAGGCAATGCTACATACCAAATATCAAAGCTTTACGCCTTCCAGTTTCAGAGAAGATGATTTTTAAAGTTTCCCCTCTTTGTTCCTATGTTCGAACTTGTGACCCCCGGGGCAGGGCCAGTTTTGACCCCAAGGGCATCATATGAACAAACTTGGTAGAGGTCCACTAGGAGATGCTTCATGCCAAATATCAAAGCTCTATGCCTTCTAGTTTTACAGAAAAAGATTTTTAAAGTTTTCCTTCTTTGTTCCTATGTTGGAAATTGTGACCCCTGGGGCAGGGCCAGTTTTGATTCCAGGGGCATCATATGAACAAACTTGGTAGAGGTCCACTAGGAGATGCTACATGCCAAATATCAAAGCTCTACGCCTTCAAGTTTCAGAGAAGAAGATTTTTAAAGTTTTTCTTCTTTGTTACTATGCTCAAACTTGTGACCCTCAGGGTGGGGCCAGTTTTGACCCCACGGGCATCATATGAACAAACTTGGTAGAGGTCCACTAGGCAATGCTACATACCAAATATCAAAGCTCTACGCCTTCCAGTTTCAGAGAAGATGATTTTTAAAGTTTCCCCTCTTTGTTCCTATGTTCGAACTTGTGACCCCCCGGGGCAGGGCCAGTTTTGACCCCAAGGGCATCATATGAACAAACTTGGTAGAGGTCCACTAGGAGATGCTTCATGCCAAATATCAAAGCTCTATGCCTTCTAGTTTTACAGAAGAAGATTTTTAAAGTTTTCCTTCTTTGTTCCTATGTTGGAAATTGTGACCCCCGGGGTGGGCCAGTTTTGACCCCAGGGGCATCATATGAACAAACTTGGTAGAGGTCCACTAGGAGATGCTACATGCCAAATATCAAAGCTCTATGCCTTCAAGTTTCAGAGAAGATGATTTTTAAAGTTTTCCTTCTTTGTTACTATGCTCAAACTTGTGACCCCTGGGGCGGGGCCAGTTTTGACCCCAGGGGCATCAAATGAACAAACTTGGTAGAGGTCCACTAGGAGATGCTACATACCAAATATCAAAGCTCTGCGCCTTCTAGTTTCAGAGAAGAAGATTTTCAAAGATTTTGCTTTTTTTTTCCTTTTTGTTGCCATGGCAACCAGAGTTGTGGGTGGAATTTAATTCTTTGAACAATTTTGGTAGAGCTTCACCCAAGGAACATCCCTGCCAAGTTTCATGAAGATTGGCCCTGTGGTTTAGGAGGAGAAGTTGTTTAAAGAAATTGTTGACGGACGACAGACGACGGACAACAGACGACGGACGCCGGACATAGGGCGATCACAATAGCTCACCTTTAGCACGTTGTGCTAAGGTGAGCTAAAAAAAAAGTCAGCAAAGGAAAAACCTACATGGAAGATAAGTGGAAGAAAAGAAGCCTGCAAAACAGCTTTAATCTTGAACTTGCAAAGACATAGAATTGTTCTACTACATAATTATTTTTTATGTATGTTTGCTAATATAGGTAAAATGGCAAATTTGTCTTTTGCAAGAGTAAAGACTTACATGAGCTCTATCAGCATGTAAAGACAATTGTTAATATACCTTTACTTACACATGTATACCATTTCACTCAATGAAGCAAAAAACATACAAAGGTAAGTCTTGTGCACGCACATTATGAATTCTATACAATTATAAGATTCTAAATTATCTGCAAAAAATCTATAAAATTCACCAAAACCACTTGCGAGATATTTCATTGATCTTGATAGAGTACAACAGATGCTCTTGATAAAATTCCTTATACTGTTGCATTAGCGATTGATTTATTTTCAAATTGGCAAATAAACTATGACCATAAGATAAAGATGTTATCTCAACTATAATCATTGTATTATGCCAGTTCATACCTTTATAGTTCAAATTAATTTGTATATCTTCTACATCTTATGAGTGCTGAAATGGCTTTTCTAAACTTAACATTTAACAAACCTGAATGTGGGTGAAAACTAGAAATGTGTCATCGACAGGGATGCCCCCGCCACATGACAAAGGTCACAATCATGGTATAGTATCAAACTCAAACAAGCACCTACAGCCATACTTATTGACATTGCACTTCTCCATCTTGATGTCCTAAGCATCCCTATTCATTATCACCAAAACATCTCCATTGGCAGAGAAGTTTTGACCTTAAGAAAATTAAACAACTGTTGAACCATGGGAGATAACTCAGAGTTGTCTTTTTTGTATATGACATACCTGCTTATAGCCTTTACAGCTTGATGAAGTATCATGAAAATATCATGAAAATATATATCAATGGGTTAAAGGGATATGGCCTTCACAGAATTGAGCAACAATGGGAGAGAGCTTAAGGAGTCAACTGAGAACTGTGACCTTGACTTTTAATTTGGTGAAACAGTTCTTGCATGTGACACATAATCTGTCCATAGTGATCTTTAGTGCCATATAATTTCAAAATCTGACCAAGTAGGCTGGACAGCAACCATCATTACTATAAATGTAGTAAACACTGACAAAGTTTAGCTGAGCACTGTGACCTTGACCTTTCAGCACACAAAATGGTTTTAGCAACACAAATGTTGCATGCAACATATCACCTATCCATGGTGATCATTTGTGCAAAATGTTTTTAGAATCTGACCATACATCTGTGATCACTATAATTGTAACAAATACTGACAAAGTTCAACCAAGCGCTGTGACCTTGACCTTTGAGATGGCAACATGAATATTGCTCACAACACATAGTCTATTCATGTATTCATGGTGATCATTTGTGCCAAATTATTTCAGAATCTGATCAATCACCTGAAAGTTATTGGCCGGACACAACACCACTGTTTACCAAAGACACACACACATACACACATACCCCGACAGGGGTAACTATATTTCCCCCTTCCCATTTCATGGCAGAGGCATAAAAATGGAACTACTTAGGCTATGTAATATGGTGACAAAAATACACTAACTGCTGGTACACTAAACAAATATAAATTAACCCAGTGTTCAATCTAGCTTTGCCAGATATTGAAATTGGGGGCCATATTGGAAACTGGGAGCCACATAGGCACACACAAAAAATATTTTATTACTGATATGTTAACCTTTTTATTGAATAAGTGTTGCCTTTTTATTTAACAAGTGTATTCCCATTCATGTATCTATGAATACTATGCTAATAAAACTGCAGAAATTATCACCGTTACTGGGCTTTAGTTAGACCCGTAAACCCAGGTTTTGACGTACAAAAATCTTCCAATACCCTGTTTTGACGCACAGAAAATTCCAACAAGGGGTCATTTCGACCCCCAAAAATTTTAAGAGATGCATCAAAAAATATATAAAACAACAATCATATCAAAAGATAATCATGTTAAAGGTGTGAAATCATCAGAATGTTGTTAAACATCAATTAAACTGCTGCATATAATCAGCGAAGTGTGACCGGAGGTGTTAACTGACTTGTTACCTATGATAATTGTAGATTTACAACTGGCACTGACCTTGCTAAAGGTGATAGACTGGGCAATAAATTCAGTATAGGTGTATCCTTTTGAAGTTTAACCACTCATGTATGGATATTGTAAAACATCTTTCCTCGCCGATGTCCACCATTTTGCTAAACATTTGTACCCAATAATGATCGTACTTTGAATTTTATTAAAAACAGTAACTTGAAAAAAATTAACCTATGAAACATATATCTGCATCTCATTTCACACAAAAATATACTTTAAACTGTCTTTATGAATGAAAATAACTTTAATTCTTAAGGCCCAAGAAAATTGTAATACTTGACATATTTCTGGATGTTACTAGAAATTGGATAAATAAATCTTACCTTTATTTCAGCAAAGTTTTAAAAAGGAGTTCTGAGTGAAATTTATTAACCATAATTTTCTTATTGATTGCTTAGGTCGACAAGGTTTTAACCTTAGCCTCCTTGAACATATTGTGGGTGGGGGGAAGGGGGGGGTCCTCTTTGAAATGTAAAATTTTACAAATCAATTATAAACTTCACATCTTTATTGCAATATTAATAATAAATTCAACAACAATAAATTGTTGACTAAAGACTGTTAAATTTTTCATTTTGACTCTTGAATTTTTTTTTGTTTGACTCTTGAAAAATTAGATTTGACCCCTAAAATTTTAGGGTCAAGGGTTCAATGACTCCTGATTTTCAGAGGCTAGCTAAAGCCCTGTGTTAATTGACACAACCTTATTTCCGTCATTAATTTAAACGTTAAAAATGATGCAGGGTTCCTGCTGGGCTTCGCATTTGGCGCCATTTGCGACAGATTTTGTAAGGCTGCGCAAGAAAAGGCTAAATTGCGAAAATGACTGGCGCCGATATTTTTCACATTTGGGTGCCGTACATTTTGATACTGGTCCCCCATCACCGCAATGCATGAAAGCGTATCTGTAACCTAAAAATCGATAACCAGTTTGTAATTGTTGCCGATACACCCCATCACAGCAGGTGATCTAAATAACAGTCTGTATATTATATGGGGTTTGCCTAGTTACACACAATGCATGTACACGCATATACAGAATTTCGACAGTCTACTATTGACAGACATATTTCGTCAGACAAAATATTTCTGTCAATAGTAGACTGCCGAAATTCTGACATCCCATCACAAAGTGATTTAACTTTCCTGTCAATCACTCAAACTACAGTTTATTTTCTTGTCATAAACTAACCGTCTATAATCTGATCGTCCAGGAGCCATTTTGGTTGAAACTCTCGTTACTGTGTGGTTTTTTTTGTAGCTTGAACTAGGGGTAGGGACTGACCCTATTCTGCTTTCCGAAGTAATACTTTCAACAGGTTTTGCCTTTTTGCCTTTTTTGCGCCATTGATACTTTCAAAATACTCAGAAAATCGCTTCATTGCAATCTTAAATAATCTGCGGAAGCTCAAGGAATCGTAACTTCTGGTACATGTTGTATCTCCTTTAATGATACAAAGATCAATAACAGGCTACCACTTTAATTTTAACCATAACATTTGTCGGGTTATCAACAAATTCTAACTGGCAAGCTCAATATTATGTTTATTGAGCAGAAAAAGCAGAAACGAACAAAAAGGACAGCAATTTGAGGAATGGTTCTTTTATGATCGAGTGTGCCAGACAGGCCTGAAGTTGATTTAAAATTGCACCATCTGGAACTTCAGGGGACCTAGGGCGCAATGATGCATTCTAGATTGAACACTGTTAACCTACCGTATATTTAATGCTAGTTCTGTGGCAGGTTGCACATTGATTTTGAGGTTGACTAATTTGTTTTAAAAAGTTCTTTAATCTTTTTCCCAGTGTTGCATCTAGGATTTTGATCTGGGGGACATTTAGGCCCCCTTCTGAAAATTTTGGGGACAAAAAAATTTTTTAATGCACATTATACCTAAACAAACAAAATTCTATTTCACTCTAATATTGGCACTTTTATGTTAATTCGACTGTTTGTGGAATATTACTGTGGACGTGTGCTTGTTGGTACATCCTTCAATGAATGGCTTCAAGTTTAATGGGTTCGACAACTCGAGTCAATAAACGATTTAGATTGCATGGAATTACCCGATAAATGCAATCATGAAAATTGTGATTCCCATTCCTTTCAGTAGGGTTGTTTTGCTGCCGTTGGTTCTGCACCAGAATTTGATTCTTTAGATTCAGATTCTTTACTTCACGACTCACTGACTTAGAAAAAAGCAGACAACGTTGTTTGTTTCGCCATGGTTGAAGAATTGCATCTGGGTTACGGTATTATTTACTGTGTAAATTTCCCTATACTGCTATGAAAAAAAATCACTATTTTAGAACCAGTCAATGTTAACTCTGTAGGTAGGCCCCATTCGTGCATAGGGCTGTCACGATACGCTTTAAGTGTACCACAATATATTGCAATACACAGAAACCGTATTGTGATATGTACCACAATATATATCGCATCCATATTAAAATTAATATTTTTGTTTCAAAAATACCTTTGTTATTCATAATTTAGGTTTAATTCTTCCGAAACAAAGAGAAGGTGAATCAATTAAATCACCCAATCTCAACAAAAGTAATCCCAAATATAGGATTTTGCCTTCTTATTCGGTATTTTACCGTAACCGTTCACGGTCGCATCTATAGCATTAGCGCTGGCAGCCATTGTTGATATGGTCGTACTCAATTCAGAAAATGCAGACGCAATCAAGTAGGGTTACAAGAAAATACTTCAGTATAATTTGCACACATTTTATTCTTGTATTCCTGTTTTAAAAAATCTGTAACTTTTGACGTTTTAAACATCACGTTGGCGACTTGGCATTGCATAGTTTGGATTGAATTGATTGTGACCATAAAATATTGACAATCACAAATCAAGCATGCCCTGGTCTGCTTTCATACTAAACTGGTACCCGTCCGATAGACAAGGGGCTGCCACTTTAACAATTATAATAGTGATAAGCGTTTGCATGACGGCGACGTTTTAGAAACAACCAGATCAAAATAAACAGAAAATACATTGAAACTAGAAAATACCGCAAAAAAATTGGTACGTGAAGTTTGTATCGTGGTACGTATTGACTTTGAATTATATTGCACTATACCGGTGTATCGTGACAGCCCTATTTGTGCATAAATAAAATTCAAAGAAGAGATGTTCATAAGAAACTCATTTATGCTGTAATATGGGCACAAATATCTGCCATAATTATGGTTCATACTGATGTTGTAAACAAAGAATAGTTGTGAATGTGGAGGGATTTTCGTTGGACCATTCGGACGCAACAATTTTTATTTTGAGGGACAACTGCTAACTGAGTGTGGAATTCCCACAAATCAGGGTTCTAGATGCAACACTGTTTTTCCATCACATTAAGTAAATTATGCCCTTTATATTTTGATACTCGGCATATATTTCCACAAAAAAAAAAGAAATATTTAAGTAAGCTCTGCAGAGGTCCATTCAGAAATACAGACAAGTTTCATTTCTCTATTTTTGCAAACAGATTTTACTTACTTATGAGAAACAAATTTGGTCATTTAACCCTTTACCACACTATCCCGACTTTTAATGACCCTGAGGAAGAAGTATTTTGAAAACATTGTGGGAAAAGGAGAAAATGCTGGTATCCAGCATTTTCTCCTTTTCCCACAATGTTTTCTATCCTATCAAAGACAAAAACCATCAATTTAGCAAATTTAAATTGTCGTCTGCAAATGCTTTCAATTTGGTCCAGTCCAAAATTTTGTCGTTTGGTAAAGAGTTAAGGAATGAATTTAATGACTTTGACTAATATTACCAAAATGCATGAGGAATGACCAAGCCCTAAGATGGCACATCACTTATCACAGCTGGGATGATTCAGTAAAACACATCTAACCTTGTCTGTACCATGTAGATTCCCATTGGCATTACTTGTCTTCGCATGACTTCAACATTGGTTGGTTTTAAAAAAGGCCGAAGATATTTACCCGACTGTCGTGTACACACTGAAGAAAAAATACACTGCGAGGCCGACTGTCGTGTACTCAATGAAGGAAAACTTGTTGGGTGCCCGACGGTCGTGCCCGGACTGATGAAATATCGTCTTGGAGGCACGACTTATGTGCGCACTATTTCCGATTTCTTCATTCAGTACACGATGTCGTTGTGTACACACTGAAGAATCGGACTCTTGCGTACACTGTGTAAATGGGTTGGGCTAAAAGGCGGAATGGCATGTGAACCGGCACGGCGTAGACGGTCTCAGTGGAGCACACGGCAATTATAGTCATTTATACAGGGTGTCAAAGAACAAATGCACAAGCGAAGCTGGCATCCTTTTTATACGCCCGAAGGGTCGTATTATGTTATACACCCGGTCGTCCTCAAAATTCTTGAGGAACTCTTTAAATTCGTTTTTGGCCAACTGACATCGCAACCGTCAGAGCAGCAGCGGCCATCTTGCTTTCTTCAGCTGTGGATAATTATACAATGAGTTCTCTCCCCTAACGCTCGTGTACGAATGTGCCGTTTTAATCGTTGCGTACACAACGGTCAGGTAAATAGTCACTCCGTTTAAAAAAAGGCATAATATGATTCATTAAATTGCATTACCCATTTATGGTAGTTCATTTGTTCAACAGCAATTCATAACAAAATAGAGAGGTGTTGAACTGGAATAGATTTAACTCATAAAAAGGCAAGTTTTGTACAAACATCCTGTTCTAATCAAGAAACTATTCATTAATCATACTTCCCATGTGTACTTTCAGTGTTCAATCTAGCTTTGCTTGTTATTTAACAAGTTTTGCCTTTTTATTTAACAAGTGTATTCTTATTCATCCATCCATGAATACTATGCTAATAAAACTGCAACACTGCAAAAAATATCACTGATACTGATGCAACCTTGTTTTTGCCATTAACCTACCCTTACGAAAATGACAAAATATGTCTGTCAATCATACATGTTTGAAAATTCTGTCATCCTCCTTTCACAAAGGGATTAGACTTTCTCGTAGATCACTCAAACAACAGTTTGAAAGTCAAATTATCTGGTCATAAACTAACCATTTTTTGACCAATCATCCAGAAGCCATTTTGGTTGAAACTGGCATTTCTGTGGAGTTTCATTATCGTCGCATAACTAGGGGTAGTTACTGGCCAGAATGTGCTCTCTGAAGTAGTATTTTCAACGGGTTTTGCCCTTTTTGCCCCAATGAGGCTTCCAAAATATTCAGAAATTCACTTCATTGCGATGATGAATTATAAGCTGAAGCTGAAAGAATCGTATTTATAACCTGGTACCCATTGAATCTCCTGTAACCATGCGAACAGAATGATAGGAAGATTGGTAACAAGATACCAGTTTGATTCTAACCATAATATCCATTGGGTTATCGATGAATTCTTACTGTATAGAGCAGTAGTATGTTTACTGACAGAAAAGAGCAGAAACAGACGAAACGGACCCTAATTCACAGTATGGCTTTTCTACGATAGAGAGCACCCAATTGGCCTGAGACTGCTTTAGAATTGTGTCATCTGGGACTTTACAGGGCCTAGGGTGCAGTGGCAGTCTCTAGATTGAACAGTGATAATTTATTGATCAAATTCAGTTAAAAGTATCCAAATTTGCTATTCAAACAGTGACAAAATTTAATGTCAGAGTTTGCTAAGGAACCTGAGTCCCTACATGCACATGAATGTCAAAATGAAATGAAAATATATTTGCAGTTGATACACATCACCAATGAGCACTCATCTAGTTTTCAGCTAGCTGGCAAAACTGAAAGAATATGCTAGCTGTTAACTAGCCTAAACTGGCATATACTGGATAGCAAATCAAGTCTACCCCTTGGCCCTGGTAATGTTATTCCATTTAAGAACTTTATGTACATCATGGGAACCAGTATGCTGGTGACTGCAGTTTGGTAACAAAAATTGTCAATTAATGACAAGTTTTGGATACAAGCGACAAATTAAATGATATTAGTGGCTGAAAGGTTGTTTACAAAGAGAAAATGAAAAGAAGAATCACTTTTCAATGATCTGCATTTTAGAAGCCCCCAGGCTAGTGAATTAAGAACTTTTACAAGGCTGAGAGAAAATCGACTAGTTTTTAGCTGTTGGGCTAGCACTAATTTCGACCACTAAACATATGTAGGGACTTATAAATAATACTAGGATGCTGAAGGCTTTACACAGAAATGCTTGAAAACACACAAAATCATGTGTCAATACATAACTTTGCTGCTGTTGTTTTTTCTTGTCTGACTGTATGATAGCCTAGATCAGAATAATAATATTGACATTATCTACTCAGATTTTCAGAAGGCATTCAATACAGTCCCCCAAAATAGGCTATGCAAAAAGCTCACAGGATATATGGAATCAAGGGGAATCTGCTTGGTTGGATTCAAGACTTCTTGACAGACAGGAAACAAAGGGTTGTGTTAAATGGGGTTCATTCAGACCTAGCAAGCGTCACAAGTGGAATCCCGCAAGGCAGTGTCCTCGGACCTATCCTCTTTATTATCTACATCAATGATTTGCCTGATTGTACTGAAAATAAAACGAAGGTTTTTGCTGATGACACTAAAATATACTCTTCTGTACACAACTGACAGACAAAGAGAATCTGCAAAATGATATAAACAACCTACAAGAATGGTCCAAACTGTGGCTTCTTAAATTTAATCAAGATAAATGCAAACATCTCCACCTAGGTAGAGACAGTGGTACAAAATACAATCTTAGTGGCAAGGAAATAAAAAGAGATATATCAGAAAAGTATGTAGGCATACATATATATAATAAGCTAACTTTTAGAGAACATGTTGACAATAAAATTAAAACTGCCAATAAGATGCTTGGACTAATAAAAAGATCCTTCTGTTTCTTGGACAAATCCATGTTCTTAACACTCTATAAAAGTCTTATTCGTCTGCATCTTGAATACGGGTCAAACATGTGGTCAGCAACCTTCAAGATAGATCAAGCTAAACTGGAGAATATTTAACGTAGAGCCACTAAAATTCTACCCTATCTAAAGGACAAAAATTACAGTGAACGAATGAAGGAACTAGGGCTTCCAAGTCTGGAATACAGAAGGCAAAGATCTGACTTAATCCAACTGTTCAAAATAATGAATGATATTGATAAAGTTGACAAAAATAAGCTTTTCTCAAATTTACAATCACAACCAAATACTATGGGACATAAATTCAAGATTCATAAAAAGTTCTGTAGGTCCATAGTAAGGAAGAGCAATTTTACCCAACGAGTAATTAATTTATGGAATAATCTGGTAAAAGTTCCCATTTTAGGTTGGATTGTGACCAACCCATTTTGTTTTAATAATGCTTTTTAAACCTTGGTCAAACATAAACTTTTGATGACTGGTTATAACCAATGCTGATGCTGTGCTATTCTCATTTCTGGCACGTTTTCAATGAATTTCAACAACCTAATGAACTCTAAATCATTATTTTTTAAAATGAACTGCAATCTCAAATATGTGCGGTCGAGAATATTTTCACGGATTTTTTTATCATCAAATTCTCTTCAGTTAATGCTCAACGAGGCGTTGGGGAGTACCGCATTAAAGTTGAAGTTAGTCCAAATACTAGTCACGACGAACTATCCTTCCTTTTCCAGAGGCATGTTGAAGCAGGCACGAACACGCCGAGGTGATCGGCTGTAGCATAAAATGCAATAAAAGCATCTACTGGAGGATTGGAATATAAATTTTCAATATCAATAATTGTGCTTACCCTTATTTTACCCAACACGCCATTGGTTTCGAGGGTTTGAGCGACTAAGTCTCTCAGTTCTGTGTCCTCGTCGGCGGACATGTTGGATTTTTCAAAACAAACTGACGGCGCATGCGTATATGCCCACTGCAGTGGGCTGCAAACATTTTCGCGGAAATAAAGTAAGCAGGAGGCTAAAAATGTTACTTGATATCACATAAAGCTTAATATTTTGATAAAATATATGGGTTTAAAATGCATTTGGTGATCAAATTAAGTTTTGTGAACTACATTTATTTTTCCAGCGTTTCTATGGCAACATCCAATAGAATTTCACAATTAAACATTCAAACCAATCAGATTGCACAGCTATCATATCATATCCTTTGCCGCACAGTTTGAACCTCGAAAGAGTTGGAAACTCAGATCTGATTGCCAGATAAAAATCTTTAATCGGAAAGCTGTAGGTATTGTAATTTTTCTTCCAATGTAACTGTTGATACCTCTTATCCAGTTTCTTTCATAGTCTGTGAAATGACATCTTGTTTTTCAATTGATGAAAAAGTGAAAGTGCATTACATTTGCACATGCCCTTTCACATGCTGCCGAATTCTGTTCTGTTCATTTTCAGTTAACACTGATCTTTTGAAAATTTTATTAGGGTGTTTCTTTTCTTTTCTTTTTTACAGATCTACCATCAACAAAACTGAAGTTTTGTTCAAGAAGTGATAAAGATCCAAAAGGAAGAGCTTTCCACCCAAACGTTGAGCAGTCTGAATTATTGTTTTAAAAGATTTGGTATGAACCATCAGAGCTTAACTGTTTACCAAATGACAAAAATTTAGACTTGTCCAAATTGATAGCATTTGCAGACGACAAAGGTGGCTTAAATTATGAAATATCTTTGATAGGATAGAATTTAGAAAACATTGTGGGAAAAGGAGAAAATGCTGGCTACCAGCATTTTCTCCTTTGCCCACTATGTTTCCAAAAGTTTCCTCCGTAAGGGTCATTAAACTCAGGATTATGTGGTTAATAGTTAATTACTGATCACTTTGATACTGTATAATGTGAGAGCTTGTAACCAGATTTACATATATAGTAATTCTTACCAGGTCTTGGACAGCTAATATACTAGGTGATGAAATTAGTATAATTAATAGATCTAGATGTACATGGAATCTACCCCCAATTCGATGGGTAGCTCCGATGTTATTTTTGCTATAGGGTATCGGCTACAAATACAAAAAAAAAAATAAATAACATCTGAGCCACCCCTTATTTAGGGACATATGGTATCCAATTTAGAACAGTTGTAATTCCTTTGAATTTAAAAAGAAATCAGATGGCTGGTTCAAAACCTCGGATAAACAAAGTTTTTTCGGAGGATTGATGATAATCATTAAGAAAGAATTCATCCCTCTCATCAATGATCATTGACCCAACAAGGGTCATGTGGGAAAGCAGCCAGTGGCTTGGGAAGAACATTGTGAGAAGTTCATGGGTGAAAAAAACTTGAGAATGGATAGCAAACTGGTAGTCTGCTAATCAGTGTTCATATCGGCAACAGGTAACACCCAATGTTACCAGGCAGGTATCTGCTTAGTTCAAGACTTCATCATCATGAGATAACATGAGACTTGGAAATTTAAATTGTGATATTATTTATGCAGAAAAATAGACCTTGTTGACAGAGATTTAATTCTTTAGTGAGTGATAAATTGATCATGGTCAGAAAAATCTTTGACTGTCATGAAGATTTTAGAAGATTGGCATCCTCAGTTGTTTTAAAACAGAAATTAATGCATTCTGCTTTAACTCTTTACCACACAATCCCGACTTTTAACGACCCTGAGAAAAAAGCCTCTTGAAAACATTGTGGGAAAAGGAGAAAATGCTGGTAACCAGCATTTTCTCCTTTTTCCACAATGTTTACTACCCTTCCCAAACCAAATTTCCTTTTTTCATTCACATTTATTTTGTCGTCTGCAAATGCTTTCAATTTGGAGCTTGTCTAAAATTTTGTCGTTTGGTAAAGAGTTAAAGCATTGTCTGATTGATGGATTTCATACATGTGAAAACCAATACATGTAGTTACCTTGATGAATAGGGTGTTGCCTTTTTGTCCATCTGATGGCTACAGAAGATACAACAGTTACCATAATTTTACATGGGTAGGTGCACTGGCCACCACAGTAAAAGGCTTTTGAAAACAATGTTGGAAAAGGAGAAAATGCTGTTAACCAGCTTTTTCTCCTCTTTCCACAATTTTTTTACTCTTTTGTAGACAAATTCCATCGTTTGAGACACATTCCATTTTTTGTCTGCAAATGCTTTCAGTTTGGACCAGTCTTACATATTTGGTAAAGGATTAAAAGCAGTTGTCATCATAAGCCATAAATCTTTTATTAAAAACTTAACTAATATTCACCATTTTTTTTTACATTGCTTTTATAGTAACAAGTCACAATCAGCAGTGGTTTTTGTTTCATTTGAGTAAACATACATGTATTTACAATTTTTTTCAGACTAGTGTTACTGAACATTCAAACAGTTCCAAAGATGCCTGAAAATTCCAGACTGAAAAACTACAAAAACAAAGGAAGGGATGTAGATGTATGTATTTTTTGACAAGTCTTCACGGTTTCAGAAAGTCCATGTTTTTGCGTTTTTAACATGCAAAATGAAAGGCTGATGCAACAAAATTAATACATAGCATGTTCCTTGAAGCAACCTAAATCAGAACTAAAAAGTAACACAAGATTGATTTAATTAATTTGTTGAGCTTATAACTGCAGAATCCTAGTGAATTCGCTTTCTACCACTGAATTATTAGATTTCAGTTTACACTGTATCGGTCTAAAATGCGACATTATTCTGTGTGACATCGCTGTCGCCCCGCCTATATTACTGGATGGAATCCTTACTTTAATCTTTTTGTCTGCGTTAAAGACATGTTCAGTCTTGGTAACTGACTTGCTGGAGTATTCGGGGTGGCAGACGACATAGTTTCTACGAGGTCATTGTTTTCAACTTTTACCTTCAATACCACACTGTCATATAAAACTTTTAGGATTATGCGACATCTACAAAAGGGCAAATGCGAACAACATGTGAAAAAAATATAACAAGGTTAAAAACCATGACACATAAAATTTCTGAATGAACACTGAGAATGAACAGTGAACAGCAGAAACACCGAGTCTGTAACAGCTTACAACATTTTATTATTCTTGTCGATACTGAAAACATTTGCATGTAACAAATTAAACTTTGAAGTGCCTGTTATTACTTTTATTACCTTTGCAGCCAGTGTAGATCAAGATGAGACTCGGACTGCACAAAACATGCAGTTTGATCTCTATCTACACTGTCCGCTCTTTTGACACATTCTGGACAAAAACAACCTTTGTATAACACTAAGTAGGGCCGAAAATGTGTGTTGGGGTTTATTGGACACTTTAATTAAGAGTTAAATGTGGCTGAAATGATCATATTTGTTGTTGAACTTGAAAGGGTAGATAAGAGGGTACGAAACGTGTTAATTTCATCAAAGAGCACAGGTTTCTTTAACTCTTTACCACACAATTCCCAGTTTTAACAACCCTGATGAAGAAGACTTGAAAATATTGTGGGAAAAGAAAATGCTGGTAACCAGCATTTTCTTTTTTTCCCCACAAGGTTTTCAATGATTTCAAAGATGTTTTTTGTACCCCATTTTATTTGTCGTCTGCAAGTGCTTTCACTTTTTCTTCTTTTCCCACAATGTTTCCTACCATTTAAAAACCAGATTTCATGTTTAGAGTAGCATCTAACTTCTCGTCTGCAAATCCATTCAATTTGAACAAGTCTAAAATTTTGTCAACTCTTAACTCTTTACCACATGACAAACTTTTTGACTAGACCAAATTGAAAGCATTTGCAGACAACAAATTAAATGTGTCTCAACTGGTGATTTCTGTCTTTGATGGGGTAGAAAACATTGTGGGGAAAGGAGAAAATTCTGGTTTCCAGCATTTTCTCCTTTTCCTTCAAAGTTTTCAAAAGGCTTTTTCCTCGGGGTCGCTAAAACTCTGGATTGTGTGTTAAAGAGTTAGACTTTATCTTGACCTCCATTGTTTTATAGGAGATGAGAAGGAGAAGACAGGATGTGTCTGTAGAGCTAAGAAAGGCCAAGAAGGATGATCAGTTGTTGAAGAGAAGAAATGTAGCCCTGGAAGATGAACCAACAAGTCCTCTTCAGGATTCTACAAATAAGGTATTTGGGTTTCATTTTTCTATATTACAAATCTTTTCAGAGATAAATTTGGGGAGTCGTTCAAAATGAAAACATTTGCAGACAACACTTTGAATATGGCTGAAATTATTCTTTTTGGCTGTGAAACGGTAGAAGACATGTGAAAAGGAGAAAATGCTGGTTACCAGCAATTTCTCCTTTTCCTACAATGTTTTCTAAAGTTTTCTTCCTGAGGGTTGTTAAAACTTGAGATCCTGTGGTAAAGGGTTAACTCTACCAAATGAAAAAATTTAAGACTTATTGAAAGCAGTTGCAGGTACCAAGTTAGGTGTGGCTCAGAGGGTGGGATTTGTCTATGAAACCATAGAAAACATTGTCTGAAAAGGAGCAAAATGCTTGTTACCACCATTTTATTCTTTTCTTACTATGTTTTCAAAAGACTTCTTAGATTCGTGAAAACTCATTTTCATTTTTTTTTTTTTGTAAACATTTAATCAATTGTTCCATTATTTGAGATCCGGAACGAACTGATAAAAATTATTTCGGTAAGTGGAAATGGTGTTGACCATTTATTGTATGAGAAAAACACATAATCATTGTCCAGTTGATCATTCGTTGGAAAACAGGGTGTTTTTTGTAAACAAGCTCTAAAGTGGCCTTTAATGTATTGCATTAAAGCCAATACAAACTTTGTCCTAACACTACTGAATGAACAATTAACCCTTCACCACACAATCCAGAGTTTTAACAACCCTGCAGAAGGTTTTTGTAAACATTGTGGGAAAAGGAGAAAATACTGGTTACCAGCATGTTTCTCCTTTTCCCACAGTGTTTTCCAAAGTCTTTTTTCTCAGGGTTGTTAAAACCCTGGATTGTGTGGTAAAAAGTTATTACAGTATTTTTATCACATAAGAGCATATTCTCCCTTTCAGCAAACTATACCTGCTATGTCCATCGAGGACATTGTGAAAGGTATCAATGGTACAGATAGCCAAGTTCAGATGCAAGCAACACAGGCAGCAAGGAAGCTACTGTCCAAGGAGAGGAATCCCCCCATTGATGACATCATCGATGCTAAAGTTATACCTAGAATGGTGGAGTTCCTCGGGCATGCTGATAGGTATTTTTGCTTTGTTTCTTTAATTTATGATGAAACTTAGACTTGTCCTAATTGAAACCATTTGCAGAAAACAAATGCTGCTCAGTTGATGGAATTTGGCTTTGGGATGGTAGGAAACATTGTGGGAAAAGCAGAATATGCTGGTAACCAGCAATTTCTCCTTTTCCAACAATGTTTTGGAAAGCACTTTTCCAGAGTGTTGTGTAAAGACAGGGTTTTTTGGAAAGTCCTCAATTTATTGATGCATACATCCTACTTTTAGCTCAGCAGTTTTCAAGGAAAACCCAGGGTATTGTCATGGCCCTCTGGTTCAGCTGCATAATGAAGGGTTTAACTTTCTCATTTTCTCTGTCTTTTCTAAAAACGTTTAATTCAAACTTGGGCTAATTGTGAACTATCAAAAGGGAAACCGTACAAAAAGGGCAGGTAAACATTAAAAATTTCTGAGAGTTTTATCCCTTTCTCATCATAAACTATTTACTGAAAAAGCAACATCAATTGAGCATTGGCAGTTTCTGTATACAGTACTTTTTGTACAAATGATTCGCTTGAAATTATCACCATATATACAACTCACTGGGTTCAAAATACATAAAATTCAAAGTACGTGAGTTTGAGAAAAGTGCCTTTTTTTTTTTTTAGACAGAGAAAACATTTATTTAACTTATCTCATAGAACAAATTTGTAACCTAAAGCTTTGAACATGTCTATGAAAATGATAGATAATGAGCACAGACTTGGGTAAAATACATGAATTTATTATATACCTATAAATGATCCGAGTAATATACGGGCATTATCTAACTTCACAACATGACTTGACAGCCGAGTACCGTGTGTACAGCATAATTGTGTGCACGGACTAATTCTGTGTAATAACATTCAAGACTTCCAACCTTTAACGTTCATGGCTAGCAAAGCAAGTATGACAAAGCACGAAAACCCCATTTATCAGTGTATTTATAGATACTTAGACTGTTGGTTGTCATCTCCTTTTTCCAAAAATCATTTTTATGCAGAACTTGATTTTGTCTGATATTGATCATTGCCTATTACATGAACATGTGTTGTTTCGAAAAGGTATTTCCAAATGCTACTATACAGTTAACTTACGATTCCAGCATCACGATTAATAATCACAAGATTGACTCCAATCTGCATTGAAACAGAAAAAATGTACTGTTCTTGACAATGACGGTGAATAACAACTGCTGACTGCCTCTTCAGTGTTTAAGAAATAGTTCTTAAGCCACTCTTGTTGTTTATTTTCTTGTAGCTGCTCGAACAGCAACTGCCATTTTTAAATGCATCCTGATCTATACAGACTTACCGTTATCTATGTTTATTTATCCGCCGTCCATAAATATTGGACATATATTTACAATAAAATGTAGTTCTCTAGATTTTTTTGTTTATTGGTATTGATTTTGTGATATTTCTTTACGGTTGTAGTGGTGAAGTATATAATAAAAGGAGTATTACAACAGTCTGCATTTCTGCTTGGTGGGATCATGTCTCGTTGTGTGTGTAAAGAGATGCGCTCTTTACACAGCAACTCAACATGATCTGACCATGCAGAAATGCAGACTGTTGTGATACTCCATATGTATTATGAAAATATTGTTAATTACATGTAGTAATTTTCTACCACAATGATAGGTTGTCTACTGTAAGAGGGAAAAAAAGTTTTCTGCATGAGTTAATTACGTTTAAAACTCTTTTAAATACCACACAATCTAAAGTTTAATGTCCCTGCGAAAAAAACCCTTTTGAAAACATTGTTGGAATTCTTGTATGCAACATTATCTCCTTTTCCCGCTTTTCTACCCTTTTAAAAAACAAATGACATCATATGAGTCACATTTGTCATCCACCAATGGCTTTCAATTTGGAAAAGTCTACATTTTTCTCATGTGGTGAAGAGTTAATGGTATGTCACATGTATTATGTAAGAATTGTCTTTTCTAGACCAGAGTTACAGTTTGAATCAGCTTGGGCTCTTACCAACATTGCCTCTGGTACAAGTGAACAAACCAAAGCTGTTGTGAATGCAGGAGCGGTTCCCCACTTCATCAAGTTGTTGGAATCTGGGAACCAAAATGTGTGTGAACAAGCTGTGTGGGCACTTGGAAACATTGCTGGTATGGTGCTGAGTTTTTCTGAGTGCTTTTTGGATGTTTAATGATTTAGAGATCTAGAACAATATTAACAAGCCATGTGAGAGACATTTGTTTAGGGGTAAAGTGTCCCCAATGTTTTCCAACCTTCCAAACACAAATTTCTATTTTTTAGTTACACTTACATTGTCGTCTGCAAATGCTTTGGATTTGGACAAGTCAAGAATTTTGTTGTTTGGTAAAGAGTTAAAAACTCTACCACACAATCCCGGCTTTTAACGACCCTGAGGAAAAAGCCTTTTGAAAACATTGTGGGAAAAAGAGAAAATGCTGGTAACCAGCTTTTTCTCTTTTTCCCACAATGTTTTCCACCCTTTCCAGATCAAATTTCAATTTTTGAGCCACATTTATTTTGTGGTCTGCAAATGCTTTGAATTCGGACACATCTGAAATTCTCTGGTGTGCTAAAGAGTTAATTAAAGTGGAAAATTATCTTTACAGGTGATGGACCTAATATGAGGGACTATGTTACAGACTGTGGTATTGTGGAGCCTCTTCTTAGACTGGTGCAGATTGATACAAATGTATGAAGTTATTGATTGGTGTAGCCAAATAAATATGCCTGTTTTATAGACAAATCTCTGAAAACAAAATGGGGAAATGAGCAACTGTATGTTACAGGCAATTGCTTCTTATCCCACCGTATTACGTAAAATAATAAAGCATCCTTTTTTAACTCTTTACCAAACAACATCATTTGATGATTTACGACTTGTCAATTTTTAATTGTTTTGCAGTCAGCTAATTTGATGTGGCTGTAATGATGAACTGACTTTGAAAGGATAGAAAACATTGTGGGAAAAGGAGAAAATGCTGGTTACTAGCATGTTCTCCTTTTCTTACAATGTTTTCAAAAGCTCTCTTCCTCAGGGTTGTTAAAATTGGGATTGTTTGGTAAAGGGTAAATATTGTTTATAAATATCAGTTTTACTAGATGTATGATTCAGAGAGATGAACTATCTTGTTTGCAATGGAAAGTTACCAGGTAGGGTTTGAAGAATACTTAAGCTTAACAGTATATATACATTTTTTTTTTTTTTTTTTTTACTTGTCCAAATAGAAAGCATTTTCTGACAACAAATTAAATGTTTCTCAAATGATAGGATTCATCTTTAAAATTTACAGGGTAGTAATCAGTGTTGAGAACAGAAAAATTGCCAGTATACAGCATTTTCTCCTTTATTGACATTTTAGAACCTTTATTTCAAAAACTGAATGGTTTGCAAAATGGTCGAGATACAGTATGTGTATTTTTATTATTCGACTCTCTTTTACATCTTATGACTGATTTGTCACCTTGAACTTACATTGTACATTTTATCCTTTTCTGTCTATTAGCCATCATTTCTGAGAAATGTGACCTGGACTTTGTCAAACCTATGCAGAAACAAAAACCCACCGCCAAACTTCAAAGTTGTGAAACAGTTTTTACCCACACTGAATCGCTTACTGTACCATCAAGACAGGGATGTTCTAACAGATACTTGTTGGGCCTTGTCATATCTTACAGATGGAACCAATGACAAAATTCAGGAAGTTATAAATAGTGGTAGGTTGCTTTCAGCATGTAGTATCAAATTACTGAAATATATTTTGTTTTTATTTGTAGAACACACTTTAAAAACAAATCTGTTATTTCACTTTAAATAGAATACCTCTCGTGATACTACTTTAGAATCCAAAGTAGAAGAGGTGTTGTAAGAAAATGGATCATTTAATATTTTCTCATTCCTGTCTATGAAACACTGTGGAAAAACAATCTTAAGCATAAACAAAAGAATCCAAGGGAGTCAAAAGGTTATTTATGTGTACTTGGTAATGTGTTACATTACTTGATTGAATGATGTTTTACTCGGCTTTCAGCCCAGGTGGGTGGCTCAGTGGTTAGCGTATCCGAGTCGTAACCTGGTGGTTGCAGGTTGAGGCAAACTATCTTTCTGGCGATTTTTCACCTCTCGCCTCTGATGCATGTCAGAAAAGTAGCCAGTGACTTGGAAAGAAGTTTGTGTCAGGAAACACATGCATAGGTGCACTGACCACATAGGTGATATGACCTTACATGTTAAAATGGCTTTAAACTCCAATAAAAACAAAAACTTGGCTTTTAATATTATTTTGGCCATATCACAGGAACAGTTGACCTATTCATTTGTGTTTGGTTTCAACAGTTGCAAGCATGGGCTGTACAGTGTCTTGCCCAAGGATATGCCAAAGAAGAACCCGACGCCTGGGATGAGAATCAAACCTAAGACCCATTATATTACCAATCCTACATCTTGACCACTGAGCAAGATACGACCCAAGTTCTGGTTAGACCGAAGCGTTGTATACTACTCAGTTTGAACATTCTTATTTTACACAGCTGAGAGTAAGTGAAACTTGTATTTTGTATTTGACAGGGGTTGTTCCTCGGCTTATTGCACTATTACATAGTAAAGAGGTGGCTGTGATAACGCCAGCATTGAGATCTATCGGAAATATTGTGACAGGAGATGACAAACAGACACAGGTATATGTTTGGAAATTATCTGTCAACACTTCTGTTCTTTAGTTTTTATCAAACAATCTCGTGTTTTACAACCTTGGAGAAGAGGGCTTTTGAAAACTAGCCAGCATTTTCTTCTTTGCCCTCATTGCTTTCTTTCTTTTCTTAGACACAGGGTCCTGTGTGGCTCAGTGGTAAAGTGTATGGCTTGTGACCTGGAGGCCCCTGGTTTGAGCCTCAGTTGATCCACTTGATTTTTTGTGGGAGTGTCTTTGGGCAAGACACTTCAGAGCTTCAGCCTAGTACTGGTGAAACCAAGGGAATACAAGAATATGTCAGCTGTTGCCGTGATATGACTGAAATAATGTTGAAAGAGGCATAAAACACCATTCAATCAATCATTCATAGACACATTTGATTATTTTTGGGACAATTAATTTGACATCTGTAAATGCTTTTTTACATGTTTTTTTTTTTTTTTTTTTTTTTTTAAATGATGAAAAGTTAAAGGCCCAGTGGTGGCCAGACATAAACAATGTGGGTGTTAAAATGCATTTAAATTTAAATCTTACCATTTAAAGTATGGAAATTATCATAAAGATGACAATCTCTGATTGTACGGTATGGCCAAATGTTGGTCACTTGCAGACAGATAAACTTTAGAATTGGGCAAAAAGTTGCCAAGTGGCCCTATCTTTTGGCAACTTTTTACCTGGTTTTAAAATTCAATTACCTTACCACTCCTAAACTTAAGATTGTTTGTTAAAAGGTTAATGGAAGTGATGTGACAAATCTAATCCAAATAGTGTACACATCAGTGTTCCCATGCCTGTTTTGGCATGTCAGTTTTTTGTACACCCTGAGACTGGCAAAATCTTAAAACTAGGGATAAACAGTAAAAACTGGGGCTGCACATGTTAAATAATGTAGTACATGGTTTTACTTTCATCATCAAACCATAGTCAAGAAAGGATGTTCAGCAAGCTTGATTGAAACCTTTTCTCTCAGCCTTTTTGGAGATTTCGCCATATTTGTATCTTCATTGTCATCTGCAGCATAGATGACTTTGCTGAAGCCAGTGTCTTTCAATTTTATAAGTTTTGACTGGGATTGTTTTATAGTTTGAAATCAACAGACAAAACAAATTTGACACCATTAATTAAAAGCTAGCCACAAAGATTCTTACCTGTCTGTCTGTAAATAATTCAGAGTGAGAATCAGTCTTGTATTCTCTAACTCTATAGTATTGACATGAAAGCAGGGTACCAGTATCTATTTTAATTCATACCTGTCCATCTGTAAATAATTCAGAGTGAGAATCGGTCTCATATTCTCTAACTATAGTATTTGACATGAAAGCAGGGTACCAGTATCTGTTTTAAGAAGAAACTGGGTTTCTGTAATGCACATTTGGAAGTCAGTGAGAAAAATGTTTTGCAGAGAAATCGGCATCAAAATCGAACAACAAAAAGGTGTTTTTGTAGGTGATTCACGTGAATGGGAACACTGACACATGCTCACTATTATGCCCCATTGAAAGGTGGAGGGATATTGCTTTGTCCACCTGTTTCTCCTTCCATCCCTGTTTTTGTTTTTGTATACAGAAGAGTACTGCTTTTGAAGGCACATGTATGTCAGTTTAACACAATTACTTGTTTTCTTTTTAATATTTAGTGACCTAGTGTTTTTCATTTCCAGAATGTGATTGATGCAAATGTACTACCAGTATTCCATGAACTTTTGAAACATCAAAAAGTAAATATACAAAAAGAAGCGGCTTGGACAATCTCTAATATCACAGCTGGAAACTCGGACCAAATACAGGCAGTGATTGATGCTCAACTTCTGCCTTTGATTATTGACATACTGAAAAATGTAAGTAAACTTTTTATTTTATTTTTACTCAGTAACTTTGCTTTGCGGTAAATGTTTTTTGTATCAAAATTCAAAGTATTTTTTTAACACTGTGTGTGTCCAAAAGGACCAATAGCAGCTAAAACTAAACATTTTTCAATTTTTGTAGACACAGTTTTTTAAAATTTGCAGAAACATTATGTACATGTAGTTTCAAGTCATGTTGAATCTTCATTACAATAGCATTGAATGGTAGACATGTAATGATACATACAAAATTATTTTTTCTCTCACAGGGAGATTATAAGAGTCAAAAAGAAGCAGTCTGGGCTGTGACAAACTTGACTTCAGGGGGAACCATGGAACAGATTGGGTACCTTGTCAACTTGGGTGTCATACCACACTTGTGTAACATGCTCACTGTGAAAGAGTCAAAGGTCATTCTAGTCATACTAGATGCTCTAGGCAATATCCTGCTGGTAAGGCACACTTAATTCTTTACCAAACGACAAAATTTTGGATTCGACCAAATTGAAAGCATTTGCAGACGACAAATGTAGTTCAAATGATGGTTTCTGTCTTTGATAGAGCAGAAAAACATTGTGGGGAAAGAAGAAAATGCTGATTACCAGCATTTTCTTCTTTTCCCACAATGTTTCCAAAGGCTTCCTTCCCAAGGTTGTTAAAACTCAAATTGTAGATCATACTAAACAAACATTGTGATCACATGGAATATCCAGTCTGATCTTAGATCTACATTTTTTGCTGTTTTGTCAGATATTTTCAGCCAAAAGGCTTGAAAATAAAATATTTTGGAAATTATACATAAACTGAAAGCTTTAGTCAGACTAGGATGTCAGTGGTAAAAGTATTGGATTTTCTTCTCACCAGCCATAGATGTGTCCATAGGCGAGGCATTGCAGAATCTTAACCTAGAAATCACGAAACACAGGTACGACTTGAATTATTGAGGAGTTGCAGTAATATGACTGAAATATTGTTGAAAACAATGTTAAACACCATTCAAATGACACGAAATTCAATTGTCTAGAGCTTTACATCACAATTTCTTTAGTGTTCTGAAGTTTCCTTACTTTATGTGTAGGCAGGTGAAAGAGTCGGACAGCAAGCTGTTGACACAATTACCATAGTGATAGAAGAATCAGGTGGGCTGGACAAGATTGAAGCCTTACAGAGCCATGACAATGAACATGTATACAAGGCAGCTTTGGAACTTATTGAAAAATACTTCTCTGGTCAGGTAGGTGGCTTATAACCATTGACATGTTTGCATTTACATGTAATTTCTAACTGGGCCGTTTTTGAAGAAAGGAACAAAGTGTTGTCATAGCTCTGTCTTTATTTGTGTTCTTGTCATGCAAAGGCTTTGTCCTTTTCTGACATTATTTTCATTACTGAAGATTTTTAACCCTTTACCACACAGTCCAAACTTCTAACAACTCTGAGGGAAGAGGCCATTGAAAAAATTGTGGGAAAAGGAGAAAATGCTGGTAACCAGGATTTTCTCCTTTTCCTACAATGTTTTCTAACCTTTCAAACAACTCCCATGATTTCAGCCACATTGGATTTGTCCTCTGCCAAGGCTTGACAAGTCCAAAGTTTTGTTGTTTGGTAAAGATTTCATTCAAACTCTAGCTAGATGTCAGCTATCAACCCTTTACCAAATAATCCCATGCTCGATTATATAATTATGAAAAAAGGCTTTTGAAAACAATTTTGAAAATACTTGTAACTAGCATTTTATCCTTTTCCCACAATGTTTTAACACTCTCAAAGATGAACCCATTATTTTAGCCACATTAAATTTCTCATTTCCAAAGGTTTTGAGTTTAAACAAGTCTTTTTTTTTTTTTTTTTTTTTTTTTTTTTTTGTAAAGAGTTAAAAAGAGGATACCATATATAAAGATAACCCCTCAGAGTTTTTGACAAACTTATACCCCTTTTCTAACTTCATGAACATTTACTCAGACAGTATATAATTCAAATCCTCAAGCCTGTCAGTAGTTTAATCTATATCCTGACTTGACGATGTTTTTTATAGGGCCCCCAGAATGTCGCTATAAAGTGGAAGTTGGTGTAAATCATTCTGTATATGTATGCTTTTGATTCAAAGCAAACTCTGTTGGTGTAATTGATATTTCCATGCATTCATTATCTCTCACAGACACTTAATCAAAGCTATCTCTCTTCATTTCACAACCAGAAGGTCCTGTGTTGATACCTGGGAGCAGCTGTTAACTTTGGAAGTGTTAATTGGCCCATACATTTACCGCAAGTACTGGTGTAGTTTCCAGGTAGCAGAATTGAAAGAGATTAGTATTACTTGCAAAAACTTGTTTTTCAGTTGATGTAAAATATGTTTAAACTTTATTTCACAGGATGAAGATGAAAATCTGGCTCCAACTGCCCAGGAGGGCGCCAGTAGCTTCCAGTTTACTGCAGCAAGTACAGTGCCACAGCAATTCTCATTTTGATATTTCCTCAGTATTCAATAAGCTACTTGACCTTGGGCTGTATTTACCAACAGTAATAAATTTCATTCCCTAGATATAATAACTCGTGTCTAAATGTAAAGACTAGCCATCTGGTTGGCTGAGAGATTTTGTCTTGGCCAGTCAGATTGCTAGGCTTGAAATTTAGAGCGGTTGGTGAATACAGACCCAGTATTATGTGTTCAGACTAATATTTGGTTGATCTCTGAATTTCTAAGTCATTTACACTGCTTAGACTGTGTTCAAGTGCTATAATCTTAACCCTTAGAGCGCCAAATAAACCCAAGACACTTTCAGGCTAGAAATAAGAACAAAATGAGTGCAATTTCAAGATAGCCCTTGTCTAGAATGTCTCGGTAAAGTGGCCATCATAGATCAAAGATCAGACTTCACATTATGTGGGATCTGTTCTTGATCTGCACTGGCCACAAAGGCATCTATGGTTATGAATGGCTCCTTAGTTTAAGATTCTTCTTTACTGGCAAAAGTAAAATTTTATATCTACCTTATAAAAAGGTAGTGACTCAAGTATTTTGCTTTCAAAAGTACTCAAAAACATTTTGTTTTAGTATACTCAAGTTTGGTTTTTGTAAATCTGGTTCAGTTGCTCAACAGATGGAATTTAATGACTGAAAATTACAAATCTAACTTTTTCGAATATACATGTATCATGTAAAAAGGTTTGATAAATATTTGTAAGAAACTATGAATTATTAGAAAGTGAACTTTAACCCTTTACCACACAATTCCAGCTTTTTAGCGACCCTGAAGCCAAGCCCTGGTAGCTCGGTAGCATACAGGATTTGAGAACAGGAGCAAGCTCGTTTCATCCCTGGCTAGATTGACGATAGTCATTGCGATAGAGATACATTCCTTTCTCACTGCTGACCATTGTTTCGACAATTATTATGCCGGAATGCAGCCAGTGGCTTGAAAGGAATATTGTGCGGAGTACTGGTAAATGAAACTCGGGAAAGCATGGATAGGTGCACTGGCCGCCAGATGAACAGTGAAATTGAAAATGGCATCAAACACCATTACAATCAATCAACCGTTAGCGACCCTGAAAAAGAAAGCTTTTGAAATAATTGTAGGGAAAATGCTGGTAACCGCATTTTCTTTTCCCACAGTTTTTTCTACCCTAACCAGGACAAATTTCGTCATTTTTGAGCCACCTTAAATTTGTCATCTACATTCATTGTGTGGTTAAGAGTTAACGTTTTGGCTGCTAAGCACAACTCATGTCTTGTGGACAGTGTGAACACTGCACAGAATGTGCAGTCTGATCTTTGATCTACACTGTCCAATAAGGATATATTTTTCTCCAAAAAAATAAGTTTGAAATAGCATTATTCTGGAATTTACTATTGGCTTGAAAGTTTTATTTAACTTATTTAGCAGGATAAGAGTTAATAGTGCAACAGTATGAATTTTGATGCACATGAATTTTGATATTCGTGATGTATTTATGTCATTATGTATATCAAACTTGTAAAGCTATCACTATGAATGCTATTTTTTTGCTGGCAGTGGTCCTGAAAGGGAGTTGTGTGTAGTATTGGTAAAGAAATTCCAGAAACATGTGAAAAGGTGTGCTTGTTGTCATGACATGAATGAGATAAATGTTAGAAATTGTGTTTATAACAAACATGGTGATTTATTAAGGAGAGACATTACCAAAGAATAAAACGTCTCGGGGATAAAACTTGTCTACATAATTAATAATAAAAGAATTATCATTCTTTTTATTAAGGTGACTTATGCGCATCATGCATTCCAAATTATTCTAGATTTTCATGATAAAAACGGCCTCACTGATTAGCTGTTTGAAACTAAAATTTCAACCAATCACACGAAAAGTCTTTGAACTTGTTTCTAAAGTTTACATTTATCATGGTTTTGTTGATATATAATTATTTAATAATTTCTTGAGATAAGGTTAGAATGTAAAAAGCAAGATTCTGTTATTTCTGTATATTAAGAATGACCTTGAAAATAAACAACTATAATAGGGGTGATCAGAAAGAATGTGAATCAGTTGTCTGTAAGGAAATATTGCTATAAAGACCAAATTGGACTGTTTACTATTCTTCATTGTAACCTTTGTATTGTATGCACTTATTCATTCTTTCATTTTCAATCTCTATGCTTGTAATAAGTATGCGAGCTCGTCATGTGAAATTACTCTCAATGACCTGGTCATAGCATGAGTTACCTTCTCTCTGCTCTTGTACTAGTGTATATCGCGTAGAGGGTCTTTCAAAACTGGAAATAACCGGAAGTCACCAGGGGCTGGGTCTGGACGACAGGGAGGGTGGGCTAGTGTTTCTGTGTTTACTTTTTGCAAAATTTCCAGCACAAGCTTGGTTTTACGAGCTTGGGCATTATCTTGGTGTAAAATGATCCTCTCCTTAGGAGGTCTGGCCATTAATAATGCAGGCACAGTACTCAGCATTGACTGTGTAGTATGTATAGGTACAATATGATTTAGAAGGAAAGTGGAAAAAACATGATGCATGTAACTTTACCAACTAACTTTGAAAGTTTGGCTTTAACATGGGATGGTCATGTTGGATGTTTCAAATCACTGCTTTGTTTTTTTAGATTTGGGCTTGTAAAAGAGTACTCATGTTTCATCACATGCTAAAATACGATCAGTAACGCTTGACCCATCTTTGCTAATATGCTCCTAAATTTCTGAACGGATTTCGACACGAACCCCCATTTGTTTGGGTGTCACTAGCAGAGTTACCTACCTTGTGCAAGCACAAGGCATTCCAAGTTTGTCAGGCTAAATCTCCTGTGCACTTTCATGTGAAATGCAAAATATGTCGGCTGTTTCCCTCACAGTAACTCGGCAATCGCGCTTTACATGCTGCTGTACATCTGCCATGATTTTGTCTGCTGCTGATTTTGATGGGCTGCCATATTTAGGGTCATCTTTAATGGTATCACACTCTTTTCTAAATCATCAGATCCATTTATGAATACCAGATTTCGTAAGTGCAGAGTCACCAAAAACTTTCACTAAATCTGTTTTATATTTCCAACAGAGACTCAAGTTTAATGTAAAACTTTGATTACTCTTTGCTCGTAATAAAACATCTGACATTGTGTAGCAGTAGTGCAGTATATGGCATCATTCACATGACATCCACGTACTTGAATATGAGGTCATTTGAAAGCTTGAGTCAGTTACCAGGTAATTAACTCTACAAAATGACAAAATTTTAGACTACTCCAAACTGAATGTGTTTGCAGACCACAAAATAAATACAATTGAAAAATTGAAAGTTATTTTGGAAAGGGTCAAAAACATTATGGGAAAAGGAGAAAATGCAGGTTACTAGAATTTTCTTCTTTTCCCAAAATTTTTTCAAAAGACTTCTTTCTCTTGGTCATTAAAAGTCTGGATTGTGTGGTACAGGATTAATACTCTTGTATGCAAATTTTTGTAATCTTACATGAAATAGTTTTCAAACTAATAAGTCTGTCCACATTCTTTCTGATCACATCTTGTACAATTGTTTTTTACTTTGATGCTCAAGTTGATGTAACAGTGCTCCATGTACATACTGCACAAGTGTAAACTGACTCATAGGAATATCAATTAACACAATTATTTATATGTGTAATTATAACTTTATTCAATCCTTTACCAAACAATCATATTTTACTAACTTTTGAAAAGGTAAAAATCATTGTGGGAAAGAAGCTGCTAATTAACAGCATTTGTTCCTTTTGCAACAATGGTTTTAACCCTCAAAGACGAGTACTGTCATTTAGGGCATGTTCAATTTATATCTTGTGAGTGTTTTGGATACAGACAAGTGAAACATCGAAAGCATTTATATAGAAAAAACTAAACATGGTTCAAAAAATGACATTTGTTTTTCAAAGGGTAAAATAAAATGGTGGAAACAGGAAAAAATGCTGGTTACCAGTATTTCCTCCTTATCCAACAGTTTTAAAAAGTCTATTGCCTCAGGTTTGTAAGAACTTGGGATTGTGTGGTAAAAGGTTAATTGAAATGGCACTTTATGTACGTATTAAGTTAATGCATAACGAGCATTTCTTTCATTCTTTCTTTTCATTCCAAATATAACAATGAATGTAACTACATGTTTTGTCTTGTGTCAACGTATGTGTTCATATTTTAGTCATGCTGTGCAAAAACAGGGGTTTAATGCATTTCTGTTATGCACAAGCAAATTGTTGCTTAAGTTAGATCCAGTTTACCTAAAAACTGGCAGAACTGCAAGGTAGAATAGTCCATGGCCATTCAGAAAATTTACCAATAACAAAACGTTTTGACCCAGGTTAACCTGCGCAGACTACGCAGGCTGACATGAGTGGATACATTTTGCAGATTCATTAAACCCCCTTTTCACAGAGCATGGCATGTTTCATGTCTCTAAATAACTTTGTCTCTTGATCTTTACACTCAATCTTTGTTTCTTCCAGAACTTTTGTGTTTGTCAATTTGAGATTTACGATTATTTCTTGAGAATTTATACACTAATCATGAATAAACCAATTTAATTTTCTACCTGATTTCTGCGTTGTCTTCTGTGTTTAACTCTTTACAAACGACAAAAGTTGACTGGTCCCAATAGAAAGCATTTGCAGACGACACTTTGGAAAGGGTAGAAAACATTGTGGGAAAAGGGAAAATGCTGGTTACAAACATTTTCTCCTTTTCCCACAATGTTTTCTAAAGGCCTTTCTCTCAGGGTCATTAAAAGTTTGGATTGTGTGGTAAAGGGTTAAAGGAGGAAAAAAGCAATTAGGTCAAGTACACCATTTTGAAACCTTAACTGTACAATTTTGAGCATTATCGACCAAGAGAAAGGAGCCTTTTGAAAGTATTGTGGAAAAATGTTTTTGCCTTTAAAGAAAGCTTGTAATTTTAGCCACTTGCAATTTGTTGTTTGCAAATGCTTTGGATCAGAGCAAGTCCAAAATTTTTTGTCATTTGAAAAAGAGTTGATATGATAATATACACACCGTGTGGAAAAGGAAACCTGCAGATATGTTACATTTTGTACATGCTTTATTCAGCTACAGATCTAACAATTGCTGTCTCAGAGACATTATGATTATGATTATCACCTCTGCTGTTTTTTTTTTTACCCTCCTGCCAGGGTAGCTCAGTGGTTAGCGTATCTGATTCGCAACCTGGTGGTTGCGAGTTCGATACCCAGTTAGGCAAACTTCTCTCCGGTGATTTTTCGCCTCTCATAGCAGATACATGCGAGAAAAGTAGCAAGTGGCTTTTGAAAGAAATTGTGTCGGTACTGGTGTGAGAAAACCAGGAAACACATGGATGCGTCACTGACCGCCATGATATGACCCATTATAAATACAAACTTTTTTTTAGCTCTACTGGCTGTAAGCCAGCAGAGCTTGTTATGGTGTGGTTTCCGCCGTCAGTCCGTTACTCTTTTTCTTGTTTAGGCGATAAAGTCCGCATTTGTGGTCAGGTTTTCGTGAAACTTGCAGAGTTTATCTCATCAATAGCTTGAACCCTACTGATTTTGAAAACAATCTGACAGTGTAGGAAAAGCAGCCATTTAAAGTTCAAAATTTCAATTTCTTGTTTACGCGATAAAGTCTGCAGTTGTGGTCTGATTTTCGTGAAACTTGCAGAGTTTGTTTATCTCATCAATAGCTTGAACCGTATTAATTTTGAAAAAAATCTGACAATCAGTGTAGGAAAAGCAACCATTTAAAGTTCAAAATTTCAATTTCTTGTTTATGCGATAAAGTCTGCAGTTGTGGTCTAATTTTTTTGAAACTTGCACAGTTTCTTTATCTCATCAATAGCTTGAACCGTATTAATTTTGAAAAAAATCTGACAATCAGTGTAGGAAAAGCAACCATTTAAAGTTCAAAATTTCAATTTCTTGTTTATGCGATAAAGTCTGCAGTTGTGGTCTAATTTTTTTGAAACTTGCACAGTTTCTTTATCTCATCAATAGCTTGAACCCTATTGATTTTGAAAAAAATCTGACAATCAGTGAAGGAAAAGTAGCTATTTAAAGTTCAACATTTAAATTTCTTGTTTACGAGATAAAGTCTGCAGCTGTGTCGGAACTTGCACAGATTGTTAATCTCAGCCATTTAAAATTCAACATTTCCTTTTCTTGATTATGTGCTTTAGTCTACGTCTGTGGTCAGATTTTCGTGAAACTTGCACGGTTTGTTTATCTCGTCAATAGCTTGAACCCTATTGATTTTGAAAAAAAATCTGACAATCAGTATGGGAAAAGTAGCCATTTAGAGTTCAACATTTCAATTTCTTGTTTACGCGATAAATTCAGCATTTGTAATTGGATTTTCATGAAATTTGCACAGTTGTTTTGTATCATCAAAAGCTTGAACACTATTGATTTTGACAAAAATTTGACTATCAGCATGGGAAAAGGAGCCATTTAAATTAAAAAATTTCTTGTTTACGCTACGACCTGGCATTTGTGGTCGAATTTTCATTAAACTTGCACAGTTGCTTTATGTTATCAATAGCTTGAACTCTATCGATTTTGAAAAACATTCGACAATCAGTATGGGAAAAGGAGCCATTTAAAGTTGAAAATTTACATTTTTTTACGCAATTAAGTCCGCATTTTAGATCCAAGTCTTTTGAAACTTGCAAAGATTATTTGTGTCATCAAGGGATAAAAATGAAGAAAATCTAGCAATCAGTTAAGGAAAAGCAGCCATTTGAAGACCAGGGATTGTTTACTCAACACAGTCCACATTATTAGTCCATTTCTTTGAAATTTGCAGGGATTGTTTAATACAATGAGTACTGAAACCCTATCAAATTTGGCTGGATTTCAAACAGTTGGTTTTGAGAAATTGTGCTTCAATTTTTTTTTTTTTTTTTTTTTTTTTTTTTTCACTGTTTGTTCAATTCAACATGCGTGCTTATGCTTTCTTAGTGGGTTCAAGCCCAGGTGCAACAATATCCCCGTTTTTTTTTTTTTTTTTTTGGGGGGGGGGGTGTTTGGCTTTCATCTTTTTGCATCATGAATTCATAATGTATGCTAGAAAAATGGCAAACTCACTGCCAGTAGAGCGATTTCAGGCCCTCACGGGCCTCTTTTTTTTTTTTTTTTTTTAACTATTACCATGTTCCGCTACTCGTATTCCTGAATGTGTGAGGAAAAAGTGTCATTAACTTGCAATGGAACTTGAAGACCTTCAAGAAGGAAAATGTATTGATTTGCCTACAAAAGATTTAGTGGACACTGCTCTGAAATACGTCTTATAATTCTATAATGTTTTCAAGACTCGTGAAAGGAAAGATTCCAATCTTGAGTTTAACTGTATTTAAACCTTATCCTGCTAAATAAGCAAAGTGAAACTTTCAAGCCGATAGCAGAAACCCAAATATTGTTTTTAAAACTACTTTTGGGGGTAAAATATCTCCTTATCGGACAGTGTAGATCCAAGATCAGACTTCTGTTCTGTGCAGTCTGATGTTGAGCTACACTTTCCGCAAAAGGTCCTGGGATTCTATAGCAGCCCAAGAGTTAACAGGTTATCGTTCACGAGGGGAGGGGGCGAGGATGTATATCTTTCATCAAGGGGAAAAACTCGGGCACAACTAAATTGTCTTGCAAAGTAATCTCCCTTTAAATATTTCCTCTTGCATAGCAGCAACAATCCGTATTTGGGGTTACCGAACCATTTTGTAATCATTCTCTTTCATCAAATTTCATATCCCAGTACTTTAACCCTTAACCACACAATTCCGACTTTAAACGACCCAGAGAAAGAAGCATTTAGAAAACATTGTGGTAACCAGCATTTTCTCCTTTTCCCACAATGTTTTCTACCCTTCCCAAAACAAATTTCAATTTTCAGCTACATTTATTTTGTCGTCTGCAAATGCTTTCAATTTGGACTAGTTTAAAATTTTGTCGTTTGGTAAAGAGTTAACAGGAAAACACATTGAATCCGGAAGTATCAATGTTTTATCATGTATTAACCCTTAACCAGCTCAAATAAGTGAAATGAAACTTTGAAGGTGATAGTAAAAACCATAATTCTGATATATTTTAAAGTTAACTTTGGGGAAAATATAACTTCCTTATAGGACATTGTGGATCCAAGATACGACTGCACGTTCTGTGCAGTCTGATCTTGATCTTCACTGTCTGTAAAGGGTCTTCGAGCCGCGCTCAGCAACCTAAGGGTTAAAAACATTGTGGGAAAGGAGAAAATGCAAAGTCTAATTTACTCATTTCAGCCACATCTTATTTGTCGTCTGCAAATGTATTTGTCGTCTGCAAATGCTTTCAAATAGGACAAGTCTAAAAAATGTTCGCCTGGCAAAGGGTTAAGAATGCTAAATTATCCCCATAATGTGACCTTGGCATGACAACATGGGCATCATGGCACTAGGATTAAGTACTTATCATAGATTTAAAAAAAAATTAGACTTGTCCATTATGACAGAATTCGCAGACGACAGGTCAGATGTGGCTCGATTGATAGGATTTGTCTTTTGATGGATAGAAAACGTTATGTGAAAAGAAGAAAATGCTGATAACCAGCATTTTCTCCTTTCCACAATACGTTTTCAAAATTCCTCTTCCTAAAAGTTAAAACTCGGGATTCTTCGGTAAATGGTTTTAAGAGATAGGTCAGAAGTCACTGGTGAATATCTAGAAGGTCAGTTGAAACTGGATTTCTGATTGAAAACTCGTGCAGATGCAAGGGTCTGTGCTAAAGAAAGGACTGAATGAAACCGGAGGTAGTTTTGAGATCTTCGGTGGAAAGCAGTATAAAAAGTGGTAAAGTAAGGTTATAAAATTATTAGATCGTTTTGAGCCTGAATGCAAAAGTACAGAAAGTAGAGCGTAATTGGCTTTTGTACCATGCTGCAAATTTATTTATAAATCTACTGTAAAAGAATCTAAAGAGTTTTGCTTTAATGTCAAGTTATTTTTGTAGAAACGGATTAATTTCACACGGTATATTGACCCAGGTGTATCACCTTTTCTCCAAAAAATGACTATCAGTTTTACCCAATCAATCACGTGTAATGCATCGTAGTGATACATTTATGGCACACGGTTTTATATATGTGCACTGCAGTATAAGGTATTCTTTTTTGTTCCATTCTGTTTATATATTCATGAAATTTACTACATATATTTGTTACTGCCAATACATATTCATGTTATGAAATCAGAACAAATTGCTGTCCAGTCTAAGCATAATTTGAATGTCCTTTGAAGACGTTTGGGCATGTATGAAAGAAGAGAAAATATGAAATACTAGTATTTCGTTGTTTGTTATGATACGGTCAACGTCGTCCTGTAAATGCCTAGCTTTATGTAACATGTATATGAGAGTCATGAGTTCTTTTTCAGACTACAAAATTCTAACCCATATCCTGCTAAATAATTTAAATGAAATTTTCAAACCGATTGTAAAACCCGAATAATGCCATTCCAAACATTTGTTTTGGGAAAAAAATCCCTATCGGACACTGTAGATCCAAGATCAGACTGCACGTGCACGTGCTTTTATCCATGCGATCCTCGAACGTCCGCGTCTATCCATGTCTTCCCAGAACGTCTGCTTCTATTCATGCGTTCCCGGAATATCTGCTTCTATCCATGCGTTCCTCGAACGTCCGCGTATATCCATGTGTTCCCGGAACGTCTGCTTCTATTCATGCGTTCCCGGAATATCTGCTTCTATCCATGCGTTCCTCGAACGTCCGCGTATATCAATGTGTTCCCGGAACGTCTGCTTCTATTCATGCGTTCCCGGAATGTCTGATTCTATCCATGCGTTCCTTGAACGTCTTTCACTACTTGCATCACATTTCTTCAAAGCCACTAGCTGCTTTCACTCATAAACATTGCCTAAAAAAAAAATCAGCGGTGGGATAGAGATGAATTCTGTCGTGTCATCAATCCCTGTAAAGAGTTTGGCCGAGCTGGAACTCGAACTCATGACCTCTCCATGGCTAGCCCTGTATATTACCGACTGGTTTCATTTGTGGAATATGAACCTATGAAATGTACCCAGTCAAATACAGGAACACCCATATGGTCGAAGAGCTTAGATCTGTCAATAAGAATAAAAGAACGAACAGACCTGTTCAACTCTTTAACAAACAATCCAGAGTTTTAACGACCCTGAAAAAGAATGCTTCTGAAAATAATGTCGGAAAAGGAGTAAAACTGTTAGTAACTAGCATTTTCTCCTTTTTCCACAATATTTTCTACCCCATCAAAGTCGGAAATCATCATTTGAGCTACTTTCAATTTGTCATCTGCAAATGCTTTCAATTTAGCAGAGTACAAAATTTTGTCGTTTGGCAAAGAGTTATCTTTTTTTGACTTTTTTTTTTTCAAAAGCTCTCAAACATCCTTCAAAAATCCTCAAAATTTATTCAGTTTAAAAAATACGTCACATTTTTATAACAATATCTCGTCCGGTTTTAGTATAGCTACAAGTAAAATACCTTTGTCGCAATGCGTCAACCATTCTTGTTCTTAGCCCGACATCATTACAATTTCGATGAAGCGCCAACGATCTGCATTTCCAGCCACCGGTTTTCCGTTTTACTCCTTCCCTCTAGAAACAAGTTTGACGCAAGAGACTTTGAAAACAGTCTTGCAAAAGAATTTTTTTCAAAGCCAATTAAGATTTAATACATGAATACATGTGACAACATTGTGAAAAAAGGGTAAATTGCTAGTTACGAGCAATCTCTCCTTTTGTCAACATGTTTTCAAAAGTGGACTTTTGCATGATAAAAACATTCGTCTGCAGGAAGTTAAGATTCGACCCTTTACCACAAAATCCCGACTTTTATTGACTCTGAGGGAAGAAGCCCTTGAAAACATTATGGGAAAAGAAGAAAATGCTGGTGAACCAGCATTTTCTCCTTTTCCCGCAATGTTTTCTACCCTTTTAAAACAAATTTCAATTTTTTAGTACCATTTATTCTGTCGTCTGCAAATGCTTTCAATTTGGACATGTCTAAAATTTTGTTGTTTGGTAAAGATTTAATTAAGTAAAACGTATGCAGAGGCAAGTCCGCGGAGAATAGAATGTTATGTTTCAACGTATTGTCATTCTAATTTATGTATGTTCATCAATTCTTAGGTACACGCTTTATGCAAAAGGATTTTCATATGACCGTGTGTATTGGGAAACAAAAGAAGTCCTAGAAGTGAAACTGCTACCTTTATTTTATCAAATACCCCCTTCACGAATTCGCCTTCAAACAAATCCACTGTGTTAAGCTTTTTGAAAACATTCTGAAATTTTTCAGAAACTGCTCAAAACGCGCAATTTTCATCACGTATATTTTTTCTCGCATTGCCCAAACTTGATATGTATAAATTCTGTCATTTTGTTTTTTCAAGGAGGCTTGAAGTACATTAGGCAAAAAATCCTTAAAGAAAAGATGCTCGTAGAAAAATTGTCATGAAGTTTTAATTCGAAGTGGGAAAGAAGCAAGTTGCTTTGAGAGAATGATGCGAGAATTAATGGTGAAAGAGACTCTGGTAAAGCACGATAGGTGCACCGGCCGCTGCGATACAACAAAAATGGTGTTGAACACGTAGTTTCACCATACACACAAATAAACTTCTAAAGATGATGATTCTTTGTTGACCGCATCTCTTTAAATTGAGATATAGGGTAGGAATACAGGTAGAAAAAAAAAAGACAAACGAAAGCAAATGAACACAAAAAAATCACAGAAATGGAACACATAAGTGTTAGTCGATTCCTTCAAACTGGCATTTTTTAACGTTAACAGCGACATTATCAATTTTTTAAACAATGCTTCTTTGACAAAAGAAACACTGTATTTTCTTAATATTCATCGTTTCAGTAAAATTTGCATTTTTTTTTTTTTTGTTTCTTTAATGTAGGAAGTCGAATTCCGATGAAATTAATGTGGATAAAAACAATTACTGGTATTATACAGGTACAATGTATCTAAAAAAAATCTGAAACATGCCTTTACAATTAATAGTATATATCTGGTGAGCTAATGAAATTTTGCTAATTTTATCTGCAAAATGTTCATGAAATGCTTGAACCATTGACAAAAATTTCTTCAAACAGTTGTACAAGTTTTCTTACATTTTCAAATTCAGCTATAGATTTAGGGAATATCTATTTTCAGTAGACTCTCTGAGAATTCGATGACAAGATTTTTATTCTGTATTCTAAGACTATACTCCTGATTCGCACAGAATTAGCACAGAATTTCACTCCTTGTGAATATTGATTTCTGTTTTTTGATGGGTAGAAATCATTGTGGGAAAAAAGGAGAACATGCACGTAACCAGCAATTTCTCCTTTTCGCACAATGTTTTCAAAAGCCTTCTCTTTCAGGGTCGTTAAAACTCGGGATTGTGTGGTAAAAGGTTTTAAAAAAAAAAAACGCCCATTTAATAAAACGTGAATAAATTAAGGTAAATGCATGTCCTACTTCTTAGTAAAAGCCTGATAGGAAAAAGTACCATATCTAACGACTGTGCGACCGTAAGCCTTCAGAGAAAAAAAAGATATCATACATTTACATCGACATGATTATGCATTACCGGTTCAGTTTTTGCTTTATCAAAAAGGATTGCTTTAACAAGAAGACACTACAAAAAGAATTTAGGTATACCACTGGTGAACACTATCCATTGACGTCACTAGTGTCTTTTCAACATTAAGTTTGAAACTAGATACAATGTTTTTTTTTTCCTTGCTGGTGATTTTTTTTATCCGTAACCCCAAGCTAAGTTTGTCCTTTATTGCAGCTCTTTCTCTTTCCTGTTATCTGCCGAAATATTGAACAGCAAAAATTATGGACCGAAAATAATTTAATCAAAAAATCTTCTGCATCTTAAATAAACCCACCATCACCATCTGGTTAAAACAGTCATAGAATTTCAAGTGATCATCGGTTGACTTATACTGAAGGGGCCTTTCTTTGCTGCCAATTATTGTTATAATTTTCTTAAACACTTAAATGTATACTAGAAAATATACCTTGCTCTGCAAAGTGAAGAAACTGGACAATTACGTCAGGGCTCCAGATAGTGAGAGTGATTTTGATTTCAAAACTGAAAATATTAATTATTCCCCACTAAACCATGTGTTATGGGTACTTATTAGAATCGTCTTATCGAGACGATTCTAATGATTACCCGCAACATAGGGTTTGGAAGAGAAATAGTGGATTTAGAATACCATCACTCACTCTTATCTGGAACTCTGATTAACTCCGTCTCTATCTATGAGCTAAAACATGATGTCATCATGCTTATCTGAATACATTCCCCCACCCCCCAACATTGACGCATGCTACTGATTAAGGGACATTCCCTCAAGTTTTTGCGAAATACGGGCGCGAAATCTAGAGGCTTGATCGCCCATTAAGGAAAAACCAGTATATTTTTTTTTTTGCGATACTTTTCATTCGTATTAATTTTGATGGATTAATTGATGATTTTGCTTCCTACTTCGTTACTAAATTCATTAATAAAAACATTTTTGAAGTTTTGTCCGATTATAAAAATCTGAATAGCTAGCACTCTTTAACTTATTGCATTCGACTTATAAAATGTGCAGTCTGATCTTTGACCTGCATTGTCCGCTTGGTAGAGGCATTCTGGACAAGAGCAACCTTGAAATTACAATGTCTGGGTCTTATATCTAGACTGATAAAAAAATATTGAGTGTATTCGGTGCTCTACGGGTAAAGAGTCGGAAAGTTGATTTTGATAACAAACTTTTACGTCAATAATTTTAATAAACTGTAATACGTCAAGAAAATTTTAAGCGAATGATATTTCAAGTTTTAATCCAAATTATCTTAAAACGTCGAAATAGTTACCTAAAAAATATGATATTATAGCAAGTTTTACGACATCTTTTTCCCCCTCGCAGACTTTACGGAAATGTACGAAAAGTCACGAATAGGAGGACTAGTACCGATATCGCAATCGTGTCAACATACCATACAGGAACATTCGACCCATTACCACACAATCCCGAGTTTTAACGACCCTGAAATAGAAGGCCTTTGAAAACATTGTGGGAAAAGGAGAAAATGCTGGCAACCAGCATTTTCTCCTTTTCCCACATTGTTTTCCAACCTATCAGAGATAGAAAGCATCATTTGAACAACATTAAGTTTTTCGTCTGCAAATACTTTCGATTTGGTTGAACCCAAAATTTTGTCGTTTGATAAAAAGTTAACACTCTAACAGACGACAGAATTTTAGACTCATCCATAATGAAAGCATTTGCAGACGACAAATACAAGTAGATAAAGAATAAAAACTTAAATTGGTGGACTTTCTGACATTCTAAAAGAAAGTTTTGATGCACAAACCTTTCTTTTCTTGGAAGCCTGGGGGTGTTATGTACATAGTACATACATGTATATACTACAATAATGACATGCCCAAGTAAGTGGTGGAAGTTGTCGATTTCAAGATTGAAATCATCGAAGTGGAAAGAAGAAAATGCATTTTCTTCTTTCCCCTGCGATATTTTCAAAAGCCCGTTGCCCCAGGGTTGTCTCGGGATAATTTCAGGTAAAAGGTCAGCACATTCCCATGTATTTACCCATAATGCACTACAAGACGACAACATTTAGACTTGTCCAAATTAAAAGAATTTTTGCAGACAACAAATTAAATATGCCTCATGTGGACCTAATTGTATTTGTGTCTGAAAGAGTAGAAAACATTGTGAGAAAAGAAGAAGATACTGGAAGCCAGAATTTTCTTCTTTTTTCCACTATGTTTTCAAAAGGCTTTCTTCATCTGGTCGTTAAAACACGAGACTGTTTGGTAAAGGGTTAATCAAATTGATTATCACTATTTTACAAAGACATATGGTCATGCTCTGTAAAACGAGGGTTTAATGCATCTGCAAAACGTATCAAAACTGTTTGCTAATGGTCAAGTTCTTGCATGCCAAAGGATTCAGCCGCTTGTTAGACAAAATTGATTTTATGTATCCATAATTATGATAGATTGCTTTGTATATTGTATTGCGAAGATGCATTGAAGCCCCTTTTGCCAGAGCATGTTTCAACTACTTTTCAGAGGTCTTCTGCTGCTGATTAATTTAAAGAGATAAATAGTTATACTTGTAAAAAAAAATTTTTTTTTTGCTTTGTTACAAAATGGGAAAAAAAAATCATGCTTTGCCACCAGGCCACCTGACTCAACTGTAGGTCTATATACATAATCCCCACTAACGTACTTTTATACACGATTCATTATGATTACAATCTTCGTCTGTCAAAATTAATTATCATTAATGAAAAACATTTCACATGAAAAATAATGTTTAGTATTGCCGGTAAAAAAAAGAGATATGCATTACTGTACCATGAATGGGGCACTTGTAAAAAAAAAAAGATTCGGTCATAATTCACATAATTAAATTTTTTCTGCTGTATTCCGTCGTCAGTCAACACAGTTTCCGCGTCTTAGACCCAACCTCCGTTGTCAAATTACGTCACGTTTCATCAAATGCCGGGCTGCGAATTTGATCGTTCAACATGAAATCACCGCAAGAGGTCACTAGCTCTGTCTTCATTATTTTTACAGCATGCGTGCTTAATTCTTCGTTACTTAGGTTTTCATAAATGATATGCATTGATCAGGTCATATGTTCACCAACTTTAAATTGATGGGAACTCATCTCGCTCGTATAATATGGATGCCATATTTAACCTTTGACCTTGCAGTTTTGCTGGGTGATACCGATGGCAGGATATGACTTCTTTCTTCTCACAAACATTTTTGATTTGCATATCGATATAAGACGTATCCAAAAGCCGGCTCCCGGTGTAGATCTATCTCCCGTAAGCGTCTGGTAGACAAGCTGTAAGTTTAATACGAGTCCTATCAGGAAAGTGAAAGTGAAAAAACAGACAGCGAAATGTGACCAAATAACGGTAACGGAACGATTTTTTTCCAAAGTATTTTTTGGTACAATTTCTACACTAAACAGTGCTTCGCCATGTTATTCTGAGAAGAAATCTGATCTCGGATCAACCATGTCCGATTCATTGAGAAATGATCCTGGGGAAAATAATTTTAAAACTACAAAGTTTTGGCCTTTTTTTCCAAAGAAAAATATTTTGCTGTCTTACGGGTAAGTATGCTTGATATTTTTTTACCGGCGAGACAAAAACCTGTGTCTATACACATCAACCAGTCTAAACAATTAGTCTAATTCCAAACTTAGTAAAAAAAGCGCAATTTCCGATTGGCTATACTATATGGTTTAGTGACTCAGAAATTGCGCTACTTTGAAATTAGGTACATCTTTTAGAATTAGAATAGGGCGTAATTTAGAATGGTTGGTAAATACGGTTCCACTTCTTGCACCAGGGATGTTTTGTTCTGCATATTACATCGTGTGCCTTGAGGATTATTTTGCAAGAGAGGACATTGAAAATACCCTTGTAAAGTAAAAAATAGTGAACATAAATTAAGGTTCAACACATGACGACATGAAAAGACACTGTGGCAAAGTGAGAAATCGCTTGAAGGCCTTTCTTAAAACTGTCTATTGCAAGACAAAGAGACTTCTGTGCAACTGAAAAGTAACAAATTGGATGGCGAGCTCTGAAAAATGAGGGTTTACTCTGTGGGTTCTCTGTGATGCATTATACCGAACAAGTCATCACGTGAATATGGATCCATAAAATTCTGAGTTAGAATAGTCCTTGGAGATGCAGAAAATTTACTCATAGCAAAAAGTATCGACCTAGGTCAGCCTGCGCGGACTGCGCAGGCTGACCTGGGTCGATACTTTTTGCAGATGCATTAAATCCCTTTTTTTACATAGCATGACTATTTCCCCCCACGTTTTTAGTAATAGACAATACTTCATTGACTTAAACTTTTCAATTTTATTACCGTACATAATGCAACAATAATACAGCAACATGTAGGATAAATTGAATACGTAGCTTTACAGTAATCATTAATACAAATACAGATAATGATGATAATAATGTGACAGTGAACGCAAATAGATCTACAATTCTGGAAAAAATATTTTGAAAAATAAATGTACATTTTAAAGTAACTTTGTCTTTTCATAAATATTCACCTGACTTCTGTATTGTAAAAAACTTACATTTACATTCACAAAATCTATTTATAATTTAAGGTCGATAATGTGTCACTTGTATATAGGTGTACTAAAACACAAAAACAACACAAAACAGGTATAACTCCAAATCGATAAACCTTTCATTAACAGTTAATATTATTGTTTGTTTTTTTTTTGGGAATACATGTCTAAAACCACGAACCAAAATGTGATAATATAAACATTATGAAGTTGGATTTATAAACTATCTCGTTACGGTACGTGATTTTAAACCTATTATCCCAAATATAAACAAAAATATAAACTGATAATGAAACTTTCATCGAGTAAGAGCTATATTGTGAAAACCGGAATTCTTGTATATATCTACTACTCACACTTTGATACGAATCAATTATAAATTTCAATACGGGTATATGTTACAAAAATACTATTTTGCTTTATAAACATCCATTTCCGCAATGAGCCATACTCTGACAAAAGGGGCTTTAAAGCTTCTCCGTGATGCTTGATACTAAACAAGCCATCATGTAATTATGGATCCATAAAATCTATTCTGTGTAACAACCAATTGAATCATGAGGTAAAATGGTCCTTTGACACGCAGAAAATTGACCAGTAGCAAAAAGTATCGGCCCAGGTCAGCCTGCGCAGGCCGCGCAGGCTGACCTGGGTCGATACTTTTTACAGATGCATTAAACGCCCTTTTAACAGAGCATGGCTTAAAAAATTGTGCGTTGGAGTCTGATTTTACAACAAACCCTTGTGAAACTGATTTAGGGACTACCATTGTAAGGACAAGGATCGCCCCGCCCACTGCGGGGAAAGGTTATCTTACTCACAGGTGCCCGGTATCGCAATCAGGTGTGAAACTTAATTGCAGAGATAAGTGCCCGCCGGTCTCTATTCACCCATTTATTCTCATGGGACGTTGAAGTAATTGGAACGTCTGACTTGCGGAATGTAGTTAGTCATATAACTCATAAATACAAACTTAGGCCTTTTGCAGCAATATGGTTATTCGACGATGAACCTTTCTGTTCGAGTCGGAATCATGAGTAAAGTTTCTGTTCTGTTCTGTTATTGTTCTAGCTTTTCGCAGACAATGTAGATTAAAATCAGACTGCAGAGAACGTGCAGTCTCATCTTGGATCTACGCTGTCATCTATTTTGTGAGATTTTCTGGTCAATAGATATCGAAACTGCGATACTCGGGTCTTTTTCATAGATTGAAAGCGTCCGTTCACTGGCTTTGTAACGAAAAACCCTTCGGCTACTATACGCGACTCCCATGTGCTTTTGCTGAAAGTGTAGATCAAGATCAGATTATCTTCGAAACAGCGGCAGGTACTCTCCTCTCCTGAAAATTACCAATCTGTCTGAATAGTAGGGGCATATTTATTTCGTATAAAAAGACAGCTGATGAGAAGAGAAGTGGCGTACTCAATACAACATGTAAAGTTAAGGGGCATTACTATTGGGATTTTTTGTCTAGAATGAAATTTTCCAGTAAACACTTGCAAATTTCCAAGAAAGTGTTAAATCTACTTTCAACAAGTAAATGGACGGTTACATTCAGTGGACAGATGCAATTTTGGCGTTTATAAACAGGATTGCCGTTTTTCAATCCGGAACTCCGTCTATTTGTGAGATGTCAGATGTGACGTCATCCTACTTGAATACGATACCACATACACTACGCGAATTATTACACTTTACTCTATTTCTCTCCGTTCAGTTACAAGAAAACAATAGGTAGAGTTACACATGTAACATTCCTACAGCTCGAAAGTTTGCCAACTACTGGCACAAAAATCAAATAACAGGTTACGTACCCCATTCAGGAAATGCCACGAAAACTTTAACAAGTACTTACTCGATACAGTTTGATCGTATGCCAATAGCCTAGAAAGGTCCCCTTTGATGTCAGTATAGAAATGATTCGAGTAGAATTGCGTTGCTTTGCAATCCAAAATGTCGATTTCGATTCGTAGGGAATTTCCATGTAATTTGTATAGCACACGGTTATGATGGCTAAAATTTCTCTTCTCAACATAAGGCCGTTTTTTGCCTTCTTTTTCAATAACTCTTTTTTGCCTTCTTTTTCAATAACTCAGGGATCGTAAATTACTATAGAGAAATATGCAGGCTGATCTGGGATCTTCAAAATATTAAGTGAAAAGGAGAAAAATGCTGTTTACCAGCATTTTACTCCTTTTCCAACGATGTTTAACCCTTTACCGCACAATGCCACCTTTTAACGATCCTGGGAAAGAAGCCTTTTGAAAACATTGTGGGAAAAGGAGAAAATGCTGGTAACCAGCATTTCCTCCTTTTCCCACAATGTTTTCTACCATATCCAGAGAAAACTGCACCATTTGAGCCACACTGAAATTGTCGTCTGCAGACGCTTTCAATTTGGACAGGGCTTAAATTTTGTCGTCTGGTAAAGGGTTCAGAGAAAAATCCCATTATTTCAGCTGCACTTTTTTCGCCTGCAAAAGATCTCAATTTCGACAAGCCTGAAATTCAGACTTTTTCGATAGTGAGACAAAAACAGGCTCGAAGTTAAAATATCTTTTATTTCACTGGTTGGAAATATTCATTTGTTCATGTAATCAGCAGCCTTCTAGATGTATTTATGTGTCGCTCTTTCAAACGCCACAAAGGCTTCAAGTTCGATCAGAGTGCAGAAAATCATGCTGACTGATCTGGGATCTTTAATGTCAAATTTTTTAGGTAGTAAGACAAAAACGGGCTCGAAGTAAAGATATCTAATTCTGCTGATTGGAAATGTTCGTTTGCGTATGTATTCAGCGTTCTGGAGATTTAAAATATTTCAAACGATCTATTCAAGTTTATTTTTCTCCATTTGCCTAGAAAAAAACTTGGCTGGTCAAATCCTCATTACGTTCCCGCTGTGGCAAAAACAAACATGATGTTGGGTCGGAACGCTGATGCATATTTTTCTGCTCCAGAGTTCTTTATCAGACGGACAATAGCAGAGCGTGATTTGTCACAAATTGAGGCATTAATCCTTTACTAAACGACCCCGTGGTTTGATAGGGACGAAAGCTTTTGAAAACATCGACCGAAAAGGAGAAAATGCTGGTAACCAACATTTTCTCCTTTTCCCTTGATGTTTTCTACCCTTTTAAAGGAAAGTTGCATTATTCTAGTCTCATTTATTTTGTGGTCTGCAAACAGAATGTACTTTCAATTTAGATGAGTCTAAAATTTTGTAGTCTGGTGAAGAGTTAAGCACATAATGCGGATTTAACTTTGGAATAAAGGCGAGAATACTCTATCAAAATCCTTGTCGATTTCATCCGTCATCAGTCAAATACAATATGGCTGCAATGGGGCGGAATGGATGGAGAGCAGCGACAATAAAGCCGAGAAATGGCGACAATGAACCGAAATGAACCTAGACCCAGCTCGCTTATTTAATCCTTTTCTCTCACAGACACATAGTTTTGACGTATTCAAAATAAGAAACAATAGAGGATCATTGTGACCGATGGAGAAATCGCTCATAATGTGCTAATTCTCTAATGACAGCAAGGTCTTCTGAACTATTTTTGTGGGGAAAGTTCATTTTCCACACTATGTATTCTTTTTCTGCTATTGTTTGAATTCGGTATAGAGTCCAACAAGTTTGGAAGGGAGGTGACGAGGTAGAATTTATTTAATGTGAATAAAAATCGATGCCTGGATTGGCAAATGAAATGCAGCCTCTGCTAGAAACACTTCAGGATTAATTTGACTGAATGAATTTGGATCGCTCGTTAAGTGCCATCGTAAAAATAAACTGCCCCCTTTAATTCTCTACCACACAAAAAATAAAATTCTCCGAACTGAAGGCATTTACAGGCAATAGAAAACGGCACAAATGGTGGCATTTTTCTCTGAAAGGGTTACTTTTTTTTGGGGGGGGGGGGATGAAAGGTTAAGGAGAAAATGCTGGGTTTGTATTCACCTACCATTCTGAAGAACATTCTTAGTCTTTATATCTGAGATTTTCTAAATTTGAAAGTAACACAACTTCTGATAGTCTAAATCGTTTGGTTTAGCTAAATTTAGAAAATTCTGGAGAATAAGGCTAAGAATGTTCCTACGAATGGTTGGTGAATACAGACCCTGGCAACCAGTATTTTTTCCTTCTCCCTCGAAGCTTTCAAAAGCCTGCTTCCTTAGGGTCGTTAAACTCGGTATTACTTGGTAAAGAGTTAAAAACAGTGATTTGTTTATTTCATCGCGAAATCTTTGGAGGTTTGTGTGTGTGTGGGGGGGGGGGGGTTGTTTCTGTTTAAAATTCTTGCCATGTAGTTACTTAATACCTGCACAAACAAAATTTGCTTTGAAAATATGTTTGTAAAATATAGGTGATTATCCTGAATTTAACATAAATTGTATAATGCACACGCCAAAAAAAAAACAAAATGTGGCGAAAGGAGAAATTAGTGTAGTGTAGTATGAGATACAAAAATTACAAAAATAAATAATTAGTACGTAAACCGCTTTAACCCTTTCCCAAACTACAAATTTTGGACTGGTCCAAATTGAAAGAGTTTGCAGACGACAATTTTAAATTTGATGAAAATGGCAGAAAGGTCTCAAAACGGGTAGGAACACTGTGGGAAAAGGAGAAATTGCTCGTTACGAGCAATTTCTCCTTTTCCCACAGTGTTTTCAAAAGACTTGTACTGCAGACACATGAAAACCAGGGCTTGTTTGGGAAAGGGTTAAACGAGCAACTTATCAATTTTGCTCACCTTTTTTTCTACACTGTCTCTAGAATCTGTTACCAGTATGTACCAGTTTAGAGGTGTCTCAAACAGTGGGATTTATTTCTGGTAAGGTAGAAGACATTGTGGAAAACGGAGAAAATGCTGATTGGTAAAGGATTATTTTTTTCCAAACGGTTGACTGTTGATGCATTGTGGGATACAAACGCAATTTTTCCGTAAAAGGTATTTGATAAGATTGTGACCGTGGCAATAATTCATTCATTCATTCATCCATCCACCCACCTTTCCATTCATTCATTCATTCATCCATCCACCCACCTTTCCATTCATTCATTCATTCATTCATTCATTCACTTCTCCGTTCGTTCCCTTGTGCCATTAGTAGTTACCAGTAAGCCACCATTCATGTTCTACATAATGTTTTAATTACTACTTAGGTGACATATAGGTCCATGGGGGCAGAGTGCTGAAATATTATATTTGAGTCATGCTCTGTGAAAAGGGGGATTAATGTGTTTCCAAAAAGTATCAACCTATGTCAGTCGAAGCAGCCCGTGCAAGCTGACATGGTTCGAAACTTTTTGCTATTTTCAAACTTTCCGCGTGTCCAAGGACCACTCTGCCTCCAGATTCAGTCAGTTGTTAAAATGCCTTTTATGGATCCACAATTATGTGTCGATTTGTTTCGTATCATGCATCACGGAGGTGCATTAACCCTTTACCTCACAATTCCGAGTTTTAACGACCCTGAAGGAAAAGCCTTTTGAAAACATTGTGGGAAAAGGAGAAAATGCTGGTAACCAGCATTTTCTCCTTTTCCCACAATGTTTTCTACCCTTTCGAAAACAAATTTCAATTTTTGAGCCACATTTACTTTTTCGTCTGCAATTGCTTTCAGTTTGGACAAGTCTAAAATTTTGTCATGTGGTAAAGAGTTAAGCCCCATTTTTCCAGAGCATGGCTCATTTACATACGAGTACATGTATTTGTTGAACCTTCGTGTAATTGTATAACACATGTCGTCACTATGAAAAAAAACTCACTTATTTACTCTTATCTCATTCGTGTGTCTAAATCCCAGTTGCTTTAAAGGCACAGTATCGGCCATATGTAAACAATGTAGGTGTAAAATGCATTTGAATCTAAATCAAACCATCTAAAAGTATGGAAAATAGTATGAAGATGACTATCTGTTATACTGTGCAGTCGCACAATATCTGTTATATTGTCTTAGTCGCTGGCAGAAAATTGAAGTTTAAAACTAGTTGCCAGGTCGGTCTTATTACTTTTTTTTTGCTGTTTCCTTTTTTACATCTAGTTCACTTTTTACCTGATTTAAAAATTCGTTTTATCTGGTTTTGAAATTCATTTTCCTGCCAGCGACTAACGCTTGAACCGACTTTACAGTAACAGGCTGACATCTTCACAGTAATTTCCATTCTTTTAAATGGCATAAGTTAAATTTAGATGCATTTTAAAACCGCACTGTTACTTTTGGACGCAAATGTGACTTTAATAAATGGGCCAAGTTTTCGTACAATGACAGCAATTCTAAAATAAGGAGCTTGCGACGAATAATGCCTATATTATAATAAGACCTATTCATAATGCGGCAAAATTCTAGACTTGTTCAATTTGAAAGCATCTAGAGGAAACAAATTCGGTGTGGCTTAAATACCAGTCATGATCTGTCTGTCAAAGAGTAGAAACCATTGTGGGTTACCAGCATTTTCTTCTTTTTCCACATGGTTTTCAAAAGCTCTCTATATCAGCGTCATTAAAACTCGAGATCGTTCGGTAAAGGTTTAATCAAGCGGCTAGAAAAATAAGATAAATACTGTACCATCAAAGATCTTAATACAGGACAATATATTACCATTTTCGACAGTGAAAATAAAGGATCAGACTGCATGTTTTGTGCTGTCTGATCGTAATCTACAATGTCTACAAAAAGCACCACCAGAGTCAGGCAGCCTATGGGTCGTAAACCCTTTTCCAAACAATTTTGTGTTTTAACGACCCTGAGCAAGAATGCTTTTGAAGACATCGTGGGAAAAGGAGAAAATGCTGGTAACCTTTTCCAACAATGTTTTCAACCCCTTAAGTGTTACATTTTATATTTCATCAAAAGAGCCACATTTAATTTGTCGCCTGCAACATATTTGAAGTTGAACGAGTCTAAAATCTCGTCGTTTGGTAAATAGTTAAATTAGAAAAAAATCTGATTGTACAGTCTGCAGTATGCTGATTTCTTAGTAATTACCTCCAAAAACAAATCTGGAGCAGACTACATTTTGAAAACATCTTTGTAAATTAAGGTAATATCTGAAGATTTGATCAGTGAGTACAAATGACCATGATATTATTTTTGAGCTATGCTCTGGGAAAATGGAGCTTTATATATCTGCAAAAAGTATCGACACATGTCAGCCTGCGCAGTCCGCGCAGGCTGACATAGGTCGAACCTTTTTGCCATTGTTAAATTTTTTGCATGTGAGAGGACCATTCTACCTCCAGATTCAGTCGGTTGTTAGGCAAAATGGCTTTTATTGATCCATAATTATGTGATATTTTGCTTGATTTAGTATATCATGTATGTGCATTAAACCCCTTTTGCCAGAGTATGGCTCATTTCAACATATTGCTTAACTTTAGTACATCTGAGAGCAAAATCTCCCACTGACACAATAATTATAGCATTGCTCTACTGCAAGACAAATATCCCAAGTTTTCACTGAAGAAAAAGAAAATTTTTGAAAACAATGTGGGAAAAGGAGAAAATACTGGTTACCAGCATTTTCTCCTTAAACAATGTGTCTACCCGTGCAAAAAAACTTTCAGTTTTGTGTCACATTTGTCAGGCGTCTGCAAATGCTTTCAATATTTGGACAAGTCTAGAATTTTGTCATCTGGTAAAGAGTTAAAGCATTTTCAAAAAACGGAAAGAAAGACCAATATCTACGTTTGCCAGTATGATCCATCCGAGCCACTATTAGTTATTTCTTTCCAAAAATAATTTCATCCAGTTAGAAATCGTGTGACGGAGACAAAATGGAGTTAAAGGTGAATCTCTAGGGAGTAGATTGACGTTCTTCCATAGGTAGTCGATGATATTGGGGGTGTATTGCTGCCTCACGCGATGCTGACACGATTAACCAATGACAGCTCGATATTCAAATCAGCGAACCAATCACCGCCAATCTTATGGTGCCCCGGTGTGCGTTACGCCCACACGGATTAAAAATTTCACATGAACTGTCTATTGATGAGCAGAGGATATCCAAACTCCTAAAATTATATATTTAAAACAAAACACTTCAGTTGAAGTTGGTTATTTACTTAATTGTCATTTTCGGTACAGTCTTTGAAACCTTTCGCTGAATTATGAGGGGCATCGGGACATGAAATTAAAATCTTGAAAGCCGAGACACAGGTGTTCAGCTGGAGTACTCGAATTACACCGTCCTCTGATAAGTAATTCATATAACGGTGTTTTAAAAATAAATCCGCCGAGAGATTTCAATATCGAAGCTAGATTTAAATGCGAAACGATCCTAATTTAAATTTCACATCCATCGAAGGGTGAGAATTTTTTTTTTTTCTAATTCTGTTATGTTGTGATTTCATTATAGAAGTTATGAAGAAAAATTCAGACTTTTTACTATCACGACACTTAAAGGTTCATTTATAGTATCCTGGACTTAATTTATAAAACACAAAGATTTTTAACTTATCACAATTATTGATCTGAAAACAAGCTGAAATAATATGCACTTTTTGATAATATTTTTTTCTCCGTCGATTCTGCCAAAATCCTTGATGTGGTTTCACTCGGACAATGTTTGGAAATGATCTCTGAAGTCACGGATCCAATTCTTTATATTGTGGGCCTGTGAAATTAAACAGTGTATAATTTACAACAAAACAATCCAAACTTTTCCCACTTACGTGGTTCTGCAAATCTAACGTGCCCAATCACACATTGGGGAAACAAATCGAACGTGGAATTATCAGCGAATGTACAGAGAGGCTTGATGGGCACGACCGCTACGCTGTTGCTTTCAAAACAAGCTTCTATGTGAAAACGTGCCGGATCGAAGGAGTTGGAATATTGTTCCCAATTTGTGGAGATGTTCGTGCGTGCCGTCGACGAGCTGTAGCAGACTTACATGGATTCATGATATTAGATTTGAATTGAAGCAAAACTTAGTTGACAATCGTGTTATTACAGATTTTCGCTAATTTGTGTTGTTCCTAGTGTTTCGTGAGAGTGTGTGATTTTTTTTTAAAAGACGCCCCCTTTTTTAAACAACCTTGATTTATTGGAATTTGGTGATGTAAGGTGAGTAATTCTGTTTACTTTTTTTATCGTTTTGTACAGAGCGATCGGAGGTCGAGATAGCGTTTCGACCCAGACGAGACCGGAGATATAGCAGGTTAACCTAAGTCGGTAGACACGTAAAATGGACTCCTCCCAAGTCAGGGATAATCTTAAACCTTAAGCTGCTAAATAAATGAAACGAAATTTTCAAGCCGATTGTAAAAACCCTATTTTTGCTATTTCATGACAATCTTTGGAGAAAAAAAAAATATCTCCATGTCAGACAGTGTAGATCCAAGATCAGACTGCATGTTCTATGCAGTCTGATCTTGATCTACACTATCTGCAAAAGGTCAGCGAGTCACGATTAGCAGCTTAAGGGTTAATACAGTTTTTGGAGAAATTTGAAAAGTAAAGTTGATTTCAATATTTTTTTCAAGTGGTAGAATGGTGGAAATTAAAATACTTTTGAATGGAACAAATAAAAAAATAAGTTTTCTTATACTGAGTTCCACCAGACTTGTGGTCTGATTGGCTGAGCGATTCTGCCTCGGCCATATTATTGGCTAGTCTTAAACAATGAAAACTGTTTATATTTAAATTTAAATCGAACTCTGGAAATAGAATAGATATGTGTCTAAGGTAACACTTAACCCTTAGTCAGCTAATCGCGACACAAGAACCTTTAGCGGACAGCGTAGATCAAGATCAGACTGCACAGAACGTGCTGTCTGATCTTGGATCTACACTGTCGGATTAGGAGATATCTTTCTTTAATTTTTTTCTTTTTGAAATGGCAAAATCTTTGTTATTACTATCAGCTTGAACGTTTCATTTCACTTATTTATCAGGAAAAGGGTTAACATTTTAAAGATTTATAATCACATACGGTACATTCAGGACTTTATTTTTACAATCCTAAGGAAAAGGGCTTTTTAAACATTTTGGTAAAAAGGAGAAAATACTGGTAATCAGCATTTTCTTATTTTCCAATAATGTTTTCTGCTATTTAATAAAAAAAAGACAGATACCATTTTTTGAGCCACATTTATTCCATTATATGCAAATGCTTTCACCTTGGACAAGTCTTAATTGTTACTGTCTTGTAAAAACTTAATCCATCTTTCACGCTTTCAATGACAAGTCCTATCATTTGAGGCACATATCATTTTGTCGTCTGCAAATGCTTTGAATTTCGACTCGTCCTAAACTTTGTCGTCTGGTAAAAGATGGAAAGCAGAGAGTGTCAACTTGTTAGAAAGTAATTTATTCTTATGAAATGTGCAGTCCGTTCACAATACCTTCACACCTGTACAAATAGAAAGAAAACAGATAATTAACTTGTACTTTTTTTCGGGGACCGAGGAAGAGACCTCCAGCGTATTTCTATTTTATCTAATAGGCAACACGATACTGATAGGGAACCAGTCTCGCCTCTTGACTAACTCTTTACCGAACGATAAAATTTTAGACGCGACCAATTTCAAAGCATATGCAGACGACAAATTCATTGTAGCTCAAATGATGACATCTTTCTCTGAAGAGGTAGAAAACATTGTGGGAAAAGGAGAAAATGCTGGTTACCAGCATTTTCTCCTTTTTCCCACAATGTTTTCAAAAGCCTTCTCTGTCGGGGTCCTTAAAACTCGGGATTGTGTGGAAAAGGACTAAAGCCGATCCCGAGATTCACTAATCCCGAGGATGACGGCTTTCGAAAATATTATGTGAAAAGGAGAAAAATGCTGGTTACCAGAAATTTTACTCCTTTTCTAACGATGTTTAACCCTTAACCAGCATTTTCTCCTTTTCCCAGAATGTTTTCTACCCTATCCAGAGAAAATTGCACCATTTGAGCCACATTGAAATATGTCGTCTGCAGACGCTTTCAATTTGGACAGGGCTTAAATTTTGTCGTCTGGTAAAGGGTTCAGAGAAAAATCCCATTATTTCAGCTGCATTTTTTTTCGCCTGCAAAAGATCTCAATTTCGACAAGCCTGAAATTTTATCGTTTGGTAGATTTAATTCTTTTGTAGTAGACGAGTCTCAAATCACTCTGTAAAATATTGATTATCAGCGTTAATTAAGGTTTTATACATGAATAGTCGTGAAAACATTGAGGTAAAATGGAAAAGAAAAAAAAAATCTTCTTAGCACTTTACCAAACGACGAAAATTTTAGACTCTTTCATATTGAAAATACAAGTTTGCAGACGGCAAGTTTGACCTAACTCAAATGATGGAATCTGTCTTTCAGAAAACGTTGAGGTACAAAGGAAAATATTCTTCTGAGTACTCAGGGATCGTAAATTATATACGATCCCTGGAATACCTTACCAGACGACAAAATGTAAGACTCCTTCATTCTGAAAACAAATGTTGGCAGACGACAAATTTGACTTAACTCAAAGGATGGAAAGTGTCATTCAAAGGGTAGAAACATTAAAAAAAAATACTTAAAAAGCTTGTTACCGGTACTCGTTTTTCACACAACAAGTTCGAGAGGCCTCTTTCTCTGGGTTGTCAAATTACGGAGCAGTTTGGTGAATTGTTTACTAATAACCACATTAAAGAAGAAAACATATTTCTCAGCAAGCGATTTTCAAATCATTCCTTTAAAATATATATTGTCAACGAAAATAAGGTTTGGTGCATTTTGATTTTGAAAACTTGTATTCACAAACCTTTCTTACGAATGTTGTTGGTCTTATTATTAAGAATTTTCTGAATTTGAAAGTAACACAACTTGTAATTGGCTAAACCAAATGGTTTAGCCAATCAGAAGTTGTGCTACTTTCTTAAATCTAGAATTAGATCACGATTGTTCTTAAGAATGGTTGGTGAATACGGATCCTGCTGATAAAAGGGGAGTTTCTTTAGCCACAATATTTTCTAAAGTGGTCTTCACCAAATAATAAAAAAAAAATAATGGTGATGTGTAAAGTTCAAGAATTGATTCGTAAAAACTGAGTTTCCAATTAAAAATGGATAAATTATGTACCGTTGCATTTCATTTTATGTATGACCCGGTATATTTCGGTTATTCGAAGACACTGTAGACAAGATTAGATTTACCAACGTCGGATTTTATTTTTGCTGTCTGGGCCTGTATTCGCCAACCATTCTATAGGACATTCTTAGTGTTAATCTCAAGAACTTTCTAAACTTGAAAGTAAAACCACTTCTGATTGGCTAAACCAATGGTTTAGCCAATCAGAAGTTGTGTTACTAAAAGTGGAATGGTTGGAGACTACGGGCCCCGACCTTGAGTATTTACTGTCTCCGCGATGTTATTTATATGCCAAAAAATTAACGGACTTGAGTAGTCTTGAAAATGAATCTGAAATTACATCGACATTACCAACATGAATCTTTTAATTTTTTTTCTTGCCGATTTTTGTTTTTTAATGCTTATAGTACATTTGCTGCATTCTTATTACAGCCTTATTTTGGACGAGTTTAAATCGTTGTCTTTTTGTGAATAGATTTATATCCATAATCTTTCAGATACGTACTCTGTCCAAAAAAAAATCTGATTGTTCCTGATGATTGCATAACTGTTGATTAATCAAAACAAAACATACATGCAAAATATGTAACTGACACATGTAATCTGAGCGACGACAAGAAAGTTAGAAAATAAAAGAACATCGGGACTGGTTCAGTTTCTTTTTTCAAGTCTGTTAATAAGCGACGCTAACTTGAATGCCAGTCTTTTTTCTTTAACTGTTTGGCTGCTTAGCGCGACTTGAGGACCTTTTGCAGACAGTGTAGATCTAGATCAGACTGCACAGAACGTGCAGTCTGATCTTGGATCTAAACTGTCTGATAAAGAGATATATTACCCAAAATATAACTTTGAAATAGCAAGATTTGGGTTTTTATTATCGACTTGAAAGTTTCGTTTCACTTATTTAGCAGTTAAAGGTTAAATCTTTACCAGACAAAAATTTGGGCTAGCCTATAGACAAATGTCACACCTTTTTTTGGGGGGGCAAAGAATTTTCCGTTGTTTGTTTAAATATATTTGTATTTAAAATTTTGTATTACAAGATACATGTACATATATGTATACGTAATAAAGTTTGTCTATGTCTTTGCCGTAAACAAAGTTTCAACCGGACAATTTTTGCCAAATAGTGTGAATTTTTCAGTCTCGAAATACAACATGATTTCATCTATTTCATTTATATCCCCCACCCAACAACATACAACAACATCCATACCCCACGCACGTTCTTCTTTTTTCAGTAACTTTGACGTGATGAGAAAAAATATGATGCTGGAGGTAAATTACATAATTCGCCCCAAAATGCCGTATTTTTGTAGGGCTTTGTTTCGATTTTATTTTCTGCGATGTTGATATTTTATCCTGTTTCACTCTGTACAAGATTTATCTATATTGAAAAAAAAACATTTGCAGACTACAAATGTAGCTCAAATGATGGGACTTTGTCGACAAAATGGTAGAAAAAAAAAAAATGCTGAAAAGAAGAAAATGCTGGTAACCAGCATTTCCTTCTTTTTCCACAATGTTTTCAAAAGCTTCCTTCGTACTTCAGCGTCGTAAAAACGCGGGATTGTTGGGTAAATGGTTAAAGAAAATGACCGAAAATGACCATGTCCGAACCCGCTTGCCTTATTGCATCAACATACATTCCTATGCTAATTACACCATTGTTCCCAGTAATATGATCCCAGTTACGAGGTTCTTGTTTTAAAAATAACAATTTACCTACGTCTACTCATTTGTCGTAATCCACCATAGAGGCAAGTCGAGTTTTTCCATCTTAAACCCTAAAACGCCTCCCACAACTATAGTTGTCTTTGCAGCCAGCTTAGACCAAGATAAGACTGTACAAAAGGTGCAGTTCGATCTTTGATCTACACTGTCTGCATTGCTGAGACATTCTTTGCTAGAGGAATTTTAAAATTCCATAAATCGTATCTATCTTTTAAACTAAAAATGCCTAGTATGTTTATTTGGCACTCAAAGAGCAGCCTCGGTTCCAGCCTGATCATCTTTTCCTTGTATATTAGCCACGCTCTGTGAAAAGGGGGCTTTATGCATCTGCGAAAAGTATCGATCCAGGTCAGCCTGCGCATTCCGCGCAGGCTAACCTGGGCCGAAACTTTTCGCTATTGGTCAGTTTTCTCAATGTCAAAGGACCATTCTATCTCATGATTAAGTCGGTTGTTAAAAAAAAATGGCTATTAACCCTTTACCAAACAATCACGCGTTTTCACGACCCTGAGAAAAAGGCTTTTTGAAAACATTGTGGGAAAAGGAGAAAATGCTGGTAACCAGCATTTTCTCCTTTTCCCACAATGTTTTCTTCCCTTCCCAAAACCAATTTCAATTTTTGAGCCACATTTATTTTGTCGTCTGCAAATGCTTTGAATTTGGACTAGTCTAAAATTTTGTCGTTTGGTAAAGTGTTAAGGATTCATACTAATGTGATGGCTTGATTGGTATGATTCATCACGGAGATGCATTAATCCCCCTTCTGTCAGAGCATGACTCATATATTCTGACGCTATTATAACCGATCGCATCAACCCCTATCCTGCTATAAAAGTGAAATACAACTTTCAAGCCGCTTGTAAAAACCCGAATAATGTTTTTTGGAACTTGTTTTTTTTTTTAGAAAAACATCTCTTTATAGGACAGTGCAGATCCAAGATCAGACTGCGCGTTCTGTGCAGTCTGATCTTGATCTACATTGTCCGCAAAAAGTCAGGAAGTCGCGCTTAGTAGCTTAAGGGTTAATATAAGTTACTATTACCTCAGTAGCTTTCGAATCCAAAAATGAAAATCATATGCCTAAACTTCTTTATGTCGAATAAAAGGGGCGAACAAATTATTCAGTATAAATAAAAAAAAAACTAACAGAAAAGGCAATCAGGTCTGACTTGTGACTTTAACATTGGCTTTACTAATTCCCCGTAACTCCTACCATGGTCCGTATACGTCTACTCGTACCATTCTTATAATTTCTATGTCTAAATCTAGATTTAGAAAGTAATACAACTTCTGATTGGCTGAACCATTTGGTTTAGCCAATCAGAAGCTGCGTTTCTTTTAAATTTAGAAAATTCTTGAGAAAAAGATTAAGAATTTTCTGAAAAGCGATTGATAAATACGGACCCAGACCTCCTCGAGGAATTTTTTATCAGACGGCTGGAGAAACTGCTCGTTTCGAAAAGCAAATTTCTCCTTTTGCCATATTATTTCCAAAAGCTAGTTTGCTGTTATACGGATAACAAAACGTTGTTTATATATAGGTAGGTATATTTTTAACTCCTTACCAGACGATAAAAATTCAGACTCGTCCAAATTCAAAGCCGATGCTGACGACAACTTAAGTGTGGCTTTAATGGGGAAATTTAGTCCGAGGGGCTAGAAAACATTGCTGGAAAACGAGAAAATGCTGGTTACCAGCATTTTCTCATTTTCCTGCAATGTTTTCAAAAGCCTTACACCTCAAGGTCGCTAAAACACGGGATTGTGTGGTAAATATTTAAAAGATAAACCTAAAACAATCCGGTTTTCCCACAAATTTGTGGGAAATATTATACGCGTCCCTAATAAGTAATTATTTAGATAAACGATTACGGCGGACTAATTTTTTCAATGATGCTTAAAATCAACAAAAATTCTCAACCCAACGCTTTCCCGCATTTTGGTCACATATTTGTGACAAGTTTTATAGAGCATTTTACAGAAGCTTGGCAATTGCAGAAGAAATCAAAATAAATACGTGTATTTTGTCTTTGTGAAACAATATTTTCCCATAGAAGGAAAAATACATGTATTGCATTTCACGCGCACGCTTAAGACTCACTCATCTTGTTTCATTTAGAATTTTACGTCGTATGTATGTCAAGCTGAATGGTCAAGAATTTTCGAATTTTGGAATTAAGGGATTATTTTCTTTGATGTGGTCGCTTTACGCTTGTTAACCCTGAAGATGCAAAGCGCGATTCAAGGACCTTATGCAGACAGTGTAGATCAAAATCAGACTGTACTTTCTGTGCAGTCTGATCTTGGATCTACATTGTCCGATTATGAGATATTTTTCCCAAAAAATTTCCTTAGAATAGCAAAATTTGGGTTTTTACTATCGACTTGAAAGTTTCGTTTCACTTATTTAGCAGGTTAAGGGTTTAGAATGAAATTCGTCCTTCTGCAAAAATTGTTCACTCAGATCCGGTTACATCGTGCAGGTTTTTGTCCGCAAGTTTAATACCCAGTGTTATATCAATTATGAATACTTGCTTAGATCATGTTATTGTAACATTTTGACCCTAAAATTAAAACAAAATTCAATTAATCATTTGACTAAAATAGGTATTTTTTAAGAAAAAGAAAACCTAGAAGGCGTTACAGAATTCATTATCGATAATAAGGGCTGACATCAACTGTAAATATCGTAAGCATTATAAAATGTCAAGCACATTACCAAGCACATGTACATCTTTTCAAATGAATTATACAGTCATAAAGGAATCTTTTTCGATCGTCATTTCGTCATCGTATTGTTATCATTATCATTATTTGTAGCAGTAGTAGTATAAAGTAGTAGTAAAAGTACTAGCACTCCTACCAACACCAACACTACTACTACTTCTACTTCAAGGATGTCATTGTTAGGGGCACTGCATAGGCAAAGTGACATTTTGATATAGGAAAGCTTCAAGAGATTTTTTTCTTTTATTTCCTCTAAATAAAAAAATATCGACAAAATCTCAAATTTGAACGAAAAACTTTTATTTTGTCTGTTAAAAAATCCATTTTGAATTGCGTGAAATTATTTTATTAAATAGTTATAAAAACCCCAATTTACCATTTCGGCTGAATTGTTGAAGATAGACAGATATGTGCTTTCGGTTTATTCCCCCAATAGACGCCAGGGTCCGTATTCACCAACCATTCTTAAGAACATTCTTAGTTTTATTCTGAAGAATTTTCTAAATTTGAATGTAACACCATTTAACATATGTTACAACACAGTGTAACACCATTTGGTTTAGCCAATCAAAAGTTGTGTTACTTTCAAAATCTAGAATGAGACAAAGAATATTCTTAAGACTGGTTGGTGAATACAGACGTCAGTTTTTTAGACTCAAACATTCTCAAAGCATTTGCAGCCGAGATATTAAAATATGGCTAAAATGCTTGGATTGTCCGTGAAAAGTTAGAAAATATTGTGGGAAAAGCAGAAAACACTTGAAAGCTTCTTCCTCTTTCGCCAATATTTTTAAAGGCCCTTATTCACAGGACCTGAAGGTGGTGAAATAACGGGATGCTTCGTCGACTACTAACCCTGTACCATACGACAAAATTTTACACTCGTCAAAAGAATAAATATTTGCAGACGACAAAATAAATGCTGCTCAAATGGTAATACCTGTTTTTGAAAATGATTGAAAACACTGTGGAAAAAGGACAAAATGCTGGTTACCAGCATTTTCTCCTTTACCTACATCGTTTCAAAAGTCTCTTTCCTTTTGGTCGATAATACTGCGGATTGATTGATAAATGGTTAAACTGTATCTCTTATTAACCAGTAGAATGTTTAATGAACTAAATTGACATTTTTAGTCGTGGGAAACGGTTCATTAAAATTTTTTTAGATACTGAAGTATTTCACGAAAGATCGGGGCGTCTAGATTCAAGATCAGACTCTGTGCAGTTTCATCTTTATCAACTCTGGCAACAACAACAACACCAACATTAAACACAATCCTGTGTTCTGCTCAGCTCTCATTTTTCATGGCTGAATTTTTTTTTTCTTGTCTTTCGTATTAACTTGTTAATAATACATACATTTTAATCAAATTATTTTAGAGGTAAAAAAAAAAATGTATGGAGGTGCACATAACACTAAACAGATTATCACTTTTGTGATTAATTTAATCTCCATTAAATAGCGCATATTGTTTTCGGTGCATTTTTTGTGTGCATTATTTCCCAAAACTGATAAAAATTAAAACTAGGATGTGGTCACAAAAACTATTCGCCTTTTTATATACCTTTAAAAAAAAACCTTTATCACACAATCCCGACTTTTAACCACCCTAGGGAAGAAGCCTTTTATAAACATTGCATGGTGGGAAAAGGAGAAAATGCTGGTAACCAATTAGCGATTTCTTATTTTGCAACTATATATATATATTCTTTTACTTATCCTCATTTCTGTAGATTATTCATATTTAAAAAGGATAGCTTTCACGCCGTTTGCTGCAACTTTGTTACAAGAATAAGGAGTTAACTCTGCACCGCACGACAAAATTCTTAGACTTGTCTAAATATATTCAAAGTACTTGCAGACGACAAAATAGATGTGGCTGAAAATTTGAAATTTGTATTGGGATGGGTAGAAAACATTGTGGGAAAAGGAGAAAATGCTGGTTACCAGCATTTTCTCCTTTTCCCACAAAGTTTTCAAAAGGCTTCTTCTTCAGGGTCGTTAAAAATCGGGATGGTTTGGCAAAGAGCGTCTGCAACATATCACCAACTTAAAGTTTCGCATGTTATCTGTACGAGACGGTAAAAAACGCACAATGACTGTCATTAATCCTTAACATGCTTGTTAAAAAATCCGGACATTCTTCAGGGAATAAAAATAGACCCAAATATTGCATTGTCAAGGATCAGAATATCCGAGAAGATATACATATATAGGACAGTCAAGATCCAAGACTGGACTGTACGTTCTGTGCAGTCTAATCTTGATTATACTCTGTCCATAGAAAGCACCCAATATCGTTTTCTAGGGCAGGTAATGAATTGAAAATGAGGTAAACAATATGTTTACCTCCAAACCTATACAGTCGTTAGGATTTTATTTAGAGACAAGATATACGAAAGAATTTGTGCATTTGTCTGTTTAATCCATCGAGTTTCGTAAACAACAACAACAGCAAACAAGAGACTCTTTCCGATCCTATTTTAAGATTCTCGAGTCTGTACAACTTCTTTTTATTTCAAAAGTTTAAAAAAAAAATATCTAAACTTCATTGCGCAATTGCATGATCACAATACATACATATCGCATATTGTCCTTTCATATCCTATATGGAGCAATCCTGGTTTCGTATTCACCGACAATTCTTAAGATCATTGTAAGTCAAATTCTCACGAACTTTCTAAATTTGAAAGTAATGCAACTTCTGATTGGCTAAACCAAATGGTTTAGCCAATCAGAAGTTGTGTTACTTTATTAATCTAGATGTTGACGTAAGATGAAATTAAGAATTTTGTGAATACGGACCTTTATGTGTGCTCCCTGAAAACCCATCGAAATTATTTTGACGTTATTCAATGTAAACCAAAAAGGTCATAGACTCACGTGATGCAAAGTTAGATAATATAAGCATTTTTGTTTTTAAATGAATACTTCCATTCGATCACTTTTAACCATTTCATTTTCTTTACTCTAAAGCTTGATTAATTATCTTGATTGATTAATTAATCTTTTTAATTAATCTTACTCTTTCTTGCCTTTTGCCATAGAGTACTCGTTCAAAGTCAAATCTGTTGCGGGCCGAGATCGTACCGACCCTGCTGCCTTTACCACACAATCCCGACTTTTAACGACCCTGAAGGAGAAGGCTTTTGAAAACATTGTGGGAAAAGGAGAAAATACTGGTAACCAACATTTTCTCCTTTTCTCACAATGTTTTCTACTCTATCAAAGACAGAAATCATTATTTTAGCAACAGTTAATTTGTCGTCTGCAAATGCTTTGAATTTGGTCCGGTCCAAAAATTTTTCGTTTGCTAAAGAGTTAAATATACACAGTTCTGGTTTACGTGGGAACTCGAAGAAGATTATGGCTACCAAAGTGAATTGTTTGACATATTTCATTGGATGTAGAAGGAAAATGAAACTCGTTTTGAGAAGGTTAGAAATAAAAAGAGTGCAAGAGTTGTGCATTTGTACATTTTTTCGCACACATAGTTATTCATTAAAAAAAATGCATTTGTTAAAATATTGAAAAAGAACGAAGGACTAGAAAAAAGATATTCTGGTATTAGTCAAGTAAAACAAAAAAAAACCAAACACATAGAATTATTCAAGACACATTTAGACTGCAGGATTTGACACAAACCTGAATCAAGACGTTATTGTTCTTGAATACAATATGACAGTTTACTTTAAACGAATGAGTATTTAATATTAACCCTTTCCAAAAAAAAAGAAAATCCCGAGTTTTAACGATCCTCACAGAGAAAGCTATTGAAAACATTGTGAGAAAATGCTGGTAACCAGCATTTTCTACTTTTCCCACAATTTTTTCCACCCTTTCACAGACAAAATTATATTTTATGCCATATTTAATTTGTCGTCTGTACATGCCTTCGAGTTTGGACTAGTCTGATATCTATCGTTTGGCAAATTTCAAAGTTGTTTCGTAAAAATCTGTTTCGGGAATTAGTGACAAGTAATTTCTCCTATTGCCACAATCTTTTCTTTTGTATTAATATATCATTTTGTATTAATATATCATTTATTTAATATCGATATTTTATATCAATATATTTAACCTTAATTTATGGCAAAATTACCAGCACCACCGTATTTTCAAAGTTATCTCGTTCAAATGGTTTCGAAAGGTAGTCGGAATTTAAAAAGTCTCACATGGGACAGATTCCCCCCCCCCTTTCCCCGGTCATTAACTAACCCATAAATTATTGCAGACAGAGCTCGTAAAAGAGGTCATACGTTGTTCAGTTTTCGTGAATTTTGTTTTCAAGAAAAAAAAATATTGAAAAATCACAAAATAATACGACATGTTCATTTTTTAAAGTCGACATCTTCATTCAAAGAGTTTTTTCCTTGTATCTAACGAGAGTCCGCGAGCGTCCGCGAGCTTTGATTGACAACCGTGATCTATTTCTATTAATTAATGCTGACAAATGATCATTTTTGCCGAGGACGACAATAATACTCTTAAGTGTGATCGATTCGTGGAAAATATTAGACGTTTAAGGGATGACAAAACAGTACAAGATCATCAAATCACGCTGTTCAGGTTAACTCTTTACCCGACGACACAAAAAATTCTAGAATCGTCCATTTCGAAAGAGCGTGCAGACGACAAATTAAATATATCTAAAATGTTTATATTTTTCTTTGGAAGGATAGAAAACATTGTGGGAAAAGGAGAAAATGCTGGTTCACAGCATTTTCTCCTTTTCCCACAATGTTTTCAAAAGTATTCGTCCCCAGGGTCGCTAAGTGTTAATTTATTATCATGTAACTCCACAGCGAAATAATCCCCCCAATCGTTTGAATTTACTATAGAATTCTGTAATGTCGTTTACGCACAAATGTTTTTCATTTGGCTCAACCATACGTTTCGTCACGAGGGGGTCCTTTTATTTGCCCTTTACGCGAGAAAAACGAACTGATTCTCATCCTTTTATTTTTCGACCGCGAGAAAAAATAATTCTGAAAACACCGTTTGAAAAGGAGAAAATGCTGATTACCATCATTCAATTTCTTTTTTTTTTTTTGTATTAAAAAAAAAAATAACATTTCAATGACAAATCTAATTGTTTGAACCACCTTTATCTCGCTATCTGCAGATGCTTTCAATATGGACAAATCCAAAGTTTGTCGAATGATAAAGTGTTAGAATACAACTGACATGCTATTACGATTACCGGAAACTTTTAAGATGGTAAATTTTGTTGGAAAAAAATGATAAAGAAATCAAAGACTATAAAACACACTTGCGGCAAATGACAGTTTATAAGAATTCGAAACAAGCAGACGTAAAAAAAAAAAAAGTGTTGAAATGTACAAATGTACATTATGACCCGCCCTCAGAAAAATTGCCACAATTTCAATCATATTCGAAGTCTGCATGAAGGGTGTTTGAGGTTTTAGTACGGTATTCATGTAACATCAACTTGACTGAAAGCTGACTAGCAGCTGTTCAAAGTCAACAAACAAAACCGCGCAAAATTTTCAAAACAGTAATTTGTCGTAAGGTTATAATATGACATCGTCGGTTTTAAGACAGTTTGTCCACAATCGTGACCTCAACGGAACCGTGTTAGAATTTTCATGGGACGATATGCTTTTCTACTGGAAGATAACCGAAGACAACATAATTATATTGCGTTCCTTCCAATTAAATGATGATGATGATGATGATGATTATTATTATTATTATTATTACCTCTATTATTATTATTATTATTATTTCTATATAACTTTCATTTCTATCATTAATTATCATCAAAATTCATGCAGAACATAGACAAGAACAAGTATGCAATTCTTTAACTCTTCACCTACTTTACCAAACGGCAAAATTTTAAAATTTAATCGTGTGTGGATCAAGTAACAGGACGTGTCTCTTAAATGGTATAAAACGTTGTTGAAAATTGAGAAAATGCTAGATACCAACATTTTCTCCTTTTCCTACAATATTTTCAAACGGTCTTCGCTTTAGCGTCGCTAAAACACGGACTTTTTTAGAAAGGACAAAAAGGATTGTAATTTGTTTCGGGAGACAGATCTGATGACTTAAAATAATCTTACTTCCCAATTTCTCTTTCCTGACTATATATAGACGACACAAGAAGATCTTGCACAGAACACGCAGTCTGTTCTCTGATTTACACTGTTCACTTTTTTTTTTTATTCTAGACTATGACTGAGCTGTCTTTTCGTCTTGAATAGGAACTGTATTGTTTTGTTGCCGTTGCAAAAATTGAATTTGTGTATTCGGTAAAAGAGTTCAAGACGACTGAAAAACAGACGACAGTGTGATAGTTCCAGGGTTCGTCTTACAACCACTGAAATGGAGAAAGGGTTCTTTAGGGTTTTTTTAGTCCTAACTTTGCAATTGCTTGTTGTTTTTTTTTTCTTTGATTACGGCAGGTATGTTGATTTTTTTGGTGGAATATTTTGAATCATGCTTTTATCAGTCTCATACCGAAAGAATAAGATACGACAAAGTGTAAAAGCAAAGGTACTGTACAAAACATGCAGATTACAATGTAAATTGCTTGAATAGTCTTTCTCTTTCTTTTGAAAAAAAAAAACAGCCATTTTATCTTTCTCGAATATTATGTAGTTCAACCTTGTTTTATTTCTTTTGCTTCGAGTGTCCGTGAATGCCGCAACAAAATCTATAAATAGACCGTTTGGTGACTAGTTAAACATGGCTACCAGCAGATGGATCTGTTTAAATATACTTAAAAGGACAATATACCTGTCTGGCAAATATCAAAATATTTGCTCAACAGCCCTTACTCCATATCCAAATTTTGATCACTGCGAAACATTGGAATATCTTCCTACCATGGTTGGAGATCAATCACAGAACCTTCCCAGAAACTTGTTTTTTCTTTAGCTCTTTACGAAACGACAAAATTGTCTGGACTAATTTGAAAGCATTTGTAGATGACAAAATAGATGCGGTTGAAAAATTGAAATTAGTTTTGGTTAGGATAGAAAACTTTGTGGAAAAAGAAGAAAATGCTGGTTACCAGCATTTTCTCCTTTTCCCACAATGTTTTCAAGAGGCTTCTTACTCAGGGTCGTTAAAAGTCGGGATTGTGTGGTAAAGGGTTTTAACTCTTTACGAAACGACAGTATTGTTGTCTGGACCAATTTGAAAGCATTTGCAGACGACAAATAAAATGTGGCTCATATGGTGATTTCTGTATCTGAAAGGATAGAAAACATTGTGGGAAAAGGAGAAAATGCTGGTAACCAGCATTTTCTCCTTTTCCTACAATATTTTCAAAAGCCTTCTTCCACAGGGTCGTTAAAATTCGGGATCGTGTGGTTAAGAGTCAAAAGATTATAAGGAACAAGTTGAAGTTGGGGAAAAAGTTTAGAAAAATGGTTTGATAAGGTTGACCACTCGGACAAGTATCATCTATCCTTTCCCGACATGTTAATGATAGAATGAATTTCGTGAACGACAATATAGACGAAATTGTGAGGAAAAAAAAGACTGTCGAAAGAAAAAAAAAAGGAAGTCCGGTAAATAATTATGATGTCGTGAGAAACTGATTCCATGAAGAACATTTCTCCTTTTTCATTTCTTCGGCCTTGTTATTACTTTGATTTTCGGCGTAGCTTTTTTTTTTTTATTTCTTCGGCCTTGTTAGTACTTTGATTTTCGGCGTAGCTGAATGCGCTGGCTTTTGACCTACTTTGTGGTGTTGTATATTCGAATGAATAAATAGATATTTGCGATTGGTCAAAAATAAGGAAATGCTTATTTTGCGGGCCTATGCAGACTATTTGCGGGCAAATTTACGCCCCGTATATCATTTTTAAGGATATTTCTTGTTTTATCTCTGATCTTTAACGTCGAGTTTTTGTTTTATATAAATTGCCTTATACTAATTAAGTCTTTAAATGCCTTTGTAAATATGTTCATTGCACGGATATTTTCACTTTGTATTGATCTATTGAACGGTCAAATATTGATAAAACATTAAATCTACATGTAAGTTAATTTTAACCACGTGATTCTCGTATTTCGTTTACATTATGTAGTTTATAGGAAGTCTTATCCATTTATGGCTAGTTGTAGAGAATGTTTAGAAACTCAGAGAACAGATATGCCACAATCATTTCAAAGACTAAATAATCTAGACTTGGACAGGTGGATTCTATCGCAAAGGAGTCCAAAATTTATATCAATGTATATATATAAAAAAAAAAGAAATGAATAAGCCTTTCACAGTATACATGTACTTTTTTATGCTTTCTCCCTAAACTTGACAGCTTTTGAAAACTTTGTGGGGAAAAAGGGTGATTGCTTTATTAAAAGCAACAGTTCCTTTTCCCACGATGTCTTTCAATAATGTTAAAGACAAAATATTTTTCGTTCTTGTAGTAAGTTGTTGGTTTGTTCGTTTTATCTTTAAAAAGACTCATGTAGATTAACGAATTGACGTTCTATATTGTTATGGGTTAACTGGAACCTTGCGCTGCTGAGCACGACTCACTGACCTTTTGCAGACAGTGTAGATCAAGATCAGACTGCACAGAACGTGCAGTCTGATCTTGGATCTGCACTGTCCGATTAGGAGATATTTTTCCCCAAAAAGAATAAGTTTGAAATAGCAATATTTGGGTTTTTACTATCGGCTTGAAAGTTTCATTATTTAGCAGGTTAACCCTTTCCCAAACAAGCCCTGGTTTTCACGTGTCTGCAGTGCAGGTCTTTTGAAAACACCGTGGGAAAAGAAGAAATTGCTCGTTACGAGCAATTTCTCCTTTTCCCACAGTGTTTTCTACCCTTTTTGAGACCTTTCTGCCATTTTCATCAAATTTAAAATTGTCGTTTGCAAACTCTTTCAATTTGGACCAGTCCAAAATTTGTCGTTTGGGAAAGGGTTAAGGGTTAAAACGTGTCCAGGTATCATTTCGGCCGATGTCTTTGAAGTGGACAGTGTCCGGGGGTCAGCCGATGACCCTCTGTTTATCTTCGTCTCGACTGTGAAGAGGGTATTGTGTGTCCATTTTCTTTATCATATATGTGTTAAGTATTTGCATAATTGAGTTGATCCTGTTAAAAGGGACCCGATATAGGCGGTACGTCACAGTGCTTAACAGACGGCAAAATTTTAGACAAGTCCAAACTCAAAGCATTTGCAGACGACAAATTAAATATAGTTGAAATAATAGTATTTGTCTAAGAAAGGGTAGAAAACACTGCGTTAAAAAGAGAAAATGCTGATAACCAGCATTTTCGCCTTTTCCAACAATATTTTCGAAAGCCTCCTCCGATACGGTCGTTAAAACCCGGGATTGTGTGATAAAGGCGTTAATAAGGTGGATTAACTCTATAATAAAGGGACATTATCATAGTGTTTACTTTAAAACCCACTGCGTTATACGATTAATTTTGATCAGCACCATAAATCATTGATGAGTGGCACTCTGGCAAAAGGGGGTTTAACCCTTTCCCAAACGACAAATTTTGGACCGGTCCAAATTGAAAGAGTTTGCAGACGACAATTTTAAATTTGATGAAAATGGCAGAAAGTTATCAAAAAGGGTAGAAAACACTGTGGGAAAAGGAGAAATTGCTCGTTACGAGCAATTTCTCCTTTTCCCACAGTGTTTTCAAAAGACTTGTACTGCAGACACGTGAAAACCAGGGCTTGTTTGGGAAAGGGTTAACGCATCTCCGTGATGAATTATACCGAGCAAATCGTCACATAATTCTTGATCTATAAAATCCATTTTGTCCAACCCTTTACCACACCACAAATTTTTAGACCAGTCCAAATTGAAAGCATTTGTAGATGACAAAATAAATGTGACTCAAAAACTGAGATTCGTTTTTGGAAGGTAAGAAAACATTGTGGGAAAAGGAGAAAATGCTGGTTACCAGCATTTTCTCCTTTTCCCACAATGTTTTCAAAAGGCTTTTTGTTCAGGTTCGTTAAAACCCGTGATTGTGTGATAAAGAGCTAACAACCGACTGAATCATGAGGTATACTAGTCCTTTGACATGCAGAAAATTGACCAACAGTAAAAAAGTTTCGACCCAGGTCAGCTTGGCTGGACTGCGCAGCCTGACATGGGTCCATACTTTTTTTTGCAGATGCATTAAAACCCCCTTTACACAGATCATGGCTCATTTTTTTTTTCTTTCCTTCTTTTTCGATTAACTTCAGCACATGGTTTCCTTTGCTTAACCCTTTCCCAAACAAGCCCTGGTTTTCACATGTCTGCAGTACAAGTCTTTTGAAAACACTGTGGGAAAAGGAGAAATTGCTCGTAACGAGCAATTTCTCCTTTTACCACAGTGTTTTCTACCCTTTTTGAGACCTTTCTGCCATTTTCATCAAATTTAAAATTGTCGTCTGCAAGCTGTTTCAATTTGGACCAGTCCAAAATTTGTCGTTTGGGAAAGGGTTAACCATCTATAATTCATACCTTCAGTTTCATCACAAGCATTTTTGTTACGTATTACCATTCTGTGTTGGTTGGTTATTTCCGTTTATTTATCGTCGCTACCGGTTGCCCATCTGAGCGACGCCCCCAGAAGACGGTTAGTTGTTACGGGGGATAGTGCAAGGATACAGGTCGAAACTACTGAGAGCTTCGCCTGGTTCTTTAACGTGCTCGGCGTATAGCACCGTCACACGGGACCTCGGTTTTAATGTCTCATCCGAAAGACTATTAGTAATTTTTAGTTGGCCAGCCGGGGATACGAACCCACAATCTGTAGGACATTATGTTCACGAGTCCTACGCTCTACCTACTGAGACCATTCTGTGTGTTTCGAAATTAAAAATGTAATACTATAAATCTTTCCCTATTTCTTATCCCATCCTTTCCACCCTTTATTAGACAACAAAGTTTTAGAGCCATCGAAATTTAAAACAATTGCAGATGGCATACCAAGTATTATCCAAACTGTTTGAATTTTCTTTGACAGGACAGAAGACATTGTTGGAAAGGGAGAAAATGCTGGTTACCGGCATTTTCTTCTTTTCCCACAATGTTTTCAAAAGGTGTCCCCTCCAAGGTGTCCCCTCTAAGACGGGATTGCATGTAAAGGGTTAAGGAAATGACTGCATCAATAGAATTTATTATGGGGGTATTGGCCCTTATTGAAACTGCGATAATCGGGTGTGAAAGATATGTTTATATCAACAATTTGCTACTGATAGTGTTTGCTTCTACTCTTTGTATATCTGTCGTGGACGAACTATAAAGAGTACGAAAGACGGTCGTCTTGTTCTATTTCACGTCAAGGGTCAACCGGTTCATTTGATGTAGGTACCCATCAATGACGGCCTGAAGAGAAAAGTTGGCTCCCTCAGAGCATAGGTCGACGGGACTCCGACGAAATTATTCATTTCTTATCTTTATTCGCTTGCTTTTAACCGATGAGTACATGTTTGAATTGATTTTGATGACAATTCCAACAAAATTTTTCCTAAAAGACCTAATTCCTAATGTCCTTTTTTATGAATCTGCAGCGTTTATTTACTAATAAACGATGGTTAAAAGAAAGCCAGAATCTAAATGTGGCTCTGTTAATTTCGTGTAATTGTTTCAAGTATTATTTTTTCTCATATCAAATATAATAGATATATCACATGAGTCGTGCTCTGTGAAAAAGGGGCTTAATGCATTTGCGAAAAATATTGACCCATGTCAGCCTGAGCAGTCCGTGCAGGCTGACATGAGCCAAAACTTTTCGCTATCTTTAAATTTTCTGCACGCCAAAGGATAATTCTACGTCATAATTCAGTCGGTTCTTTGTCAAAAACTTATTTTATGGATTTATAATTAGGAGATGTCTTGCTTGGTATAATGCATAACGGAGATGCATAAAGCCCCCTTTTGCCAGCGTACGACTCAAGTTGTAGAGAATACCAAAGTAACAGATTTAGATTGTCTTTGCTAACCATGGTTTAACTCTTCCATTACGGACTCAAGAAATTCCACTTTTTTTTCGAGGTCTAAAAAAAGATTCCCACTGCAACTGAACATGAATTGCGTCATAGTCTAGCATCGGGTGGCGGATGGTGTAGATCAAAGATCAGACTGCACGTTATGTGCAGTCTGATCTTGATCTACACCATCCGCAAAAGCTACTTATGTCGTCATTAGTTGAGGAAGAGTTAACTTGAAAGAGATTATATGAGTCTTTGAAAGTTGATTAGTTTGACATACCTTACTTGGCAAGTTGTATTTCGATAAGGTAGACGTCAAGTAGAAGTTATTCTCGTAGATTACGTCATCAACGTTACGTCGCTGTCTGTAATTGACAAGTTGAGTTTTTTTGTCTAACAAGAACGAGGTAAACAACAGCAACAAATATAGACCATGGAGATTCTGAGATGAATATTCATTACGTAATTCTCGACGTCATGATCAATACACAGATAGATGCCACAACAATATGTATTGCCATTACCTTTGTGTATTGCGACCGACCTCAGACATGTGGTTACGAAGGCATTTTATTACGTCACTTCCAGACAAATATATACTGCCATTATACCATAGTGACATCTCGTATTATGATAATGTTACTTTCTTCCTTTCAAAAATTGTTTTTCTCACCGCTGACCATTGTTTCGACGATGGTTACGTGGGAAAGCAGCCAGTGGCTTGGAAAGAATATTGTGTGGAGTACATGTACTGGTAAAATAAACTCCAGGAAAGCATGGATAGGTGCACTGGCCGCCTCGATATAACTGAAATAATGTTGAAAAGTAGACCGTGTATATCAAAGATTAGACTTGCGTTCTGTGAAGCCTGATCTTCATCTACACATGCCCTAAAGGCAACTTAAATTGTGAAAGGCGTTTGTGAAAGAATTAACCCTTTACCTGACCTCAAAATGTTAGACACGTGCATTCTGAAAGCATTTGCAGACAAATTTATGTGGCTCAAATGATACAATTGGTCTCTGAAAAGGTAGATCTATAAAACATTGTGGGAAAAGGAAGAAAATGCTGGTTACCAGCATTTTTCTCCTTTTTTTCCCACAATATTTTCAATGGCCTCCTTCCGCAGGAGAGTAAAACGACGGGATCGATGGGTATAAGATTATCGAGGTATCAGATTACCAAATCCAATTAATACAGAGATAGTGATGATACGGATGAACAACTCACCCTTGCCCAAGGGTCAATTTTAGGCAAATTTCTCGAGGATCGATATCTGAGGTCATTCTGGACTGACATATAGATTTTTCTTTAAAAAAAAAACATGAAAGTTTTAACTGAAATGTGTCCTTAGGACTCGTGCCCGTATTCATCAACCAATCTAAAAGCCATTCTTAATCTTATTCTCAAATATTTTCGAAATTTCAGAGTAATGCAGCCTCTGATTGACTAAACCAAACGGAAATTGTGTGTTTCTAAATTTACATTGAGACTAAAATTGATATCAAGAATGGTTGGTGAATAAAAAGAGGCCATGATCTTTCCTCGTCGTAAAAATCGCCGAAAGTACAGTAATTACAACCACTCGCCACCACTTTGTATTTGAGTCATGCTCTACACAAAGTATCGACCCAGGTCAGCCTGCGCAGTCAGCGCATGCTGACCTAGGCCGAAACTTTTTGCTTTTGGCAATTTTTCTGCTTCATAAATAATCAGTGTACCTCGTGATTCAGTCGGTTATTATACAAAATGGATTTTTTATGGATCCCATAATCGTATGGTATCATGGATCACGTGGATGCATTACGCACCCTTTTGCCACAGCATGGCTCATTTATTTTTGGCTGTTCACTCGACTTACGAGAGTTTTCGACCCATTAACAGCAAACGACACCTGAAATCATTACATACGAGAAATAGTGCTTGTCCGGTTTTTTTTTTTTTGTGGGAGTGCATGTGAAATAAAGTACTCTATTTTTATTTCTGAAGTCAGGGGTTCATTCGGTTTTTGCCTGCAATGCGTCCCCGTGTCTCGACGTATTTTACGGGAAAGGCTGATAACCAATAGCTGTGAGTTCGAACTCTGTCTTGACCAGAACGCTTCCCGAGTAATTTATGTGAGAATAAGGGAGCAAGTGTTACAATCTATTTCAGTGTATTTATGATGAAGACCTCAACATGACCATGTGACAGTCAGCAACAGTGGTTTTACTGTTAGTAAATATAAACTGCAGTAGTCATACTCATGCATAGTAACGCGCAAACTGAGTGAACCAAACAATCAACCATCGGAATGACTCTAAGCGGCTTGAGAGCAGTCCGACCACAGAGCTAGTTTTATAATACTATGTTTCTGGGCAACGGCTACATAACAAGTTGATTGGTGGCAATTTCAAAACTATTTTCATATGGTTTGATTAAGTTTTATTCGTCTTTTCATTTTATTCAGACCAGTTCGTCTCGATGATCGTGTATTGTTTATAATCATTTATTAAGTGCCGGTAGAGTAGAGTAAACACGTTAAAAAAGTACAATACATGTAATTGCTTTTTTTCTCTGAGTGGTACAAGTGACTAAAAAGACCAAGACGAAATATTTGAAGGAAAGCAAAACGTCTTTTTAATTCAAAACACTGAGTGAAAAGGAGCGAACTGTTTCTATGAAGCAAACGGAATGCTTCTTTTCGCACTGTAAACTATATCAGAACTATTACATTTGCAAAAGAGCGTTAGAACATTTGTGTTGTTTAGTGATAACCTTCAACAAAAATTCCGAAAATTACCGACCCTGTGCAAAAAGGCATCTGAAAACACTGGTATCCAGCAGTTTCACCTTTTCCACAGTGTTTTCTACCCTTTCTAAATCACATCATATCATTGAACCGAATTTAATTTGTCTGCAGCAAATGCTTTCAACTTGCATAAGTTCACAACTCTGTCGTGAAGTAAAGAGTGAAGGGATGAGTTTAATTAAAATGACCGAAACAGTTCTACAATGAGTAACCTATACCTAAAACCATGAAAAATTGTGGCACTTATTTATACAGCCATCATCTCGGAAAACAGCCTCAGTTTTATTAACGTTTGAATAGAAAACAGTTTGAATCTGTATACTTTCTTATGTTCTTCTGGTTTAATATTGCTGACTTTGATGAATGCTTCTACCAGTAAGAAAATCAAAAGGTAGATTATATTTCATTTTGAGCTATACACAACTGCTTCTCACCAATACACGCTTATCATATACAAAAAAAATCATTATTACATATCATTCTCATTTAGACACATATAATAAACTTCGAAATTTTTGTCTTCTGTTTTGTTTTCCTATGATTAATAAACACAAATAACTCAGCCCTGTTTCTAGCGTTAGTAACATTGAATTTTACCGTGATTTTGGGGAAATACTTTAATAGTTGAAAAAAAAAAACGGCAAAGGTAAAAATTTGTATTCTTACGCTAAAGAACTCAAGTGCCTTTCGATATCAAAATACCATCAAAAAGGTGTTTTCAAGACAACTAATATAAATCAAGAGCTTCACAAGTCACCAGAAAGTATTTGACTTAATTTAGACAGACGACCGTGAATTTTGATCTTGTCCAAATTGAAAGCATTTGCAGACGACACTGTAAATGTGGCTCATGCTACCAGCATTTTCTCCTTTTCCCATACCCCCCCCCCCCCCCCACAAAGGTTTCTCTGTCAATGTCGTGAAAACCTGGGGATTGTGTGGTACAGGATTAATTTGGGATAAAGGTTGCCCCTTGAAACTTCGAACTCGTTACTTCCTGGAGATGACTTTTGGGATTTTCTAGAAGGCCTATCGCTCAAATATATATGTATATAGCTTTACTTTGTCAAAAATGTCATTTTTGACAAATTAAAGTCCGAATATAAAAAAGGGGAAAAAAAGTGATCCGACTGGAACCAAGGCTATAGGCCTACCATCCTTTTGAAAATATTTTGGCAACGACTCGAATGTATTCTCCTTTTTCCACAGTGTTTCCCTGCACCCCCAATTTTCTAAATGTTTGAGGGTCGACTTTCGACGGGGAAGGGGGGGGGAGAGAAAAGAAAGGTGGGGGTGGTGAGAGAAAAAAAGGGGGGCTGTTTTCAATGACTTACGTCCGTTTTGGGAAAAAGACTTGCAAGGCAAAAATCAGAAAAAAAAAAACGAGCAAATGAAGAAAAAGTGGATTGGCTTTTAAATCAAGTGTAACAGAAGTACAGAAAAACAAGAAACATTGCGAAGTAAAACAAAGATGTTTGGGTTTTCAAAAGACCAGATTATTCCAGTCTATCTGAACACAACCACAGTACCGATTAATTGAACCAAATGTCACATTCACAGGATAATCTTACCTTTAACCTCAGACGTTCCTTAGCCTTCGTAACTCTTTCCTTACCATAACTGACAAAAGAGGCTTTTGTGGACAGTGTAGATCAAGATCAGACTGCACAGAACTTACAGTCTAATCTCTGATCAACACTGTCCAGTACTTTAATCTACGTTATGTCCAAGCTGTCTCATCACATTGAAAAGGAACTGTAAAAGTAAGGGTTGAAAAACTAAAGTATATATTATTTATTTATTTTGTTTGTGTTGGTTTGAATTGGAGTTCAACGCCGTTTTAACAATTTATGTCATATCATGGCGGTCAGTGCAACTACGCATGTGTTCCCTGGCTTCCTCGCACCAGTACTAACACAACTTTCTTTCCAAGTCAGTGACTACTTTTCTCACATGCATTAGAGGTGAAAGGCGAAAAATCGCCGGAAAGAGCATTTATTTTGTAATTATTGTGTCGATATACATGTAACTATGGATACGTACGGTTCTAAATACATTTAATCCTTTACCAAACAATCCCGGGTTTTCACGACCCTGAAAGAGAAGCCTTTTGAAAACATTGTGGGAAAAGGAGAAAATGCTGGTAACCAGCATTTTCTCCTTTTCCCACAATGTTTTCTACCATTCCCAAAATAAATTTAAATTTTTGAGTCACATTAATTTTGTCGTCTGCAAATGCTTTCAATTTGGACAAGTGTAAAATGTTGTCGTTTGGTAAAGAGTTAATGAAGAAAAAAACAGAATACAATGACGTAAAACAGTTGAAGACCTCATCTTCATCGGTAAATAGGTTCAATCATCATCTACATCAGTAATTATCTTGATTGTATATGAGTTTGGTATTTCATTCAAAATTTTTCAAATCCCAATATAGGGTTGTACAAATCTAGTGAATTAACCAACTGACATACAGAATACTAACAGATTTAAAAAAAAAATGGGACAAGCGACGAAAATTACAATTGTTCTAAAGGATGGGAAACTGTCTTTTTTTGATGGTTTTGGAAATATGGTAAGAAAATAAACATTTGCACTCGAAAAGAAGTTGTTCCTTTTCCCACAGTATTCTCAAAATATTTCTTTTTTTACTGTAGGGGTGTGAGAAGCCGTATGTTTTATGGAAATGGAGCGCGTCATTTCCAGATGGCATCATTTTTGACTTGTCCAAATTGAAAGCATTTGCAGACAACAAAATTATGATAATAATATGGCTCAATAATGCATTTCTGTTTCAAGAATTGGAATCACTATGGGAAAGGGACAAAAATGACGGTTACAGCATTTTTCTCCTTTTTTCCCCACAAGGTTTTTTTTTAAGCCTTCTTTCTTTAGGGACCGTAAAAAACGGTGATTGTTTTTGGTAAAGGTTGAAAATGGACATGATAACAAAGTGAAAAGATAAGACAAATAGAGTAAATGAGGGCACTGTGTAGTTATACGTGGTACGTGCTTTTAATGGAGAATTAAACCAGGTAAGAATCTCACTTCTCAAGAAATCCAAATTGACTTTTCGATAGGAAATCGTAGGAAAAACACGTACATAACCCTTTACCAAAACATCCCGCGTTTTAACGACCGTAAGCTGAATGCATTTGAAAATGTCGTGGAAAATGGAGAAAATGCTGGTAACCAGCATTTTTTCCATTTTCCACAACGTTTTTTACCCTTTCAAAAACGAATTCTATCATCTAAAATATATTTAAATTGTCTTCTGCAAATGCTTTGAATTTGTAAAAGTCTATAATTTCATCGTTTGGTAAAGAGATAAGTTAGAAATTGTAGATAAGCCTCGTACAGGGAGGTGATCTATTTAGATTGGTTAGATATGGAACTGTCATCTTTCCGTCTTTGTGTTGACGTTTTCGACACGTCGATTCCCTATTTTCATGTTTATTTCCAAAATGATTAGAAACAAATTGTTATCCTTCTTTTAAACATTTTACCTTGTACTCGCTGAATTAACCCTTTACCAAAGAATTTAATTTTTTTAAAGGCATATTTAGATTTTTATAATCTCGCCAAACTCAAAAAAAAAAAAACATGATTCGTTGCTGAATTACTAGTATATCAGGGGACAGCTGACAAACCATCAGTGATAAAAAAAGACAATTTTTTAATGTAAGAAAAAATAATAATGTAAGAATACAAAAAATCCAGTAGTATTTCCTGAATAGGCAACGTAGCTATTCGATTTCGCGCAAGAGTTTTACCTACTTGTATATGCCACTTTCTTTATGTTTGCAGAGAGAAGCATATTCCGTAGTGTTCATAAGTCCTTAACAATGCTTTTAATTCTCAGAAAAAAAATCTAAGAAGGCCCCTCTAATGACCCTGAAAGTGAGGGCTTTTGAAAACATTTTAGGACAAGGAGAAAATGCTGCTTACCAGCATTTTCTCCTATTCTCACAATATTCAAAACATTACCTCGGGGCCTTTGAGACATGGGATAGTTTGGTAAATGGTTATAGAACTGCAATCGCAAGGCAAGACTCGTGAAATAACGGATGGTGTGGGTCAAAGAACAACATGTATACTCTATTCCATTCTGTCTTATCCCTTACGTTTAGCCCCGATAGCGAAGTTCGGTAGCGTCCACGACTTGAGACCAGGGTCGGTATTCACCAACCATTCTTAAGAATATTCTTTGTCTTATTCTCCAAGATTTTCTACATGTGAAAGTAACACAACTCCTGATTGGCTAAACCAAATGGTTTAGTCAATCAGGAGTTGTGTTACTTTCAAATGTAGAAAATTCTGGAGAACAAGACAAAGAACGTTCTTAAGAATCGTTGGTGAATACGGACCCTGGGCTTTCAATGGTTCGAATCTGCAGCTTGGCGAATTTCTCTCGGTGGATTGATGAGGATCATTTCGACAAGATTCATTCCTCACTCACCGATGAACCTTGCTTCGACGATGGTTATGTGGGAAAATAGTCAATGGTTTTGGAAGAATATTGTGCGTAGTACTGGTAAAAGAAACTCCAGGAAAGCATTGATAGGTGCACTGGCCGCCGCTATGTACTTGTAATTGAAATACTGTTGAAAACGGCGTTAAACACCATACAATCAATGAATCAGCTCATCACTTACCATGTGTTACGGCATGGAAATCTAATTCAGAATTCTTTGTCGAAATAAGAATTTCCTGTCACTCAATGTTTCCCCCCCCCCCCCCTTACAAGCTTTTGGTCTGTATACACCATAGAGTGTGTAAAAAAATTACAAGTTCAAAGGATAATTTTTTTAACGTTTCAATTTTTAAAATTTTCCAAGATGGTGCAGATGCTTAAACGTCAATTTGTAACTGGGGGACCTTTGGCACAAGAGGATAAGACACGTTTCGATATTTATGACAATTAATTTCTGCGTGCACTTGCGCTCATATTTCTTTGCAGTCGAGCTTTCATTCTCCGAGATCAAAAGGCTTCTCTCAAGTTACAGTTCTGTGGAATATGTATTGCGTAATTATGTTTCCTAGATAATAATTTACGTCCAAATTTGATTGGTTTTAAGTTTGACTAAACGTTGTTACCAGTATACCACACGACAACAACTTAGGCTTGTCCAAATTGAAAGCATATGCAGACGACAAAATTAATATTACTCAAAAATTGAAATTTGGTTTTGTGAGGACAGAAAACCTCATGGGAAAAGGAAAAAAATGCTTTTAACCAGCATTTTCTCCTTTTCCCACAATGTTTTCGAAAGTCATCTTCTTTAGGGTCGTTAAAACATGGGATTGTGTGGTAAAGGGTTTATATTAGCCTAAGATTCTAAAAGATTTCAGAAATCGTCAAAGATTTTGTATATGCTTATCATAAAACAGATAGTATCCCTCTCTCTTAACTCTTTACCAAACAACAAAATTCTATACCTGTCCAAATTGAAAGCAGTTGCAGACGACAAAATAAATGTGGCTGAAAAATTGAAATTTGTTTTTGGGAAGGTTTGAAAACATTGTGGGAAAAGGAGAAAATGCTGGTGACCAGCATTTTCTCCTTTTCCCACAATGTTTTCATAAAGCTTCCTTTTTAGGGTCGTTAAAAGTCGGGATTGTGTGGTAAAGGGTTAAAATGATTTGAAATGTATTTTGATCTTTGTGGATGAAAAGTTATGTATGACAGGATGACCTCAACAGGTACCGCCAATGAAATGAGCCATGCTCTGGTAAAAGAGGGTTTAATGCAATTCTGTGATGCATGGTGTACTAAGCATGTCATCACATAATTATGGATCCATAAAATCCATATTGTTAAACAACCGACTGAATCATTAGGTACTCTGGTTCTTTGACATGCAGAAAATTGTCCAAAAGAAGACAGTTTCGTCCCAAGTCGGCCTGCGAGGGCTACGCATGCTGACTTTTATATATACTTTTGGCAGATGCATTGAGCCTTCTTTTCGCAGAGCATGGCGCACACATTTTGTTCGGTAAAGATACATGTATATATTCTGTTCTGTTCTAAAAACAGGGATACATAATAATTTAAGCTAGTGCAGCACAAAGGAAGCCTCAATAATGTGAAATTAGCTTGAATGGAAATCTAATTGTCTTTGCATGAAAAAAATCGTTGCACTTTACCTTGCACCAGTAGTCTTTGGGAATGCCCTTTTCAAGTATGAATAGTCACCAAGAATTAAAATCAAAAACACAAATTCATCTGAAAACTACATGTAATGATAAAACGCGAAATCATATGCATTTTATCCTTTGGCCACAGTGACTTTATATACCGTGTGTTGCAAGACAATAAGGAGTTATCTCCAGGGTCCGTATTCACCAACCATTCCAAAGAATATTCTTGGTTTAATTCTCATTTTTTTTTTTTTTTTTTTTCAGATTTGAAAGCAATACAACTTCTAATTGGCTGAACCAAATGGTTTAAAATATAAAATATAAAAAAAATATTCTTAAGAATGGTTGGTGAATACAAACCCAGTTGGTAAAATGCCAAGAATAGATGAAATACACATGAATTCTTATGTCATTTTAACTTCTCTTTACAGGACAGTATATGAAATGAAGGACAAGTCAAAGAATGCGGCTCGGACTCGCCGAGAAAAGGAGAATGCAGAATTTTATGAACTGGCAAAATTGTTACCGTTGCCGACCGCCATTACTAGTCAACTGGATAAAGCATCCATCATTCGTCTTTCAACAAGTTACCTGAAAATGAGAGCAGTATTTCCGGATGGTGAGTCAATATTCATGTCGTTATCACAATCAGTCTATTTCATATTTCATGCCATTTCAACATCAGCCTATTTTTATGTCATTTTCAAAATCAGTCTAAAGTCAAGTGTTTTTCACTTTTAGTCTATTTTCATGTAATTTTCACAATCAGTCTATTTTAGGGTCGTTTTCACATGTCATTAGTCTATTTTCATGTCATTTTCTCTATAAATCTTTTTTCCATGTCGTTGTCACTATCAGTCAATATCCATGTCGTTTTCACAAACAGTCAATAGGCATGTTATTTTCGCAATCAGTCTATTTTCATGTCATTTTTAGAATCAATCAACATTCATGATACCGTATTTTCACAATAAGTCCATTTTCATGCCATTTTCACAATCAGTCTATTTTCCTGTCATTTCCACAATCATAGATACGGCTATTTACTCGTATATGGCCAACATTGCTATATAGGGCTGGACCGTCAGGCTTTCATATTATGAATCATGGTCACCAACGGTTCTAAATTTACCATTTTTGAGTCTAATTCAAGTTTTGGAAAGTAAGACAATTCCTGATTGGATAAATCATATGGTTTAGCCAATCAGAAATTGCATTTCTTTTAACTTTAAACAATCCATCAGAATAAGACTTGGAATGTTCCTAAGAATGGTCTAACTCCAGATTTAGAAACAAAAGTGCACTTCAAGGTTGGCTAAACCATTTGTTATAGCCAATCAGAAATTGCATTATTTTAAGATTTAGTAAATTCTTTAGATTTAGAATTTCATTGTTATTACGAATGACTGGAAAGTACGGGTCCTTTGGTTCAGGATTCGAATGTTCTGAAGTGAAGTGGAGCCAACACAAAATATGAGCATTGGTGGATATACATAATGAGCCATGATCTGGGGAAAAGGGGTTTAAATGCATCTCAGTGATGTTTTATAGATGCATTAAGTCCCATTTTCACAGAACATGGCTCATATGTATTTTCTTGAAGAGGAACTTTGGTATCGAATGACAGACGGACGACGTACTGACGGACGATGGGCGGTGCCCAATTCACAATAGCAGAACTTTAGCACTACATGACCAGGTGAGAGTTAAAGGAGACCTCGTTTTGATGCCGCTGTTTCCTTGACTGACTGCACTTGACTTGTTTAATATCTTGAAACATCAAAAAAGCCCCTTTGAAAAAAAGTGCCTCTCAACTTCAAAAAAAAATATACACCTTTCAAAACGGATCGATCAAAGCAGATCATAATATCAAGTCAAATTAATAATAACCCCGTTGATATCTTCAAAAAGCTGTCAAATAATTGTCTTTTTTTTTGTGAAAGGAAATATCACGTGATACTAGCAACCTGCAGCCATTGTCCTTGAAGTACATAGACTGGGACATCATCGAAGACAGCACAAGGAAAAATACGAAACAATAAATAAATAAATACATTTTAGGTTAACTAACCCATTCGGAACCAGTCTGCGCTATGATGTCAAAGATCTTTACGAGTATACCCGACAATAAAATTTTGCATATGCCCAGAATGAAAGCCGTTGTAGACGACAAATTAAATGTGGTTAAATCAAAAGGAATTTCTCCTTGAAAAGTAGTTGTGAAAACTGTGAGAAGAGGAGAAAATACTATTTACCTTTTCTCAACAATGTTTTCAGAAGCCTTTCTCCTAAGAATCGTAATAATGTGGGGTGTTTTTGTGAAGGGTGCAGCCTTTCTGTCGTTGCTTGTCTCCAAGGTTAATATTTTGTTTGCCTTGACGGTTTTATATGAGCCATGCTTTGGCAAAAGGGGGCTTAATCCTTCTCCGTGATGCATTATACCAAGCAAAACATCACATAATTAGGGATTCACAAAATCCACGTTGTCTATCAACTGACTGAATTATGGGCTAGAATGGTCCTTGGACATACAGAAAACTGATCAAGAGCGAAAAGTTTCGGCCCACGTCAGCCTGTGCGGACTGCCCCGGCTGACCTGGGTCGATACTTTTCGCAGATGCATTAAGCCCCCTTTTCATGAAACACAGCTCATATTTATAATATCTATAGCAGTAGATAATATCGTTAAACCAGCTTTGTTCTTTTAATCACTTTACCAAAAAATAAAATTCCAACTCCAAAACATTAGCAGATGACAAACTTCCTGTGGTTCAAATGATGGAGTTTGGCTTTTAAATGGTAGCGAATGTTGTTGGAAAAGAAGAAAATGCAACTGACCAGCATTTTCTCCTTTTCTCACATTGTTTCAAAAGCATCCCCGTCGGGGTCGTGAAAAGTCGAGATTGTCTGATAAAGGGTTAACAGATGAAACTACGTTTTCAGTCCAAAAACTTTTCAAAAAGTCGTCTCCTGCAACATTTTTATGTCAACTTCAAACGTTAAATTTGTTAACTCTCTATCAAACGATAGAATTTCAGACTTGTCCATGTTGAAAGAACTTACAGACAACAAAAATAAATGTAGTCCAAAAGTTAGGATTTTTCTTGGAAAGAGCAAGAAAACATTGTTGGATAAAGAAAAAAATACTGGTCACCCATTGTTTTCCTTCTTTTTACCGCAATGCTTTCGAAAAGTTTTCTTTCCTCAGGTTTGTGACGGGACTATATGATACAATTTTACAACACCTGTTAGTGTATATCAATAGTTTGAACTGGATTTTTTCCAATACCTTTCACTATGCCCCATTCGGTTTAAAAAAAAAAGACGTCGAGACTGAAGATTTTTGAACACCTGGGCGTACAATGCGGTAATTTAAATTTGCAACAAAGTTGACATGAAAACCTATGGCGGCGATATGAGCATATTGAGAGGAGATTTTCGCCCCTTTATGCTTTTTCGATAAACTTGCAATACCTACCTCTCCCTTTACCAAGCAGTTCTGTGTTTTTAACGACCCCGGCAAAAAAGTTTTTGAAAACGTTGTGAGAAAATGAGACGTAATGTCTGAACTCGTAAAGATAGTCGGAGGTACCGATTGCACCGCGAGTACCCCATTATTTAAAATTGAATCGTTCAGTTTCTTAATACTTGCAATGAAATGTGTATTTTGTAGTCTTTTAAAAAAATGGATTTACAGCAAAGAAGTCTAAACAGGCACCTTTAAATAAAAGGAACGTCGTGCTGTCGTTACATTCCTGGTGCTTGTTTTTGCTTCTAGCTGCGTAGGAAAATTTGGCATCTTCGTCTCGGGAGATACCAAAGCTGAGCAAGCGATTCGACTTCCAAATACCTTCTCCAGCTGATTTTTTATTCAAGAGAAAACGCACAGGGCTCGTGACTCAAGGTTTACAAGTTTGAGTCTGTGATTGGCCAAATTCTTACCGGTGAATGATGAAGGTCAGATAGACAGGAGTCATTTTTTTCTCAACAATAAACATTCTATCGGCTTTGTATACATATTAAAAATAGTGTTGCAACCCCTGTGTTTTTATCGGGTTTGATTTTCTGGCGTGAATGATATGAAATATGGTAGAAATTAGAATCTGGCTGCTGCATACACCAACAGACCAGTTTGTTGCCTCTGAAATGAACTGAGGTATCCCTTGACCCCATGGCAGCAGCTACTGATCTAGCTGTTTCAACATCTTTTGAGAGATATAGGACGAAGACTGCAAGCCTTGGCCGGAAGTACGCAATATTGACTGATTGTGTGCAGTTTATGCATCAGCCGAATTCTAATCCCCACCCTATTTTATATTGTTCACGTCATAAAATCAAACCAGGTAAAAACACGGTTGATGCAGGACCATATTTACTATTTATATCTATATGTGTGACAGCAAGTTGCGATTGAAACGAATTTTTATGGGTAACACTGGTAACAGAACACCCAAGAAATGTGTGGATAGGTGCACTGGCGGCCGTGACATAACTGAAACACAGTTGAACCGGCAAGCATAAACAAACGAAATTAAAAAAAAAACTAAGTTGCTATTTTAAGGCAATTCCTTCACTTCTCACTTTGTTTTTTTAAACTTTCCCTTACATCTACTTCCCTTCCTCATTTTTATTTTTCAAAATAAAGTGAAATACTCTCACTTCCATTAGCAACTACTACCAGATTTAACAGTCATCGAAATCCTCTGCTTGTTTTCAAAAAGAATAGAAATATTAGTAAGACTCGTTAGGTTTCTTCATTTATTTCTTCATTTATTTTATTTTGTCCATGAATTAATCGCTAAAATTTATAAATCTAAAAATGCCATGCATGTATCAATTTCTTTTGTCTTTTGTGTTGTATTGTCAATGAGCTTTAATATGCTTTATGTAAAAATAATGTGCTATGTTATGTTTTTTTTTTAAATTGCGGCCGAAACAGAACTAAGACAATGGCAGACGTTTGAATGATGGAAATAGATTGAACGGTTTCATTTTAATTGAGACATTGGCAAACAGACAGGGTTTTTTTTTTTAAACCGTGATAGATATGTAGGGGTGTCGTTAAATTTGTGTCAAAATTAATTACGTAGTCAGTTCCGAAAATTAGATTAACTTTTCATTTCAACATTAATTTCATGCTGAATTTAAGTTTCTCTATTCAAACAAGTCGCGTGAAACGAAATACATCGCCATGCTCTGTGAAAAGGGTGCTTAATGCATCTGCGAAATGTATCAATTCAGGTCAGACTGTGCAGTCCGCGCAGAATGACCTGAGCCTAGACTTTTCTTTGTTGATAAATTTTCTTCGTGTCAAACGGGACTATTGTACCTCATGATTCAGTCGCTTGTTAACCCTTTACCACACAATCCCGACTTTTAACGACCCTGAAGAAGAAGCCTTCTGAAAACATTGTGGGAAAAGGAGAAAATGCTGGTAACCAGCATTTTCTCCTTTTCCCACAATGTTTTCTACTCTTCCAAAAACAAATTTCAATTTTTGAGTCACCTTTATTTTGTCGTCCGCAAAAGCTTTCAATTTGGACTGGTCTAAAATATTGTCGTTTGGTAAAGAGTTAAAAAAATAGTTGGGTATTATGGATTCATAATTATGTGATTGCTTGCCTGCTATCATGCATCACGGAGATAGCTAAGCTCATACGTATCGTCAATATTATTAGGTCATTGTTATCGTTAACAGTATAAACGATTCATACGATTCTGAAAAGGGGGTTTTTATGCATCTGCACAAAGTTTCGACCCATGTCAGCCTGCGCAGGCTGACATGTGTCGAAACGTTTTGCTGTTGGTCAATTTTCTGCATGTCAAAGAACCATTCTATTTTATAGTCCAGCTGGCTTTCAGACAAAATGGATTTTATGGATTCATGATTATGTGACGACTTGCTTAATATCATGCATCAAGGAGATGCGTTTAACTCCCTTTTCTAAGAGTACTGCTCAAATGTTTAGTTTAATGCCTCTCCTTCTACTACAACTACTTTTGTCATCATATTTTCATCATCATTATTATCATTGTGCCATTAATTCATCCTCTTCATTTCGAAACAGTTTCACCAGACTTACCCTTTACTGTTCCAGTAGGTACGCAATTCATTTGTTCCTTTTCCTCCAGGCCGAGCCCCGGTATCTCAGTCGGTAGCATACAGGACTTGAGAACAGGAGGTCGCTGGTTCGATCCCCGGCTCGGCCAATTTCTTTCCGAGGATTGACGACAGTCATCGCGACAGGATTCATTCCTCTCTCACCGCTGACCATTGTTTCGACGATGGTTATATGGGAAAGCAGCCAGTGGCTTGAAAAGAATATTGTGCGGAGTACTGGTAAAAGAAACTCCAGGAAAGCATGGATAGGTGCACTGGCCGCCGCGATATAACTGAAATAGTGTTGAAAACGGCGTTAAACACCATACAATCAGTCAACCAGGTCTACTTCAGATGTACTCGTGGTCATATTTAACATCCAAAAGGATCACTTAACCCTTTACCCCACACTCTCGAGATTTAACGACCCTTGGAAATCAGACTTTCGAAACCATTGTGGGAAAAGGAGAAAATGCTGGTAACCAACATTTTCTCTTATTCCCACAATGTTTTCTACTATTTCAAAGAAAAGTATCATCGATTTAGCCAAATTTGAGTTGTCGTCTGCACATGTTTTCAATTTAGACAAGTCTAAAATTTCGTCGTGCGGTAAAGAGTTTACAAACATAAAAAAAGTTCATCCAAAATCTTTCTTAACCCTTTACCATACAATCCTGGCTTTTAACGACCCTGAGTAGGAAGCCTTTTGAAAACATTGTGGGAAAAGGAGAAAATGCTGATTATCAGCATTTTCTCCTTTTCCCACAATGTTTTCTACCCTTTCCAAAACAAATTTCAGTTTTTCATTCACATTTATTTTGTCATCTGGAAATGCTTTCAATTACACTAGTCCAAAATTTTTGTCGTTTGGTTAAGGGTTAAACCTGTAAGAATAAAAATAAAAACACGCTTTGTGGACCATAGAAATATATATTTTTTTTAACCCTTTCCCAAACGACAAATTTTGGACTGGTCCAAATTGAAAGAGTTTGCAGACGACAATTTTAAATTTGATGAAAATGGCAGAAAGGTCTCAAAAAGGGTAGAAAACACTGTGGGAAAAGGAGAAATTGCTCGTTACGAGCAATTTCTCCTTTTCCCACAGTGTTTTCAAAAGACTTGTACTGCAGACACGTGAAAACCAGGGCTTGTTTGGGAAAGGGTTAAATCCCGTTAGGTTGTAGGTTAAAGCTGATGATGGTTCTCGCAGGAATTGTACCTGTACCAGAATAGCATGCAGAACTCCTGTTATAATGTTTTTTTGAAATTTCGTTCTTTAAATCTTTACCACACGACTGAATTTTAGACCCATCCAAATTGAGACCATTTGCAGACGACAATTTCAATGTGGCTCAAATAATGTGATTTTTCTTTGATGGAGTAGAAAACATTGTGGGAAAAGGAGAAAATGCTGGTTACCAGCATTTCCTTCTTTTCCCACAATGTTTTCAAAAGGCTTCTTCCTCAGGGTCGTTAAAACTCGTGATTGTGTGGCAAAGGCTTAATTAATCACCTCGAACGGTCTATCGCTGAAGTGGGAGTAAAGCAATGTGAAATGGACTGCTAGCAGTGAGAGTAAACAAACAAAGTGGAAATTCATTGGCAAAAAAACTCAATCGAGGTACCTTAAAAATTAAATTTATAGATCTAGTATATGTCGAAATAACTACGAGATAATTTGCTTGACAGTAAACTTTGCTGCTCCAAGCAGCATTTAGAACTCCAGTTATACTGTTTTTCAAGACGTTATAAAAGTCCTTTGATAACAACGGTCTAATGCTAAGGTCGCGTAAAGCAATACCAAATGGACTGCAAGCAGCGAAGGCAAACACTCCGCCGGGAATTCAGTGGCGAAAATGTCACTCGGGGTATCTTATAAATTGAAGATTCACAGTCACACGTGCACTACTGAAAATGACAAATTCTTCACCAGATTAACCCTTTACTCTTTACCAAACGATAAAATTTTGAACAGGTCTATTTTGAAAAAATTCGCAGACGACAAATGCAAATAATTCAAATAATGAAATTAATCTTTGACAGGATAGAAAACGTTGTGTGGTTACCAGCATTATTTTCTTTTCCCACAATGTTGTCCAAGGCCTTTTTCCCATGTTAACGAAAACATGGGATTGTTTGGTTAAAGCGGCAACTATCACTTCAGTTTACAATTCTGTGAAGTGTACAGTGGCTTTCCAAGCTTTTCTGCTCATTTTTAAGTGATTCGTGAAAGACACCTGTTGTTTAAGTCTGAAAGACTTTTTTTTAAAATAAAGATGAAGTGTTATTGTACTAATGAAACATTCTCTCAAAGCAATAGTACAAAGTTTTTCCTTTTCCTTTATATAGCTTCATTTTATCTTGGACTCGAAGGGTGCAGCCTCTCCAGTTCTGAAAATCGCATTTCCTTTTCATATTTTTTTTTTCGTCCCCTTTGAGGATTAGACCTTGGTATCAGACCGGGTGATTTTAACTTTTTTTGTTAATTTTTTGTTTACTTGATCAGAAAAAACAAAACAGAGGCTTTACATGTTTCCGAATTTTTTGTCTCGTTTATAGTGATATTGGGCACTAATATTATATCTGATGGATACAGAAGTTGAAACATGGCAGAGTCAAGAAAAGAAATACCGTGATTTAATATGCATGATTTTCTTCCAATAAAACTAACTTTTCAGTTTCTTTGGGCAAAGTCTGCCGACACACTTCTCAGAAACTTAATCAAAGTATATATTGAGAAATTTGAAACTTTATGATGTATGGTATGTCGCCACGTTAATGATACTTTTCATAGAAAGCTGAGGGTTGTAGGAACTTTAAACTACAGTGTAGAGCATTGTCATACTGCAAGGAACGTGTAGTCTAATCTTGGGTCCATTATGTACTGACCAAAAAGGACTTAAGTTACAATAATGAAGCCTTTTTCTCTTTCCGAACTTTTGTTTATTGACATGAAAATGAGCCATGCTCTGTGAAGAGGGGGCTTAATGCATCTGCGAAAAGTATCGACCCAGGTCAGCCTGCGCAGTCCGCGCAGGCTGACCTGGGCCGAAACTTTTCTATATTGGTCAATTTTCTGCATGTTGAAGGACTAGTCTACCCCATGATAAAGTCGGTTGTTAAAAAAAAGTGACTGTTATGGATCCATAATTATGTGATGGCTTGATTGGTGCTATGCATCACGGAGATGCATTAAGCCCCCTTTTGCAAGAGCCCGACTCAAATATTTTTGATACTACAAGAACTGACTGGGTTTTCCGAGAAATAATAATCGAGAATGACAAATACAACCTGTATAACTTGTTTTAGAACCCAAGTAAAAAAAATAGTTTTAAACTTAAACGTACTAAAAAAAATTAAAACCCAACATCTGATATCTAGGCAACCCGAGAAAATACCTCACACAGAATACTGAAAGGAGTTATCTCTCAGTGCCAATATATGAATAGGACCTGTAGCAATGTCTGAAAATACAACCCTTCGACACCCAGAAAAGATTTTTTATCTTAAAGGCTTGACTAAACAAGCGGACGGTATAGATCCAAGATCAGACTGCACGTTCTGTGCAGTCTGATCTTGATCTATGCCGTCCGCAAAACGCGCCTGTTTTCGCCTATGGCTCTGAAAGTGTCACAGTGGCCAGTTATAATACGCGGTATTTCATTTATGACTGGTCAGGTCCGCTCGAGTGGTATTAGTGACCAGATAAAATGAAACATCAACTGACCGGCAATTTAAAAGATATAAAATCTGAAGTATTTTCAATCGACAGTCTTGAATTCAAACCCTTTACCACACGATCCTGTGTTGAAAATGGCTTTTGAAAACATCGTGGGTAGCAGAAGAAACCAGCATTTTTTTCCTTTTTTCCCACGATGTTTTCGCACGTTTTAGAGATAAAATCCATCGGCTGAACACGATTTAATTTGTCGTCTGAAAATGTTTTCAGTTTTGGACAAAGTCTAAAAATTTCGTCGTCTGGTAATGGGGTTTAAAAGGTGATCTGGGTGAGAAGAACTTTAAGTCATTGAAGATTAAATCCGCTAAGAAATTCAAATATTATTAAGAATTTTACATCTATTAAGTTTACACAGTTTAATTTGACAAGCACCGCTCTGTGAAGGCAGGATTTACAACTCTTTTCATTCGATATCCTTGTCTGCTGGCATCCAGAAAGGGGGCCGTTAGTTTAGTTTTTGTTTGTTTGTTTTTCTAATGGTGATTAACGCCGTTTTCAACATTGTTTCAGTCATATCGCGCTAGCCAGTGTACTTATACATTCTTTCCTGGAGTATCTTTAACCAGTGCCTTGTGCAATATTCTACCCCAGTCACTGACTACTTTTCCACATATATATCGTCGAAACAATCATCAACGGTGAGAGAGGAATGGATCTTGTCATGATGACTATCATCAATCCTCGGAAAGAAATACACCGGGCTGGGGGTTCGAACCAGCGACCCCTTGGTTTCAAGCCGTGCCGAATTAACTGCAGGGCTCGACTGGGGGTAGTAAGTCCATAACCTCTAGAAACAAAATTGTAGTGGACCACTTTGAAATACACACGAAAGATATAGCTAATTATTATGCATCAAACTTAAAAAACAATGTACATAAGTACACGTGGCAAAGATAAAATTCTCATTATAAATAAATGTAGAAGTTTTTATCGATACTGACACATCGATGCCTACCAAGCTAGTCATCACATAATTTTGGATCAACAAAATCCATTTTGTCTAATACCCGACTAAATCGTGATGTGAAATGGTCCTTGGACATATAGAAAATGTACCAATAGCGGACTGCGCATGCTGACATGAGTCGATACTTTTTGCGGGTGCTTTAAACCTCCTTTCGACAGAGTATGGCTCATAAATATATGGAAACGGCTTTGTATCCTTTTCCAATTTCATGGAAAGCTGACCTTGTTATGTTGACCAAAAACAGGCGCCGAAAAGGGTCATAAGTGAAAGTTTTCTTAAAACAGCACTTCTTTGCTAACGAATTTGTTATTCTAAGGCATCGAAATGCTTCTTTCAAACAATGGGACCATCGACAGAACGTTTCAGATGGCTAGTGGGTGGGGTTCTTTTTAATCAAGAATTAGAGCAATGCTGTAGAATTGTTGATAAATATGGTCCCTGGACTATGTAATTTTGGATATTTGATAACCGATTGTTTCTTTGAAACTGAAACTGTACACCTAGTTTTAGACCTAAGACAGCCAATTACGTGTAAATGTCCCTTTTCTGATGACGCGATGTATTAAAGTTTTTATCAATGAAAGGCATACATAGATTTAAGAATTTGATGTACGGTACTTCAATACAGTTTGATATCTCTTTTGTTTATATAGCACCCCGACAAGAGGTGTGCACACAGTGAAAATCCACTGATTTACTGAGGTGTTAAAGAACATAATCTATGAGAGATACCCTCTTCTGCCAAGTGTTTTCCTGTCGTTTAGTACGTAGTAGCCCATATAATGCTGGTATTTAACTTTTCTCGGTCATGTATGGCGTGGAAAATTTTCCCCAAAATAAGAAGTTTGGCAACATACCACGTTACACTCTTCTTTCTATTATTTACTCATTATTGAAGCTTTGCACTAACGAACTAAGGCGACACAGTATAAACAAGGCACGGTGGACACTCTACTTGCTGTTTTTGTGAAATGTGTCAATGCCATGTGATACGACGCTAACGCGCAAATATACTTGAAACTTTTGTTATAACTTCTTACCAGTGCTCTACCTGTTACATGTTTAATACTATTCTAATCTTAAAAGACGCCCTCATTTGGAAAACAAGAAAATGAACCAGAAATGAGATATAACTGCTTGCTTTCTTCGATCAAAATTGAGCAATATTCTAAGCATGTGACCAATTAATGTCCGTTCGCAATATGGCACTGACTTGCAAGCGCCTGAGGCTTCATAGTTCATACTCTGCACTCACTGTAGATTTAAGTGCGTTTAGATCTGTGCCGAGCCTTTTGAAGTAAAACAAATAACCTCTGTACGGTGTGTGCTGAATCCTTCGTTAAAAGATTATGGAATAGAGGTCAAATGAAAGGAACACTCAAAAACGTGTCACTCTTACGGTTGTGCAACACGCTAGGTCACTGTAATTAAACGTGTGCTGCTTTGCGCCGTGTTCTTTCACGCACGTGTAATATACAAACAAGAGCAAGATGGCGCCCACTGTAAAAGTTCTGCAAAAAGGCGAAGAAAGGCAGCAGTGTCTCAGTGGTTCGTTGACATTTGTTCACATGTTGTCATCAATCAGCATAGCGCCTTTTATTCATGGAAAACCTTTGATGCAAAATTAACCATAGAGCACATGCTTATAGCCACCGCAGTAGTAGTATCATTGAAAAAAAAAAAGTGTCAGAAAGGTAACCAAAAATGTAAGTCATGATGCAGTGCCTTTATTGTTAATTTCATTGATGGCAATAGGTGTCCCAAGATTTTTAACAACCATCGAAGTGCATAAAAATTTCTCATGTTTACATCCGAATCTTGATTCGACAAAGGTAAAGGGTAAACTGTAATCTTTTTCAATAGAAGAACACCTGGCCACACACTTGTATCAAATTGGGAATTAACTTTTTCTTCAGTCGGTGTGTCATTCGTCGACCTCGTTGTTATGCGTGCAGTTTTGTCGAAACCACCGGTGTCATTATTTTCACACAATCCGTGAAAGGCACACAAATATTTATGGGGACAGGATTAGTTCCGCCAACCCCTTATATTTAGTATATTTACGTAGTCATCCAGCGTGAGATGTTAGAAATAATTCTATTCATCATTATTCAATTCGATCATGCTTGCTTCTGTCCGATCAATTGATCGAAATACGTAGTTATGAAGATCGTCAAAAAAGCATACCTATAATTACTAATTCATGGTGTAAGTGTTCCATTAATGATAAATAATTTGTACAGATTTACTCTGGGGTGTCCAAAACCTTGCCAGATTAGGCTTTTAAAATATACTCAGATAAATACTAATAAAGAAAATGTAGTTTGGGTGATAAACCGTCAAACCGTCCGACTGCACATGTGTAGATTGTTGGGTTTTTCCTACGATAAGATATATAATGTGAACTTTGTTCTAAACTTCTCCAAACAACATTAATGACATTTTCTCCATCAGATTTAGAATAAGATTGCTGATTTGATCTGCGCTTGATAAAGACTCTTTGTTGGTGTATCCATAATAAGCAATGTACCGAATACCTGCTGTATTTCCGAATTATCTGTTCCCCCCCTCCCCCTCAAAAAATAGCAGTATACTATGCTTCTTGGTGTTGTGGCCCTATGTTCACTGAATTCAACGAAAGTCTGACATTACCGTATGTTTGTAGATATATGAGCTAGCCAGGAAATCAAGGGGACAGGCATTCTCCTTTATATCAAAATCACAGAAAACTGCGCAGATAACATTGGAAAATGTTGCAGATAGATATTCTATAAAATTATTTTTGACATACATGTATTTTCTTCAAAGAGAGAAAATGTTTTTAACTATATCACATGAGTATATGGCAAAATTTTACAAATTATATTTTCGATATGCTGGTAACCAGCATTTTCTTCTTTTCCCACAATGCTTTCTACCTTTTCAAAGACAAATTTCATTATTTGAGGCACTATTAATCTGTTGTCCGCCAATGCTTTCAATTTTGACAAGTCTGAAATTTTAATTTTGTCTTTTGGTAAATAGTTAAATACAAAAGAATGTAGTAGGTTCCATATGTTGTAAGCGGTCTTGGGTCAGCAAATGTTCTAAATTCCCATGCCTGTTGTAAGTTTAAAGTCTTTCTTGCTGACTGGCACAGGCAAAACGTCTCAGTAATTCAGAAGACTAAATATTTATGCATCTTGATGATGAGAAGCTTTTGTGAATATAATGAATTCAAGACAGTGGACAGCATTATAATGACAACCGTACTAAATTCTGACAAGACAGAACGGTAGTTAGAAATGCATGTCTATGAATTTTATAATGATCATTAATAGTGATGATATTTATTCATACAGGGTAAATCATTGCATAATTTATGAGTTTAAAACAGTGACCTTCATCCTACTCGTTAACCCCTATACCTTTTCTTTGTTCCATAATACGAAATTAAAGAAAGAAAAGTCTCATCCGCATAGGCATTGAAATTAGCGAAGCGCTTTTCTTTAGTTTGCACAGTCATTCTATTTCTTACTCGCATAACTGTATAAGTAAATAATGTAAGTCCGGAAGCGCCTTATTCCACAATTAGTATTATTACTGTTACCACAGTTTTGATACAGCAGTTACTACATTTGATTGAAACAACCGAGAAATCTCAAGTTTATATTTTACAACGATAGTTTGTCGGTATGGGTAGTTCTGCATACTTTGTAATACGAACGCAATGGAAGACAATCACTTAGAATTCAAGATTTATACTGATATAAAGAATTTGGTACATGGGTTTACTTTCGATTATTGTACTTAAAATTTATGTAAATTACCAGACAATCTGAGTGTAGACCTACCGAGAAAAAAAAAAAAATACGTAGAAAAAGTATTGAAGTAGCAAAGAAGCCGTTACTCCTGTTCCATTTTCTTTTTCAAAAAGTTGTCTGTAGGGGCTGAATACATTGCATCTTCATGTACATGTACTTGTATTTATTAGTTGGAAATAACGAAAAATAAGAACGTTTCACAATTTTCGGATAAGGTTTAATCATGAAAAGTTAAGGACCAAGTTTGTTCTGTTTTTAGATTAGTTTTTGTTCTTTTTACTCGACTGCAATTTAATCTATGCAAGGATAGTTCTAAGTGCACAGCACTCTACTTCTAATTTTCAAGTTAATCTTTGTTGAGATGGTCAAGATATTGTTACAGCAAATGAAGAATATTTAACAACTATTCTCGCAACAAAGTGTATACTTACGACACCTTTGTTAACCACTGTTGCTCTATTTAACAAATGGATGGAGCGAATGATAATGTAAAAGAAACAGAGCCTCGATTTGATAACGTTTATATATGTATATTGAAGAAAACGTAACAGACGAAGATGTACACGATACTGTGCAACTTCGTTTCTATCTATTTACTCCATATGGAATAATGAGAAGACAAACACAAAAGCTGGTTATACCAATTTCTTTTTCGAACAAATACTAATACATATGAGCCATGCTCCGGCAAAGAGAGCTTAATGCATCTTACTGATGCATTATACTAAGCAAGTCATCTCATAAGGGTGGATCCATAACATCAATTTTATCTTACAGTTACTGAATCCTTAGGTAGACTTTTCCTTCGACATGCTGAAAATTGACCAATAGCAAAAAGTTTCGACCCATGTCAGCCTGCGCATACTGCGCAGGCTGACATTGGTCTATACTTTTTGCATGTACATTAAGTCCCCTTTTCACAGAGCATGGCTCATATTCAGGTTTCTTTTAATACAGATCAGTATATTCACATCATGGAAAGGGTCCGATTTTTATATTCGTAAAAAAACGAGCGACGCTAATGCCTTCGTTCAGTCTGTCTAATTGAGCGGAGAGGCGAGAATACACGTTTTAATTCGAACTTGTCTCCCGACAATATTAGCATCGTTAATGTTCATGAATACCCATCTTTAGCCAAAATCAATGATACTTTCCTTATTTTTTTCTGGATATTAATTTCCTTCATGAATCAGTTTTGGGTACTCCTGTCCGTGAGCAATCCGAAATAACTGGTAACTCTTTGGTGCTATATCGATGGACCTGTATAGCCCATTGCCTCCTGAAATTGCACTATGGTGTTCGGAAATTAAGATTGTGAAAAAATATTTATCGTCATAGAGTTTAATCCGATTGTCAAAGCATGTGATTATGATTCAAAGAGACTTTTTTTATTGTCGTATTTTCTAATCATTTCATTCGTTTGTGTATCTTTGAATGTAGCCTTGTTTATCTTCTTTATCTTATTCATCTATATCATGTTAATAAAAATCACATGCTACGATATGCTTTAAACCTTTTTTCATTGGGGGGGGGGGGTGACTATCAAGCATGTAGTAAAGTAGTATATCTTTATGAAAATATTAGTCACAAATATATAAGTAATTTAAATACTCGTTATCAAACATATAAACAGACGTACATCAACTCATTTCCTCGGTTTCAAAAAAAATTGTCGTAAACTTTAATCTTTGTTGAAAAGATATTTGATATTAATCTAAAGTAAATGATTATAATTCCTTTTTTGGAAAGCTTTTTTTCCGGAAAAGAAAAAAAAAACTTATATTCTTGTTGCCCAATGATATTATACTACATACTTTTTTGAGAAAGAATTAATAGCTCCTTCGGACGAAATCAGCGTTTGATTTAAAAAGAATTGAGTGTTAAAAAGATTTAGAAAGGTAAGCATCCCATTTCTGTCCAGCTTTCAACTCGAAACCTCTGTATCTGAAAAGGATCACAGTTCGATCACAAAATCGGGACGTACATTGTGTTTCAACGCACTGGGTGGTTCTTCATAATGTTTACTCGGCAATCCAATTAGCGATTTTGTATTTTTTATGCTCAATCTTATTCTTATACGCAAATAACGTTTGTCCGCTTTTAATAATATTAGAAAGCGGGTGAGCTGATTTTATTGGCATTAATATGGTTATGATGATGATAATAATAAATCAATAACTCTGACCTTCTGCTTCTTGTGTATACATTTTTTTCTCTTTATTATTAACTTGGTATTTAAAATAAAAAGGTTGAGAGCAACAAGCAAAATGATGGCGTTTCATGTACGTGCAAAATGATTAAATGCATGTCAGTCATGTCTCATTTTCCTTCTCATTCTGATACAACACCACATTTTGGTGTGTACTGACTTGTTGCGATAGAGTCTTGAAAGTTACTGGAAGGATGATAGAAAAATGATATACATGTACTAGACATGATTATGGAAACTGATAATTGGCCGAAAGAGTTGGTGTCAATGTTCCTCCAATACAAATTGATCAAGTTATGTCGCAGAGACTGACTAAGACAGTGGACGCTGTTGACCCGCACTATGACAAGCGAACATTAGCTGTCTTCGCTAACAGACTGGATCAAGATTAGATTATACTAAACACAGTCTGATTTTAAGTATTCACTGCCCGCTTTTTACTGACATATTCTGGCAACAATTAGCCTCAAAACTGCATTGTCTGAAAGTTTATTACTGGCCAAAATTTTCTGTTTTATTCTACGTGTATTTACACTCTAAGGGTAAAGTTGATTTCTAAATCGAAATACTCATACATGTACATATCTGTCTGACGACTTTCATAAAGTCTGGTAATTCTTTTTTATAAATTAGTGTACGAGTATAACATTTTCGTACCACTGATTATAGCAGGTCATAATGTAACGAGATAATAACGATCCAGATTCGGATAAAAATCCTTGTTGGTTTTAAGTACCCTGCTTTCTTCATCAATGATCTTAAAGATCTTACAGGAGCTTAGATTTTATCACAAAAATGTACTATAAAATTTCATAACCTTGTTTTTGTTTCTTTTTGCAAGTATAGTCAATGGACAATTAAATAATGGAATCTTCCAGTTCAATTCCACAGAAATATAAATAACCTTTTATTCACAGAAGAAATATGGCCACGCATAGATAGAATGTTAAAATCATTGATTATTCTTTTATCACTTTCTTCAATTGTCAAAGTTCCTTTTAAAATGTCATACGATAGATGGTCCAAAATGCATCACTGTTACATATAAAGTTTTGATAATCTTTCATCGGATTCTTTTTTTTTTTTACTTGGGTATGCTCAAGTTTCTATCAGCACTTTCAGCCCTTTGAATTTTAAAACGAATTAGACGTGGCCATCTCAGAATGTAATTCGCACAAAACTTTCCTATCACAGGGAAAGTTGGCAATGACAGCCTTTTAAAAGTCCGTGTAATAGTTTCTCTGATAGCGTAACAACGTGATTACTTCAACATATGGACCTGATAAGCCCTCTACAGTAAACTGATTTCTGGCTGAGAGATCTGTGTAGTACTGTTCCCGTATGATATTGCTATTTTTGTCAACATGAAATACATTTTTAACGACACTGAAAAGGAAATCCTTTGAAACACTGTAACCAGCATTTTCTCCTATTCTCACAATGTTTTATTCCTTTTTAAGAACAAATCCCATTATATGAATCACGTTTAACCCTTAATCTGCTGAGCGCGACTCACTGACTTTTTGCGGACAGTGTAGATCAAGATCAGACTGCACAGAACGTGCAGTCTGATCTTGAATCTACACTGTCCGATATGGAGATATTTTTCCCTAGACAAATAACTTTGAAATAGTAAAAATTGGGTTTTTACCATTGGCTTGAAAATTTCGTTTCATTTATTTAGCAGCTTAGGGGTTAATACGTCGCCTACAAGTTAATTCAAATTGGACAAATTCAAAACTTTGCCGTCTGGGAAACAGGTCGATAACAGATCTGTACGAAAAAAAAAAATACCGAACCATATTTGTATGTATTGACAGCTGGAAAAAAATGTTCACGCGACCTGTTTCTCCATTTAAAAGAATTTAAAAGTAAACTACAAAATGTGTAATTACTATTTAACCCTTTACTGCACAATCCCGAATTTTAACGACCCAGACAAACAAAGAAGGCTTTTGAAAACATAGTGGGAAAAGGAGAAAATGCTGATAACCAGCATTTTCTCCTTTTCCCACTATGTTTTTTACCCCATCAAAAACCAAATTCCATCATTTAAGCCACATCTATAATGTCGGTCTGCAAATGCTTTCAATTTGGACCAGTCTGAAGTTTTGTCGTTCGGTGAAGGGTTAAAGCTCTCTACCAAATAGCAAAATTCTAGGCATGTCCAATTTGAAAGAAGATGCAGACGCTTGTTTAAATGCAACTCAAACTTTGAGGTGATTAATTTTGTCGTCAAAACGGTAGGGTAGAAAACATTGTTTGAAAAGGAGAAAGTGCTGGTACCAGCATTTTCTCTTTTTCCGACGATGTTTTCTAAAGCCTTATCTTCTGGGTCGTTAAAAAATCGTTTCGTAGAGGTTTACAAAAAGTTGTTCTTGGAGAATCGACAGTGCAGGATTACATCAAATCAAGTGCAACTCGTTGATTAAACTTGGCGCATGGCTTAAGGTACTATTAAAACTAAATGGCATCCTTCAAAATCGGTGTCGTTTGTAGACGATCGTGAACGGTTTGTCATAACTTGCCTGAAATTTGCGTGGAAAATAGTGAAGCCATATTAGTTAATAGGTTGGCTTCTTCTTTCGCAGAAAAGCTTCTTTTGGCAACAAGTGATAAAAATTGCAACAAAAAATTCTATTTGCTCATTTTGGACTTAGTGAATAAACTTGGGTTCTTACTTTTTTAAGTTTTGATACAAAGTTTTGGGTTGAAGTCTTTCAGTATATAAAAAGGAAACGATCCTGTTACGCTCAAAATTAAAACATTTGCGCGAATGGGACACGTGACGAGAGATTTTGTTTTGAAACTATTTGCAAACCAGACAAAAAGAATTAAACGACACTAGATAAATATCTGCAGTACTCTCAGACATTGGTTTAACTTCAAAGCAAATCATCGGTTATTTCTGTTCTTTCTTTCTTCCTTCCTTTCTTTCTTTCTTTCTTTCTTTCTTTCTTTCAGGCTTTTTGCCTTTCATTTTATCTGTATACCTGTCTATATATTTTGCCGATCTTTCTGACTTGATGTTTTCCATTAGTTTCATATAGGTCAGCTGAAAGCTTTGTCCGTCGACGCGCTCAGGCAACAATACATGTACTCAAACGTACCTTTTTAACAATAGTCGAATGCAACCAAGTTGTTTTGCGCACTACTACCCTAGGCAAACTGCATCCGTCGACAAAATAACGGCGTTTTCGTCACCCTTGCTAACCCCAGAGTGTGATTGCCGGTGGTACACTTTGTGTTTGCTTTTCCATTGGTTTTCGTTAAGACTATGTCAACAGTGATATTCAATACTTATTGGAGAAATGCTAGACAGCTATCGTATCTCCCCGCAGTGCTAATCCTTCCTCGTATCAAACATTGATAGACACCAACAGGTCAAATATTCAGGGCTCATTCCTAATTCTTAAACTGTCCTGGCCAATGGAAAGACTGGCCTAATAATCTAGATTTAGAACGTTATTTGGTATAGTTAGAGACTCCGTAACTTTGTAATCATTACCATTTTGATTGAAATATAATTTCTGATTGGTCAGACCATATAGTTTATCCAGTCAGAAACTGTATTCTTTTGAAAGTAGAATTATCTAGGCAATCAAGAATGATTGGTGAAAACGGTCTCTGTTCGTTGTTTAAAGGCGAAATAGCGGCCAAATAAGCAATGCAGTTGTTAAAATGCATTTAAATTCAAACTCGTACCATTTAAAAGTATGGAAAATATTGTGAAGATGACAATCTGTTGTTGTATGGTCGGTCCAAGTGTTAGTCGCTGGCGGGAAAAAATGAATTTTAAAATCAGGCAAAAAGTAAACAAAAGATAGTGACCTGGCAACTTTTAACCTAGTTTTGAAATTAATTTCTCTGCCAGCGACTAACACTTGGATCGACCGAATAATAACATATAGTCTTCTTCATTATGATATTCAAACTTTTAAATGGTATGATTTGAATTTAAGTGCATTTTGACATCTGCTTTGCTTACTTTTGGCAGCTATTGTTACTTTATCATTGGAACTGACTGTGAAACCTTCCAAAACTTTTCTGGGTTACAACAGAAACATTATAAGAACAAAAGTCTTTTCCAGAATTGTAAGACAAAAAAGTATTAGAAATGAAAACATTGCTTGCAGCACGCAATCGCTTCTTTTTCCTAAGTGTTTACAAACTCTATGTACTGAATGTTCGTTTAACATTCAAATTCTTGTAGAAACAGATGGAGTTCTAATTTAGCGTTGACGATTTTTCTTAGACTAAAACAGTAGCTCTTCTTTATTTAACTTCTGATCTTATCTTTTAATGATACTATTAGAGATAAAAATATCAATGATGATGACGACAACGACGACAGTTATTATTATCATTACTATTATTATAATACAAACTTTCGTATCACTAATATTGTAAACACTTTGAGGATTTCTTTTAACCCTTTCCCAAACAAGCCCTGGTTTTCACGTGTCTGCAGTACAAGTCTTTAGAAAACACTGTGGGAAAAGGAGAAATTGCTCGTAACGAGCAATTTCTCCTTTTCCTACGGTGTTTTCTACCCTCTTTGATAAGTTTCTGCCATTTTCATCAAATTTAAAATTGTCGTCTGCAAACTCTTTCAATTTGGACCAGTCCAAAATCTGTCGTTTGGGAAAGGGTTGAATAAGACATAAGAATTCCTTTACGCCACCCGTTTAACTCTTTCCCTGGGTAAATTCGTCTCTCTTTTTTCTTGCGATGTCTGGTAGTACAATTATACTGAAAATTGAAGAAAAGAGAACTTTTAGATCTGTAGGAAAAAAAGGCTTCGGGTGTTGATCCAAGATCGGACATTACGTACCATGTAGTCCGATCTCGATCTTTACCGCCTGCGTAAGCTTTAAAAAAGTCGCCAGTGGCCATAAAAGATTCAAAATACATTTCAATCAAACAAAACGCCAGTGGGTCTTGATCGTAACATTAATTGCAGAGAAAAATGGACCGTCTTTTCTTTGACAGCAAGTTTACACTTTTTGACACTTCAAATGGTACCATTCCCGGCCTAATCATTTAGATACATGATTCAAATTAAAAACTTTTCTTTCTGAATAACATAAAAAAAAAAGAAAGAAAGAAATGGCTACTGTCTGAAAGCGAGTCCAGAAAAAAGGAAGTGTCAACATAGTACACAAACTTGATGAGATTTTAATTTGACATCACTTACAATATGGTCAATATTTTCTTCGAATTAAAACCCTTTACCAAATAATTCCGTGTTTCTAGCGACTCTGGGGAAGACAGTTGTTGGAAACATCGTAGGAAAAGGAGAAAATGCTGGTAACCAGCATTTTCTCCTTTTCCTACAATGTTTTCTACCCCATCAGGGATAATCCCATTATTTGAGTCACATTTTATTTGTCGTCTGCAAATGCTTTCAATATGGATGAGTCTATGAATTTTTCGTCCGGTCAAGAATTAGTTGAACCTTCCTTTTGTTCGACTGTCCTGGCTTTGGCATTTTTGTACTCGATTTCGATGCATCTTTGTGTATTTTGATAGCTGTTTGTTGTCCTCTTTGGCACGTTCGAGCCATTTTCTTTCCTTTTTGTTGATTTCTGTGATTGTCCTTTTTGTTGGTTTTATTTCTTTAGGATGTTATCATTTGCCTAAGATCTTTGAATGCATTTGAAAGCATTCTTTATATCCCAAGAGTCATTAAAGGCTGGACACAGTGGGTCAGTTCAATGGGCATGAATGCCGGGGGTCATAGGTTTGACCTGACCAGTATTTCACAAAAATAAGATTGCTTGGTTTGTTTTCTTTTTTCCACATCGAAAAATAAATTCTTGAAGTTTTTCAGTCCCAATCAAATAAATAAATCCAACCTCTTTGGACGGCTGAAACTCAGGTAGATTTTGACTTATAGGCTTGACTTCTCAAGCGGACGATATAGATCCAATATCGTGTTGTCCGTTCTGTTCAAGATAGAGATTTGTCTCAGTTTCAGTGCTTTGTAGTTTCAGCCCCGCGAAAGAGATCCAGCTTATATATGGCCCGCAACATGCGAAATGAGACTTTCGGACACTTGCGTAAATTGTTGTTCCGGATTAGCCTGCGCAGTCCGCGCAGGCTAATCTGAGATGGCACTTTCCGACTACACAAGACTCACGGTTTCATACGGTAGACTTTTGTGAAACAGAAAATTGCACACAGACGGGAAGTGTCGTCTCGGATTAGTAACAGACTGCACAGGCTGATCTTGGACGACACACGTTTACGCATATGTCCGAAGGCCCCTTTTCGAGTGTTGCACGCCATATTTGGCTCTGATAGAGTTCAAACAAGTCAGCGCATGACGTCTAAGTTATGCATTTCCTCGCTTACCACCTAGTATCAATTCAAAATTAAGTATTCATCTTTTGTTGTTGTTTTTTTTCATCCAATCATTTCTATGGTTACATCTTCTCTAACAAATGGCAAGAAGGCTTTTGAAGAAATTGTGGGAAAACTTTATTGAGTTCTATAAATAACAAAGTAAGTTTGAGATCATTCTTTATTTTCTGCAAACGACATTTCATGCAGACCTCTTTTTAAAGGGGCTTTTCAGATTTGTAATCTCACCAGTCTTAAAAAAGCTACATCACCGAATTTAGTCAGGCTATGGTTTGCAAATCATCAGTAAAGAAGAAAGACAGAAGAGAGAAATGAAAGAAAAAAGAAAGGAAGATGCAGCAGACGTTTTTTTATAGGGGCTTTTCAGATTTTTGTAATATCAACAGACTTTAAAAAAAGCGTCATCGCTGAATTAAGCCAGGTGATAAAAAGGCAGACTTTCAGTAAAGAAGAAAGACAATAAGTAACGGAAACAAGAAATATCTTTAAAAAAGATAAGAGACACTTGAATATGAGTATTGAAACTCTTTTGTGACTCAATATGAAATATGAAGTAAAATGATGGAAAGTAACCTCACGAGCAATTGCCTCTTTTTCCTCAATTTTTTTTCTTTTTCTTTTTTTTTTTGAAAAGTAGTGTTGGGTTATTGTATTACGCTTAGGAAAATATTAAATTTCCAAATAGCACAAGAGGAGAATCATTCTCTACTTCTTTATTTTTCTATGGTATGAATCAATGCCTCGGGGTATCGATTAGCAGTAGCAAAGCTCGTTAATAGTGGTTTCATAAGTGTGTGAACAAATATGCCAGCAGAGGCCCGCCAAATAAATATGTGTACATTTTAAACCAATCGCAAATTACCATCTATTCATTTACTATCGGTACCAAGAAGAAGGTCAAAAGCCAGCGCATTCAGCTACGCCGAAAAAAGTATTTTTCAGTGTTATTTCTCAGATGAATGAAGTAGCCTCTTCACCCTTTACCACACAATCACGACTTTTAACGACCCTGAGTAAGAAACCTTTTGAAAACATTGGGGGAAAAGGAGAAAATGCTGGTAACCAGCATTTTCTCCTTTTCCCACAATGTTTTCCACCCTCCTGAAAACAAACTTCAATGTTTGAATCACTTTTATTTTGTCGTCTGCAAATGCTTTCAAATTGGAGGCGTCTAAAATTTTGTCGTTTGGTAAAGAGTTAAGTTTTTTTTCTTCAAATTTCCCAATCAAGACGTAAAGACTTGTGGGAATGACATATGTTCAGTAACAATGGTCGATTGCAAGGGATCATATTCATGTCAGTATGATGACGTCACATCTGACGTCGTAAATACAGACGGAGTTACCGATTGCAAAACGATCATCCATTATTCAAACACCTGAAATTGGACAATTTTTAAGTTGGACTTTTCTTCTGAATGTTACCGTACAGTATCTATACGCTTGCAAAGAAAAATATGAGGGATCATATTCAAGTCAGTATGATGACGTCACATCTGACGTCGTAAATACAGACGGAGTTACCGATTGCAAAACGATCATCCCTTATTCAAACGCCTGAAATTGGACAAATTGGACTTTTCTTCTGAATGTCACCGTACAGTACCTATACGCTTGCAAAGAAAAATATGAGAAATGCTCTGTAAAAAGGGGCTTAATGCGAAAACTATCGACCCAAGTCAACCTGCGCAGTCCACGCAGGCTGACCTAGGCTGTTTTTTTTTTGCTTTTGGCCAATTATCTGCATGTCAAAGAACCAGCGTACCTGATGATTCAGTTGGTTGTTATACAAGATCTTTTAATGCATGGATCTATAATACTGTGGTGATTTGCTTGGTATGATGCATCACGGAGATGCATTAAGCCCCCTTTTCACAGAGCATGACTCATTAGTATGTGTAATTGTATTTATCAGTGTTTTACAATAACTCTTGATTTACGGGAAAAAAGAGCCAATCAAGTCCATTTAAAAGAATGTTGCAAAAGGACACACGATTAATTTCTACTATATCCACGATGTTTTCAATGATATTCAATAAATACATCTCAGTTCATGGTCTGCTGTTATTTGTTCCAAGCGATAATACAAGGCAGACATAGAATTCCTCTAGACGTGAGAAAAAAAAACCCGAAAGATAAATGATTCCGAATGAAGATTTAAAACATCTGCACTGTACAACAGGGGAGGTCCTTCCTTCCCTTATTTGCATAACTGCCAACTCCCTCTCCCATCCCATTGAGAGGCCATTTCTTGTGTTTACCAATTTGCGATCGAATTTTGCCGCGGCATTGTAAGAAACGAATATCAGTGTCTAGCTATGTGTCTCGTTATATTATGGGACGGTTCTCTGTTTATCTGACCGTCTGAGTACCCTCTTCCCACGGGTATTATCTTATTTATTCAATTAACTCGTATTAATTGAGCCAAGCTCTTGGAAAAGGGGGCTTAATGCATCTCCGTCATCTATGATACCAAGCCAGTCATCGCATAATTATGGATCCATAAAATCATTTTTGTCTAACAACCGACTGAATCATGAAATAAACTGGTCCTTGGACATGCAGAAAATTGACCATTTGCGAAAAGTTTCGGCCCAGGTCAGCCTGCGCGGACTGCGCAGGCTGACCTGAGTCGATACTTTTCGCAAATAAATCAAGCCCTCTTTTCACAGAGCATGGCTCAGTTATAAGAATCTTCTGCAAGTTAAATTGACATTTTTTTAATCGGAAAAAAGGGGTCAAAATTTCGCTTTTTCAAGGCTTTTTTAAGCCTTCGTACTAGTATCTGAACTCCAGACGACAAAATTTTAGACTCTTCCAAATCAAAAGCATTTGCAGATGGCATTTAATGTGCTTCAAATGATGAAATTTGTCTTCAAAATGATAAAAAATACAACATCTTGGGTAAATGGAGAAAATGCTGGTTAGCAGCATTTCTCTCTTTCCCCCCCCCCCCCCTCCCCCGCCCAATATTTTCAAAGGTCTTCTTTCTCGGGGTCGGTAAATTATTGAATTGTTAGGAAACATGTCGAAATATATTAATCAGTACATATGCAAGATCACAGTGCTCGTCAGTGTGCTCCGATCTTGGTCTTCATTGTCCTCAAAAGCGAATGATGTTGTGCTTATCAGACTTCAGTTTTGCAATAATTTTGAGGCGCAGAACTTCGGAATTTTGAGCTTGTACTCTCCACCTATTTAAATGGTGTTTATGACATGCGAACTTATGTCAGTATTACGCCAATGCTTCAGACATTGCGCTTCAGACATTGATTCGGATAAGGGTTATGTCTCAAGACTTGTAATCAGGAAATCCTGGTTCGACCCCAGCTGACGGTACTGGTCATTGGCAAAGCGATACCGAGCCCCAGCTTAGTACCGGTAAAAACCAGAAAAAAAAAGATATAAATAAGTCAGTTGTCGCTGTGATATGACTGAAATACGAGGCAATATTCTGTTGCAAAAAAAAACTACGAAGTTCCAGTCTTGTTCTGGTGGAATCAAGGAAACCCATGAAAAAATAACATTTCGGATTCAACGGAAATACTATTGAAAGCGGAGAAATACCTTATTTAAACGAACAAATTATATTATTTGGTTTAGAAAAGCAGTTTTAAGGTCACTACGATCGTACATTTGTTATTGTATTTTGATGAGAACTTGACATTCTTTTTATGGAGGTAAATCTGCGGATATAGCAAAGGCATAGACGGCAACAGAAATGGAACATAGGGGCCTCATGTTAGGTGCTCAAACTCGTGTGTACAACCTAGCAATCTTAACCCTTATCCTGCTAAATAAGTAAAGTGGAAACTTTCAAGCCTATAGTAAAAACCCAAATTTTACTATTTCAAAGGTAATTTTGGGATGAAAAATATTTCCTTATCGGACAGTGTGGATCAAAGATCAGACTGCACGTTCTGTGCAGTCTGATCTTGATCTACACTGTCCGCAAAGGCCCTTGATTCGCGCTTAGCAGCCTAGGGGTTAATGCGTCACACAATTCGCCATTATTACAAAATACTACCAACCTGGTTAGTGCCTCCTGTTTTCAATGATGTGCGTCTTTTGGGTTTTTTGATAGCCATGATAGGGACCCCATGCAAATTTACGAGGGTCATTCATTTCTATTTTATTTGTCGCTTGGCAGAATAACAATGCTCTGTACGAAGGAATGTCTTTCGGAACACCTCTAATGAGGGGAGCAGACGTCATCGCACGTGTGTGAAAGAACTTGTTCGATTTCTGACAGCAACTGACCTGCCAGCTTCCATATTTATTCATTTTTAATTAGTGAAGAGAAAAAAAGTTGCTAAATCGGCAATGAAAAAGTCAATACATAAAAAGATGGGGGATTGGGATTGTAGCTTACACCGTGAAAATGATAAGAGCTATGCTTTGTGAAAAGATGGCTTAATGCATCTGCCAAAAGTTTCGACCCAGGTCAGCCTGCGCAGTCCGCGCAGGCTGACCTGGGTCGAAACTTTTTGCTATCGGTCAATTTTCTGCATGTCAAAGGAACAGTTTACCTCATGATTCAGTCGGTGGTTGGAAAAAAATGGATTTTATGGATCTATAATTATAGGATGACTTGCTTGGGAAAGTGCATCACGGAGATGTATTAAAGTCCTATTTGCCAGAGCATGCCAGAGCATGGCTCACGTTGGAATAAGCTCACAGTGCTCCGGTCAGTTTGCTGTACCATTGACGTAAATGACCTCAAGTCTCTGTTTTTAGAGGTTGTAGAGTAACGTTGAAAAAAAGGTCCAACTGCTTGTAAAAATTGGTTGCTCTTAAAAAAAAAACCCTAACTTTGAAATAGCAACGTTTGGTTTTTACTATCGGTGTGAAAGTTTCTTTTTACTTATTTGGCAGTTTAAAGGTTTATACTGTAGGACTGAAAATCGTCAGTCCTGGAAAAAAGCATAACCGAGTTGGTACTCGCACTCAGCAACACTAGGTTACAAATTCTGTCATGACAGACCGAGCTTTCGAGCTAGACCCAGTAGTGTTGCACACCATACTTATTTGAAAAAAAAAATCCAGTCCAATTGGTCAAGAGAAATTGCTTTGACCTCAACACATCGTACATATGCCGAAAAGATAAGTGATATATGTAAGAAATGACAAAATGGAAAACAAAACCCGAGTTTAGTAAAAGCAAAATTATAAGAGATACCATAAATTATAAAATGAACATAGGCAACCCCCCCACTACGAGTAATGATTTTGTTCTTTTTTGCATGCATATTCAAAAATGACAGCCCTTGTACTGAATAATCCTTATTGTCAACAATGAATACACTTCTAAAAGTTAATTAAAACAAAAACTTGATATTTTAAGATTATTACAAAGAACCCCGCCAAGAAAATTATCAATTCGTAATCAACCTGAAAATTAAAACAAACAAACTTCAAAGACAGGTACTAGGCCCACCCCCGATAATGGCCATCGGAATGAAATCGACCGAAAAGGACTGAAAACGACCCGTAGTCCCAATATAAACAAAACCGTGGAACCTAATCGAACGAAAAGTAGGATAAAGGATACCGACAAACAAAATGGAAGGTTAATTAAAGAAACGTTATGTAAAGATAGATCTTCCTCACACTAATATTTACCCTTTACCAAAAAAATCCATGTTTCAACGACCTAGAGGATTAATCCATTTGAAAACATTGTGGAAAAAGGAGAAAATGCTGGTAACCAGCATTTTCTCCCTTTTCCACAATGTTTACTACCCAGTCAAAGAACTTCAGTTCATTTGTACCAATTTTCAAATCTTGGTGTCTGTAGATGTTTTAGATTTGGAAAAGTCTGAAATTTGTCCTTTAGGAACGGGTTAATTCTTTACCACACGACTTGATCAAATTAATGGAGTGACGAACGACATATTAAATGTTGCTCAAAATAATGATATCCGTCTTTCTGCCTTTGGATAGGTAAAAAATACTGTGGGAAAAGGAGAAACTGATGGTTGCCAGCTTTTTATCGCTTTTCCACATTTTTGCAGGTCTCAGGATTGTTAAAAATGGGATTGTTTGGTTAACTCTTTTACCAAACGACAAAATTTTGGAATCATCCACATCTATAGCATTTGCAGACGACATTTTCTGACGACAATTTAAATGTGGCTCAAATGGTGGGATTTGTCTTTGAATTATTTCCTTCGTGAAGAGTCAAATATCGTCCTTTATACTGGTATGCCTTCTTAGTGCTCCAGATTTGTTTTGAAAAGAAATTGATCTTTAAAAACCACGAACATGTTCGGACGAACGAGCCCTGACGAACAAGCACAGGCGAAAAAGCCTAAGGACGAAAAAGTTCGTTCCCATGCGCACTAGGTTGCGTAAAGAACACTCCCGAAAACGTCTTTAAACTTTTCTCAAAAGGCTAGGAATCACTGTGTGGAAAAAATTTCATGAACACTTATAAATGTTTTATTGTTGTATCAGCTTTATACTTGGAGAAAAATAAAGAGGTTTTTAACCCTTAATCACACAATCCCAAGTTTTAACGATCCTGACGGAGAAGTCTTTGGAAAGCATTGTGGGAAAAGGGGAAAATGATACTAACCGGAATTTTCTCCTTTTCCCACAATGCTTTTTATCCATTCACTCGCAAATTCCATCATTTGAGCCATAATCAATTTGTCGTCTGCAAATGCTTTGAAATTGGACAAATTCATTTTTTTTTTCGTATGATACAGGCCAGTCAGGAAACAGGCCAGTCAGGAAACAACTTAATTATAACGTAAAGTAGTGGGTTAAATGTTGCAGTATATCAGATATTATCAAAAACATAAGAACCGGGCGTTAGGAGGGAGGTGAAGATTGCTCATGCACGCTTATTTACAACCCCAGTATCAGATGTGGCATTCAGATTTTCCTATCAAACCACGATTCGGATGTTACCGACAGACGAATGCTTTCTGATAAACTTATTGAAAATACATCTATACTCGTTTTCAGCCAGTTTTTAACCCATTTTCATCTTTATTTTCAGCCAATTTTTAACCCATATCATCTTTATTTAACGAAACTATAATCATTCTTGTATCTTCATGCCAAATGTTGCCCCTGACAGTTGCAATGTTGCACAAATTACGACAGATAGAAAATTCATTTCATTTTTTTTGCAGCCTTCAAAGAAATTACTGTTGTCGTTTCCGGTTCTAAATGAGGACAAATCCTTCGAGTTTTTCTATCCCTTATAGAATATATATTTGTAATTTATCTATGTTTACACAGCTGACCAAATTTGAGCTATTCTACATACTTTCAAGTTTTAACAGCGTTTATTTCTCTCTGGATGTATCTTTAAGACTATAATTTTGTTTCGACGGTATTCTTCGGCGTAGCTGACTTCACTGGCTTTTGACTTACTTCTTGGTATTGATATACCCGAATAAATAGATAGTAATATGCGATTGGTCAAAAATGCAAACATACATGTATTTATTCTGCGGGCCCCGGCAGGCCTATTTGCGAGCAAATTTATGATACTTATTATGATAAATTTATGATACTTATTAGCGTTGCTACCGCTGATACTTTCCACAGCAATTGCTCCTTTTCCAACAATTATTTAGATTAACGTCTTATCTTGAAAAATACATCAAATTGAAATTATTATCATAATAACTACATGTACCTCAAGAAATAATGATAATTGGTGATAATCGTTAAATTATAGTTGTTTGTTAAATGAGAAAATTGACGAAAATTGACAGGACAGAACAAACCAGATTTTAACTCAGACTTGTGCATTACACACATCGCCTAATCGCAATACAATTGAGCCATGCTCTGTGAAAAGGGGCCAAAATGCACCTGCGAAAAGTATCGACCCAGGTCAGCCTGCGCAGTCCGCGCAGGCTGACCTGAGTCGAAACTTTTCGCTATCGGTCAATTTTCTATATGCCAAAAGACCAGTCTACTTTATAGTAGAGTCGGTTGTTAGCCATAATGGATTTTATGGATCGCTAATAACGTAATGGTTTGCTTGGTATGATGCCTCACGGGGATGCACTAAGCCCCCTTTTGCCAGAGCATGGCTAAATTCAAAATGGTAAGCTGATACCGTGTGGTTGCACGGCGTTTCGTCATGCAAATGCAAATATATGACTGCAAGAATAATGATTTTGATACTGCTTTAAGATGCATCTATACGTATTGTTTTTGACCCACTTCATATTTATTTTATCAAACTATAATCATTCTTGTATCTTCATGCCAAATGTTGCCGCAGAGGGTTGCAAGATTACGACCGATAGAAAATGTATTTCTTTTTCTAGAGGCCATTAAAGAAACCACTGGTGTGACGTTTTAGGTTTTATATCAAAGATTTACAATATAATTATAATATCCCTTACACGATATATATCGGTAAGTTATTTATGGGTACGCAGCTGACTAAATTCTGAACCATTCGACAGTCTATCAAATTTTGACAGCGTTTTTTCTTTCCTCTCTGGCTGTAAGAATGTATCTTTAAGTCAAAACAGTTAAAAGTTCAATAAACAAAGACTTTAACCCTTTACCACACAATCCCGACTTTTAACGACCCCGAATGAGAAGGCTTTTGAAAACATTGTGGGAAAAGGAGAAAATGCTGGTAACCAGCATTTTCTCCTTTTCTCGCAATGTTTTCTACCCTATCAAGACAGAAATCATCATTTTAGCAACATTTAATTTGTCGTCTGCAAATGCTTTGAATTTGGTCCAGTCCAAACATTTGTCGTTTTGGTAAAGAGTTTTAAGCAAAAAGAGAAGGACAGAAGAGACAATGAATGACGAGTGTATCAGAACTGGAAGTCTAAGTAAGGCCTATTATATGCAGCATCTGAATTTTGAAAAGAAAAACCAGTGTAATAGGGGGGAAAAAAAGAAAAAAAAAATCTAACTGAAAAATGCAATTGAAATATCACCCATAGTTGATACGATAAGCCATGACAATTTGAAATATTGTTTGTATAAAATACAAAATGACGTCATAAACAAATTTCATGGAGGTTGCCTAAGCTATCAGTGGCCAGATCAGGCGCAATTCATGTAAATATTTAATGTACTCGCATGCAAGAGTGGCGAGCGAAGATAAAGTAATGACAGACACTCCCCGCTTCTAATTCCTTTGGCGGCCAAGTCCGACTCGACACGTTTTTTTCGGACAGTTTAGATCAAGATCAGACTGCATAGAACGTGCAATCTGATCTTGGATCTACACTGTCCGGTGCGGTATGATTTCTCCTGTACAAAGCGGTCTGAGATCGTAATACTTTTGAATGTAACTTTTCAATTTCTATTTGATTATATTGCATTTCATAGGGGTCCTGCGTGATTCGGTGGTAAAGTGTAGGGCTCGTGACCTGGAGGCTCCGGGTTCGAGGCCTACCGTATCACTTCAGAGCCCTTACCTAGTATAGGTGAAACCCAGGAAATACATGAATATGTGAGCTGTCGCCGTGATATGACTGAAGTAATGTTGAAATCCGCGTAAAAAACCATTTAATGAACCAATCAATTAATAGCATTTCATACCACAATTATAAATATTTGAGGACATATCATCATCATCATCATCATCATCAACAACAGCAACAACAAAATGCACAAAATGAGGTAACTGCCAAAACAAAATCAACACGAAAACTAATGACTGATAATGGTGTTGCCCGGCTGTCAGCCTCGCTTTCAGAAACACAAGTCGGTGCACGTGCGGAAATAATTAGACAAATACTCGTATATATAGCGAAGTCATGATGTCCTTAGTGGTTTTACGGAACATAATACAGCATCATTTACCAGTTCTTGGAACAGACCGATCCGTAATTACCGAGAATAATCCCCCAATTAACGCGAGAACGTGATTTCGTGAATAGATAACGAGAAGTCAAAGTCTATCTAAAGTACCGCACGGCTTCTCGTGCATGACCGTTCAAATAGGAAAAAAATATCAAATCGTTTAAACCCTTATTCTGCTATATAAAAACAAATGAAACATTCAAACCGATAGTAAAAACCAAAATTTTACTATTTCAAAAGAAATAATAGAGAAGAGATATCTCCTTATCGGACAGTGTAGATCCAAGATCAGACCGCACGTTCTGTGCAGTCTGATCTTGATCTACGCTGTCCGCAAAAGGTCAGTGAGTTGCGCTTACCGGCCCTAGGGTTAACTCTTTCAGCGCAAATTATATAAACTCGACGTTTTTCGACGCCTGGAAATACAATCCACTGAAACTCAAAAGTCTTATCATAAAGGTTTTACTTAATAAGCTGGTACTATAGATCCAAGATCAGACTCCACATTCTGTTCAGTCTGATTTTGATCTATGCCGCCCGCAAAAGGCTCCGTGTGTCGCTTATGGCGTTAAATGGGTTTATGGGTGATTTGTTACTTTTCTGTTCTTTTCCAAAATTAAACAGCTGAGACAAAAGCTTGCCAAATGTTACCTCGTTTTTTTCCCCCGGAAATTGCGATTATGGCTAAGATATTTAAAACACAGATCCATTTGCCATGCATGGATGGAATAAGAAAAATTGATCCGAGGGACTCTGTTGCATTATTTTGTTTTTGTGCATTGCTCTATTTTCGCATTTCCTAGAGATAAGGGGAACTATGTGGGTTGGGTTTGGGTTGTCCCTTTCGGCCTCAAAGGGTAAAACAGGGCTTTCGCAGACAGCATAGTTTACGATGAGACGGCACAGAACGCCTGGTTTTGAATCCACAGGTTTTTCGTTTTGTGACGAACTTCGCAATCTATACATATTAAAATTAGTGTTGCACCCCCTGTGTTTTTTACCGGGTCTGATATAATGTAATATTACATTATATAGATTGCGAAGTTCGTCACAAAACGGACGCCTGTGCTTGAATCTATGTCGTCTGCTTGTTTATTTAGTTAAACTTTTAACCCTTGGGCTGCTAAACGCGACTCAAGGACCTTTTGCGGACAATGTAGATCAAAATCAGACTGCACAGAACGTGCAGTCTGATGTTGAATCTACACTGCCCGACAAGGAGAGATTTTCTTCTAAGAAGTAACTTTGAAATAGTAACATTTGGGATTTTTACCATCGACTTAAAAGTTTCATTTTACATATTTAGCAAGTCAAGGGTTGAGGCAGAATCTGTCCGAGAGACCATTATTATACTTTGGTGCTGAAAAAGTTACAGACTGAGCTATACCTGACAAAAACAAATGAGTCATGCTCTGTGAAAAACGGGTTAAATGCATCTGCAAAAGGTATCCACCCATGTCAGCCTGCGTAGTCCTCACAGGCTGACCTGGGTCGATACATTTTTCAATTTGTCAATTTTCTGCCCGTCAAAGGACCCTTCTACTTAATGATTAAGTCGTTTGTTAGACTTAAAAGATTTTTTTTGGATTCATAATTATGTGATGACTTGCTTGGTATAATGCATCACTGAGATACGTTAAACCCCCTTTGCCAGAGCTTGGCTCAAATATGAAACTAAATGTTGTGGAAAGCAAACTGCTGTATCAGTTAATTCATTACTTCCTTAACTCTTTACCAAACGACAAAATTTTGGACTAACCCAAATTGAAAGCATTTGCAGACGACAAAATAAAAGTACCTCAAATAATGATTACTGTCATTGACTGGGTAGAAAACATTGTGGGAAAAGGAGAAAATGCTTGTTACCAGCATTTTCTCCTTTTCCCACAATGTTTTCAAAAGGCTTCTTTCTCAGGGTCGTTAAAAGTCGGGATTGTGTGGTAAAGAGTTAAAAAAAAATTCAGTCATTTATGAACAGTTTAGATTAATGAACCATGCTCTGGCAAAAAGGGGCTTAGTGCATCTCCGTGATGCATAATACCTAGCAAGTCATCACAACACATCCCTAAAATCCGTTTTCTGTAACAACCCACTGAATCATGAGATACTCTGACATGCAGAAAATTTACCAAAAGCAAACAGTTTCGGCCAAGGTCAGACAAAGGCTGTTTTGGGCAAAGCCGTCTCCAATAATTCCTGACATTGTAGATCCAAATCAGACCCCACGTTCTGTACAGTCTGATCTTGATCCACACTGTCCTCAAAGCACCTCAAATTAATATTTAAAGCCACTGAGCCAAAAAGTTAAGGCCTTGTTTTCTTCTAGGTCTGGGGGACCAATGGGGACAGGTACCATCAAAGCACAGAACACCAATAGAAAAAGAACTTGGGTCACATCTTTTACAGGTAGGTTCAAACTTATTTTTCTGGTACATATTCACGAGTCATTTAAAGGATCATTCTAACTTTTAGCTCAAAGATAAGTTATCTGATTGGTTGAGACTTTCTATCTCAGCTATTCAGATGGATGGTCATGGAACTTGTATGTATGGTCAGTTGTATAGTGGTTTTTTTACATCTTCAATGACGACTGAATGGAAATCAATTAAATTTGGATAATGTAGATCAAATTCTTACGTTGCAAATGCTCTTTAAAAGCAGTTTATATAGTTCTTGTGTTTGTTTGCTTATTTGGTGTTTAATGCCGTTTTCAAAATTATTTCAGCTATATTGCGGTGGCAAGTGAACTTATCCATGCTTTCCTGGAGTTGCTTCGACTAGCATTTCTCACGATATTCTTCCCAAGCCATTGGCTGCTTTCCCACATAACCATCACTGAAACAATGAAAGGCGGAAGTTCTTTTACCAGTGCTTCGCCTAACATTCTTGCAGAGCCATTGGCTGCCTTTCCACATAAACATTGTTGAAACAATGTCTAGGGAAGAGACAAGAATAATCATAATCGCAATGATTATCATTAATCCTCGAAAACAGCATGACCTAGTAGGTATTCGAATTCGCGACCCTGTCGTCAATAGCCTTGCACGTTACTGAACTACCAGATTAGACAGAATTTTTTCAACTATTGTTTGTAACTACATGTATACAGAGGGAAGTGTTTATTTAAATGTTGTGGCATCTGCCATAGCGTACATTTTTTTCCTTCATTAGAATAGCCTAACCCTCAGTGCATCGCTAGTTCGATTCTATACACGCTTGTGTTTTATTTTTCGAGTCAATTGCCTATTACCCGGTACTGGTAAAGTCTTTAACAGATTTTCAACCACTTGACTTGGATCATAATCTTTTTTAACTCCCTTCTTCGGGATAAAAAAGATCTTGTTAAACACGCATCAACATTCATAGAGAGAAAAAGTCTTCGTCTTTCAATTATTTACCAGAAATTGGACTCAGATGTCACTTAGTTGCTATCAACGACAACATATTTCGCCTGGCGCGTGATTCCGCATAATAAACATTTCTTCGAGCGCGGTCTAGTCTAATGCTCGGCCCAACATCATTACTTTTCGGACGATCTCGAAGGAAACTTGTTTAAAGTAAATCGCATTTCCATGCTATTGTTAGTTTAACATAATTGAAAATTAATCGCATTCTTTCGGATATTTTCTTCCATTTTATCTTGGCCAACTGCGACAGCGTGTTAAAACGCGACAAAAATATTTGTGTAGAGAGCTAGAAGATGGCAAAGCTTTTCTTTAAAGTTTTACTTTTGTTGATATTTTCGAGCAACGGTCTTGAATGGCCTGGATTCTTTTTTTTTTTTTTCTTTTATATATTGGGACGTTATTATGTCAAAAAATGACAAAGTAACGTCCGAATATATAAAGGAAAAATGATCGGGCTGGAACCTAGACTCGGTCTTGAATGAAATTATTACTAAGATGATAATATACATTTTGAACATACAACTCCTTTCTTTGAAATCTTTTTCCTGTCATCTGTCTTGGATTTTTTTATTTCGTCGTATTTTTTTTCAGACGATTAAATGTAAAATTTTATGAGATGAACTGAGAAAATATTATTTATTTGTAGATTATGTGATACTCCCAATCCATTGTTTGGTTTTTTAAAACATCTCAGACAGATGGACATCTACACTCTCTAGTACTCTCGTTCTCAACCCTTTATTCCTTGAAACAAATTTGCTGCAGATGGCCTCGTTTGTAAAATATGGAAATTGAACACAGATAAAGGTTTAAGTTACATCTTAGTATATGTCAAAAACATAATGGCAAAATGTGGAACTCCTTGCTGTGAAAAACTTCTCCTTTTCTTTTTAAATCTGTCAGCCGCGAGACGAAAAAAGAGTTGTCTGCAAAGCAACTTGTAGTATCCGTCTGTATTACTTACAGCATTATCTGATATTCGATGTTCGAGCCATGTGTATGTAAATGCTAAACAGCCACATTAACATGACTGTGACTGTACTGTAACAAAGGACTGCCTATGACATATTTGTTTATCAACATCAGGCAGCACAGAAAGAATTGCAATAAACTTTTTTCGAGTTTTTTTTTTTTTTCGGACACATTGTAAATACCGAAAATATAACTCGGAGGTTCAATTGCTTTATAATACTTTTTCTACTGCCTGGATTATCCACTTCCTTTTTTTCATCAACATTCTATGGTCTAATATCCCATCATAAAAAAAAAACGTTTTTTCTTTACTCGCATATTTCTGCTGATTTAATTTTATAAAGCATTTTATGAAGTATTTTATGAAACAGATTTTACCCAGTCTCTATTTATTGAATAGTTTATGGTTATCAAAGGAAGAATAACAAATACGTGTGCGAAGAAAACGATAAAGAGGAAAAAAAATGTGTAATACACATATGAAAACAAGGAATAATTCGGCACCTGCTCTGCGGTCCTTTCCGCGCTTTGATATTGTTTCCCGGTATCGGCTATCAATTAATTCGGTAATACCGTTTTATTAGTGATTACCCGTCCACTATGGATACCATCTGATGCTCGTAACAGCGCCTCGTTTTGACGTTTGACTCTGTCAATGGCGGTTAATCACCCGCGACATAAACAGCCGTAAAAGAACACTATAATTCACTAAGCGCCTTTAAAATGTGCTCAAACGATTAATTTCGCGATGATACGCCATTGCTATAGTGACAGGAACCGGAATTGAATCGAACCAATTTCCGATTTAACGCGTTCCCGCGTAAATTGATTTTCGGGCGGAGAGATAATGCGATGAACAAACGAGAGGGTAAAAATGTCGTCTGCCAGCCTCAATTTGCATTTAGTTTCCCCGTAATAATTTTTCCCGTAAAAACAGATGGGAGAGGTTATGATGTGAGGGCGGGTCAATCTTGTTCCAACGTCGGCACAAAAACGAGGCGATAATTTGGAAACCAGATTTCTTAAATCAGCTCATTCCGTATATCTTTGAAATTGTTTTTTTTTTTAAATTGTAAAGCAACACCTTGATTCTTTTTTGAATTTGTATTTTGTCCAGCAAAGTCCTACATATATTTGGTTTTCCGGATGCCCTACAATGTTACAATTTTTCTAGGTTGAACTTAGTCTTTTCTGCATCGGGGGACCCACACGCACACACAAAAGTTTTAACATAAAGCTTTGTCACCTGCCTCAAGATTCGATTGAACTAGCATTTCCTCCTAATTTCCACGACATTTTCTATACTTGTAAAGACATTTTCCATCATATGGGTAACACTGAGTTTGTCTAGCATTACTAAACTTATAACATGAACTTCAGCATTGCAGCATTGCTACAACCACAACATTAATTGTTGTTAGATTACTATTGTTATTTTCTTTTTATTTTCATTTTTATTTTCAGACTTTAGACGGCTTTATATTTGTCGTGGCCCCTGATGGCAAAATTATGTATATTTCTGAAACAGCCTCCGTCCATTTAGGTCTTTCTCAGGTATGTATCTGTCCACAAACATGAATACAATTGGGGATGTCCTACATTTCCATGTCGTTACGCCATATTTCTATGTCGTTATGCCTTATTTCTTTGGTGCCATCAAGCAACTGATATCCTTTTTTTTTTTCATTTTCCTGGAATGCCGGTGATATATTATATGCCTGTGTCAACGGTGTAGTCAAGATAAGACTGGATAGAATACTCATTCTGATCTCGATTACATATTATCGAAAGAGAAATCATATGAACATGACTTTTTCATTTCTTTTTTTTTTAAGAGTATCATTAAAATGAAAGCTTTATCCTCATTTCATTTTCTTCCGAAAGTTTAACATGTTTGATCGTATGATGTATATTTATATCGACCTTTCAAAAACTTCAAATCCGTATTTGTTACAAGTGAGGCATGCTCTATGAAAAGGGGTTTTATTCATCCGCGAAACAGTATCGACTCGTATCAGCCTGCGCAATTCGCGCAGGCTGACCTTCACCGAAAACATTTTGCTGTTTGTAAATTTTCTACATGTCTAAAAACAATTCTACCCCATGGTTCAGTCGGTTGTTAGACTAAATCAATTTTATGGATCCATAATTATGTGATGACTTGCTTGGTTTGACCCTTAAGCTGCTAATCTCGACTCACTGACCTTTTGCGGACAGAGTCGATCAAGATCAGACTGCACAGAACGTGCAGTCTGATCTTTGATCTACACTGTCCGATACGGCATTTTCTTTCCGGTGAAATCAACTTTGAAACTGCAATGTTTGGGCTTTTTGTATTGAGTAGAAATTTGCGTTTCATTTATTCAGCAGCTTAAGTGTTAACCCATCACGATGATGCATAGAACCTCTGTTCACAGAGCGTCGCTCTGGTGTATTTTACAGTTAGGAGTTTTCAACGTTTGTGCCTACAAACTAACTTTTTTTTTGCTTTTGATTCTACTTTCAGATTTCGGTTGAAGACAAGTTTTTGAAATGTAAGAGCAATTATGATAATAAATAAAATCTTTTGACATGAAACTAGAATGCAGTGAAAAATTGAAATGAGCCTTGCTCTAGCAAAAGGGGGCCTAATATACCAAGCAGGTTATCACATAGCTGTGGATCCATAAAATTCATTTTGTCTAACAACCGTCTGGATCCGATGAGGTAGGCGGAATGGTCCTTTGACATGCTGAAAATTTAGCGATAGCAAACCTTTCGGCATAGGTCAACTTCCGCGGACTGCTCAGACTGACCTGAATCGATACTTTTTTTGCTCATACACTAAGCTCCCTTTTCACAGAGCATGACTTCAATTCATTTTGTTTTCCTGTATCAGTACACAGTATTCTATCAAGTATGAATATTGAAATTAAAAAAATACACATTATGAAATTCTCAAAACGATTTTCTCCTTGACAGGTCGAGCTTACCGGAAGTTCTATTTATGAATACATCCATCCGAATGACCATGATGAGATGGCTGCCATTTTGACAATGCATCATACTTACAATCCACATATCACAGGTACATTCTTTCATAAACGATTAATTAAACTGTATTCTTCACGTCTGGCCTAAACAAATTTAATATAATTTTTAAACAAAATATTTACAAAATCAAAAGAACATATGACAAAAAAATGAATAAGAAAATAACAGTAAACTATCTCACACTTTACTTGTTTTCACTGAACGTGATTTAAAGCAGAGTATAAATATGAGTCATACTCTGTGAAAAGGGGACTTAATGCATTCTCATGATACATGACATCAAGCAAGTCATCACATAATTATGGATCCATAAAGCCCATTTTGTCTAACAACCGACTGAATCATGAGGTAGACTGGTCCTTGGACATACACAAAAAAAGCGAAAAGTTTCGGCCCAGGTCAGCCTGCGCGGACTGCGCAGGCTGACCTGGGACGATACTTTTCGCAGATGAATAGAGCCCGCTTTTCACAGAGCATGGTTCATATGTGTATTCTCTTTTTCTTCTAAATAAAAACAAAAAGTATGGTTCGTTCCAAAGAATGACTATCAAAAGTAGAAAAGAGCCAATGACAAAATAGTTTAGACCTCGTGAGTTAGATATACTACTTCTACATTTGACTAAGAATACTGATTTTCATTTCAGATTATGAAGTTGACAGGTCTTTCTTTATCCGTATGAAATGTGTACTTGCTAAACGTAATGCTGGACTATGTTCAGGGGGCTACAAGGTAAGCGAATACAAATTGTATCTACCAAACGACAAATTCTTAGACTTGTCCAAACTGAAAACCTTTTCAAATGACAAATAAGATGTTGCTAAAATTGGCTTGATTTGTTTTGATATGGTGGAAAACAATGTGGGAAACAATGTTTCCAAAAACCTACCTTCTTGGGATTGTTAAAACTCGGAATTGCTTGGTACAGGGATAAGACTTAGTGTCGTTTGTTTAAATTGATTGATTGATTGATTGATTGGTGTTTAACGCCGTTTTCAACATTATTTCAGTTATATCGCGGCGGCCAGTGCACCTATCCACGCTTTCCTGGAATTTCTTTTATCAGTACTCCGCACAATATTTTTTCCAAGCCACTGGCTGCTTTCCCACATAGCCATTGTCGAAACAATGGTCAGCGGTGGGAGAGGAATGTTGCTTAAATTGAAGGCCATATTTTGAAGTGACAGATAAATCCAGCGTTAGTTTATCACTTCTTTTTATTTTTCTCAGATAGAAAGAACTTTGAGAAGATGTTGACCATTGAGCACATGATTAAAAAAAAAAGGTCTATATATTTGAGCAATCCTCTGTAAAAAGGGGTTTAAATGCATCTGCAAAAAGTATCGATCCAGGCTTACTTTGGTCGAAACTTTTTACTATCTGTAAATTCGTTGAATGTCATAGGACCATTCTACTTCATGATTCAGTCGGTTGTTGGACAAAATGGGATTTATATATCTATAATCACATGATGACTTGCTTGGTATAATGCATCACGGCGATGGATGAAACCCCCTTTTCTCAGAGAGCGGCTGAATTATCGATGTGCTCAATAATCACTTGAGCGGCTCCCTAAGAAGGGGAGGAGGGGGGTTAGTAGGAAAAGGTTTCGACTCGGGTCAGCCTGCGCTGACCGGAGTCGATGCTTTTTGCAGATGTATTAATTAACCCTTTCCCAAACGATAAATTTTAGACTGGTCCAACTTGAAAGAGTTTGCAGACGACAATTTTAAATTTGATGAAAATGACAGAAAGTTCTCCAAAAGGGTAGAAAACACTGTGGGAAAAGGAGAAATTGCTCGTTACGAGCAATTTCTCCTTTTCCCACAGTGTTTTCAACAGACTTGTACTGCAGACACGTGAAAACCAGGGCTTGTTTGGGGAAAAGGTTAAACCTTCTTTTCACAGTGCATGACTATAGTGTTATTGTCTCTAAAAATGGAAATGAATATTGTAGGTGAAAAAATGTATCCAATTGTAGGTAATACACTGTAGCGGGTACCTGAAAGTTCGTCACGTGACAATGGAAATGCCGCCCTATGAGGGTTGTTTACAAAATGTCGGAATGGTCGCTGTCGGACACTCCCTCCCTCCAAGTGCCATAACAGAAATCAAGATGTTTAACAATATGTTCATGTTTCGAGCAAGTCTGGATCTCAAACTTATTTTTCTAGATGCAAGGTAAATCAAAGTTCAAAATACGGATTTTGTGGCCCTTCATCGAATTCCCGTGTTCTAACGAGCCTATGGAAGAATGGCCTTGAAAACATGTGGGAAAGGGGCAAATGTTGGAGAGCAGCATTTGTTCATTTTACAACAATGTTTTCTACTATATGAGACATGTAATGTGAAAAAGGGGCTTGATACATCTGCGAAAAGCATCGATCAATTTTCTGTATCTCAAAGGACAAGTCTACCTTCTTGTACAGTCGGTTGTTAGGCACAATGGATTTCATGGATCCCGAAATATGCGATGTCTTGCTTGGTATAATGCATCACGGAGATGCATTAAGCCCCCTTTTGCCAGAGCATGTCTGATATTAAAGATACATGTACGTCTGATAATTTTAGCCATATCTGATGCGTCGTGTTTATGTGCTTTCAATTTGGATAAGTGTAAAATTTGTCGCCAGGGAAACCATTTATTTAATAATCCCGAGTTTTAACGACCACGGGAAAGAAAGCTTTTCGAAACATTGTGGGAAAAGGAGAAATTCTGGCAACAAGCATTTTCTCTTTTTCTCACAACGTTTTTCATCCTTCCAAAAACAAATTTCAATTTTTGAATTACATTTAAAGAGAAGGCAACATTGTAAAAAAGACTCTATTTTCAGGTCATTTTTCTTGAAATTCTGTCTTAATGTTTTAACCTTCAAGAAATAAAGATTTTATTATTATTATTATTATTTATTTTGTGGTTTGCAAATGCTTTCAAATCTAAAATTTTATCGTCTGATTAAGAGTTGACCCTTTACCAAACGACTCAGTGATTGTGACGACAAATACAATGAAGGCCTTTGAAAACATTGAAGGAGAAATGGTGGTAACCAACAGTTCTCGTTGTCCAACGATATATTCTACCTTTCAAGTTTCAGTTTTGGAGTCACGTTCATTTTTGCCGCTGCAAATGCTTTGAATTTGGACAGGTCTGAAATTTTGTCGTCTGGTATAGCGTTACGTAACTAAAATATAACTTGCAAGACATTTGCAATCGCACCTGGACTGCTACTTTTAACGAAGATGATTGAAAATTTAACGTTGCAATATTCGTATTCAATTACATATTTATTCGTACGTTACAAAGAATTGAAAACCTGCAGTTCAGAAAAGGCAATTAACCCAGTCAAGCAATAGTGTTCAGATCAACGCATTTGATTTTCATTTGCAAACGATTCATTTTGTGGAAGGGGGGGGGGGGATTATACCTTGCTTTTTAATTTTCAAACAAAATTTGGAGAATGAAAAAATACTGTTGCGTGCTTTACTTTTTTCGATATCATTTTACAGCAACAACATGTACTACTAAAGCAAGCAGATAAGCGATGACTGAAAATGCTTTTTTTACTTTTAAACAGAAGACAAAATTTTAATAAACCTTTCCAAATTAAAAGCGTTTGCAGTCGACAATTTAAATATGGCATAGATGATAGGAAGTTTCTTCGAAAAGTAGAAAACATTGCTGGAAAAAGGTCAACATGCTGGTTACCAGCATTTTCTGCATTTCAAACTGTGTCTTCCAAAGCCTTTTTCCTCAATGTCGTTAAAACAGGGGATTGTTTCGTAAACGATTTAAGCAGATTTTTGCGCAATACAGGTATTTTTTCATTCTTTTCACATAAGGAAACTGAAACACTGGCCCTTTGAAGACAAGTTATTTGCTTTTTTGAGGTGATCGCTACACAGGATTGTCTGTATAAAATTCGGATGACACTTTTTTGTCTCGAGTTATGATCTAGACAAAAAGGGCATAGCACCGATGCGTCTCCTTTGTATAAATAGCCAAAAAGAGGGCGCAATGCGACGATACCATAAGTGTCCATCATGTTCTGGAAAACATAGCATAGCTTTGAGAGATGTTCATTAGTCTAGGTTTAAACCTTTTTCACAGTACATTGAGGAAGAAAAACCCTTTTAAACATTGTCGGAAAAGGAGAAAATGTTGGAAACCAACATTTTCTCCTTTTCCAACGATGTTTTAAATTCTTTTCGCAACAAATGCCATCATACTGGCCACGACAAACTTGTCGTCTGCAAATCCTTTCAATAAGATCAAGTGCAAATTGTCGTTTGGTAAAGAGTTCTTCACACTCAAATCTCAATTTATGATGTTTGAACCATTTCCTAAACACTCCCGTGTTTTGACGAGCCTTAGGAAGAAGCCTTTTGAAAACATTGTTGAAAAAAAGAGAAAAAGATGCTGGTTACCAGCATTTTCTCGTTTTCCCACAATTTTTTCTACCATTTCAGCGACAAATTTCGTCATTTGAACCATACTGAATTTGTCGTCTGCAACAGCTTTGAATTTGGACGAGTCTTAAATCTTTCGATTGGTAAAGAGTTGAAATACTTTTTCTTTCACAGGGTAGCCCAGCTCACCGGATATGAACCTCAAGAACTGATAGAAAAGACGTTATACCACCATATACATGTTTGTGATATTGTCAATATGAGATTTGCTCATCAAACTTGTAAGTATAATCTTTGATCTTTTATTGATTGATTAATCGAATGGTGTTTTACGCTGCTTTCAACATTTTTTCACTCAGATCACGGCAACAGCTCGCTTGTCCATGTATGTTTTGGGTTTTACCAGATCTATGCTAGGGCTCTTAGGTAACTTGCCCAAGGACACTCCCACGAAAAACCCAGTGCTTCCAGTGAGGCTCAAACCCAGGACCTCCGAATTACGAGTCCTACATTATACCACTGAGCCGCATAGGACCCCTTTGATATTTGAATGACTGTTTCTATCGTTGAAATTCCGGAAAAATATTCCTTTTCGTATGTTTCTGTCGATGATTGATTCTCGGTAGGAAATATATGGATACTTGAACTTATTTACACAAGGATATGTACAAAAATTGTGAACTTCAGTGGCTACGGACAATGTAATACTTTTGCTAGCAAAGTTATGAACTTGTACGAGAAAGAATGAAACACCTCATAAACCTCAGTTTTGCTTAAAAATAATAGAATTAAAGATGATTAATGTTTTTGTAAGGCTTGTTAGGTTGTCTCAACATCGTATACGATAACAAATTACACTAAATTACAAGCATTTTTGTCTCATTCAACAGAGAGGTGGAAGTCTAAGAAATTAGAGAGTTTCAGAGGGGAAAAAAAACTAACATTAATTAATCCATTGCGTAATATAGCGTTGATCCAAACTCTTTGCTCATGTCAAATTGTCAATCATAATCATAATTCAAACTTGCAATCTCTGCGTATTATCACACGTAAGCCGTACACGATAGCAAAGCACATCTTATAAACTTTTTCCTAAAATTCACGCGTTGTAAACACACATAATATCGCACTTCTCCAACATTAACAGTCGCTTGTTTGTGAGCCGAAATAGTAAGGCTGCACATCGGACCAAATAAATGCGATGACCTGATTGGTCAAATATCGATTTCCATGTATTGAAAGCAGTTCCAGACGACAAATGAAATGTAGCGTGAATGTCGGCATTTATTTTTGAAAATGGTGAAAATTTTGTGAGAAAAGGAGAAAATGCTGGTTACCAGCATTTTCTCCTTGTCCTACAATGTTTTTAAAAACCCTAAATGTCGCTATAAACAAGGGATTGTTTTGTAAAGGGCTAAAGTGTATAAAAGGTTTAAGCTGAGAGTTAAGGGTATTCTATTTCCGCTAGGAGTGCCTCCTTGTTGTTATGACATCAGTATACATGTACTTTGACAGGAACTTGAAATAAACATTTTCGCTCTGAAAAATTTTCCCTTCGCACCAACTTAGGTGATTTTGCGGACAATGTATATCATGATCAGACAACACAGAAAGTTTAGTCTATCGTTGCCCAATTGCAAGAGACCGATTTAGTTCGATAGTGATTAGGTAGCCTTGGTTCATTGTGGACACTGATCAACAGTTTTACCAGAGATCGGTATGGACCGTGAAAGGAGACCGCGATACATAGGGAGTGATTAACCCTTTCCCAAACGACAAATTTTGGACTAGTCCAAATTGAAAGAGTTTGCTGACGACAATTTTAAATTTGATGAAAACTGCAGAAAGGTCTCAAAACGGGTAGAAAACACTGTGGGAAAAAGAGAAATTGCTCGTTACGAGCAATTTCTCCTTTTCCCACAGTGTTTTCAAAAGACTTGTACTGCAGACACGTGAAAACCAGGGCTTGTTTGGGAAAGGGTTAAAGATTGTTACCGCTTGAACGCAGGCTTGCATTTAGGATACACTTACATATGTACACATGTACAGAGCTTCTGGTAGATCTTTTCTACTGAATGAAAACGTCTAATTCAATCTTGGCGTATTTAGCCGTATCAGTCAAAAAGTATAACCCCTTCACCAATTAATCCTATTTTTTTACCAACCTTGAGTATAAGAGATTTTGGAAAACATCGTTGGAAAAGGAGAAAATCTTGCTAGCCAGCTCTTTCTATTTTTCTAAGAATGTTTTTATCCTTTCACTTACCAATTTCATCCTTTGAGACACATTTGACTTGTCTGCAAATGCTTTGAAGTTGTACAGGTGAAAAAATTTGTCGTTTGGTAAAGAGTTAAAACGTGTTTGGAGCAAAAATATATTATTGAAGATGCATTGAATTTGTGTGATATTTTGAACATAAACTTGAAACACAAAATTGTTGCCAAAACATTATTTAGACGCTCAGATGTTTAGACACTGAGAAATGTTTCGGGGGTTCAACACGGGTAAAGGAATTTCAGCGAAATTTCTCCACAAAATTACCATTCGGACATTTTAGAGAAGAACAGTGAACGAGCTTGCGGCTTGTAAAAACTGTTGTTGTTTTGTCTAATTTTAAAATACTCTGTGTAAATCTGTATTCAAAAGCACGCTCAATTATTTTGAATTCAAAAATTTGTAAAAGAAAAAAGAGCCGTCGGTTAAACAGGTACTAAAGGATGAATCTGTTGGTAAAACCCTAAAACATCCTATTTCTATTTTGGTCTGAAAATTTCAGAAAATATCGCCTTCTCAAGGATCATAACTGCAGTATGTTAAAAGAAATCGGCTCAAGAGAACATACGTATTATGTCAAGAGGTCTTTTTCTTGCAGGTTTTGACATAAATTTATTACTTTGCTATACGAAAAATCCGTCAAGTCCGTCGGCCAAATTCAAAGCACTTGCAAATTAAGTGTGGCCCGAATGACTCCATTTGTTTTTGAGTGGGTAGAACACATTGTTGGAAAATGAGAAAATGCTAGTTATCAGTATTTTCTTCTTTACCAATAATACTTTTGGATGGCGTTAAAATTCGCGATTGCTTTGTAAATCACTAAAGTAGAAAACAGCAAGGTTTTGCAGAAAAGGTCCATGTTTATCTTTGGATGAATGGTGTCGTTTGGCCTCGTTGAAAAGCCACCTGGACGAAACACTCTTTAGTAAATAATAACGAACTTAATCTTAGTCTGGCGATAAAGTGGCACGGGGTAAATATTACTCATGTCTCAAGCACTCGAATTATCATCGTCCTCACTCCGGATTTAGTCGAGATTAAATTTTACAATAGAATGGTATCGAAATACCACATTTTTCACGCCGAAGCTTGTCTCTAGCTATTTTTGTGTTGACAAATTGAATGGTAGGAATTTCAAAATTAATAAAAAGATGTTTCGAGTACATGTATGATGTAACTTGAAAAAATTGCCACGGCTAAATAAAAATCATTTTATCCCTGTTAAAACTATCTTTCGATTTTATTTATTTATTTATTTATTCATTTGGAGGCGGGGTTCAATATTCCACCAAAAAATACAGTGGCCCTTTTTGGCTGTCTGCCATATATACCAAGGATTTTTGCCTCGTATACAGCTGTATTCAATAAAATATTGGACTAAAGGAAAGAACGCCCTTCTAAACAAGCTTATTTTTTCACTTAGAAGCTACCATGACGGCATATTATTTCAACTATTATAATAATATTAAAAAAAGACAGATGTACCTGCTCCTTGCTATCGGAATTGAAAGAAGTTTTGGTAAAGCCAAAAAAGAAAACTTAGCTCTTGGAGCGCCGAATAAACCTTGTGGACATTTTCAATCTAGACATAAGATCAATAAAAATGCAATTTTTTAACTCTTTCCCAAACAATGCCGACTTTTAACGACCCTAAGAAAGAAGCCTTTTGTAAACACGGTGGGAAAAGGAGAAAGTGTCGGTAACCAGCATGTTCGCCTTTTCCCATCATGTTTTCTACCCTTCCCAAACCAAATTTCAATTTTTCAGTCACTTTGGTTTTGTCGTCTGCAAATGCTTTCAATTTGGACAAGTGTAAAATTTTGTCGTTTGGTAAAGAGTGAAGGTCGCTCTTTTCCAGAATGTCTCAGCAAATAGGGCAGTGTAGATCAAAGATCAGACTGCACGTTTTGTGCAGTCTGACCTTGATCTACAGTGGCCGCAAAGACCTCTGTAGTTCTGGAAGGACATTCAGGGGTTAAGAACAATGGCTGTCGTCTTCTGTTTTAGGACTTGATGTAAATAACAAGCACGTGTGACATAAAAAAAGTTAGCCCTTTACCAAACAATCTTATATTTAGCGAGAACTAGAAAGAATGCTTTAGAAAACAATTTTGGAAAAGGGAAAACGCTGGTCTGCCCTTTCTATGTTAAATTTCCCAATGTGAGACATATTCAATTTTTCGTCGGCGAAAGCTTCCAATTTGGACAAGTCTATATTTTTTCGTATGGTAGACAGTTAAGCTTGTTAAAACTGGGGCAGTTAAGGCTCTTTAGGGTAACAGCTGTATCAGGGAGTATTTATAAAATGCATCGTGATAATTTAATGAACCATGCACTGGTAAAAGGGGCCTTAATGCATCTCCAGGATACATTATACCAAATATGTCATCACAGAATTATGGATCCCTAAAATCCATTTTGTTTAACAACCAGTCTGAATCTAGAGGCAGAATGGTCCTTTGACTTGCAGAAAATTTACAAATACCAAAGCAAAAAGTTTCGACTCGTGTCAGCCTGGCCTGACTGCGCACGCTTGCATTGGTCCATACTTTATGCGATGGATTAAATCCCTTTTTTACAGAGCATTGCTCTTTTGTTTTCATGCAATTTTAACCCTCTACACGAAAGACCAGACTTAAGGTCCTTTGCAGAGAGCATGTAGCATGATTTGCCGTATTCACCTACCATTCTTATGAACTTTCTCAGTCTTATTCTCCAAGATTTTCTAAATTTGAAAGTAAAACAACTTCTGATTGACTAAACCATTTGGATTAGCCAATCAGAAGTTGTGTTACTTTCAAATTTGGAAAAAGATTTAGAATAGGACAAAGAACGTTCTTAAGAATGGTTGGTGAATACGAACGCGGATGTCATAACACATGATTTTAGAGCCATATAGGGCAAGTTTATATATTCTGGCAAAAGACAGCCTTGTTATGCGTTTTTTTTTTTCTCTCTCTCTTTCTCTATCTGCTTCAGTATTCCTCACATTCATTCGTGTATCTAACCATACAATCATGTTGATTATTGAAATTTTACACTCTATTCTTTTTTTTCAAAATCATCTGCTGCAAGTTTGTTGTCAGTGACATCCGTTTCACCTTTATTGGGTTTTAAGAAATAGAGCAAAACATTCTGTACCAAGGGATGTTGAATTTGCGAAGCATAAGGTTTAATCAAATATTGAAACAAATTTATTTTCGAGTATTTGTTGATTCTCAAGCCGGCCATTCCTGGGTTGACCTGCTCGAAAAGCCCCGCGCTCCCAATATAACTAATGACCCCAAAGTCGGGGCATTACCGCGGATAAATATTTCACACGTACGTAGGTAATTTTCCCATTTGTTAACCCTTTCACCGCCATAGGCGAAAAAGCGAAACCAGGGTTTGTATTCACCAACCATTCATGAGAATATTCTTAGTGTTATTCTCAAGAATTTTCAAAATTTGAAATTTGAAACCATTTAGTTGAGCCAGTCAGAACTTGTGTTACTTTCTAAATCTAAAGAATGTTCTGAAGAATGGTTGGTGAATACCGGCCCTGCAGGGCCTTTTTGCGGGCGGCGTAGATCAAGATGAGACTGCACAGAGTGTGCAGTCTAACCTTACATCTATGCCGTCCGCTCGCTGAGTCCACATTAACGAGGGTGGCTGAGTAAAGCCTATAGAAACCTTTCTGAGTTTCAGTGGAGTGTATTCTCAGCCGTGGAAAAAGTTTCGAGTTTATATATTTGGCGCGGAAAGATTTCACAAAGAGGAACGCGTTAAATCTTTACCAAACGACAAATCATAGACTCTTCCAAATTGAAAGTCGTCTGCAGACTACAATTCCTAAAGTAATAAAAATAAACTTAAGTTCTTTGACAGGGCAGAAAACACTGTGGGAAAAGGAGAAAATGCTGGTTACCAGCATTTTCTCCTTTCCCACAGTGTTTTCAAAAGTCTTCTGCTACGGAGTCGTTAAAAGTCGAGATTGTGTGGTAAAGGGTTGGACACCTGCGACTCGATACTTTGAAGGCACTGCGAAATGCAGGACCCGAGTTAATTTTCCATTCCAAGTTGTGATTGGGTTCCATTTGGTTAAATACAGTACTGATAACGCGAAAATTGTCATTTTTACGATATTTAGTCAAATTTCGATTTGTAACTAAGTCAGTGATTTTTATAGTCAAGCCAAACTCGTTCCATATGGATATTAGATTAATTTCTAACACAACCAAAGGTAAATTAATGATCGATTTGATTTCTCATCCTGAGACCAAAGTCATCAAGTGTCCAAACTCTGCCATTACCACTCGCAACATTTACCACTCAGAATACATCGAAAAGATAGGTTTTTTTTGGAATTGCATCTATTTTTTTAAATCCACATTTATTGATTACTTGATTTGTGATGGTTTTTTTTTTTCATAAAACTCTTTACGTATGAGCAATACTCTGTGAAAAGGGGGCTTAATGCATCTGCATAAAATATGGACCAAGGTCAGCATGCGCAGTCCGCGCAGGCTGGCCTTGGCCGAATCTTTTTGCTATCGGTTAATTGTCTGCATGTCAAAAGGACAGTCTAACTATTCGGTCGGTTGTTAGACAAGGTGGATTTTAAGGTTCCCTAATCATGTGATGTCTTGCTGGGTACAATGCATCGCGAAGATTCATTAAGCCCCCTTTTCACTGAGCATGGCTCGTGTACACAAGTCCACACTTTATGCGTGTTTCAGAATAGCCCTGGCATTTCCTACATTCCCTTGACTTTATTGTACAACACAGCATTAAGTTTTAACGAACCCGTGGAAAGAAACATTTGAAAACGTTGTTGGAAAAGGAGAAAATACTGGTAACCAGCATTTTTCCTTTCCCCGCATTTTTTTTTTACCCTACCAGAGACAAATCCAATCATTTGAGCCACTTTCATTTTGTCGCTTGCTTATACTTTCCAATTGGACAAGTCTAAAATTTTGTCGTCTGTGAAAGGATTGAGCCTTTATGACCAGACGACAAAAGTTGGACTTTGACAAATTGAAAGCATTTGCAGACGACAACGTTGTCATTGATCAGATGTACAAATGGACATAAAAGGTCAAATATTTAAAGCTTTCAGTCATTATCCATCCGTTCTATTTTACAGTGCTAATGAAAGGACAGGTAACAACACGGTATTACAGATTCATGTCCAAAGATGGCGGCTGGGTGTGGGTCCAGAGTTATGCGACCATTGTACATAACAGTCGGTCATCTCGGCCACATTGTATAGTCAGTGTCAACTATGTTCTGAGGTAAACTGAGTTATAATTTGTATCCATAGTCTTTGTCATCGATAAATTACGCGTTGACAGTATCGCGACACTTCAAGAACATAACGATGTTTTAACCCTTTCCCAAACAAGTCCTGGTTTCCACGTGTCTGCAGTACAAGTCTTTTGAAAACACTGTGGGAAAAGGAGAAATTGCTCGTAACGAGCAATTTCTCCTTTTCCCACAGTGTTTTCTACCCTTTTTGATAACTTTCTGCCATTTTCATCAAATTTAAAATTGTCGTCTGCAAACTCTTTGAATTTGGACCAGTCCAAAATTTGTCGTTTGGGAAAGGGTTAAGGAATAAGAAGTTTTAAATTCCTATAGCAGACTGGCCCCGAACTTCTTTCCCGAGTTCGATATACATGTACACAATGTGACAAGAATCATTATTATCTCAGCACTGATCAGTTTCTTTACTTTGTGTATATAGAAAGCGGACGTTGACGTAAAGTGTGATGCTCTGTTCTGGTGAGAAAAAACAGGCAGGTATACTTTGAGAGCACCGGTAGTGTGAACTGTCTGAAATGTTGCTAAAAACGAAATTGAACACAAAACATACTCTTAACAAATGTTGCCACATTTTTTTTCACTGCTGATAAGAATAAGACGGTGCTTAACCCTTTACTACACAATCCCGTGTTTTAACGACCCTGCGGGAAAAAACCTAAAGAAAGCATTGTGAGAAAGGGAGAAAATGCTGGTAATGTTTTCTACCCCTTCACACACAAATCCTATCATTTGAGCTACAGATGATTTTGTTGGCTGCAAAATACCTTCAAAATGGAGGGAGGTCTAACAATTTGGCATTTTATTGTAAAGGGTTAAGTTCTTTGTCGATGATTTCATGAAAGTTGTCTGTATATGGTCAAATGGTGAAACTTACATACGTATACCAAATGAATACCTATTATAAAACTTTATAATTTCACTCCGACTTTGTCAGGTTTTTTGGCTGTTTTTCAATACTTTATGAAAACAAGAACCTTTGCTGCTCGTAAAATATGTTTCACAATCAGTATAAAGATAGGAACGGGCTCGAAAAAAAAAAAAAAATAAATATATAAAAAATATTAAAGTAAAAAAAAGCGACATTTGTTGTTGATTACGGATGCTGTGATTTATTTCTTAAAGCTGTGCATAATAAAGGGTTACAATGTTTGGTATATTCAGATTTTTACAACATAGAATTCGACCGCTCAAAGAAATTAAAAATAGGAACATTCACAATTCTGTAATTGAGTTCGATATTTCAAAGTTTTTTTTTTTCTTTTTCATTTCAGTGACGTGCAAGCGCGCCATCTTAAGATACATATCGACCAGACCAATCACAAAGATGCCGACACGTTTAGCGTGCAAGATAGGCTCAGACTTGGAAAATGCAGAACACCAAAATCCAAAAACAGATCATCACCTTATCCACACATAGCGGAAAACCCGGAGTATTCCGGAGACTTTGACGATGACGTTACTGTTACATCATTACAAGGTTATCAGGGTATAGGATATAGTTCGCCTTTGTTGCACAGTCCGCATGATGCGCTGGAAAGATATCATTCATTGTACTCATCGTTCTCAAATACAAACGTGCACATGGAAACGCTTAAGGATTGTGCTTACACATATTCTTCACCGCATTGTCACTTTGACAGTGGTCAGATCCGGTCTTGTGAGGACAGATTCCCCATTAGGGATGTCGGGTATTTGAATATTCATGCGAACTCTGAAAACGAGCCAAAACTGAACGAAACGATTCAATTAACGCCTTTATCCCGAGAGATTCGTAATTCTGGTCAATGTTCAAGAAGTAGTAGTAGAAGTGATTTCGGAACACCTTTAAGTATTCATGGACCCTCTAGCAACAGATCGGAGTCGTCGGCGTCTGACGTCGATGGTTTGCCGGATGATTTAGACAGAACTAATTCAAAACATGATAGTACAAAATGTGTAAAACAGTTACATGCTCTCCAAGAGCATAAGAACCTTCCACAAGAATCTATACAACAATCAGTGATAATGCGCATGCCCAACAATCAGACAGTTTGTTCGTCGCCTAGATACAGTTGTGATTACACCAAGTCTAAGTCACCGCGCGCGATTCTCGCAGACATACCGAAGTATTCCTCCGAACAACAAAGTAGTGCCAACACAGACTTTTTCATGGACACTCATAACAATGCTGCTGACAAATTATTTGGAATCAAGCCAATCAACGGTAAATCATACACAGATGACGCCATTCTGAACTGTCTACGTAATGGATATCCATATGAACAATATAGTCAGGGTTCCTTGTATTCGCCACCGAGTCTGCAAAACAAAACATATCCCGGCATGCCTCAGGCCGGATATACGAGTGTTATTGTCGATGCACAACAATACCACAATATGTCAAATGGGTTTGTGCACTGATATTTTACAGATTGTGGTAGATGTTGTGAAGAAAAAATAATTATACGACATTACAATCAAACACAGAAGTCGAGAATAAAAAAGGAAAAAAAGAAACAAACTCTGAAAGAAGTAAAACACCAGGCAACCTTTTCAAAGAGCCAGTAGATATTAATAAAGGAACCTTAACTTGCGATTAATGCAAAATAAGTCTTTCAAGCTGTGCTTCGACCAAAAGTCTGTCATGTCCGGTTTTCAAGTCCTTATCTTTAACTCTATCTCCAATGCATGATTTTCTCTTGTATCTTCATCCGTAATCAGAATCCATATGCTTGCTTGTGTCTCTGAGAAACTCTCAAACCCCTTGTTCTGCTAAATTAGTGGAATGTAACTTTCAAGCCGATAGTAAACACCCTATTTTTGCTCTTTCAAAGGTTCTACTCTGGGGGGAAAGAGATTTCCTTATCGGACAGTGTTGATCCAAGATCAGACTGCACGTTCTGTGCAGTCTGATCTTGATCCACACTGTCCGCAAATGGTTCTTGGGTCGGGCCTAGCAGCCTAAAGGCTAATATACCGATTTGAAACTGCCATCGGTTAGGGCTGGAAAATTCAAACGATGATTTTCTGAAATTTTAGTGAAAATGACCCGTGCTTGTGCTAGGAAAAAATAGGGCTCTGAATTATGATACGTGTACTTTATTTCTGGGTCTTTGTAGCATGTAAAGAACTCTTATTGATATCGCCGTTAACTGTTAAAGTGGCTTTCACAACTACAGTTGCTTTTGCGGCCAGGGTAGATTAAGATCTTGATCTACACTGTCCGAAAAAAAGACTACTGAGTCGTGCTTAGCAGCCTAAGGGTTCAAGTTTGATAATTTTGGAAATCACCCGACAGTAAAAAATTTCTATATTTCAGCAACGGACATATAGGTATAAGTAAGAGTAGTATCATTTTCCTATGGGGTTTTCATAATACCCCAATATTTCTGGTAGTCTGAGATAGCCATGTCTTGGCCGAGCTAAAAGCCATATGTTAGACATTTTTAATCAGAGACTTTGAAATTGAATAAGAGTTATGCTTCGTAAAAGGGGAGTTTAATGCATCTGCAAAAGGTATCGATTCAGGTCAGCCTGCGCAGTTTCCGCAGGCTGACCTGAATCGAAACTTTTTGCTATTTGTAAATATTCTGCATTTCAAAGGACCAGTCTTGATTCAGTGATTCATGATACAGTGCGTTGTTAGACAAAATTGATTTTATGGATCAAGAATTACTGTTTGTGATGACTTGCATGGTTTTACGGATCGCGGAGATGCATTAAGTCTTTACCACACAACCCCGACTTTTAACGACCCTGAAAGAGAAGCCTTTTGAAAACATTGTGGGAAAAGGAGAAAATGCTGGTAACCAGCGTTTTCTCCTTTTCCCACAATGTTTTATACCCTTTCCAAAACAAATTTTAATGTTTGAGTCACATTTATTTTGTCGTCTGCAAGTGTTTTCAATTTGGACCAGTCTAAAATTTTGTCGTTTGGTAAAGAGTTAAAGAGCATGGCTAATATCCTTGAAGATAGAAGGTTCTATTTTGATAATATTCATTGGCATTTCAGTAATCGCGAAGTACAATTTTGATCCCAAACATTTGTGTGCAGTATATCTAATTATTGTCCTATTCAGTAGAATACACGTATGTCAGTTAAATATACCTGACCCCATTTCAACGTTTATTGTCACAAATTTTCGGCACGAGACTGACGGAAAATACCCCAACAAAAGCTGTGAATTTCGGAACTTACGAAAACGTTTCTTGCTGTTGCACACTCAACTCTTTCGCTAAAAAATCATTGTTTTAATCCTCAGGCTGCTCAGCGCGACTCAAGGTTCCTTTACGGATAGCATAGATCAAGATCAGACTGCACAGAACGTGCTGTCTGATCTCGAATCTACACCTTCCGATAAAAAGATATCTTTCTCCCAAAAAGTACCATTGAAATAGCAAATTTTGGGTTTTTACTATCGACTGGAAAGTTTCATTTCACTAATGTAGCAGGATAAGGGTAAAACACTAACATTACCAATCAGTAGCCCATTGAAGGACCTTCAGAAATTATTTAAAATAATGGAATGGATATTATAGATATCCTAATCAGACTGCACGTTCTTTAAAGATTGATCTTGATAAACGCGGTTTCAAGAACTTTTCATTTTGCCTTTGAAACCTGACTTGAAATCCTTTTTCTTCTGAAACTATATGAGCCATGCTCTGCCAAAAAGGAGGCTTAATGCTTCTCTGTGATGCATTTTACAAAGCAAGCCATCACATGATTATGGATCCATAAAATCCGTTTTGTCTACTAACCGAATGAATCATGAGGTAAAATGGTCCTTGGACATGCAGCAAAACTGACTAATAGCAAAAGGTTTCGACCCATGTCAGTCAGCCTGCGCGGACTGCTACGATACTTTTTGCAGATGCATCGAGCCCCTTATTACAGAACATGGCTTATATGTTAATAGCGGTGTTCAGAATTAGCCTATTAACCTATTAACAAACGATTTCATTCTCTTTTCCTTGGAATCAAAACCATCTCATCTTGCCTGTAATCAGAAATGTACCACGTTGTATTTACTCCTGAGATGACAATAATGCTGGGTTCTTTGCAATACTGTATTTTACTGCCTTACTTTATCTCTTGATGAAGTGTTGTGTTCCATCATCTTTTGACGATTTCCCGGCCCGAAATTTATTACGAATTCATTTAGAGGTGTATTTTCACTGTATTTTGTCATGATATCTTAACCGTTTACCGAGCAATCCGTAATTTCACGGCCTTGAGAAAAGACTGCGACATTTAAAACCATGCTAACAAACATTTGTCTCCTTTTCCGACAGTGTTTTCTAATCTTTCAAATTGGTACGAATCGGGTATAAATGATTACAAACTGACTGCGCATGCGTATTCCATCGAGAGTCTTTCTGTCTGAAGTCAACAGTACGAGTATGTGACAAATCGATCAGCCCACATGTTTTGCATGTTTCAATGGTAATATTCAAGATACTGTTTCAATATGTTTTTTTTTACATCATATCCAAGAAACTGACCTACATTGACATACTTTGTATTTGAATTCCATTTAGGATTTAGGTAGAATTTATATATCGATGCACTATACTACAATCTAAAACGTCTCCATCTCGTTACAAAATGCATCGATAGCATGTTCTTGTTAATTAAAATGGCATTGCCCGATTTTCATAAAAGGAGCGCACTTCAGAGTCACAGTCCAGTGCGGGTAAAACCCAGGAAACACATAAATGAGTTGTACCATTATTCAAATAAAACAAAATCATAAACTGAACATACTGAATATAGGATCAAGGATAATAAAAGGAATTTCGAACGGTCTTTTAACAGTTTTCAACCTGTTCCTGAATTTAGCGTGGGAGACAGTGGTGTAGGGTTAGAACGTCGGCGTCTCACACCAGAGGGTCCGGGTTCGAGCCCCGCAATGAGCAGAGTCAACCCTTGGAAGTACCAACATGGCGCTTCGAGTACTGTTTAAAGTAACCAGGTAGCAAGTGTCGAGAATGATTAATATAAGTTGTAAGACTTTGTTCCACAATCAATTTACAATTATTATATAGATTTACACTACCTTTATATAACTCTCTGTTATTAATATCTTTCATAAATTTCACCAATGCTAGACTGAGGCTCTGTCATGCCATGTCAGAGGACACTCTTCCATCATGATTGCAGAAAGCGATGATCAGACCAGAATTCCCTTCAGTTTAAACCGTCGCATTAGTTAACAACAGAACCACTTAGAATACGTTAACTACCTTTATCTGCACGAGTCGTGCTCTATGAAAAGAAGGTTTAATGCATCTGCAAAAAGTATCGACACTTGTCACTCTGAGCAGTATGTGCAGGTAGACATTGGTCGATATTTTATGCTATTTGTAAATTTTTCTACATGTCCAATGACCTTTCTAACTCATGACTGAGTCCGGTTATTGGACAGAATGGATTTTCGTGATCTATAACGATGTGATCAATTGCTCGGTTTGCATTAAACCCCCTTCTCCCAGAGTGTCGCTCACATATAGTTCTCTATATGTCTAGTGAATAAAGTTCTCGATTGTGGATGTTCCGCCATATTTAAGCTTTATTTGTTGATGATTTTAAGAATTGGATAGTAATGGAATGAATTTAAGTGACCTGTTTGTTTGATAATGAAGAAAATATTGAATAAATAAAGTGTTGAAAACATGATTTACTTTTTCTGTCTAGTTTTCTATTTTTTCCAGCACCTGCTCATGCATGACAATAATTTGGAACATTTCCTGACGTCATTAACCCTCTACCACTCAATCCCGAGTTTTAACGATCCTGTGGAAGAAGGCTCTTAAAAAACATTGTGTAAAAAGGAGAAAATGCTGGTAACAGCATTTTCTCCTTTTCCCGCAATGTTTTTTACCCTTTTAAAAAATATTCCATCGTTTGACACACAGTAATTTTGTCGTCTGTAAATTCTTTCAGTTTGGTTTGTCGTTTGGTAAAGAGTTTACAAAATTTTAGACATGCCCAATTTTTAAATAATTGCAGACGACAATATTAATGTGGATCATGGTGGAATTTGTCTTTCATAGGGAAGAGAACAGTGTGGGAAAAAGAGAAAATACTGGTTACCAGCATTTTCTCCTTTTCCCACTATGTTTTCAAATCTTCTTCCACATGGTCGTTAAAACTCGGGATTGTGTGGTAATCTTGTGTTTGTTCAACCCACAAGTATACAAAAACAACTCTTAGCTCCCCTTAGAAAGGGCAAATTTTTAAACATTCCTGGGAAAGGAACAATTACTTGTGTCAAGCTACAGCTCCCTACCCCACGTTCCTTGCCATTCAAATTTATCTACTCTCATATCTTTGAAATGCCTTTTTATTGCGCCACTTGTTGTTCGTATCTTGACTTTTCTTCAGCGTAATTAGTTTAGTGACTGATCAGTACGAGATTAAAGGTCGCTAAAAAGCAAACATGAATAGTGCTTCTGCAAGCCTTGTGTTACTGAAAAATCAGGGCCCTTATCCAGTAATCATTTTCAATAATTTTCTATGTACGATTCGCTACAATTTTCTAAATTTGAAATTACCGTAATTTCTGATTGGCTAAACCCAATGGTTTAGCCCATCAGAAATTACCGTACTATATAAATTTATGTAGAATTAGACCATGAATGCAGTTTAAATGGTTGATGAATACAGCTCCACCACAACGTAGACCTTGAAACAGAAATAGGCATGGGGCAACAAAAAAGTACTTGCCTGACAAAAAAAAAAGAGGTTGAATGGTGAGGCGACAGTTCATGAATCCCACGCAACAACCGGAAACAGAGGGAGACTACAATGACCTTTACCTTTCATATACGTAATAATTGTCAATAGTTACAGAACCGAAGGTCATACTTTGACATGAAAGCTGGGAAGTGATTGTGTGTGAAAGAGCTACATAAACTATTTACCATACGATAAATACAAAATTGAGCCATGCTCTGGCAAAGGCAACAGGGGGCTAAATGCACCTCCGTGATGCCAAGCAAGTCATCACATGATCATAGATCCATAAAATCCAAGCAGCCTAATAACCGACGGAATCATGGGGTACACTGGTCCTTGGACATACAGAAAATTTATCAATAGCGAAAGGTTTCGGCCGCGGTCAGCCTGCGCGGACTGCGCAGGCTGACCTGGGATGATACTTTTTCACAGATATATTGAGCCCCCTTTTCACAGAGCAAGTCTCATACAGTTATCCACACTGAAAGCTTATTGAGGCAAAGTCAATTGTGGCTCAAAGGATTGGATACGGAAGAGGAAACAATGCTGGCATTTTCTTCTTTTCTCACACTGTTTTCAAAGACCTATTTTCCTGACATCATAGAATCACGGTTAAGGTGTAAACTATACAATAAAACCTAGCATCGAAAATATTCCGGTATCTATCGGGGGTATGCATCCGAATGTTTGCAAATAAACCCGTTATTCATGTGTATATGATGATGCGACACCGGTATTTATCATTCTGAAGGTGACAAATGCCTGCCATTATAAATGATAGAATTCGCTAACACCTGGGAAAAGAATGTATGAATGTTACTTTAGCGGTCTTATTGGTAAACAATTCAGCGTCAAAAGGTGTAAGAAGGCCGATATATAAGCTTCATTCAGTAGGAACAGGACTGCACTACTAACAGGCAAACTGATCAAACACCTCGCCAGTGCGTCATGTCACTTTTCCTGATACAGCTTTTTAACCCTTTACAACACAATCCCGACTTTTAACGACCCTGGGAAAGAGGCCTTTTGAAAACATTGTGGGAAAAGGAGAAAATGCTGGCAACCAGCATTTTCTCCTTTTCCCACAATGTTTTCTAACCTATCAATGACAAATTTCATCATTTGAGCCACCTTTAATTTGTCGTCTGCAAATGCTTTCAGTTTGGACCAGTCAAAATTATTGTCGTATGGTAAAGAGTTAACACGTTGTGAGAAAAGTAACACTAAATTTTGATTGGTAAAACCATCCGTATTTCCTGAGGATGCTTTTGAACAAAGTCGTCTGCTTCATTTTTTTTTTTGGTGGGGGGAGGGGGGGTAAGAGTTACCCCTTGGGATGGATAATTGTAACTCTAGACCAAAAAGTCTTAGTAAGAAGACTTTTGAAAACACCACGGAAAAAGAAGAAAATGCGAGCCACCAGCATTTTCTTTTTCTGTTTCGACAATGCTTTCTAGAATAACAGAGAGCTTAAGCTCATTTTCATTAATTTTGAATTTGTTCTCTGCAGCTGCTTTCGGTATGGAAGAACATATTTATTGGGGGATTTCGGAAAAGGTTAACTGCGGATGCGAACAGTGTAGATTAACACCATACAACAAAGGGACTATAAAGTCTGATCTTTAATCTACACTGCATTACATTCGTTTAGATTTTCTAATCAAAGCAGCCATTGTAATGTTCAGTCTGTGTTTTTATTGACATGAAATGTTTAGCTGACGCATGCTCTGTAATAAGGGGGCTTGATGCATCTGCAAAAAGGATTAATTCAGGTCAGCCTGCGCTGTCCGAGAAGGCTGACCTTGGTCGAAACGTTTTGCTGTCGGTCAGTTTTCTGCATATCAAAGGACTGGTGTACCTCATGATTTTGTTGGTTGTTTAGATAAAAAGAGTTTTATGGATCCATGATGATGTGATGTCTTGCTTGGTATCATGTATCATTGAGATGCATTAAACCCCCTTTAGCCAGAGCATGGGTCATTTATTTGTCACTCTAATAGAACTAACAGGACAAACTGGGCGGGCATTTATTTTCTTTACACAAAACAGATATTCTCCGCGTCGAATCTACAGTCTCAATAACTCGTTTACAAACTTGATTTCTATCCATAACAATGGACTGAAAACAGAAACTACAGTATCTTACTTTATCTATAATTTAAGAAAATAGAGAAAAAAAGTTTGGAAAATACTAAATTTCTAAATTTTGTTCTATTCCTTAATGACTAAGCAAGCTACAAATACCAAGAGAAAGTGTAATGAAGAAAGGAATAATTAAATCAAAATAAGAGGGGGTAAAAAAAGCCAATGATTGGAAGAAAAAAATTCCAATCTTTTTATTTGACCTCACTCTAAGCCGTTGTGTATCAATTTGCCATTTCAAAATATAGCCGGAAGTGACAGTCACGTGACTAACAACCGTTCTGTTCGGCCATGGTCTAATAAAGCCTCTTAATTAAAAAGCATATGAATGACGCCTTTTTTGTCAAGTCACAAAGAAGAGGATTTTCCATCTTTTTATATCATTCCATATAAAGTTTTTTTTTTGCTCTCTATAATTCAGTTTATGTATGGACTTTACTCAAGTGATCATTAGTTAACCTTTTACCAATCCCGTGTTTTTATGACCCTGAGTTCTAGGGCGTTTGATAACATTGTGGAAAATGCCTTTCCCTGGAATGTTTTCTATGCTTTCAGAGACAATTTCTTTTATTTCATTGTGGCCTGCAAGTGCTTTCCATGCTGGTAATCAGCATTTTTTTCTTTTTGCCCCACGATGGTTTCTACCTTTTCAAAGACAGAAATCATCTTTTGAGCTTCACTCAATGGTTTGAGTCTAGATTTTGGTAATGAGTTAAACTGCCTATATCATTGTCATGTATTGAATTTTCCAACATGTTCACGACCTACTAGGATAATAAAAGACTTACGGTTGATAGTGCCTACATAGAAGTAGAAGCACCTTCGTATTCTGAAGATTGAAGTCCACAATGCAAAGAAATACGTAAATTGTTTGACAAGTCAATAACATGCTGCCCAGCAGTATCAGTATCGATGACAATAGATGGGAAAAATTGTCGTACTAATTTCGAGAAGACATGAGCCATGCTCTGGCAAAAAGGAGCTTTATACATCTCAGTGATCCATTATACCAAGCGAAGTCGTCACGTAATTATGGATCCACAAATTCCATTTTGTCCAACAACCGATTGAAATCATGGGGAAGAATGGTCCTTGGACACGTAGAAAATTTGACAATAACAAAAAGTTTCGACCCATGTCAGCCTGCGCGGACTGCGCCGGCTGACATGGGTCGAAACTTTTTGCAGATGCAGTATACCCCCCTTTGCACAGCAGAGCATGGCTCATATTCTTTGGCCAAAAACTGAAACAGAGTTTCATCCCATCTTGTTAACATGTGCGTAACTCACATGTATGTTACTTTGTAGGGTTCGTGGATGAAAGAATTCGTCAAGGGGATAAAGCCTGGCGATCAGGTTTGAATTCGGAGTGTAATGATGCACAATACAATCTCGAGTATGCACTCTTTCTAGAAATCCGTCCTTTTCCTCTAAGATTGTCACCATTTTTTGTCATGAGAAATGTGTTTGTTTCGAAATGGGGTCAAACCGGAGAGGTTCTCTCACAGAAAAGGACTCCGAAACAAAAACAAAAATGTGTTTCCGTCGCTTGATGGCATGACTGGTATCCGGCGATAACTGCTTATCTTTGAAGTTCCGGTTTGTCAAGATTAGACTGGTACCGGTTTTCAGCACTCAAAATGTGACAGGTCCCCCGGAAGTCAAGTGGAAAATTGATTGTCCAAATATTTGAAGTGAGCAGAAACAGTGACAATATTAATTTTCAAAGAGAAAAAGCAAAAGCTAATTTCTGAGACGAATCGGAAATGGGAAAAACATGTATTTCGACCATTCGCTATGGTTCAAGATGATAGAAAGTATTCGGGTCAAGTGCTGTTACAATTAGCTCCTTGAATTAATCCATTACTTTGCAAGTATGTTTTCAAGGAAAAGCAGCTGCTTCTTAATAAAATCATTTCACTAAATTGTTTTTTATTTTGTTAAAACATATTTTTTTTTTTTTTCCTTTTTCTAAATTTTGGTCCATAGTGTAGCTGTTGAAAGTTTTTCATTAGCGCGTTACTGTTTGTCTAACAAAAGCCCATCCTGCAATGAATTGCTCCTTTTCCCCAATCACTATTCTTTTAAACTATTTGTCACTTCCTCTTGACCTTTTTCAGTTCTTTTTTTTTTTAAATCTGCCTATTCTATATGCCACCATCTTTCCTGTGCCGTCAGTGCGTCTAGTACATGTAACTAATACAAATGAGTCCTGCTGAAAAATGGGCTTTGAAAAGGTGGTTTAATACTACTGCAAAAAGTATCGACCCGGTCAGCCTGAAAACTCCGCTCAAGCTTACCCAGGTCGAAACTTTTTACCTTTGTTAACTTTTCTGCATGTCAAAAGGACCACTCTAACTCATGGTTCGACCGGCTTTTTGACGAAACCGATCAATAGCACGCGACGACCTGCTTGTCATGATTCATCACAAAGATACATTAAAGCCCCCTTTTGCAAGAGCGCCGCTCATTTATATTTCAATTTTTAAGATAAATGTTGTGGACAAAGATCAAATTCACGACGCCAACTCTGGTTCTACAGTGTTTGCAAATTGTCTGCTTTTACAGACTACAGACACCAACAGGTTATGTGTTATGTGTAAGAAACATAATCATTTAATTAAACACCCTAAAACTTTTTAACACATTACCAAACTATTCTGATTTTTGATAACCCAGGAAAAGTAGGCTTTTGGGTATCAGCAGTGTCGTCTTTTTCGCAGAATGTTTTCTATACGTTTGAAGAAAAATACTATCTCTGGAAACGCATTTCATTTGTTGGCTGCCGTTGCTTTCAGTTTTGACAAGTTCAAAATTTTGTCGTTTGTTAAAGAGTTACGACGTTTAGTCGTACAATAGTTGTTGGTGATTCTTTTTAACATGCCGACCATGGTCAAGATAAATGAGATTTAGGCGCCTGAAAAAGGCTAATGTAAAAAGAAAATGAATTTTGTTTTTAGATACAAATCTGATGCAACAGGTCTCGTAAAGGATCATGGGTTTTTAGCCGAAAGCCAGCAGAGCTTATGTCGTGGCGTGGTTTACGCGTCGTCTGTCAGTCTGTCCGTTCGTCTTTTTCTTGTTTACGCGATAAAGTCTGCGTTTGTCATCAGATTTTCGTGAAACTTGCACACTTTCTTTATCTTATGTATGGCTTGAACAATATTGATTGTAAAAGTAATGTGACAATCAACGAGAGAGAATATTTAAAGTTGAAATTTTATATTTCTTTGTTTACGCAATTAAGTCAGCATTTTTTATCAAATTCTTTTGAAACTTGCATAGGATTGAAGTCTATTAAATTGAAGAAAATCCAACAATCGGTTTAGGAAAAGCAACAATGTATTGCTTACTCAACACAGTCCACATTATTAGTCACATTCTTTGAAACTTGCAGGGATTGTTTAATACATTGAGTAATGAAACCCCATCAAATTTGGCTGGATTCCCAACAAATGGTGTTGAGAAATTGTATTTCAGTGTTTTCATTATTTGTTCAATTCACCATGCCTACTTATGCCGTCTTAGTGGGTTCAAGTCCAGTTGCCTCCCCCCCCCCCCCCCCCCCCCCGTGTTTTTGGAGGTTTGTGTTTGTCTTTTTCCTTTTTGCATCATGAATCAATGATGTATCCCAGAAAAAAAAAGCAAAATTACTGCCAGTAGAGCGATTGAGGCCCTTATGGGCCTATAGTTTATAGTCCTTACATCTGAATTTAGCTCTACAATACTCAGACTGAATTCCTGTTTGAATCTTGAGTGGTGTAATATTATGCCTTTAAACGAGTGCTACAAACTAATACTTCGTATGTGTGCCTGTAGTTTTTTTTTTTTGACCGAACACCGTGTAAATTTCTAATTAAACTATCTTTTAATAACGATCATTTTCTTCCCGTCATTTTTCAATGTCATGAGGATGTTCAGTCACAATTTTCCGAGTATTAAAGGTGCTGACCCTAATTTTTTTAGTGTATTTTTTTTTTATTATTTTTCGTTTAATTTCGCAACAAAGATATGTTGGGGTTTTTTTTTTTTCCAGCCCCTGTGCCCAAAACATAATTCTAAATTTAATTCCACAGTTTCACGCAAACCAGTGCTGAACAATTTAACAAAGTCCTATTCAGTGAAAGGATAATTTGACATCACAAGGAAACATATCCTGCACTTGAACGTCCTGGTTTAAATGATAAAACTAATTATGTTATGTTTGTTATCACTGAAAATGTGCACTAATTATTACAAGCGTAAATAACAGTGTATCGATAACGTAAGTGTTTTATCAACCAAAAATGCGGAACGTTTCAACTTTCAACTGTTTTTGTTGTCATATGGGATATTGCAACAATCGATAGCAACACTGTCAAGACATTTATTTATTTATTTATTTATTTATTTATTTAGTCGGTCGGTCGGTCTGATTGGTCGGTCAGTCAGTCACTCAGTCAGTCACTAAGTCAGTCACTCAGTCAGCCAGTTTTGTCTTTCATTTATTTATTCATTTTATCTTACAATTTTTTCTTTTACTTGTTTAAATATATTTGGCCCCACTAAAGTGACTTTCATGTAAATGCTGCACGTTTTTACTTCAGTTCTTTTTACTTTTAATTAAGTTTGGTCACTGACATTCTCTTCTTTTCCCACAGATTTTTCTACCCTTTCAGAGACAACATGCTATATCATGAGACATTTGATATGTCGTCTGTAAATACTTTCTATGTAGACAGGTCTAAAATATTGTCGTCATGTAAAGGGTTAACCCTTTACCAGACGACAAAATTTTAGCCTTCTCCTATTGAAAGCATTTGCAGACGACAATTTCAATTTGGCTAAAATGGTGCAATTTTTCTTTGATAGGGTAGAGAACATTGTGGGCAAAGGAGAAAATGCTGGTTACCAGCATTTTCTCCATTTCCCACAATGTTTTCAAAAGGCTTCTTTCCCAGGGGCGTCAAAAGGCGTCATTGTGCGGTAAAGGGTTAAAATTAACCGACCTTTACCGACCACTCCCGATTTAAAACGACATTGAAGAAGAAGCCACTTGAAAACATTTGGGAAAAGAAGAACAAGCTTGTAACAAGGAATTTCTCCTTTTCCTACAATGTTTTCTCTCCTATCTAAGAACTCCAGCTCATTTTTTATAAATATGTAATCTGGTGATAATTCAATTTGGAAGAGTCCAAGATTTCTCGTTTTGGAAAGCTGTCGGGGTATTTTTGCAGAGTGTAGCTGAAGATCAGACTGCACAGAGCTAATCTTGGAGCTCATGGGATCAGTTATCGGGTCCTTTTCTATAAACTTCAAGAAACGCCTCTTTTTTCTGTCAGTACATATCGTAATATTTAAAATCTTCACCAGACGACAAAACTTAAGACTGGTCCGAATCGAAAGCATTTGCAGACGACAAATGAAGTATGGCTTAAGGGATGGAATTTACTTTTTTAATTGATTGATTGATTGCTTGACTGATCGATTGATTGGTTGATTGGTTGATCGGTTGGTTTGTTTGTTGGTTGGTTGGCTGGTTGGTTGGTTGGCTGATTGATTGATTGATTGATTGATTGATGTTTTAAGCCGCTTTCAACATTATTTAAGTCATATCACGGCCCACTTACTCATGTATTTTCTGGGTTTCACCAGTACTAACCAAGGGCTCCGAAGTGTTTTACCCATGGACACTCCCACGAAAATTGTTTTTGAAGGGGAAGGAAACAGCATGGGGAAAAAAAGTAAATGACAGTTACCACCAGTTCCCCATTTCCAACAATTGTTCTTAAAGCCTACTCCTCGTGTCGTTATTCAGAGCAATTGCTTGTTTGGTAAACGTTAACATTTTATTCAATGATAAATTTTAAAAGCGGGCATACTCCTCTGAATACGAGTACATCCAACAGTTATTGGTCTTTACTGTTCGCTTTGCCAAGAAACAAATTCCATACACACGATTTTGAGAACATCGATGTTAATCAAATGCAGATAATCAACACGATTTAACACTTTACGACAAAATCCCGAGTTTTAACGACCCTGATTAAAAAGCGTTGGAAAACATCGTGCGAAAAGGAGAAAATGCTGGTAACCAGCATTTTCTCCTTTTCCCACAATGTTTTCTACCTATTTACAGCCAAAAAGCATAACTCTAGCCACATCTAAATTGTAGTTTTGCAAATGCTTTCAATTTGGACGACTCCAAATTTTTGGTCGTTTGTAATTACACGTTACGAACAATGTTTCTTTCCATTGGGGGGTTTTCAAAACTGCTCTCCCTGCTCCCAAGCAGCTTGAATACGCAAAAAGTCCATTTAAATACACGAGATGGCAAACTTGCAATGGCGTCCCAAAAAAGGACAGAATTTTGATATGTTTTGTCGAAGGAGCCCTCTCTTTTGACCAACGCTGGCTCAGACTCCCTATTTTGACAACATTAAAATTTCGGTTGAAATTAACATGAGAAGTCAGAATAAGTTATCGAAGCAACACCTCGTCCATTGACTGACCATATTACAAGACTGTTTCTATTAGTTGGTTTGGGACAGAGGACGAGAATTATGACAGGAATGGGAAATCGCCGCGAGTATTTACATGAAAGTCGCTTTTAACGGGCTAAAGACAGTTAAACGAGTAATAAATAAATAGATAAATAAATAAATAAATTTTAGTGAATAATCAAATGCCTCCAAACATTACACCTGCAAGGTACGAGCGCTCCTAGAATAAAGTAGACACGCTCTGAAAAAAAAAAAAATCAGGCCAGGTCCAATTGTTCAATTCATCCAATTGTTCCTTTTTTTCCTACAATGTTTTCCATACCACTGACAAAATTACTTGTTTCCTTTCCTTCAATTATGTTTCCGCTTAGTCACTTGAAGTTTTAAGTCTTTACCAAACGACAAATTCTGCACTAGGCGAAGTTCAAGGCAGACGACAAAATAAATGTAGCCCAACTTGAAGATAATTTTTTGTCTTTGAAATGGTAGAAAACATTGTGAGAAAATGAGAAAATGCGGGTTACCAGCATTCCTTCAGGGTCTTTACAAGTGTTGATTGTCTAGTAAAGGGTTAACCCTTTACCGGACGATAAAATTTCAGAATGTTCCAAATTGAAAGCATTTGCAGACAACAAATTAAGGCTGTCCTAAGTGACAAAATTTGACCTTGATATAGTAGAAAACATTGTGGGGGGAAAAGGAGAAAAATTTAATGCTGGTTACCGGCATTTTCTACAAAGTACTTTTCCTACAAAGTTTTCAAAGGCCTTCTTCTGTAGGGTCGTTAAAACTCTGGATTGTCCGGTAAAGGGTTAAGTGGTAAACGTAAAAAATAGCTGTAATAATAACGAAAATAGACGGGACTCCCGACAGGCAGTGTCACGACAGTATTTGTTCTGAGTTCTTGTTTGCTCGACATCGATTTATCTAATGCTTGTAACCAGATACCTATATGCGACAAAGCTCGCGTCATATGCTCGACATTGACTTACCCGGATCAGGTTTCGCATAGAGCTTTGGTGGCGCGAGAGTGAAACCTTCTCGAGCTGTTTGTGCAAATGTTTACAGTTGTGGCAGATTTAAATGGAAACTAGACACTGCCACCGTAAAGAACACACATCTTGAGCAAATAATGCGAAACTGTGTTTTCAGTGATGAGTTTGCTGTTCATTAATGCTCGACTTTTCATTGTAATTTTGTTCAATATTTTTGTCTTCATAACTTTTTGTTCAACATTTTTGTCTTCATACCTTTATGTTTTTTTTTTTAATTTTCTATCTTCTCAGTCAGACTGCAGCAAATGCATTGAAAACTCAAAACACTATCAGGGAAGTTTCGGACAACCATTCCAGATAAGTATTGTTCTCGGATCTAAATTCAAAGACAAGCCATCTGATTGGCTGAAACATAATGTTTCAGCCAATCATATGGCAAGTCTTGGAATTAAGAATTCTGTTGTTGATTATGGATCCATTTTTTTTTTTTTTTTTGGGGGGGGGGGGGGGGTATAGTCAAAGTGTACTGGAATTTGTTTCGGCAAATAATTTGAATTTTACCGATAAACTCCAGTTTTTGAGGTTTCGAAATTACACAGTGCTTATCTGTCCAGGATTACGCTACACTTTTCGATATTATAACAGCATAGAAGGATTATCGTAGAAAGGAAGAAAGCGCTGCCGCTTGAATTCTTTACCAGACGTCAAAATTATAGACTTTTATCCATATTGAAAGAATTTGCAGACGGTAAATTAAATGTGACTCAAATGATAGAGCTTATCTTTGAAAGGATAGAAAACGTTGTGGAATAGGGAGAAAATACGTAGGTTCCAACCCTGTTCTCATTTTCACACAATGTTTTCAAAAGTCTTCATTACGGAAAAAAAAAAAAACCAAACACATACACACATATACTATTTGTCATTATATTGGTTTATGCTAACCAGGCTCCAGGCGCCAACAATATCTCTTCTGTAATTACTGACAAAGAAACATCAGGAATACAAAAGGAAAAGAAATGATCAAACTGGCACCCCGGCTAGAATTAGATATACTTGAGCCATGCTCTGTGAAAAGGGGGCTTAAAACATCTGCGAAAAGCAAATCTCCGAAGGCTGACCTGGGTCGAAACTTTTCGCTATTGGTCAATTTTCTGTATGTCAAAGGACCAGTCTGCCTTATGATAGAGTCGGTTGTTAGACACAGTGGATATTACAGATCTGTAATTGTGTGATAACTCATTTTGTATCATACATTGCGGAGAAGCGATAAGCCACCTCTTGCCAGAGCATGGCTCACTGATATTCAATCTAAAGATAAAATAATGTCAAACCGTGAACGATGGATTCGGGCACTTTTTGCATCTTTTTTACCTCAGTGTCATTACATGTCACTGTGTTCTGTGGTCATCATCAGCAAGAAACACAAGATTGAAAATTGCTAAATTTGTAAGACTTTCATGAAAGGATAGACAAACATTGCTGGGAAAAGGAGGAAATGCTGTTTACCGGCATTTTCTTCTCCTTTTCCCGCTTTGTTTTCAAGTTTTCTTGTGAAAACACGGAATTGTTTCAGCAACGCGGCAAGCAGGAATATTCTTCCGTGGTGGTTGCGTTACAAATGGTATCAGTTTGAAAGTGTTGCAGGCCATCTTTTATGATCAGACACGTATCTTTCTATCACTTTATTATGTTTAAATACACCAAAGGAAAATACACCAAGAAGACCGAGGCAAGTCAAACATGCAATCAATCATAGATAAGAAGATCAAGTCATGTAGAACCAAACTTTTACCAGCCTATCTGGGCTTATCTGTCATCATGAGACACGCCTCGGTTCGTCCTATTGAGTGAGCAACTTCACTTCAGAATGAGGCTTACCAATTTGTTTGTTTACAGAGATAGAGATAGCTGTCATGGTCTAAGATCACGCACTTCTTTGTAAAGTTTCTCCCGCTACTTCGTACATGTTATCCAATTATTGTACCTTCAAAACTTCTGCGGTTGAACTTACAACTACTTAGTAGGTAATGATGATGCCTATTTTGAGTATTTGTCTGCTTACTCTTTACCAAACGACAAAAACTGAAACAATTCTAGTTCGAAGGCATTTACAGACAACAAACTAAATGCAGATCAAATGATAAGATTTGTCTGTTAAAAAAATGTAGACAAAGGGGAAAATGCTGGTTACCAGCATTTTCTCCTTTTTCCCACAATGCTTTCGAAAGTCGTTTCATTCAAGATCGATAAAATTTTGGGTTGTGTGGTAAAGGGTTAATTTTCCTCTGTTAAAGGCTCTTCCTATCATTATCAATTTAACCCTTAGGCTGTTAAGCGTGACTTACAGACCTTTTGCAGACAACGTTGATAAAGATCAGACTGCACAGAACGTGCAGTATGATCTTGGATCTGCGCTGTCCGATAAAGAGGTATTTTTCCTCCAAAAATACTGTACCTTTAGAATAGGAAATTTTGGGTTTATACTATCGGTTTGAAAGTTTCATTTTTTGTATTCAGCTGGATAAGGGTTAAGATTCATACATGTAGGCCTACTACTCGTGATCAATCTTTGTTCTACAACAATTTCTATTACCCCTTTTTGATAGAATTTCTCACACAATAGAGAGACTTTTGAATAAGATTAAAGAGTTCTCTTCGACCCATTACTTTAGTGTTATCAAAGTACTGAAAGTACCAAAATAGTGGCGACCGTGGAATACGCGGCCTGCGTAAAGATAAAACTAGGCTGGTCATGGATACAAGATTGAACAAAAATGGTCCATTATGGTTGTAAAGTCCAATCGGCTCCGATCCGGTTATTAAATGAGATCCGGTTTGGCTCAGTCATATCCGGTTTTTAAGTCTAAGCCAGTTCGATCAAATGACTTTACCCACCGCTCATAGCGATTTACTCATCACAATAGGAAATACCATGAAAAAAAATGTTTTTTGATCTTTAATGGGGGGGGGGGGGGGGGGGGAAGAGATAAAACAACTAAATACATAATATTTCAATTTGATGATATGACATAGTAATACTTTCTAGGGTTCACTTATAGCCGAACTTCCCATGCTTTTTCACTTTTTTTGGACGAACACACGGCTAAAAGAGACATACAAAATCCGCGAAAAACACGAGGATGACAAATGTTGCGTTGGGATAAGTAAAGATAAACCTGATTTGCATAGATCAACGACTTATCAATGACATCTTGTTTAGTCTATAACTTTGAAATTATACCTAATATATATGACTAAAAAATTACGGAAGTTTTTCATTGGCCCACACTCTACAAAGTGTCAAACAGCTTAAAATTTCGTTAAACTTGTTATGTTAAATGTACGAGTGAAACTTATCGAAAAAATTCATTCAGAATGTTCAACAATGTTTAAGTTTAGTGTAGCCAGTAGGAGGCAGACAAAAATGTAATTTGTTCAACATCGTGTACACAGGTTGGGACGAACAAAAAAGGGCGAAAGTCCACGGACGAAAAAATCCTGTTCCTTACCCGAAGCGAAAACGAGGCTGGCGGAAACGCTCTGAACTGCACGCGCACAGATTCTACCTGAAGCTATTTTTTCGTTTCTAAAGTCAGTTAGATCAGTACCTTCAAGTAGGGACATTTCTAAAGGTAGGCAAACCCTTTTGATGAATCTATGGTGAATTAAGGTTGGCAGACAACAGAAGAAATTTAAAATAGAAAGGAACAAGCATCTTCCCTAACCCACTTTTTTATGGATTCGGTTCGGGGCTTGTTCGTACCGAAACCAGTTCGTCACTAGGCTTTTCCGTCCCTGGGCTCGTTCGCCCGAGTGTGCGTCTGACATTATTGCAAGCTACTTTATTGACATTATACTAGAATCAGGGCCTTCCATGGATTATTTTTTCCTTTCGCCAATGTTTTCGCCAAATTAAAAAAAAAAAAAAAAAAAATGAAGCCAAATTTGGCTCTAAGAAGCCAAATTAGTTGCTAAATTTTCAAATTCTTTAAAAAAATGTATATATTCAATGACAGTTTGAAATGAGTGTCAGTATAGCAGATAGTCCTGGGACAGAGGGGACTTTAATCAAGAAAAATAGACAACTTTTAAATAATAATCATTTATCCTTTTCATTCAATGTTTCTTTTTACTCTTTCAGAAATAATCCTGTATTTGGGCAATATTTGTCTTCCATATAGTCCTTCAATTAAAATGATTGTAACAACAATAATTGTTGTATGGTAGAGAGTTTATTTACCATTATATATCTTATTTACCCACAGGTGGCAAGGTGAACACATTTCCAGATTTGTTATTTAGAGGTTTGTTCCTCACCTGCAGCAATGGTACCCATGGGTGTGTCCATGGGAATGACACTGCAGAGTCCTACTTTAAGCCTGATGAAACCCAGAACAGATAAGTTAGCTGCCGCTGCCATGGCGTAACTGGTATACTGCTAAAACACCAGATGGAGACAAAGGTGTGACTGGTTGGAGATGAACATTGGACAGAGGTACATGTACAAACTTTGTTCTAGATAATCAACATTCTTTTGGTGCTCCTGCCACTTTAACCTTTTACCACACAATGCAGACTGAACGACCCTAGAAGAAATGGCTTTTGAAAACATTGTGCAAAAGGAGAAACTGGTGGTAGTCAGTGAATTTGTCACCTACAAACACTTTCAATTTAGACAAGTCCAAAATTTTGTCATTTGGAAAAGAGTAAAATGTATGTGGCATATAGCATTCCTGCTGTCTGTATGTATGTCGTGGACACCCTGTTTAAGGTAAGGAAAACAGTTTCTGTTTGTCATCTGTGAATACATTTTTAATGGGATTGATACTTTAACCATTTACCATACAATCCCGAGTTTTAACAGCCCTGACAAAGAAGCCTTTTGAAAAGGAGAAAATGCTGATAACCAACATTTTCTTCTTTCTCATAAAGTTTTCTACCCTTTCATAAACATATTTCAATTTATGGGTACCATTTATGTTGTAGTCTGCAAATGCTTTCAGTTTGGACCAGTCTACGATTTTGTCGTTTGGTAAAGAGTTAAACACAGGTAAATAATGACAGAATGTAGATCCTAGGTCAGGAAGCTTGAGTTCGATCTTTGATAAAATCCACCAATTACTGAGTTATGACCATTTTTCAAGATTTTTAGCTCACCTGAGCATGAAGTGCTTAAGGTGAGCTTTTGTGATTATGCTGTGTCGTCCGTCGTCAACTTTTACCTTGTGTATGCTCTAGAGGCCACCTTTTCAGTCTGATACTCATGAAACTTGGTCAGAATGTTTTTCTTGATGATATCTTGGACAAGTTTGAAAATGGGTCATGTGGGGTAACAACTAGGTCTCTAGGTCAAATCTTTAAAAAAATGTGTGTACACTTTAGAAGCCACATTTTCAGTTCTTTAAATCCTGGAACTTTGTCAGGATGTTTGTCTTCAGGATATCTTGGATGAGTTTTGAAAATGGGTTTCGTGGGGTCAAAAACTAGCTCACCAGGTCAAATCTTTGAAAAGCCTAGTGTACGCTCTAGAGGCCACATTTTCAGTCCGATACACATGAAACTTGGTCAGAATGTTTGTCTTGATGATATCTCAGACAAGTTTGAAAATGTGTCATGTCTGGACAAAAACTAGGTCTCTATGTCAAATCTTAGAAAAACCTTGTGTACACTCAAGGGGCCACATTTTCAGTCTGATACTCATGAAACTTTGTCCAAATATTTGTCGTGATAATATCTTGGGAAAAATTGTTAATTGGTCATGTCGAGTCAAAATGATCGTCTTGATGATATCTCAGACAAGTTTGAAAGTGGGTCATGTCTGTTCAAAAACTAGTTACTAGGTGTGTCTTGATGATATCTTGTATGAGTTTGAAAATGGGTCACATCGGGTCAAAGGCTAGGTTACATCTTAGGAAAAGGTTGTGTATGATCTAGAGGCCACATTTTCAGTCCAATACTCTTGAAAAGTGGTCAGAATGTTTGTTTTGATGATATCTCAGATGCGTTAGAAAATGGGTTCATAATGGGTCAAAAACTAGGTCACCAGGTGAAATCCTTGGAATACCTTAGAGGTCCTAGAGGCCAAATTTTCAATCCAATGCACATGAAAAGTGGTCGTATCATTTGTCTTGGCAATTTATAACACGAGTTAAAAAATGGGTCATACCAGGTCAGAAACAAGGTGACTGAATCAAATCTTTGAAAATCCTTCTGCACACTGTAGAGGCATCCTTTGTAGTCCAATACTCTTGAAAGTTTGTCTTGATGATACCTGGGATTAGATTGAAAATGGGTCATACTGGGTCAAAAACTAGGTTGCCAGGTCAAATCTTTGGAAAAACATTGTGCTTGCTCAAGAGGCCAAATTCACAATGCAATATTCATGAAAAGTGGTCAGAATGTGTGTCTTGCGATTTCTTTGATGAGATAGAAAATGGGCCATAGCAGGTCAAAAACCAGGTCACCTGATCAAATCATTGAAGAGCCTTGTGTACACTGTAGAGGCCACATTTTCAGTCCAATACCCATGAAAGTTGGTCAGAATGTTTGTTTTAATGATATATCCGATGAGTGTGAAAATGGGTCATGTCTGGTCAAAAACTAGGTCACCAGTCTAATCTTAGAGAAACCTTGTGTACACTCTATAGGCCTCATTTTTAGTCCAATGCTCTTGAAAGTTGGTCAGAATGTTTGTCTGATGATATTCATGATGAGTTTGAAAATGGGTCATGTCAGGTCAAGAAGTAAGTCACAGGGCTTAATCTTTGAAAAACCTTGTATATGCTGTAGAGTCCACATTTTCAGTCCAATGGTCAGAATGTTTGTCTTGATGATTTCTTTGGTGAGTTTGTAAATGGGTCACACTGGGTCTAAAACTAGGTCATCAAGACAAATCTTTGAAAAACCTTTTGTACCTTCTAGAGGCCAAATTTTCAGTCCATTACTCATGAAAGTTTGTTAGAATGCTAGTTGTATTATCTCGGAAAAGACTGGAAATGAGTCATGTTTGGTCAAAAGGTTCAGGTGAGCGACTTCAGGGCCATCATGGCCCTCTGTTGTGTGCTTACAGGTATGTTTATACATTGTAAACATTAGTAATGCATTTTACCCTGAAATTGCAAAGTAAACTAAATTTACAGTCACGAAAAATAAGCCAGCTAATTGACATTGCAAAACTGCCTATGAACAGAATGTCTCTGCATAGTGGTCAATGTAGATCCCAGGTCAGTATGCAGTAAACATTCATTCTGACCTTAGATCTCCACAAGTTGCAAAGGCAACTATATTTATTAATGTGCCATTAGACAGAACGTAATGGTTATTGTAGATCCCAGACCAGTCTGCAGTAAACATGCAAACTGATCTTGGATCTTCACTGGCTGCAAAGGAAACTATAGTTGTGAAAGGCACCTGAAGGGTTTTAACCCATTGCCACACAATCTCGAGTTTTAACGACCCTGCAAGTTAGTCTTTTGAAAAAATTGTTGAAAAGGAGAAAATGCTGGTAACCAGCATTTTCTCCTTTTCCATCGATTCTTTCTAACCTTTCATAGTAAAATCCAATCAATTTATCCACATTTGTTGTCTGCAAAATTTAATGCTTTAAATTTGGACGCGTCTAAGATTTTGTTTTTTGGTAAAGAGTTAAAGAAGAGTTGAAATCAATGTGAATTTTGATTTTTACTTTCAGGGAGACAATATGATGTAGAGACGGGTATCAGCCGAATCTTTCCAGCCAGGAGTATTGGGCTGTGGAGTGAAGATTTAACCTATAACTGCCTGAAAAAAAAAAGAATTTTAATTTCAAGGCTGTTTTGACCCATAGGGAAATTTAGCAGATCTTCAAGGATTGTCTTAACTGTTTACCAGACGACAAAACTGTAAACTTGTCCAAATTGAAAGCATTTGCAGCAGACAATTTAAATGTTGCTCAAATGATGGCATTTGTCTTTGATAGGGTAGAAAACATTGCGGCTTTTTCCTCAGGGCCGTTAAAAGTCAGGATTGTGTGATAAAGGGTTAGCAATAGGAGTTGGGCCTACAAAATTTGGTGTACTTGTAGGTTCCTGTAGTGGACCTTATCCAAGATGTTTTCAAAGTATTGCTCTGGGTAAAAAAATAAAATTCCCGAAACAGGTTTTCACAATATTTATGCTATGAAAATTTTTAAAAAATCTTCTTTTCCAATTGTAAGGCAGCATCTGGTAGACCTCTAGTGCCTCTACCAAGAAATTTTCATTTATGCTCCATAGAGTCAAAACCAGCCCCTCACTGTCAAATGATTTTAAATAAGCTTGTACATACTTATTTTTCCAACTGTGTTTTGAAGTGTTAGTGGAAAAGGACTGATTTCTTTGATACATGTAATATTCTTTAACCCTTTCCCAAACAAGCCCTGGTTTTCACGTGTCTGCAGTACAAGTCTTTTGAAAACACTGTGGGAAAAGGAGAAATTGCTCGTAACAAGCAATTTCTCCTTTTCCCACAGTGTTTTCTACCCGTTTTGAGACCTTTCTGCCATTTTTATCAAATTTAAAATTGTCGTCTGCAAACTCTTTCAATTTGGACCAGTCCAAAATTTGTCATTTGGGAAAGGGTTAAAATGAGTACCAAGAAATAGCTGCATTGTTGGCTGATGTGAATCGAGACCAGACTGCAACCATCATTTTTTTTTTTTCCTTTTTCCCACAATATTTTCAAGTCTTTGATATTTTGAACACAGGAGTGCATTTGACACTCGAAGAGAAAAAAATGTTTTTATTTTTAAAGGTAGGAATTTACATCATTGTAAAATGCTGTCACACGGTTGATTCTTTTCCTTCATCCGCAATTATTTTTACTTGCAATGGATGAAAATAATTTGACAAATTGAAATGATGCTTTTGTTGAGGTTTCTGTCCATATACCACAATTTTTCAAGACTCTTGTTAGTTTAGCTCTTTATAAAACAATCAAAGTTTAGACTGGTATTGAAAGCATTAACCCTTAGACCGCTAAGCGCGACTCACAGACCTTTTGCGGACAGTGGAGATAAGATCCGACAGAATGTGCAGTCTGATCTTGGATCTACACTGTCCGATAAGGAAATATTTCCCCAACCCCCATAACTTTGAAATACCAATATTTTGGTTTTTACCATCGGCTTGAAAGTTTCATTTAAGTAATTTAGCAGGATAAAGGTTAGAATTTTGCAGATGACAAATGATGCTCAAATGATTGGATTTGTCGTTAACCCTTAGAGTGCCATATAAACCTATCCGACATTTTCAGCCTAGAAATATGGCCCTAATAATTTCAACTTCATGGTTTCTTTTGTCTACAGTGTTTCAGCAAAGTGAACAGTGTAGATCAAAGATCAGGCTGCACATTTTGTGATCGAAACTTGCCGCAAAGGCAACTATAGTCATGAAAGGCGCTTTAAGGGTTAATATCGTAGGAAACTGAGAAAATGCGGGTTACCAGCATATTCCCCTTTTCCCGCAACGTTTTCCAAAGGCTTTTTTTCCTCATGTTTGTTAAAATGTTGTATTGTTAGGTAAACGATTGACCCTTAGACTGCTAAGTGTGACTCAGTGACCTATTGGGGATAGTGTGGACCAAGATCAGACTGCATAGAACATGCACTCTGATCTTCAATTTACACTGTCCGATAAGGAGATAATTTTTTCTCCAAAAAAAATTTTGAAGAAGCAATATTCGGGTTTTTACTATCAGCTGGAAAGTTTCGTTCAACACACTTAGCAGTATAATGGGTTGACTCTTTACCAGACAACAAAATGTTAGTTTTGTTCAAATTGAAAGCATTTGCAGACGACAATTTCAGTGTGTCTCAAATAGTGTAATTTTTCTATGATAGGGTAGAAAAAATTGTGGGAAAAGGATAAAATGCTGGTTACCAGCATTTTCTCCTTTTCCCACAATGTTTTCAAAAGGCTTCTTTCTTAGGGGCGTCAAAAGGCGGCATTGTGTGGCAAAGGGTTAATAGATATCCAGCTAACATGTGTCTTTTTCATTGCAATTTTCGACGTCTAGAGTGGACAATTATAGTCTATGGAAAATGAGACCCGGCAGTTTCGAAATGCTGTTTGGTTTGAATATCTCACAAAATATAGAAACAGGGTAGAACAGAATGATGAACATTAAACTACCTCCTACAGTTTGATCTTCATCTACACTAAGATAAACTGTTTGATGAAAAGGAGGTCTGAATATTTTTTTATCAATTTTTTTAATTGGAATTTTCTGATTTTTTTTTTTTCTATTCTTTTTCATCTATTAACCCTTCACCAAACAATTCCGACTTTTTACAACTCTGAGCAGAAAAGCTTTTGAAAAAATTATAGGAAAAGGAGAAAATGCTGCTGGTAACCAGCATTTTCTCCTTTTCCATGAATGTCTTACACCTTTCCGTAGCAAATTTCAATTTTTTTGTAACAATTATTTTGTTGTCTACAAATGCTTTCAAGTTGGACAAGTCTAAAATTTTGTTGTTTGGTGAAGAGCTAACTCTTAGAGCAACTCTAACAACTAAGATTGCCTTTGTGGCAAATTTAGGTCAAGATCAGTCTGCACAAAAGATGTCACTGCTGAGACATTCCAGACAAAAGAAACCTTGATAGTGCATTTATAAACATTTTGCTCTTAACTTTAAATGTGTGTTTGGTTTATTTGGTGATTAGAGGAAATTTTAACAACCCTGAATATGAATTTTGAAAATGTTCTGGGGAAAGGAGAAAATATAACCATCATTTTCTCCTTTTCCCACAATGTTTCCTAACCTGTCAAAGACAGAAGTTGGATTTGAGCCACATTTGTCAACTGCAAATGCCTTTAACTTTGGCAAGCCCAAAACTTTGTCATGTGGTTAAGATTCCAGAAATCTATAGCCTTTAACGAAACTGCATTATAATGTTTGTAAATACATACTGATGTAATACTTTTAGCCATATTTACTGTTGATGATGAAGGTTGTAAACTAACTTAAAACATTGAAAAACAAGGAAAAACTTTTTTGAAGAAAACATTTTGGTATCTCACTTTACTCTGTACCAGACAACTACACTAGCCTTGTCCATATTGAAAGCATTTACAGACCACATAATGTTGCTGATGTATTTGCAAAGCAACAAAACTTTAGATCAAATTATAAGCATTTTCTGGAAACAAATGTGACTCAGATGGTGCAATATTTCTTTGAAAAGGTAGGAAACAAAATGGAAAAGGAAAAAAATGCTGGTTACAAGCATTTTCTCCTTTTCCAACTATGTTTTCAAAACTAGTATTCCATTGGGTTCTTTAAACACTGGATCATTTGGTAAAATGTTAAATGATGGAATCTGTCTTTTAAATAGTAGTAAATATTGTAGGAAAGAGAGAAAATGAACTCTGATCTGTTAACCCTTTCCCAAACGACAAATTTTGGACTGGTCCAAATTGAAAGAGTTTGCAGACGACATTTTTAAATTTGATGAAAATGGCAGAAAGTTCTCAAATAGGGTAGAAAACACTGTTGGAAAAGGAGAAATTGCTTGTTACGAGCAATTTCTCCTTTTCCCACAGTGTTTTCAAAAGTTTTGTACTGCAGACATGTGAAAACCAGGGCTTGTTTGGGAAAGAGTTAAGTAATGGCTGCTGTTAGGCGGGTTCGTTTTTCTCTGAATAGGCTTGTGTGTTTTATAATAATCAAAGGGAAATAACTCATTGCAAAATGGCTAATATTGTACACTTATGAATTTTGGGGATTAAACCATGTTCAGTTTTAATTCATAATGATTGATTTTGCTACATGTACATGTATTTTAGATTTTACTTAGATGTGCTTCATATTGGGCATAGGGCAATGTTTATATAATTCCAGTGTCTTCTTAAAAGAAAAAAAAAAAACTTTACCATTCTTGCCTATGGAAAAATCGGTTTTCAGCTTCATGGTTTTCAGAAGTCTGTCAAAAAACAGTTTGTCAGAATTCATTCATTTATGGCGCATCATACAGTAGACTGTCATTATATTTACTGAAGTAAACTTGGCATGTTAACTCTTTACCAAACAACAAACTTTTAGACTTGTCCAAATTTAAAGCTTTTGCAGACGACAAATCAAATGTGGCTCAAAAATTGAAATTTGTTTTGGGAAGGGTAGAAAACATTGTGGAAAAAGGAGAAAATGCTGGCTACCAGCATTTTCTCCTTTTCCCACAATGTTTTCTAAAGGCTTTTTCTTCACAGGCGTTAAAAGTCGGGATTTTGTGGTAAAGGGTTGAAATAACATAGCTTTTGTAGGCTTGGCTTATTTTCCAAATAGTCGGATAGAACATTGCTGGCCATTGCTTTGACGATGGTTATGTTGGAAAGCAGCCAGTGGCTTGGAAAGAATATTGTGCGGAGTACTGGTAAAAAGAAACTCCAGGAAAGCATGGATAGGTGCACTGGCCGCCGTGATATAACTGAAATAATGTTGAAAACAGCGTTAAACACCATACAATCAGTCAGATAAAATATTGTAGAAACTTTGGATTAACGTTGTGAAAAGCAGTCTCATGTTTATCAACTCGACAGAAGACGGCTTTTGAAAACGTTGGAAATGAAAAAATGCTGTTGACCATCAGTTTTCTTCTTTTCCCACAATGTACTCTTACCATTTTTAAAACAGAAATTAATTTTCATCCTATTTTTATAACAAGGGCAAAAGAAGCTGGTCAGAATCATTATGTGCAGTCTGATCTTGATCAACACTGTTTCATACAGTGAAATTTCTTTTGAAAAGAAATAAAAGGAGATGGAATTCTTGGCTTTTTGCTATTGGTTGGAAATTTCGAATTTTTTTTTCCCAGCAGTTTTAGGCTTAATTTCGAAGATAGAGTTGTTCTTAAAGTGATAAAAGTTCTCTCATGTTCCCCCCCTTTTTGTTTGGCACATACGTATTTGACATATCAGATGCTTACGTTTGAAATATGGCTGGGGTCCTACGTGGCTCAGTGGTAAAGTGTAGGACTCGTAACCTGGAGGCCCTGGGTTTGAGCTTCACTGGACCCATTGGGTTTTTCATGGGAGTGTCCTTGGGCAATACACTTCAGAGCCCAAGCCTAGTACTGGTGAAACTCAGGGAATACATGAATATGCGAGCTGTCGCCGTGATATGACTGAAATGTTGTCATTTCCATTCTCCATTCTTTCACTTTTGTCTATAGGCTTTTGAGTTTGGATTATTCCAAGTTTTTTATTTTAAGTCTTTACCAAACAACAAAGTTTTAGACTGGTCCAAATTAAAAGCATTTGCAGATGACAAATTATAGGTGGCCAAAATGAAGATAATTTGTCCTTGATAGGGTAGAAAATATTGTAGGAGAAAATGATGCTTATGATGGTTACCAGCATTTTCTCCTTTTCCCCACAATGTTTTCAAAAGCCTTCTTTCAGGGTCTTCATGTCCTCTCTCCTGATATCTCAAAATGTAGAATTATCTGGTAAAGGGTAAAAATTCAACTGTAAGAATGTGGATAGTTTTGAAATTTTTAGAGCAAGTTTTGCAGCTTTTGTAAACTCTTTGAGAAAAGGAGCATTTTGTCTTAACAAGCATTTGCTCATATTCCCAAAATGTTTTGCCAAATTTTTTCTCTTGATTTCTGTTTATCCCTTATCAGATTTGTACTAGTTTTAGTTTAGATCTAGAATAAGCATTTACTGTGCTGGATTGATCCTTTACCACACAATGCCGCCTTTTAACGACCCTGGGAAAGAAGCTTTTTAAACAAGATGTCTGTTTGTAAAACAGTCATGCCCCCCTACTGCCACATTGATACAGAAAGTGGCACAGTTCATAAACTGGTATCAGTCGCCGAAAAACATCCACATAATTCGATCGTTTATTTGCTGATAATTTGTTGACAAGTCCATCTTTAATTGGAGATGGGTCAAAGTACCGACATGCGTCGGCAATAATCGCTAATCAAGTAATTAACATCCTTTAATTGTCTGATTTATAGCCACTTCAATTGTTAAACGTGATAATCTGTCAACAGTTCGCATAATTATACACACCCCCGTGTGTATACATGCAAGATTGTAAACAGTCGCTGATACGCAGACTGGGTTATCGATTTTCTTCTGGGCACACGCGTTCAACTTCCGATAATACGCGAATAATATGCGATAATATGCGAATAAAATGCTGGAGCCACAAGTTGAGCCACATATGATGATTTTTGAGACACTTTAATTTTTTTTTAGCAAATGGCTCAAGTGGCGAACGGCAGCGCGGGACCTGGATCATCTGGTGGTCACTGTGTCCTTGACCTTTCACAGATTAACCTTAAAATCGATAGGGATAATTTACACTCCAAGATGAATATCTGTACAGAATTTGAAGGACCTAGGTCAATTCTGTGTGTAGTCATCATCTGGTCTAGGTTTGGTCTATATATCATTAAGCTGAAGGCCACTGTGACCTTGACCTTTGATGGATTAATGTCAAAATCGATATGGATCATTTACACTCCGAGATGAATATCTGTACAGAATTTGAAGAACCTATGTCAGTTCTGTGTCTAGTTATCATCTGGACAAGGTTTGGTCTATATATCAAGTTGAAGGCCACTGTGACCTTGACCTTTGATGGATTAATCTCAAAGTCGATAGGGATTATCTACATTCTGAGACAAATATCTGTGCCAAATTTGACGAACCTAGGTCATTTCTGTTCTAGATATCATCCGGACAAGGTTTGGTCTATATATCAACATGTTGACGGTCACTGTGACCTTGACATTTGACCGATTGACCTCAAAATCAATAGGGATCATCTACATTCTGAGACAAATGTCTGTGCCAAATTTGACGAACTTAGGTCAATTCTGTGTCTAGTTATCATCCAGACAAGGTTTGGTCTATATATCAACATGTTGACGGTCACTGTGACCTTGACATTTGACCGATTGACCTCAAAATCAATAGGGATCATCTGTCACACTCCAAGACGCATGTCTGTGCCAAATTTGATGAACTTAGGTCAATTCTGTGTCTAGTTATCATCCGGACAAGGTTTAGTCTATATATCAACATGTTGACAGTCACTCTGACCTTGACATTTGACCGATTGACCTCAAAATCAATAGGGATCATCTACACTCCAAGATGCATATCTGTGCCAAATTTGATGAACCTAGGTCAATTCTGTGTCTAGTTATTATCCGGAAAAGGTAAGGTCTATCGACCGACGGACCGACCAACTGACCGACTGACCGACATGTGCAAAGCAATATACCCCCACTTCATTGAAGGGGGGCATAAAAACATTGTTAGAAGAGGAGAAAATGCTGGTAACCAGCATTTTCTCCTTTTCCCACAATGTTTTCTACCCTGTCACAGACAAATTGCACCATTTGAGCCACATTGAAATTGTCATCTGCAAATGCTTTCAATTTGGGCAAGGCTAAAGTTTTGTCGTCCGATAAAGGGTTAACCGGTCACAGAATAACAGAAAAAATAGTCTCTTTACTATACATGTATTTCTTTGGATGATGATTTGAAATTATAAAGTCTCTTTGTTAGACTTCAAAATTTTAGATCAAATTTGGCTCATTTGATTGAATTTATCTTGAAAGAGGCTAGGAAATTGGGGGAAAAGAAATAAGTACTGCTTTTCCCACAATAATTTCTTTTCTCTGGGTATTTAAAACGTGATCGTTTGGTGAGAGGTTCTAGGTAAAGTAGCCAGTGCTTCTGATAAGAAAATACGCTTTTCCACAAATTGCTTTTACTACTGTTTAAAAAAAGAAAAATGTTTGTATTCCTTAAAATATGTATCTTTTTTGCCATTGGTACATGTTACTGGTATTCATTAGCCCTTTACCACACAATCGCAACTTTTAACGACCCTGAGAAAGAAGGCTTTTGAAAACATTGTGGGAAAAGGAGAAAATGCTGGTAACCAGCATTTTCTCCATTTCCCACAATGTTTTCAACCGTATCCAAGACAATTTACATCATTTGATTCACATTTCAATTGTCATCTGCAAATGCTTTCAAGTTGGACCAGTCCACATTTTTGTCGTTTGGTAAAGAGTTAAGTCTTAACCCTTTACCAGACGACAAAATTTTAGACCTATCCAAATTGAAAGCATTTGCAGAGGACAATCTCACTGTGGCTCAAATGGTGAGATTTCTCTCTGATAAAGTAGAAACATTGTGGGAAAAGGAGAAAATGCTGGTTACCAGTATTTTCTCCTTTTCCCACAATGTTTTCAAAAGGCTTCTTCCTCAGGATCGTTAAACGTCGGCATTGTGTGGTAAAGAGTGAACCACTGACCACATGGCAGAATGTTACATTTTGTCTGAATTCAAAGGATTTGCAGACAACAAATTAGATACGGCTCATATGGTGAGATTTGTCTGTAAGAGGGCAGAAAACTAGGAGGGAAATGTAAAAGGGCATGAAGCAATGAGCGAAAAGGAGAAAATGCTGGTTATCAGCATTTTCTCCTTTTCCCACAATATTTTCAAAAGGCCTCATAGAAAGCATTTTCTAATCCCATCATTTGAGACACAACCAGGCTGTCCTCTGCAAATGCCCTTAATTTTGAAGAACTCTAAAATTTTGTCAGTTGGTAACAAGTTAGAGTAAGGCTGTATTGTTTTGATGTTATTGTATTGATTTTAACCCTTTATCAAGCTATTTTGTTTCAAAAAACTAGATGTAATTGGCTTTTTGAAAACATTGTGGAAGATGGTGGAAGTGCTTGTAACCAGCATTTTCTCCTTTGACACTATGTTTTGTATCTCTTGAAAGATAAATTCTATCATTTGAGCCACATTTCATAAGATCCTCTGCAGATACTTTCAAATCGGACAATACTAAAATTTTGGCATTGGGTGAAAAGTTAGAAGAATCTGTATTGTGAATTTGTGATGAGTTTATCTTGATTGTGAAATAACCCTTTATCAATCCAGCCATTGTTTAAACTTTTACCAAACAACAAAATTTTAGACTGGTCCAAATTGAAAGCATTTGCAGACAACATTATAAATATGATTGAAAAATTGAAAATTGTTTTGGGAAGGGTACAAAACATTGTGGGAAAAGGAGAAAATGCTGGTTATCAGCATTTTCTCCTTTTCCCACAATGTTTTCAAAAGGCTTCTTCCACAGGGTGGTTAAAAGTCAGAATTGTGTGGTAAAGGGTTAAAAAAACATGATTAAATAGGCTGTTGAAAACATTGTGGAAAACGGTGGAACTGCTGGTAAGCAGCATTTACTCCTTTTCCTCCATGTTTTTTTTAACCCATTTATAGTCAAATCACATCATTTCAGCCACATCCAATTTGTCATCTGCAAATACATGTACTTTCAATATGGACAAGTCCAAAATTTCATCATTTGGTAGAGAGTTCTTTAAAATACTGTATTCTGTATTTTGATGAGGTTAATGTCTTGATTTTAACTCTTTCTCAGACCAGATAGTTTTTAAACAAAAAGGTGTACAAGGTTCTTGAAAACATGATGGAAAATGATAATATGCTTGTAACCAGCATTTTCTTTTTTCTACAATGTTTTCTACCCCTTCAGAAGAAAAAAATCCATTTCCATAACTACATCCAATTTGTTGCTTTCAATTTGGACAAGTCGGTGAGTCTCGCTTGGCAGCCTAAGTAAATAAATCATCACAAAGATTGAAACAAGTTCACCAAAGTTTGTTTTTTGGTGAACTTGTTTCAAGCTTTGTGGTGATTTATTTACTTAGGATGCCAAGTGAGACTCAGACTTTTTGCAGACAATGTAGATCAAGATCAGACTGCACAGAACATGCAGTCTGATTTTGGATCTAAACTATCCGATAAGAAGATATTTTTCTCAAAAAAATAAGTTTGCAATAGCATTATTCGGGTTTTTACTATGGCCTTGAAAGTTTCTTACAACTTATTTAACATTATAAGGGTTAAGACTTTTGTATGTATATGTATGTACTGACCCTTTTCTGAATGTCAAAATTTTAGATTAATCTGTATAGAAGGCATCTGTTCTGCTGTTGACAAATTGAATATGGTTCAAACAATGGTAATTGTGTGTGAAAGGGTTGAAATATTGTGGGAAAGGGGGAAAATGTTGGTAACCAGCATTTTCTGTTTCCCATAATGTTTTCTATAGCCTTCTTTTTAATCTAAGATTATTGAATTTGATCTTTAAGTAATATGTTTCTGTAGTATTACAACACTTTATTTTGAGTATTAAACATTTTCTCTCTATACTTTGGTGTTCTACTTGCTTTAAGCTTTACCTCTGAACAGAAAAAAGTAGTTCTTTAAACTTATAAGAAAAAACTCGAATATTCATCTTTTAATAAACACCTCTGGATTAAAAGTGATAAATTCTAATATATGGAGTAGTAAAAGGTAATTCCCCCGTGTCCACCATCGCCTTCCCAAGTGTCTTTCTTGCCCGTTCTCTATCCAGCTGTTTGTTTCTCTATGCTGGTGGTGTTCTCTTTCGGCCCCATCTTTCTGTGTATATTTTTTTCCAGGTATCGGGTGGGTTTCGATCTCGGTTCGCCTGGTCTCGAGTCGACTTCCACTACCATTACACCACTTTGGAGCCTATAAGATTCAGGTTGTAGTTTCTATTTGAATACAATGTCTTGTAAAAACAACGAAAAAAAAAACCCTCTACCGGAAGTCTCGCTATGAACGCCAGGCGAGTTAAGTTCTTCAATCAATATTTTCTATCAAACAAGCCCGTGTTTTAACAACCACAGCGACAAGGCTTTTGAAAACATTGTGGGAATATGAGAAAATGCTGGTAATCAACATTTTCTCTATTCTCACAATGTTTTCTTCTCTTTCAAAAAAAAAACAAACAAAAAATCCATTATTTGAGACACTTTTAATTAGTCGTCTGCACAGGCGGTTATTTTGGTCGATTATTTTTGTTGTCTGGTAAAGCTTAACCCTTTACCACACAATCCCGAGTTTTAACGACCCTGAAGAAAAAGCCTGTTGAAAATATTGTGGGAAAAGGAGAAAATGCTGATAACCAGTATTTTCTCCATTTCCCACAATGTTTTCTACCCATCCCAGAACTCAGCACCTCCAAAATCAAACACTTAGGCAGCAGATAACTTTTGTAAATATCCTTGTGAAATACTAATGGTTAACCCTTATCCTGCTAAAAAAGTGAAATGAAACTTTAAAGCTGCAAGTAAGAACCAAGATTTTGCTATTTCAAGAGTGCATGTATTTTGAGGGGAAAGATAATCCCTTTCTCGGACAGTGTAGATCAAAGATCAGACTGCACGTTCTGTGCAGTCTGATCTTGATCTACACTGTCCGCAAAATGTCCTTGAGTCGCTTAGCAGCCTGAGGGTTAAGATACTAAACATGAATGTACGTGAAAAGATTGTGACAAAAGAGCTGTTCAGCCTGGGTCCAGGCACCAATAATTTCTTAATCAGTCCTAATAGATGTCTACTTGGGCCTTCAAAAAATCTGTAAATCAGTACCTTTTATCCGTTTTTGACAAAGAAACGTCAGAATAAATCAAGGGGAAAATGATTAGACTGGAACCCGGGTTGTCGTTATTCCGCTTTCAAAAGTACAAGCATATCAGGGCTACACTTTGCTTATTGATTACATATTTTCATTCAATATAAAAGCGCACTTGCATGTTTATAGCTAACATTGTAAACGACAATTACGAGTCCACATGGGTGGAAAACAAAGACCTACATAGATTCTTATTATCTGAGAAGTATGAACAAATAAATAAATGCGATTGATGGAATTACATGTAGCAATATTGTGTATCAAAACATAGCGCGCCAATTGAAACCAATAGACTAGGATATGAGATTTTTAAGACTATAATCAGACTACCTGTCATACATGATCTGATCTTGATCCAAGCTGTCTGCTACGTGTTTCCTAACATCAGTACTTGGCTGGAATTTTGCCTTGCCAAAGGATAACCTCACGAAAAAACCAGTGAGGATCGACCCAAGAATCTCTGGATTGTATATCGATCCCCTTAACTCTTTACCAGACGACAATATTGTAGACTTGTCTAAATCGAAATTATTTTGAAGACGACAATTCAAATATGGCTAACATTATAGTGATTGTCTATGGTAAACTTGAAAACATCTGCTTAAATTACCACATTTTTTTCCCCCAAAGCTTTATTTTTCATGGTCGTTCAAACACTGGATAGGTTGGTAAAGGGTAACGGTCCTGGATTTGTAATAGTAATCAAACTTTTTTAACGATACCCGCTCGCAAGGCTTTTCTTTTTGGAGTGTCTTTGGGCAACGCAATGCAAAACCCTAGTTGAGTATTTGTGAAAAGGAAGAAAGACATAGACATAGATAACCTGGTAATCAACATTTTCCCCCTTGTCCACAATATTTACCTTTCTTTCTGAGCTTAAACAAATATCAAAATATTAATCTGTCGTCTACAAATGCTTTCAATTCGGACAAGTCTGAAATTTTGTCGTCTGACATAAGAGTTTAAAGTCAGTCTATGGTGATAAAGTTATCGGCTGCTTTACCGTGTCCTAAACTGAGTTTTATGAGAAACAATTTCTGTCACGAATGCAATAATTAACCTTGCGGGTAATTGAGTGAATGGTGACAGCCCACGTTATCTGTATACTGTATTTCCTGGGTTTCACCAGAACTAGGCTAGGTCTCTGAACTGTCTTGCCAAGGGACACCCGACGAAAAACCCAGTACTTCCTTGAAATGAGGTTTGAACCTTTGGCCTCCATTTTATGAGCCTTGCAGGGGCGGGGGGGGGGGGGGGCGTCTTTGTCAGATTAGTAGTTCATGACGCTTTGAACAAAATTGTTACATCGCGGCGACAACCAAGTTAATCCTGCGTCACATGTCTTCCTTCGTCTCACAAGTGACTAAGGCTGGATTTCGAAGTGTTCTGCCCAAGAGCACTCCGGCGAAACCTCTATCCCTCTCTTGGAGATCGAACTCATGACTGGCAGACTGAATCTTACACCTAAACTACTTGGCCATGCAGAAACCCATTAGCCGAGCCAGGACTCGAACTCACATGTTCTACGTCACCAACTGAGCTACTGGGCTCGAACCCACAACCCCTAATTTTCAAGCCCTTTTGTTACCAACTAAGCTTCAGGCTCGGCCATCAAAACAACCTACCCTAATTTTCAAGCCCTGGGTCCGTATTCACCAACCATTCTTCTTTTTTTTTTAGATTTTCTTTCTAAGTTTGAAAATAAAACAACTTCTGCTTGGCTAAACCAAAATGGTCTAGCCAGTGAGAAGTTGCGTTACTTTCAAATTTAGAAAATTCTGGAGAATATGACTAAGAATGTCGAATGTTCCTAGGTATTGTTGGTGAATACGTATCCTGTTGTCACCAACTGGGCTTCTCGGCCCGGCATCGAACCCACCACCCGTAATTTTCAAGCCCTGTTGTCACTAAACGAGCTACTGGGCTCCGCCATAGAACACAAAATCCCAAATTTCCATGCTATCACCATCAACTGAGCTAGTGGGCTGGGCCATCAAACTAACTCCTTAATGTTTCTAACTCCGTACGTTATTGATTGAGTCCATTAGTCCTATTTAACCTCGTTGGGGACGGGTGGGATGGAAACAAGTGACGAAGACTACGGTAACTTGGGTATGATGATGATTTCACAAAAATGACATTTAAACAGGAGAAAAGGAAACTTACAGCAATAGGCTATATTCACCCACCTCGATATTTATTATTTTCCAGAATTTATTTATTAATCAAATAATCCGTCAAATTTACGAGTGACTAACACATTGAACAGTGAATACAAAACATGTCCGAATTAAGCACGTGGAAAGTCTGCACATTTGGTGGATTTGGGGGGGGTATGATGGGGGTATATAACTGTACAGATTTCCCTATCTTGTATTCGATAGAAAGTGTTTACCAAGATCAGCCTGTGCAGTCCGATCTTGGTCTACACAATTCCTCTCTGGCGATGTTTTAACGCTTAACATGCTAACTGAACAGAAACTTTCAAGCCGATAGTAAAAGTTAAAAACCTGACTGGCTTTTTCAAAGTTATTTTTTGGGGAAAATATCTCGTTATCGGACAGAGTAGATCCACGATCAGACGGCACATTGTGTCCAGTTATAGGTTTAGAAAGTAACACAACTTTTGATTGGCTAAACCAAATGGTCCAGCCACTAAGAAGATGGGATACCATCAAATTTTGGGGAAAAAAATGAAAATAATTCCTAAGAATACTTGATGAATACGGATCCAGATGTCTTCTACAGCAGGGTCGCAAATATTCGTACTTATGCCGTAGTCAGGAATTTAGTACAGAAAACGTGGTTCTCTTTCTACTGTCGCCAAAACGACGACTGAAAAAGATTTTCTCTTTAGGAAGACTATACGGAGTGGTAAAAATTGTCTTTAGGAGGGGCTTGGGTGTCCTTGTCGAATAGGGGAGGCAGTTCGGCAGAGCTCTCGTCAAACCAAGGGAAATAACGGTTATGAATTAGGATTTTAATATAGTAGTTATCTCCCTTAGTAGGTGCTTCGACCGTCGTTATTCAAATTCTCGAGAATTATTCTAAATTTAAAATCAACAAGCTCTTGGATCGGCTTAACCTAACCTCTTCAGTAAGACTATTTAAAATTGCAATCAATCTCAGCAACAGGACATGTAGATCGCGTCAATAAACAGTTACTGTAAAAGTACAAGATTCAACAGGTAGGGTCCCTTTTCCCATGATATTTTCCATACTTCAGCCCTAGGTGATATTACAAGGTGGTTATTACCTGTCATGAGTGTTTTGAGTACTCAAGAATCTTAATAAATTTTTACCCGACAATAAAATTTCAAGCTTGTCCAAACTGAAAGCATTTGCAGACATCATATCTAATGTTGGTCAAATCAAAGGGTTTGTTTTCCGTAGGGCAGATAACATTATGGCTACCAGCATTTTCTCCTTTCCTCACAATGTTTTTAAAAACCTTACTCAGGGTCATTAAAACATGGAATGTGTTGTAAAGGTTTAAATCTTTACCACACAATCCGGAGTTTAAACGACCCTGAGAAAGAGGCCTTTTGAAAACATTGTGGGAAAAGAAGAAAATGCTGGTAACCAGCATTTTCTTCTTTTCCCACAATGTTTTCAACCCTTTGAAAGACAAGTTTTATGTTTTGAGTGACATTTGATATGTTGTCTGCAACTGCCTTCAATTTGGACTAGTCTAACTTTTTGTGTGTTGTAAAGGTTTAACTCTTTACCACACAACAAAAACGTAGGCTTGTCCAAATTGAAAGCATTTGCAGACAACAATTGAAACGTGTTTCAAATGATGGAAGTTGTCTTTGATAGGGTAGAAAACATTGTGGGAAAAGGAGAAAATGCTGGTTTCCAGCATTTTCTCCTTTTCCCATAATGTTTTTAAAAGGCTTCTTCCTCAGGGTAGTCAAAACTCGGGATTAAGTTGTAAAGGTTTAAGGGGAATGTAGAGATGGAAGGATCCACTGATTGACAATGGGGAAAAGTTTAGGTCCTCCAATGAACCCTGTAATTGAACAGAATTGTATTAGAAAGGGCTATACACCTATACAAAAGGGATGTCTGTATCTTATTTCTACGGTGCTGAAGGCCATTTTCAAAATTATTTCAAACTGTGACAGCCACTGCACCTGTTCATGGTTGCCTGGAGTTTCCTTTCCCAGTACTTTGCACAATATTCCAATGGCTACTTTTTTGCGTAACTATTATCAAAACAGCCATGAGAAAGACATAAATACTGTCGCAATGACCATCATCCATTTTTGGAACGAAACTGGCCATGTTGGGAATTCAAACCAATGAACCTCTGGTTTCAAGCCCTGAGCCCGTATTAACCAACCATTCTTAGACTAATTCTCAATAACTTTCTAAATTTGAAAATACATGTAACACAATTTCCGATTTGCTTAACAATTTTGTTTAGACAATGAGAACCTGCATTACTTTTTAAATCCAGAATAAGACTGACAATAAGAATGGTTGGTGAATAAGGGTCCAGTATGTCACGGAACTACCTGGCCCTGCGCTTCTGTATCACTAAAGGAAATACGCATCTAATTTCTTCCATAATGGTATCAGGTTTCATGCAAAAAATGAAAACAAATAAAGTACTGTTTGAATATTTTACTATTATGTTTCAGTACTTATAAAATCTATAATGTTTAAAATCATAAATCGTGGTGTTTACACTACAAACTGTTTACCACAATCTGACTGCAAACATCAGATTAAAATATTGAAATGAATATACACAACTGTTGTAACCCCAGAATTATCTCCCATTTTTTTAACCAGTAAGTATCCATGCATATGTAAAGAAAGATTAAAAATATCCAATTATACAATTAAGATATACATATTTATAGTTGTCATATATTATGTATGTTTCAATGTATATTTGTAGGAACATGAGCACATTTCAAAAAGATAACAAGCTACAAAATTTGAAAGTAACGAAAAGAAAAGTTTGAAACAAGGCTTTACTTTCAATTCTGGCTGACATCTCAACCTGTTACTCTTACCCACATGACAAAATTTCAGTCTTGTTGAAATTCAAAACATTTGCAGATGACAAATAAAGCGTGGCTCAAATAATGAAACTTAATTGACTAGAAAACATTGCGCAAAAAGGAGGAAATGCTGGTTACCAGCATTTTCTTCTTTTTCCATAATGTTTTCAAAAGGCCTCTTTCTCAAGGTCGTTAAATTTGAAATTTTCTGGTGAACGGTTAAACTGCTTTAAAAAATTAAATGAAAATTTCCAACCAGAAGCACAAATCCAAATATTGCAAATTTAAGATTGTTTTGGCCTGAAAAATCTCATTTTATCAGAGTGGGTCCAAGATCAGACTAAATATTCTGTGCAGCTTGATCTTGATCTACCCTGTCTTCAAAAATGTTTTGAGTTGTGCTTATGAGATAAGACCTCACATACATTACTGTTGCATCTAGAGACAGGGATAAATATTGTACTGTGGCAATAAATAATCTGTCCGGAGTGGAGATCAAACCCACAACCTCAGGGTCAGTAAGCAAACACTCTACCAGGATACTAAAAAGGCTAACTCTATGAAGCAAAGCAGAACATGTGCCAACTCAGATGACACCTGGCTGCAGTGTAGTAAACAAGCAAGAAAAAGGTGGAAAAAAAAGCTATGTTCTTTTACAATTTATACACATATTTGGCCCATATGCTGTGTGACCTCTCATGGTTTCTTCCAAAATTGGCTCCAGAGCTTGACTAAAGTTTTAATGATTTAAAATTCCAACCCCTCCTCATCTTTTCAACGGACATATTTCTGTACATAGTCAGAGTTTATCAAACAATAATGACAAATACTGAAACCACTCACTTTCCATTGTTCAAATGTTTGTCTTGACAGTTTTTCCAAGGTAAAGGTCAAATCAATTACGACACTTTAGTCATGTGACTGGGTCAACATTCAGAGGTATAAAAACAATAATCCTGTTATGAGTAAACCCTTTTCTACAACCATTCCATTTTTAATAAAAAAGTCAAAAGCTTACAGTCCTTTCCACTTCCATGTTTGAATTTCATTATGCTGTGGTGAAATCCACTTAACCCTTTACCACACAATCGTGAGTTTTAACGACCCTGCCAATGAAGCCTTTTGAAAACATTGTGGGAAAAGGAGAAAATACTGGTAACCAGCATTTTCTCCTTTTCCCATCCATAATGTTTTCTATCCTATTAAAGACAGAGATCATCATTTTAGCTACATTTAATTTGTCGTCTGCAAATGCTATCAGTTTGGTCCAGTCCAAACTTTTGTTGTTTGGTAAAGAGTTAAATACAAATATAGCCAGGAACATATTCAGCATCCATTCTAAATTAAAATCTAATTCTAAATTTAAAGACTAGCCATCTGATTGGCTGAGACAGCAGCCAATCAGATAGCTAGTCTTTGAATTCAAAATCAGACCTGAATTCAAGATGGGTGGAGAATGTGTACTGCCATAGGAACATACTTTTAGCTAATTTTGCTTTTCCTTTCTTTCTTTTAAGAAACAAGGCAATAGGTTACAATACACAAGACATAATTTACAAGAATCACCATCTGCAATTTTTTGACAAAATGAAGAAAAAGGGTTCTATATACTAAAGAAAATTCTAAGCACTAAAACTAAGAATAGGTCTGCTATACTTCGAGCATTTTGCCCACTAAATTTGTAACTTAGGTAAAAATATATGTACAACCTCATGGAATAAAAACAATAATAAACATGAGATAGCACCATCATAATTGTTAAAAATTAATCAGTTTGGAATTACACAAATAATACAATATCAGTACAGGAAAACAACTATGGTCATTTCAAGGAAGAAAAAAAAAAAATGCAAAAAAAAAAAAAAAAATGTCTTACTTAGTACAGATTATTAATTTTACAACTTCCTTCTACATACAGCTTTTAAGGAGGAGGAAAAAATTAGCGGCAAGTGTTAAGGCTGCTTAGGAAGTATCACTGTGCGCACAACCTTTTAGCCCTTAAAAATGTTCATGAATGCATATCACACAAAATAGAGAAAAAAAGAACATAGAAGCTATTTATTCATCTATAATTGAAATGGATAAATATTCACCCAAAGCCGAGAAATTATTAGCAGATTTGAAACCTAGCTTTGATACTGAAGTTATTAAAGTTATTCAAAATTCATTTAAATTTCCATGCCAATAGGAGCAATTCACAACCACCAGTACAGTTAGCACAACACACTTTTTGAAGGCATGCCTTATAAACCTAACCTTACAGTGTCTATTTTGCAAATTCATGCCCGGACCGACATGGGCCGAAACTTTTTGCTGTTGTTAAATATTTGTCAGAAGACTAGCTTACTTTAACTCATGACTCAGCTGGTTTTATACAAGATGGATCTATATATGCAAACACTCACTTTATATAATGTGTAACAAGAAAATATTAAACCCCTTTTTGACAGAGTAACACTCATATATATTGTGTTCTTGTCCCTTTTTATGCAAACATTTGGTGCCTAAAAAGACAGCTGTGATCAAGATTAGACTGCAAAGAACACATGCTTAGATCTCTGTTCTAGTCTTTCTGTTATTTAAAATTATGCCAAAATTACCGTAATGATTGCTTTATTTCATTTAGTTGAAATTTCAACTTCAAATTAACCCAAGACACACATTTTCAGTCTAAAATAAAAACCCCAATTAGTGCCACACCACAAATGTCTCAGCAAAGTGGACAGTGTAGATCAAAGATCAGACTGCATGTGTTGTGAAGTCTGATCTTGATCTACACTGGTCTACAAAGGCAACACAAGAAATGAAAGATGCTTTTAGGATTAACTCTTTACCACACAATCCTGAGTTTTGAAGAGCTGACAAGAAGGCTTTTGAAAACCGTGCGGGAAAAGGAGAAAATGCTGGTAACCAGCATTTTCTCCCATTCCCACAATGTTTTCTACCCTGTCAGAAACAAATTCCATCATTTTAGCCTCTTTTATATTGTTGTCTGCAAATGCTTTAAATTCAGACTAGTCCAAAATTTTGTCATTTGGTAAAGAGTTAAGGTTTTCTGTAGCAAGAATAACCTCATACGATCAACTACATATGAGCAAAGGAGATAAAAATGGCACTTTGCATGACTATGCTTATATATAAACTTTTTACTACACAACAACAATGTAGACTTTACCAAATTGAAAGCATTTGCGTAAGACAATTTAACCCTTTAACAGATGACAAAATTTTAGCCTTGTCCAAATTGAAAGCATTTGCAGACGACAATTTCAGTCTGGCTCAAATGGTGCAGCTTTTCTTTAATAGGGTAGAAAACATTGTGGGAAAAGGAGAAAATGCTGGTTACCAGCATTTTCTCCTTTTCACACAATGTTTTCAAAAGGCTTCTTTCCCAGGGGCGTCAAAAGGCGGCATTGTGCGGTAAAGGGTTAAGAATAGCTCAAATGATGGAATTGGTCTTTTGTTTTACATCGATTAAGACACAAGTTCTTGCAATTAATACTAATCTCTAACTATTCTGCTTCCTGGAAACTACACCAGTACTTCAGCCAAATTTTTTGGCCAATGAATTTATCACTGATAGGGTAGAAAAGATGGTGGGAAAAGGAGAAAATGTTGGTTACCAGCATTTGCTACTTTTCCCCACAATGTTTTCCAATGGTAAAGGGTTAAACAGTAGTACAAACACTAATTAACTAATGCATTATATTAGAAGTCTTTCAATGTAAAGTAATTTTCGATCCCAAATTTTGGCAAATAAAAGATGGCCACAGAGACCACTAAAAAATTCATTATGAAAAAATGGACCAATCGCTTGTTTCAAGCATTTCTTTTCATTTGTTACAATGATTTTTTACATAACCTACACAGGGAACAGGATTTAAGAACGTATGAATCGCAGGATCAATTAGTATAGAACTAAAACATTTTCCCATGATAATCATAAACCCAACATTACATCCCACCATACATCTTTCCCTATTGCCCACCCGTTCTGAAAAACTGCCACAATACTATGGTCTCTCTTATGATCCCTGGACTTTCTCCAATGATCTATTTCTCAGGTGACAACCATTTACACTTGTCCATATCAAAAGCACTTGCAGAATACAGAGTAACTGTGCCTCAAATGATTGGATTTGTCCTTGAAAGGCTAGAAAACATTATGGAATAAGGAGAAAATGCTTTTTCTTCTTTTCTCACAATGTTTCCAAAAACCTTCTTGTTCTGCGTCGTAAAAACACTTGTTCATTTGTTTACAGGTGAAGAACACTTGCACTATGGTCAATGTTTTGCATCATCCTCTGTAATTTTCTCCTCGTTCTCATCTGTCATTACAGTTACGAGTGATCCAACAGCTTTGCCAACCTGTCCTGCCATATTGAACAATTCTCCAACATTACTGGGACCTGCAACTGAATCATAAGCAGTTTGGTCAAAAATAGTTCTTAAATTCATGATAGGTGCAGAAGCATGAGGGGTCATTTGGTAGAGCACAGGGCCTAGTTCAACTGATCGGATGCTGTTTTCAACCTTATTTCAGTCATATCACCATTGCAGTTCACTTATTAATGTCTGTCCTAGTTTCACCATGAGGCTAGGGCCCTGAGGTGTCTTGCCCAAAGACACTTCCATAAAAAAACCCAGGATGAGGATCAAACCCAGGACCATTGCTTGTCTGGGAGAGCAGAAAGTAGCTAGTGGCTATATATTGTAATAAGAATACTACGCTTTGCTACAAGCCAAGAACCACAAACCGTATTTGATAAACCCTTTACCAACATATCCCAAGTTTTAACTACCCTGGGGTAGAAGCCACCAGAAAACACTGTTGGAAAAGGAGAAAATGCTGGTCACCAGCATTTTCTCCTTTTCCAACGATGTTTTCTACCCTTTTAGAGTCGGCTTTCATCGAATGAGCCACATGTAATTTTGTTGTCTGCAAAAGCATTTAATTTGTATGAGCGTAAAATTCTGTCATTTGGTAAAGAGTTAAGAAATAAATCTGGTTTATGAGACTGTAATAGAAGACAGCAGAGAAAACCGGGTAAAGTAAAATGTTTGAATACCTCTGGCCCTGTCTGAACTGTATGGAGGTAAAGTATTGTCCGAGCCAATAACTGGGCTAAAAGTTCCATCTTCTTCTCTCGGTAAACCTTTAAATGTAAATTGTTGTCTCATTACAACTTTAAACACACTCGTTTTGTTAACTGTTTAACCCCTTACCACACAATCCCAACTTTTAGCGACCTTGAAGACAGCTTTTGAAAACATTGTGAGAAAAGGAGAAAATGCTGGTATCCAGTATTTTCCCCTTCTCCCACAAGGTAAAAAATCATTAGGAAAAAGGAAAAAAAGAATGCTGGTGACTAGAATTTTCTCCTTTTTCGACAACAAGCTCCACCATTTTGACAGAAACAATCTTTTGAGTTAATTCTTAATTTGTAGTCAGCATTGCTTTCATTTTGGTCCATTCTAAAATTCTGCCATTTGGTAAAGAGTTCAGAAAACACACAATCCTGCATTTTAACAACATGTGGAAAAACTCTTTTGAAGACATTGTGGGAAAAAGAGAAAATGCTGATAACCAGCATTTTCCCACAATGTTTTCTTCCCTAAGGCAAATTCCATCAATTGAGCCACATTTCAATTGTGGTTTAAAAATGCAATCACTTTTGACAAGTCTAAGATTTTGTTGTGTGGTAAAGGGTTGAAGAAATTTTTAAATTTTTCCATACAAATTCTACAGATGTATCCTTTTTACAATAAATCTATTGTTACAATAAATGAGCCAAGCTCTGACAAAAGGGGTCTTAAATGCATCACCGTGACACATGATACTAAACAAGTTATCACATAAATACGGATCCATGAAATCCATTTAGTTGAACAACTGACTGAATCATATGAGTTAGACCGGTCCTTTGACATGCAAATTGACCAATAGCAAAAAGTTTCCACCGTGGACTGCTCAGGCTGACCTGGGCTGATTATTTGTTGCAAATGCATTTAGCCCCCCTTTTCATGGAGAATGGCTAAAATCTAGTGTTATAACTATTATGATTAGAATTTCAAATGAACATTGAGAAGGGCTTACTGCCATGTTGATGACCGTTCATCTGTGGGGTGGATTCCATTGGAGCTATAAATAGTTTGGAGGATCCCCCTGGAATGGAACTATGGGAAGATGAGGGTGTGGTCAATGGTGTGCCATGTAGTGATGAGGATAGTGACAAACTCTTCTCTCCTGACTGAAACAGAACATTAGATTAGTATTCATTGATTCTTACCCAACAGCAATAATTCAGACTGGTCCAGATGCGAATCAAATGCTGCTAGAATTAATATGGCATGTTATTTTGCATGTAAAGTGTAGAAAATATCGTGGTAAAAGGAGAAAATTCTGGTCACCAGCATTTTTCTTGTTTTCCAACAATGCTTTCAAAAAGCTTTTTGTCAAGGATGTAACATTCAGTCATTCCAATTCCAAGATTACATTATAGAGGGTTATACATCTTTAAATTTTGTGACACTGACCTCAATTACTTTCATAAAATATATTTTCCATTCTTCATTGAGCAAATCATGTCCTAATACATGTACAAGTTTTTGTATAAAATATTCCATGAGTAAAAGCTTTTGGTAGTAAAGCTTCCAGGAAAATTCCTGCCAAACTGCTTAAAAACTGCAGAAGAGGAGGATAAAAATTGTGTCAATAGCTGGACAACCTGATTCCAGTGTAAACAGACCCCCCCCCCCCCCCCCATTACCAAATCTGAGACAGATTTTTCATCTATCTTTGAGGTCATATTATTCTATAAAATTCTAAGTGCAGCATTTATAGATGTTAGTTCATAAATGCAATCTAAAGAATAATATAATACTGCTTTATATGTTTAGCATTAAACTTTGTGTCATTAGATGTGTTGCATGACGTGCCGATATCATAGAATCGTTTAAACCTTTACTGCACAATCCTGACTTTTAACAAACCTGAAAAAGAAGACTTTTTGGTAACCAACATTTTCTCCTTTTCCCATACTGCTTTCTAACCTATCAGACTGAAATCATCATTTTAGCAACACTTGTTTGTCGTCTTCAAATGATTTCAATTTGGACCAGCACAAAATTTGGTTTGGTCAAGAGATAAAAAACCTAATTACCTCCTCCAACAAATGTCGCAATCTCTGAAGTTGAGCTTCAAGTTGACGGTTATGATCTTCTAGAATTCTCATTCTAGCTTCTAACCGACCCTTATGTTGTCTTAACAACTTGGCTTCTGCTAGCATTTCTGCATCATGATTTGTGAAATCATCTTCGGTTGTTTTCTCGTTGTTATTGTGTTCCTGCTGGACACGTAATCTGTCATATTCTGCTTGTAATGTTCTGTTGTAGAATAGAACAAAATTCTGATTTACATATCTACTCATTTTACGTTGAGAAGGTAAGGAAAGACAAATAAAATACCACTGACAAACAGATATACATGTAAATGAACCATGCCCTTTGAAAAGTGGGCCGACACACAGGCTGACCTGGGCAGAAACTTTTTGCTATTGGTCAATATTCTGTATGTCAAAGGACCAGTCTACCTTATGATACCATTGGTTGTTAAAACAAAATGGATTCTATTGATCCATAATTATGCCATGACTTGCTTGGTATCATGCATCACAGAGATGGCTAAAATAGTGAATACCCAATTCTAAATTCCACGACTAGCTATCTTATTGGTTGTGAGACACTTTCTCTGCCAATTAAATGGTTTGCTTTGGAATTAACAATAAGAAGTAAATATAGCACATGGTGTGAACAGTTCCACACACAATAGTCAGTCAAATGTTACTGTGTTTCGTCCTCATCCCAACAAATAAACAGAATGTTAACATTGCTTTGGTTGACAGAAAGTAACAGTTTATGTTCCTCAAGAAGCTTGAAATTTCATAATATGTTCCTCAAGAAGCTTGAAATTTCATAATTAAACAATAGTGTATGTTTATACATGTACATGTAAGCATTTAATAATTACAACCTTAGTAAGCTTATCAATAAATTTAACTTCCAAAACAACCATAGTTCCCTAGATTTTAAGGAGAAACATTTGTTTAATTTTTTTCACAATAATTGAAGAAATACAAATTTGTATGCAATCAAAAGTACAATGTACAGTCAAACCCTGTACCCCACAATGCTGACTTTTAACAACCCAGAGGAAGAAGCCTTTTGAAAACATTGTGGGAAGAGGAGAAAATGCCCAAAACCAGCATTTTCTCCTTTTCCCACAATGCTTTCTACTCTATCAAAGAAAAGGGCATCATTTAAGCCACAATGAAATTGTTGTCTGCAAATGCTTTAAATTTGGACAGATCTAAAATTTTATAGTGTGGTAAAGGGCTAAATAACTATGTCATGCATACTTATTTTCCTCCTCCAAATCTTTAATCATGGCCTCCAGTTCATTCTTCTGGTGTACATCTACTGCCATCATAATTTGCATGGGGCTTTTTAACTGTAAACAGACAAACAAAGCACTGAATTCACTGTACATATCCTTAATCCCACTTTACCATGCTTTCATGATTATTGGAACATGAAATAAATCAATAATTCAAAATAAGTAATTCATTGATCACCTGCTGAAATAAATATGCAGCATACAACTTAGAAAAATCTCTGTTAACTCTTTACCAATAACAAAATGTTAGACTGGTCCAAATTGTAAGCAGTTGCAGACGACAATTTCAGTGTGGCTCAAATGAAGAAAATTGTCTTAGAAAGAGTAGAAAACATTGTGGGAACAGGAGAAAATGCTGGTTACCAGCATTTTCTCCTTTTCCCAAAATGTTTTTGAAAGGCTTTCTTCTTCAGGGTCATTAAAACTCTGGATTGTGTGATAAAAGGTTAAATAGGGGTAGTGAACATGACTTTAAGTTAAATTTACTCTAAACTTATCAATTTTATGTTGACTGTGAAACTAGTTCTTACAACTTATACTGAATCAATTAATGATTGCATCCTGGAAACCTTAACCAGTACTTTCTCTGTGATGTGCACAGTTCCAGTGGTTGATCAAGCCCATTACTGGGTTTGAACTCAGAACCTCCCAGGCTTATGCTCTAACTGCACATCACTGTAACCCACTTAAGTTTAGATCTTTATATGAGGAAAATGTAGACTTGCCCAAATTGAAAGCATTTGCAGACAATTCAAATGTGACTCAACTATTGAAATTCCTCTTTGATACAGTAGAAAACATTGTAGGAAAAGGAGAAAATGCTCGTTACCAGCATTTTTTTTTTCTGAAAATATTTTCAAAAGACTTCTTCCTGAGGCTCGTTAAAAAGTCGAGATTGTGTGGTAAAGGGTTAATACACTGATACAAGTACATGCAAACATGTTTTGCAAAAGAGTGAATTGCCTGATGTGTTCAAAAGTGATCTGCAATAAGTTTCTGACCAACCAGAAACTAGTGCACGTAAAATAAAATGGTATCATTCGAAGGACTGGAAAAAAAAATGACATCTGAAAATATTTGAAAATTAATCAAACAGAGGGAGCAATTGCTTTTGCTCCTTTTGCCTCATTGTTTTTTTGTTGTTGTTGTTGTTTTTATTTGGATAAAAAAAAAAAACCCCTGTAACTGGAGAATTAACCATTTACCAGAGGACAAAATTTAAGCCTGGTCTAAATTGAAAGCATTTGCAGACGACAATTTCAGTGTGGCTCAAATGGTGCAATTTTTCTTTGATAGGATAGAAAACATTGTGGGAAAAGGAGAAAATGCTGGTTACCAGCATTTTCTCCTTTTCCCATAATGTTTTCAAAAGGCTTCTTTCCCAGGGGCGTTAAGAAGGGGCATTGTACGGTACAGGGTTAAAAGTATGGTTACTATCACTGGGAAAAAAAAAACTAAAATATTTACACTATCCTTTACCTGATGATCCCTGCGAACTAATCCTTTCAAAAACATTATGGAAAGAGGAGAAAATGCTGGTTACATTTTCTCCTTTTCCCACAATGTGTCCTACCCGTTCCTAGACAAACACATCATTTCAGTCATACTTACTTTGTCCTCTACAAAATGCTTTAAAAATGAACAATTCTAAAATTTTGTTGTCCGGTAAAGAGACAAGAAACTTCTCTAGCCACTTACAGCATGTTGTGTGGTATCTCCATTCAAACTCTGACAATACTGGGCAATCAAATGGTGCTCGTCATCTCTGGAAAATAACAGGAATCAATATCAAACTGTACATAAACACTTTCTTTCATTTTAATCCTTTACCACACAATCCCGACTTTAAACAACCCTGAGGAAGAAGCCTTTCGAAAACAATATGGAAAAATGCAGGAAATGTTAGTAACCAACATTTTCTCCCTTTTTCACAATGTTTTCTACCCATTTACAACAAAAAAAAGCACAATTCCAGCCACATCTAAATTGAAAGTCGTCTGACAACGCTTTCAATTTGGACCAGCCCAAAATTTTATCATATAGTAAAGAGTTAATGTTACACTGAATCATCTGCCATATTACACTCTATGTAAACCCTTTACCAAACAATCTGAAGTATCAATGACCTGTACGAAGACAACATAAACTGAAGACAAACAAACTGTGGTATCTGACATTTGAATTAAAATGCTTCAGCCTCAGATGTTTGTCTGGTTTTGGTATTTTTTTTGTGTATGTGTATATTTATTGTTGCCACTGGTTGCTCATAAAGAGCAAAGTCCCTAGAGAGCTGCAAGTCATTTAGTGGCTGACTGTGCAAGATACAAGATCGTTCTTTCATGTACTTGGTGTATAATCCTGTCACACAGGACCTCAATTGAAAGTGTTAGATCAGAAAAGATGAAAAAAAATTACACTTGTCTACACTGAAAGCATTTACAAACAATAAATTCAATCTGGTTCAAATGATGATGTTTGCCTATAAAAGGGCAGAAAACATTGCCAGAAATGGAGAAAATGCAGGTTACAAACATCTACCTTCTCTGAACGTTAATTTAAAAAATCTTCTCCAAAGTTATGATTTTTTTGTTACAGGCTTGGTTATTGGTTAAAATTAGAAATAACCCCTATGACACAACATTTCTAGTATGTACATATATTTTTTAATCCTGAATTTATCTGATTATCGATATTTCATGAGGATGTCTTCTTAGTTATCTGCTACATTTTAGTTTTTTTTTTTAAATCACAAAAGGGGGAATGAGTTGCTTGACAATGAGTTTACAAGATACTGAATTCTATCAGTAAACAAGGAGTGTTTGACGAGCATATAGTGTGATGGTGCAAAACTTTCTACATCTATTATTGTGATGTGTTTCAGGAACAATCAATTATTCATGACTGTTATCACAGACAAGTCTCAATAGAAAAACAAAGAAAAACCTACAGCTCTAGTAAACCCTTCTCCAAACAATACCGAAACTTAACAACTCTACGGAAGATAATATTTGAGGTTTCCAGCATTTTCATCTTTATCCACAATGTTTTCTAACCTTTTAAGGACAATTTTACTCATTTCAGCCACATGTAAGCCTTTACCAAACAATCCTATGCCTTTACTGAGACAGCTTTTGAAGACATTGTGGGAAAAGAAGAAAATGCTGGTGATCAGCATTTTATCCTTTTCCTACAGTTTTTTCTACCTTTTCAAAGGAATTCTATAACCTAAGCCACATTTAACCCTTTCCCAAACAAGCCCTGGTTTTCACGTGTCTGCAGTACAAGTCTTTTGAAAACACTGTGGGAAAAGGAGAAATTGCTCCTAACGAGCAATTTCTCCTTTTCCCACAGCGTTTTCTACCCTTTTTGAGACCTTTCTGCCATTTTCATCAAATTTAAAATTGTCGTCTGCAAACTCTTTCAATTTGGACCAGTCCAAAATTTGTCGTTTGGGAAAGGGTTAAATGGTTGACTGGAAATACTCTCACAAAGGACAAGTCAAAAAGTTGTTGTCTGCTAGAGATAATTGAATGATTGATTGAATGGTGTTTTATGCCGCTTTTGACATTATTTCAGTTATATCACAGCTACAGCTCACATACTCAAGTTTGTCCTGGGTCTCGCCAGCACTAGGCAAGGGCTTTGTAGTGTCTTGCCCAAGAACACTTACACGAAATACGGTACCTAGTGATTTGAGTGAAGATTGAACCTAGGACCTTAACCCTTTACCACACAATCCCGAGTTTTAACGACCCTGAGAAAGAGGCCATTTGAAAACATTGTAACCATGCATTTTCTCCTTTTCCCACAGTGTTTTCTATCCTTCCCAAAACAAATTTCAATTTTTGAGTCACATTTATTTTGTTGTCTGTAAATGCTTGCAATTTGGACTGGTCTAAAATTTTGTCTTTGGTAAAGAGTTAAACAGCCAATTTTTATCGTACGAAAGATCATTTTTTGCAGAAAAGGAAAAAAAAATCTTCATGAGTAATTGCTTTTACTCCTTAGCTCTTTACCAAACAACAAAATCTGAGGCTTGTTCAACTTCAAAGAATTTGCAGATGACAAAATAAACGTGACTGAAAACTTGAAGTTTGTTTTGGGAAGGGATAAGGCAAACATGGTGGGAAAAGGAGAAAATGCTGGTTAACAGCATTTTCTCCTTTTCCCACAATGTTTTCATTAGCCTTCTTCCTCAGGTTCGTTAAAACTTGTGATTGTTTGGTAAAGAGTTAAAGCATCTCTCACAACTTTGGTTCCCTTTGCTGCCAGTGTGCATCAAGATCAAAATGTACAAACCCATATGTAGACTATCAGGCCACATTATCTGTTACCAAGTAGTCTCATGTTTTCACGACCATTGGAAAGAGGCCTTTTGAAAACATTCTGGAAAAAGGAGGAAATACTGGTAATCAGTATTTTCTTCTTTTCCCACAATGTTTTCTGCCATATCAGAGAGCTCAAGCTCATTTGCACAGAGGATGAATTTGTCGTCTGCAGATGTTTTGAATATGTCGTTTGGGAAAAGATTAAGAAATATGAAGACCAGAAATTGTTCTTGTAAGCAATTTCTCTTTTTCTCACAAAGTTTTCATGTTTATTTATCTTTTAAAAGCTGTAAGTTTTGTCCTCTACTGCAAATTTGTTTCATCAGGCAGAGAGGTTTTATTCATTATGCATATACATGACAAACTTACGATTCTGGAGTTACAGCAGCTTGCCTCTGTTCCACCTCTGCCAGTCTGTAATTAAAAAAGTTACAGTCTACTCTATTCATTTACTAAAGAATCCTGTGTCTTAACTACCATGAAGAGTAGAGCTATTTAAAAAACATTGTGGGAAATAGAGAAAATGCCAGTTAACAGCATTTTCTCATTTTCCCACAAGGTTTTCTTTCCTATCAATGACAAATCACTTCTTTATGAGCCTCATTTGGGATGTTGTCTGCAAATGTTTTCTGTATGGACATGCCTAAAATTTTTATGACCAACAAAATAGTAAGACATACCGAGTGTTACACAGAAGAAACATTGGAAGGATAGAAAAGTCCTTTTTGAAAGATTTGAAAAATACTGACTGGGAAACAGGAAACAATTGCCTTTTCCCCTCACATTTTCATAACTTCTCTGCTGCAGATGAAAAAAAAAGAAATAGACAAAATGAAAACATTCAAATTTGCAGACAAAAAAATAACCAACTCAAATGATGGGATATATCTTTGAGACTGTTAAAAAATACATGGGAAAAGAAGAAAATGCTGGTTATTTCATTTTCTCTTTTCCCCACAATATTTTAGAAGGCTTCTTTCCCAGGGTCATTGAAATATGGGACTGTTATTTAGCCATGGGAGAGAAGCATGTTCCTATTCCTAATTCTGGCAGGCTCAGACCAATTTCATATGGCCCCATATTCCTTTCCACAAAAACATCATTTCCACTCTATAATGAGTATCTATTACACCACATTACATTTTGTCCAAGGGTGTATTATGTCTTTTCAAAACAGGAAAGGTTTCATTATAACATCCAAACAAATATCCCTGTATGTTCATTAATTATTTAACTCTTTACCAAACGACACCATTTTAGATTTGGCCAAATTGAAAGCATTTGCAGACGACAAAATAAATGTGATCCAAAAATTGAAATTTGTGTTGGGAAGGGCAGAAAACATTGTGGGAAATGGAGAAAATGCTGGTTACCAGCATTTTCTCCTTTTCCCACAATGTTTTCAAAAGGCTTTTTGTTTAAGGTTGTTAAAACCCGTGACTGTGTGGTAAAGGGTTAAACCAGTAAGATGCCAATACATTAAAACTGGTGAGATGTAACATTACATCTTGTCCTCTGGTGTCACAATACCTCAAATCATGATCTGTTTCTTCAACACTACCATATAACCCTTTGAAAGAAGGCATTGGAAAACACAGTAAGAAATGAAAAAGTAATAGTGACCACCACCAGCTTCTTTTCCCACTTTATTTCCTACCCTTTCCAAGACTTATCCCAGGAATTAGGCAACATTTGATTCATTGTCTGAGAGTTCTTTTAACTGTTAACCAGACAACAAAATTTTAGCCTTGTCCATGTTGAAAGCATTGTTTTGCCAACGACAATTTCTGTGTTGCTCAAATAGTGCAAGTTTTCTTTGATAGGGTAGAAAACATTGTGGGAAAAGGAGAAAATGCTGGTTACCAGCATTTTCTCCTTTTCCCACAATGTTTTCAAAAGGCTTCTTTTGCAGGTTCATTAAAAGGCGGCATTGTGCAGTCAAGGGTTAAAGCAGACAATACTTAAATTTTGTAGTCTAATTAAGACACCATATCATTACATCTGATTTGATGCAACAAATCTTGTCCTAGGTTGTAATACCTAATCAAATTGAAGAACATTTTTTTTTTTGTTGTCTCTATTTTCATTGTACTACAGCACCAAACAATACTGTTTCCTGATTCATTGTCATATGAGGGGAGTATCTAATAATCTAACGTCTGCTTAAGTGTGAAAACATTGTGATAATACCTACTCTGGAGATTTTCCTCTATTTCCTGTAATCGAACAATCCATGCAATAGTGTGAAATAGCTCGCAGCATTTCATGGCTCCACACCACAAATGTTATGACTCTTTCATACCAAGCAATTTTTGAAACCATTTTAATCAATGTTAAAATGGCTCATCCATTAAAGATGGACATATGGACATGTGGCTGCACAAAAAATACAATCTAGTCATTTTTAGATGTTGTCCTCTAGCAAGAGAAGTTCTGGGTCCATATTCACCAACCATTCTTAATTAAGAACATTCTCGATCTTGTTTGCTAAGCTTTTCCAAATCTGAATGTAAGACAACTTCTGACTAAACCGAATGGTTTGGCCAATCAGAAGTTGTGTTACTTCCAAATTTAGAAAATTCTGGAGAAAAAGTTTAACCGAAAGTCTTTTTCTTTTAGCTTTTCCTAAATCTCTGGACATCCAGATCATTATCATAATGTCTAATATTAATTTTGTTGGTTCATTATCGTCCTTCAGGATGAACAATCTGAATAAACCATTTACTGTACACAGTACCAAGCCCTCATTTTAACAAACTTGAGAAAGAAGACTCTAGAAAACAATGAGGAAAAAGGAGAAAATGCTGGTTTCCATTTTCCCCTTTTCCCAGAAAAAGGAAAAAAAAGTCAAATTTCTTTAGCTAGTAGCGAGAGAGTTAAAAGTGTGTTTTCTTCATGGTGCTCTGAAAAGTCAGCACCATGGACACAAATGCCAAAAAAAATAGGTATCTTACCTGTTTGCATAGAGTTCTAGTCGACTGTGCATATCCTGAGATATACTGTGTTGTGGTGAGGGTGCAGGACTGAAAAACAGGAGAAAGAAAAAAACCTGATATAGACTGTAAATAATTAATTCAACCGTCCCAGTGCCACACGCAATATTATGTAGCTTAGACTGAGCATGTAGATCAAGATAAGACTGCACAGAATGAGCTGTCTGGTCTTGGATCTATAAATCTACACCTAAAAGGATCTTCATTTGACCCTTTACCAAACCACATAATTTTAGACTTGCCAACATTGAATGCTTTTGTAGACGGCAAAATAATTGGGGCTCAAAAATTGAAATTATACTTTGGAGGAATAGAAAACATGGGACAAGGTGAAGGTTTCTTCCTCTGGGTCATTAAAATTCAGGATTGTGTTGTATAGTGTTAAAATGAAACTGTACTTTATGACCTTGCAAAAAGTCAATTTCCTAGACATAACGGTGCTGTGTTGGTACTCTGTTGGTAACTGAGTGGTGGTGAATTAGGCAGTTAGGCACAACAAAACTGAAAATGTATTTTCCCTCAAGGTAGACCTTTCTTTACAAAACAAAAAATTTTTAGGTATGTCCAAATTGAAAACAGTAGCAGACATCAATTCAGATGTGCCTCAAAGAGTAGAAAACATTGCGGGAAAAGGAAACAAATTGCTTGTTACTACCATTGTTTCCCTTTCCCACAGCATTTTCATAAGCCTTCCACTTTAGGGTTGTTAAAACTCCAGATAAAGGGCTTACACTTTTCCATATAAGCCTTGTTTCTATGACCCAGAAAAACAAGGCTTTTGAAAATATTGTGGCAAAATAAAAATGGTTTAACAGCATTTATTTCCTTTTTCCACAATGTTTTGTACACTTCAAAACACAAATCCAATCATTTGAGCCACATTTTATGTCTTCTTGTGGATGTCTTCAATTATGTAACCTATTATTCCAAAATTTTGTATTCCGGGTAAGTCAAAGCTTGTCCGTTTCATGCTGATTAAAAACTGATGTAACCATTGTAGTAAACAACAGAAATAAGAGAACTTTAACCCTTTACCATACAATGCCGACTTTTAACAACCCTGAGAAAAAATCCTTTTGAAAACATTGTGGGAAAAGGAGAAAATGCTGGTAACCAGCATTTTCTCCTTTTCCCACATTGTTTTCTACCCTATCAAAGAAAAATCACACCGTTTGAGCCACTTTGAAACTGTCGTCTGCAAATGCTTTTAATTTGAACAGGTCTAAAATTTTGTCGTATGGTAAAGGGTTAAAGTTGTTATGTCTTCCTGTGGTCCTCAGGAGTTTTCCTAGATACATGCAGTTAACCCTATTCCAAACATTCCCATAGCTATAGACCTTGAAAATCAAAAAGGTTTTGAAAACATTGTGGGAAACAGAGAAAATGCTGTAAACTAGCATTTACTCCTTTTCCCTCAATATTTTCTTCCATTTAGTTCTTTAACAATGACAAAATTTTAAACTTGTCCAAATTTAAGCACTTGCAGATGATGGTATTATCTTTAAAAGGTAAGAAAACATTGTAAGAAAAGGAGACAATGCTGGTTAACTTTTTTTACCATAATGTTTTCAAAAGCCTTCTTTCTCAGGGTCATTCAAAGTCCTGTACCATTTGAGCTACAGACAGTTTGGTGGTTATCTGCAAATCCTTTCCATACAGACCTGTCCAAAATTGCCTACAATGCATTGACACTTTCCCAGTAAAATTTTTGAACTTGTAAGCCGGGAGGGGGGAGGAGTGCAGACCATGATTAAATGAAGCTCAAATGAGTGTATTTTTTGTGGAAAACGTAGAGAAACCTGTGGGAAAAGGTTGTCTACCGGTATTTACTTTTTCCTTTTCTCACAATGTTTTCAAAAGCCTTTTTCCTTTGGGTTGTTGAAAAAACAGGATTGCTAGGTAAATGGTTAAAATGTCCAATTCCTTGTTTGACCTTTATTTAGAGTAAGTCTTCCGTTTTCCTTGTTTGCAAAGAATTACTAAACAGGGACACATGAACAGAAAGATATTGATGACCATGCCAGTACTTAATCAATTTTTTCCCTTATGAAATTTTTACTCTCTCCATAGTTATTTCTATCAGACAGCAGCTACACTATTGATTTGTTTTTAACCCTTAACCAAAGGACAATATTATAGACTTGTCCAAATTGGAAGCATTTACAGAGGATAAATTTGGAGAAAGACATTTTTAAAGATTTTTTATTCTTTAGTACTGTTGCCATAGCAACCATAATTTGTAATTAAATCAGATTCTATAACTTCCAAAATTTTGTGGGTAAAGGAGACAAAGTATGTTGTCTTTTCTCCACAATCTTTTCAAGGTCAATATCTCTCAGGGACGTAAAATACTGGATCGTTTGACAGGGGGTTTATTTTGGGTATATCAAAAAATATCCATGGGGTTGGTTGTGCCACTGGAACAACCAACCCCAATATAGTTGAAAAACCAACCCTCTCATACCGTAGTACTACAAAATATCAATTTTCACCTAAACCAAATGACATAAGCAAGGGATCAAGTTATGCGTGCAGTTTAGAAATAAATACTCTATACAATAAATTAATACTACATATAGTTCTGTATTATAAGATGGAACTGCAATCGAAAATAAGATACGCATTTTGCCAAAAATTACTTTTCATCGATAAAATTGGACTTTCCTACAGTAAATACTTGTGTTTGGCTTGCCAGCAGTGTGTGTTTACCAGTTTTGGATTTTTCTACATGGCCGAAAAGATATGCACAAAAAGTGACATGTCAGATAACTAGATAACATCAAACTTTGTCATGGCACAACCAACCTGTGGCACATTCAACTCTGTTTTCCCCTATCATTTTAAACTTCCTGGTAACACAAAGTGTTAACTAACTTACAAAAGCTTTAAGAAAGAGAATGTATCAAAGAGCAGTGTCAAAAATTAATCATGAATGCAATTTAAATTCAAAATGAATCATGATCAGCGGTAAAATCGATATTCTGCATTAAATACAGCGGGTTTCTCAAATCTCTTTCTCGTCGGCACTGACTAAAACCTGGACATTAATGTTACTGTCGTCCTTGGAAAATTCTGTGTTGTTTTAACTCTATTAATCATCCCCCTCTCATAAAAAATGTAACCACTCGGGGAATTAAAACGAGACAATACGGTACGTTTTCAAAAATTTGTTTAAGTGACACATCTTTTGATTTGGGATGACTCACAAGGAGATTGATTCTTTTATCTCCACAGTATTTTTCAAATCTATCTTTTAAAGATGCATTAGGAAAAATCAGTAAGCAAGACTTAAATGTCACCTTTTGGTGAAAATGTCACATACAATCAGTTAAGTTAAAAAATCTCATATATATTCAATGATTGAATACGTTTTAAGCCACTTCTGATAGTATTTCAGCCAAATCAGAGCAACAGCTCAAACAATTATTTATGCTAGTCCTGGGTTTCACCAGTACTAGGCTAGGGCTCGGCAAAGTCTTGCTCAAGGCCACTCCTTACAAAACCTAACTCTTACAGTGAGGATCAAACCCTGGGACTTCAAGGTTATGTGTCCAACACTTCATCATTGAGCCACGAAGGACCCCGTTCCATCACATATTCAAGATCTTCAACAGACATGCATCATTCCTTAAAGTGCCTTTCACAACTATAACTGATTTTGTGGACAGAGTAGATCAAGATGAGATTCCACAAAAAATGTTGTCTGATCTTTGATCTACAATGTCCACTTTGCCGAGACATTCTGGACAAGCAACCTTGACATTGCGAATATTTAAGTCTGTGTCTCATACTGAAAGTGTGTATAGGATTTTTATGGTGCTCTAAACTCTTTAACAAATGACAAAAATGATGACTAGTCCACATTGAAAGCATCTGCAGACGACAATTGAAATGTGAATCAAATGATGCAAATTGTCTTTGAATGGGTATAAAACATCGTGAGAAAAGGAGAAAATGCTGGTTACCAGCATTTTCTCGTTTTCTCACAATATTTTCAGAGGTGTTAAAACTCGTCTTTGTGTGGTAAAGAGTTAAGGGGTAAAAATAGCTATGTGACAAAATGTCTGGAAATATGACAAATACCGACAATTGTTTATTGTAAAGATTATACAGCGCAATTTGTTCAGAGCCAGGGAAGCCCGAGTGCTAGTAGTATTTTATTTCCAAAAAATACAATATATTTTCCAAGCAATGACAGTTTTAGGGGTTGTCGTTGGCATGAACACTAAATGTGTAGAAACAATCAATATGTCACCATACCTTGGGGAACCCCTGGACTCATTATCCTATTAACCCTTTCCCAAACAACAAATTTTGGACTGGTCCAAATTGAAAGAGTTTGCAGACGACAATTTTAAATTTGATGAAAATGGCAGAAAGGTCTCAAAAAGGGTAGAAAACAGTGTGGGAAAAGGAGAAATTGCTCGTTACGAGCAATTTCTCCTTTTCCCACACTGTTTTCAAAAGACTTGTACTGCAGACAAGTGAAAACCAGGGCTTGTTTGGGAAAGGGTTAATGCTTTCCCAAACAATCCCTGGTTTTCACGTGTCTGCAGTACAAGTCTTTTGAATACACTGTGGGAAAAGGAGAAATTGCTCATAATGAGCAATTTCTCCTTTTCCCACAGTGTTTTCTACCCTTTTTGAGACCCTTCTGCCATTTTCATCAAATTTAAAATTGTCGTCTGCAAACTCTTTGAATTTGGACTAGTCCAAAATTTGTTGTTTGGGAAAGGGTTAATGCTTTACCAGATGACAAAATTTTTGACTTGTCCAAATTGAAAGACATTACAGACGACAAAATAAACGTGACTCAAAAACTGAACTTTGTTTTGGATGGGGTAGAAAACATTGTGGGAAAAGGAGAAAGTGCTGGTTACCAGCATTTTTCTCCTTTTTCTACAGTGCTTTTAATAGCCTTCTTCTGTAGGGTGGTTTAACTCTTTACAACACAATCACGGGTTTTAAGGACCCTGCACAAAAAGCCTTCTGAAAACATTGTGGGAAAAGGAGAAAATACTGGTAACCAGCATTTTCTCCTTTTCCCACAATGTTTTCTACTCTTCCCAACACAAATTTCAATTTTTGAGTCAGATTTATTTTATCGTCTGCAAATACCTTCAATTTGGACTGATCTGAAATTCTGTTGTGTGGTAAAGAGTTAACCCTTTCCCAAACAACAAATTTTGGACTGGTCCAAGTTGAAAGAGTTTGCAGACGACAATTTTAAATTTGATGAAAATGGCAGAATGTTATCAAAAAGGGTAGAAAACACTGTGGGAAAAGGAGAAATTGCTCGTTACGAGCAATTTCTCCTTTTCCCACAGTGTTTTCAAAAGACTTGTACTGCAGACACGTGAAAACCAGGGCTTGTTTGGGAAAGGGTTAAAGTCGGGGTTGTGTGATAAAGACTTAACTCTGTACAGGAAGACCAAATTCAAGACTAGTCCTAATTCAAAGCATTTGCAGACAGCAAAGTAAATATGACAACCCTTTACCACACTATCCAAACTTTTAACGACACTGAGAAAGGAGCCTTTTGAAAACATTGTGGGAAACGGAAAAAATGCTGGTAACCAGCATTTTCTCCTTTTCCCACTATGTTTTTTACCCTTCCCAAAACAAATTTCAATTTTAAAGTCACTTTTACTTTGCCGTCTGCAAATGCTTTCAATTTCAACAAGTCTAAAATTTTCTTGTTTGGTAAAGAGTTAAACGATAAGATGTGCCTAGATATCAGCATTATCTCCCTTTCCCACCTTTTAAATAGCTTTCCTGCCCTAGGTCACGTAAACATTAATTGTCTGGTAAAGAATTAAATCATCTTTCACAAATTTAGTGCCTTTGTGGTCAATATAGACTAAGATCAGACTGCATAAAATGTGCAGTCCAATCTTTGATATACACTGTCCACTTTCTGGAAAAGAGGAGCATTGATTTGGCCTTTATTCTGGTCTTATTTCTAGACTTAATGTGTCAGGTTTATTTGGCCATAGGGGTTGAAAAATATTTCTGACACCTTTACTTGGAATATAGCACATTCACCACAGAAAAACAATTATCTGGTATGCTGAGGTCTAGGCAAAAAATGGGGAAAAGTAATCCCATGTGGGTGTTAAAAATTCCTGTACGGTATAAACCCTTTACCAGAGATGAATAATGATTTATTGGTTGATTATGGTTTTTAAAACCATTTTCAACATTCTTTCAGTTATATTGCATCAGCCAGTGCACCTATCCATGCTTTCCTTGAATTTCTGTTACCAGTACTTTGCACAATATTCTTCAAAAGCCACCAACTGCTTTCCCACATAGCCATCATGGAAACAATGATCAGCAGTGAGAGAGGAATGAAACCTTTCCCAATAACTATCATCAATCCTTGGTAATAAATTAGCAGAGCTATGGATTCCAACCAGTGACCCCCTGTTCTCAAGTCCTGTATGCTACCTACCGATTGTGCTACCTGGGCTTGGCCCCTCTACCAAAGGCCAAAGACCAGAAATAAGTCAGAAAACTCCAAACTCAAAGAATTTGGAGACACCCCCCCATTTCAGACTTTTCCATACTGAGAGAATTTGCAGATACCGAAAGAATGCTGTTATTAATTTTGTGTTCTAACCTTTAACCACGCAATTCTCAAGTTTTAACGACCACATCCATGTTGGTCCATGCTTTAGTCCCTGGCAGAAAAATGAATTTCAAAACCAGTTAAAAAGTAAATAAAAAGGTAGAATGACAAAGGTAGAATGACCTTGCAATTTTTGACCTTGTCTCTCAGTCCCTTTCTCTATCAGCGAAGTCATTGTCTTCTTGACAATAATTTCCATACTTCAGAATGGTATGATATAAATTTAAATGCATTTTATCACCTGAATTGTTTCCTTTTGTTGCTACTGATCCTTTATGATACACTGTGACAGGGAGAACTAACTTTAAAGAATTGACCAAAAAAAGCCATTAGATTGTTTGTATTGGAGAGAAATGCCGTTTCAACTGAGTCATTAGATACATATTTATATACTGAATAAGAAAACATTTCACTATTTACCAAACAATTCTTAACTTTAACAAAATGGCTTTTGAAAACATTGTGGGAAATGGAGGAAATGCTGGTAACTTTTATGGTTACCTGCCCTTGTTGTCTGGGTTCCCCTTTTGATAGTTAATAACTTGTCCAGTTTTGAAGCAAATATCTTCAGTAATAACAGAGATATAATAAACTGTCAATATTTTTGCATGGAAACGACGACCCAGATGTAGACGACGACAACCAAGCTAATAACTTAGGAAAGGGTTGATATACCTCTTTACCAATAGAAATGTTGATAAATGTATATTATATGAAAAAAGATCATGATAAAATCTCAAATTTTGTTGTAAATCTACTAATTAAAAACAAGTTTGTAATATTAACCCTTTACCACACAATCCCGAGTTTTAACGACCCTGTGGAAGGAGCCTTTTGAAAACACTGTGGTAACCAGCAATTTCTCCTTTTCCCACAATGTTTTCTACCTTATAAAAAACCAATCACATGATTTGAGCCACATATGATTTGCCGTGTGCAGAAGCGTTCAATTTGGACATAGCTATATTTTTGTTGTGTGGTAAAGAGTTAAACCAATGCACAATAATTGTCTTTACAAGGATATAACATGACTGCAAATTATAGATGACAAATAAAGACAGTTTGACCCTTTACCACACAATCCCGCCTTTTAACAATGCTGACAAAAAAGGCTTTTGAAAACAATGTGGAAAAAGGAGAAAATGATGGTAACCAGCATTTTCTCCTTTTTCCACATTGTTTTCTACCCTTTAACCCTTTATCACACAGTAACGAGTTTTAACGAACCCAAGGAAAAGCTTTTTTGAAAACATTCAGGGAAAAGAAGAAAATGCTGGTAACCACCTTTTCCTAACACTGTTTTCCCACCTTTCTGATACAAATCACATCATTTGTGTATTGTTTTATTTGTCGTCTGCAAATGCTTTGAATTTGGACCAGTCTGAAATTTTGCTGTTTGGTAAAGAGTTAAAAGCGTAAGTTCAGTTTTTGATTCACATTTATTTTGTCGTCTGCAAACGTTTTGAATTTGAACAAGTCTTAAATTTTGTTGTTTGGTAAAAAGTTAATTACAGAATAATCTTACCAGAAAAATCCATCAAGTCCCATTGTTCAGAATGTCACGCGAGGCATGATAATTCCTATCAATATTTTCTCTGTGTAATTAAATCAATAGTTCTCGGTCCATAATACTCACTTTATCTAACCCACAAACCAGTAAGACTATTTATGCCCCAGCAGTTGCTTTCGAATACATTGAAGAAACAGGAGTAATTATTTGTTACAGGCAACTAATCCCTTTTTTTCGCATCACGTTTTCTAAATTCAAAACACACATTTTGTGTTTTCAAAATAATTTCCTTTTATGTTACTTGTACTAGTAAATAATAAGATTATTTTTATCCTTTTTAACACAATCCAGAGGTTTTTCAAAAACTCTGAAGAAGAAGTCTTTTGAAAACATTGTGGGAAAAGGAGAAAATGCTGGTAACCAGCATTTTCTCCTTTTCCCACAATGTTTTCTATCATATCAAAAACAGATGTAATCATATGAGCTACATTCAATTTGTCATCTGCAAATGCTTTTAATTTGGTCAAATCCGAAATTTTGTGTTCATCTGGTAAAAAGTTAAGAGTTCTCATACTCTAGTGATAGTTCCACTTACTGATACCTAGAAAACTAAGTATACTAATAATTCAAAACGAGGCCATCAAATCTACTACTGCTGTCTTTTACAATACCAAAATTTCTTGGTAAAGAACAAAATGATAATTAAATACAATTTTTTTTTGCAATGTTTTAAAAAATCCTCCACAGAGTCAAACTTTAAACTTGATCCTTTTATAAATTTTAACATAACAAAATAAAAAAAAATACTGTAGAATGCAAAGTTGCATGACAAGAGCACGATAATATGTTTCTCTACATTATAATAAACATCAACTGAATAACGTCCACTGCACAATGAATCAATAACTAAAATCAAATAAAACATTAAAGTCAAGTTTGTCTCCGAATAAAGCTGAACAAGCACTTGCAAGGCTCTCTCCCAACAAAGCAAACTTCCCACACAAGGATTTTTTTTCTTTTATTGAATCAATATTGATTTCTGCAACAAAATGAAACATGTCTACACTTCTTGCATTTTTTTTCTCATTTGAATCTAAAATACAGCGTCAATTCCTGAAAATATGACACTCCCAATTCATTAACTTTGTCACGGAAACCATAATAATTCTAGATTGTTCTAACATTGATTAACTCTTTACTAGATCACAAAATTTTAGATTTATCCAAACTGAAAGCATTTGCTGACCAGAAATTAAATCTACCTCAAAATATGAAATCTATCATAGGGTAGAAAACATTGTGGGGAAAAAGGAGAAAATATTGGTTATCAGCACTTTTCTCCTTTTCCCACAATGTTTTCATAAACCGTCTTCCGCAGGTTCCTTAAGAATCGTGATAACCACGCTTGTAACCAGCATTTTCCACCTTTTGTCATAATGCATTCTACATGTTTAAAATACTGTAAATCCTATCATGTGAACCATATTTCTCATTTGCCATATTAAAATGCTTTCATCACAGACACTTAACTTGTAACCCTTGTCCTGCTAAATTAATGAAATGAAACTTTCAAGCCCACAGTAAAAAACCAAATGTTGTTTGTTCAAAAGTATATTTTGGGGAAAAATACCTTTGTGTTGGCAAGTGTAGATCCAAGATCAGATCGCATGTTCTGTGCAATCTGATCTTGATCAACACTGTCCACAAAAGGTCAGTGAGTCGCGCTCAGCAGCTTAAGGGTTAACATATGGTATAGTTTTAACCCTTTTCCGATCTTAAGTTCTAACAACCCTACAACAAACCTTTTGAAAAAATTGTGGGTAAAGGAGAAAATGTAAGGAACATTTTCTTCTTATCCCACAGATTTTTTCTTATCCTACTAAAGACAAACTCCAGCATTTGACCCATCCCAAATGTAATTTGTCATCTGCATATTCTTTCAATTTGTCGTTTGATACTGGATTAAAAGAAATCATCCTAGAATGTCAGTTTCTTGTGGAAAACACTTTATATCAAACCAAACAAGAGGGCCAGTGGCCCTAAAGCGCTCACCTATGTAAAGTCATCTACAGTTGAAAAAGCTAAAGAGATCCTGCTTTTAATGATGTAAAACACATGAGTGTAAGTGACCTACTTTCTTAACCAATGTGATGAAATTCCAAACTTGTCCAACTTATCATTAAAACAAACATTCTGACCAACTTTCATGAGTATCAGACTGAAAATGTGGCCTCTACCGTGCACACAAGGTTTTTCTAAGATTTGGTCCAGTAATCTACTTTTTGACCAGATGTGACTCACTTTGAAACTTATCCAAGATATCATGAAGGCAAACTTTCTGACGAAGTTTCATGAGAATCAGGCTGAAAATGTGACCTCTAGAGTGCACACGGGTTTATCTAAGATTTGACCATGTGTCCTACTTTTTGCCCAAACATGACCCACTTTCAAACTTGTCTAAGATATCAACAAGATAAACATTCTGACCAGTCTTCATCAGTATAAGGCTGAACATGTGGCCTCTAGAGTGCACACAAGGTTTTTCTAAGATTTAGCCCAGTGACCTACTTTTTGACCCGACATGACCAAATTTCGAACTTGTCCCAGATATTATCAAGACAAACATTCTACCCAAATTTCATGAGTTTCAGGCTGAAAATATGGCCTCTATAGTGCACACAAGGTTTTTCTAAGATTTAACCCAGTGACCTACTTTTTGACCCGTCATGACCAAATTTCAAACTTATCCTAGATATTATCAAGACAAACATTCTACCCAAATTTCATGAGTTTCAGGCTGAAAATGTGGCCTCTACAGTGCACGCAGGGTTTTTCTAAGATTAAGCCCAGTGACCTACTTTTTGATCACACATGACCCACTTTTACCATGTCCTAGATATCATCCATACAAACATTCTGACCAACTTTAATGTGTTTCAAGCTGAAAATGTGGCCACCGTGCACACAAGGTTTTTCTAAGATTCGGCCCAGTGACCTACGTTTTGACCCAATATGACCTAATTTCAAAGTTGTCCAAGATATTATCATGACATACATTCTGACCAAATTTCATGAGTTTCAGGCTGAAAATATGGCCTCTACAGTGCACAAAAGGTTTTTCTTTGATTTAGCCCAGTGACCTACTTTTTGACCTGACATGACCCAATTTCGAACTTATCTGAGATATTATCAAGACAAACAGTCTGACTAAGTTTCATGAGTATATGATTGAAATGTAGCCTCTAGAGTGCACACAAGATAATTATTGACGCCTGAAGACACACTACGGACGCCAGACACAGCACGATCACAAAAGCTCACCTTGAGCACTTTGTGCTCAGGTGAGCTAAAAACACATAACCCAGTGCATTTGCAAATACTAAACAAAGGGTGGAAAATCCCCTGGTAATTAATCAGTCTAAGTAATTCTATGTGTGAATAGATTACATTTAGCAAGATTAGCCATTCTGTTGCAAACTGCAGTTTACCTGATCCATGCAGATGACTTAAATGTGTTTAACTCTTTACCAGACGACAAAATTTTAGACTGGTCCAAATTGAAAGCATTTGCAGACAACAAAATAAATGTGGCTGAAAAATTGAAATTTGTTTTGGGAAGGGTAGAAAACATTGTTTTCCCACAATGTTTTCCACAATGTTTTCCACAATGTTTTCAAAAGGCTTCTCTCTCAGGGTCGTTGAAAGTCGGGATCGTGTGGTACACAATTAACTCTTTGCCAAATGACAAAACTTCGGACAGGTCAACAGGAAACATTTGCGGACGACAACTTAAATGTAGCACAAATGATAAAATTTGTCTTAGAAAGCGTAGAAAACATCGTGGGAAGAGGAAAAAATAATGATAACCAGCGTTTTCTCCTTTTCCCACAATGTTTACAAAAGTCCTTTCCCCTTGGAGTACTTAAAACTCCAGATTGTGTGGTAAAGGGTTAAAAAGACTTTCTACTGTCAGGAATGTTTGTACGGTTCCTGCACATATACCTAGCTTGAAAGCATTTCCAGAATGACAAAATGAAGTAAGTCTTTGAAAGGGTAGAAGACACTCTGCTTAACAGCATTTTCTCTCTTCATCACATTGTTTTCAAAAGCCTTCCTACCTTGGGTCCTTAAAACATGGGATTGTTAGGTAAAAGCTAACCCTTCATCCTTTACCACAACAATCCTGAGTTTTAGTGACCCTGAAGAAGAAGGCTTTAGAAACATTATGGGAAAATCACCAGCATTTTCTCCTTTTCCCACAATGTTGTCTACCCTTTCAAAGACAAAGTTCACGTTTTGATTAACATTAATTTATTGTCTGCAAGTGCTTTCAATTTGGCGAAGTCTAAAATTTTGTCCTGTGGTAAAGAGTTCACCAGACAATCCTGTGTATTCACCATCCTCAGGAAAAAGTCTCTGAATACATCTCTGCTAACTAGGGTGAACCCTTTACCACACAATGCTGACTTTTAATGGCCTTGATAAAAGGCTTGAAAACACTGTGGGAAAAGGATGCTGGTTACCAGCATTATCTCGTTTTCTTACAACGTTTTCTACCCTATAAAGGATAACTTCCACAATTTTAGCCACATTTAATTTGGCATCTGTATATGCTTTGCTTTTGGACAGGTTTAAAATTTTGTTGTGTGGTAAAGGATTAATCAACAGAAGAAGTCATAAATAATTTAACCCCACATACTGCCTTTCTCAACTTTAGCAGTATTTTACAGAGTGTGTCGATCAAATTCAGCCTGTTCATACATGCAGTCTGATTTTCATTTATACTATCTTCTTCTCTCTTAACCCTTTACCACACCATCTTGAGTTTCATTGTCCCTTACGAAAAAGGCTGTTGAAAACATTGTGGGAAAAAGAGTAAATGTAACTTTAGATTTGTCCATATTGACAGCTTTTGCATATCACAAATATATTCTGACTTAAACAGTGTTAGTCGTCTTTAAAATGGTATAAAACATTGTGGAAAAAGGAGACGATGCAAGTTACCGGTATTTTTCCCTTTTCCAACAACTTTTTTCAAAAGCCATTTCCCTAAAGGTCGTTAAAAATCAGGATTGCTTGATAAAAGGTTGACAAATCAGTCACAAAGTCCCCACTGAATGCAAATGAATGAATTGAAATATTATTCTGTAATAGTTAATAAAGAATTTTTCCCTCCAAAAAGATTTAATGCGAGAACACAGGCGAAAACTTGCAGCATAAGGAGACAACAGCAACACATGCGGAGGCCAACATTTGGTTGCAGACGCTTGACTTTCAGTGAAAATTCCAAGTGAAAAAAAAAAGGCATAACCCTGTAAAAATACTTTGATGGTTACCTGCCCTTGTTGTATAGGTTCCCCTTCGACAATTAAGAACTTGTCAAAGTCTGAAGCAAGTATCTTCAGTAATAACAAAGATATCATAAAATGTCAAAGTTTTTTGCACAACAACTCAGATGACAATGACCAGGCCAGGGATACAGTATCTGGACGCTTTCTTCGAAAACAGCCGAGCTAATAATGCTAATTTCTTCTTCCACTGTGGTTTTAGAATACTCTGTTGCAGAACAGAAAAGTCCTCTGTATCAGATAATATCGTCTCTTACCAAACAGGCACAACCATCAGGAAGAAGGCTTGTGATAACATTTTGGATAAAGAAAAAATGCTTGCAACCAGTGTGTATTCTACCCTTTCAAAGACATATCCAATCATTTGAGCCAGATTTTAAATTTCTCGTCCACAAACACTTTAAATCTGGGCAACTCTAAAATGTTGTTTAGTGAAGGGTTAACTCCCTAATTATAAAAAATACAGCTGAAACAATAAAATATGTGAAAAAGAGAAAATGCTGGTTACCAGCATCTTCTTCTTATTCCACAGTCTTCTCGAAGGGCTTCTTCCTCAGGGTTGTCAAAACTTGGGATTGTCTAGTAAAGGGTTAAAGGATTGCCATGATTTATTCAATGCAGGAGATCTTGTATGGTCAGGCAAAATTCTAATCTATTGCTTAGACATAACAAGAGGGCCATGATGGCCCTGTATCGCTCCACTGGCTTATAAATATAAACCATAAATACTAAACATTTCAATTCTGAGCCAAATGGTTTCAAAATGAAGACTTACAGAGTTTTCTCTGTAACGGCCCATGTGAATGTTGAGACCCGCAGGGCAAAGCCATTTTTGATCCCAGAGCTATAATTACTTGAACCCTGGTAGAGGTCCACAAGATAAAGCCACATACCAAAATAATGCAAGTCTATGCTGTATGGTTATAAATAAGGTGATTTTCAAGTTTTGTCAATATGAAGCCTCTGTAAAACATAAGACCCCTGATGCAAGGCTAATTTCAAAAAAAAAAGTCAAAACAGGAAGATTTCTTAAGTTGTCACTATGTAAGCCCATGTAAAACTTGTGACCCCTGCGGTGGGGCCAATTTTGACCCCAGGGCTAAAATTTTGGCCCACTTGGTAGAGGCCCACTAGATATAGCTACATGCGAAATTTGGTAGCTGTAGGCCTAATGGCTAGGTACAGGAAGATTTTTAAAGTTTTCTCTATATAAGCCTATGTAAAACTTGTGACCCCTGGGGCAGAGCCAATTTTGACCCCAGGGCTATAATTTGAAGCAACTTGATAGAGGTCTACTACATAAAGCTACATGCCAAATTTGGTAGCCCTATGCCTTATGGTTTCAGACAAGAAGATTTTTAAAGATTTCCAATATTTTTCAGTTTTGTTGCCATGGCAACCAGAGTTTTTGAAGGAATCAAATTCTTTCAAGAAATTCTGAAGAGGACCATGGCAGGATCATTTCTGTGAAGTTTCATGAAAATTGGATGAGTAGTTTCAGAGAAGAAGATGTTTGAAATAAAAGTTAACGCACGGACGGACAGACGCACGGACGGACGCACGACGGACACCGGGCCATGACATAAGCCCGCTGGCCTTCGGCCAGTGGAGCTAAAAAGAGAAACTTTGATGAGCTACTGGATACTTTCTGAAGGCATGAGTAAGCCAAGTGAGTAATGTCTGATACTGAGTCAGAGATGATGTGTAAATACTGCTGATGTCATTCTGAATCTCTCTATCCCTTTCCCAAACGATTCATAGTTTCAACAACTTAGACAACTGACTTTTGAAAACATTGTGGGAAAAGGAGAAAATTCTGGTAACCAGCATTTTCTCCTCTTCCCACAATGTTTTCTTCCCTTTTCAGGACAACTCTCATCATATGAGCCTCAAATCTGTCATCTGCAAATGCTTTCAATTTGGACAAGCCATAACTTTTGTGTGGTAAAAAACTATACTGACCCTTAGCCTCATTATGCATTCTGATATCTCTCACATGTCAGAATTTTATCCATCCACAACTCATTTGAAATCAATAAACATACAATTCATTTCTAAACAAGAGGGCTATGATGGCCCTGGATCGCTCACCTGAGTCAATAGGTGAAATTTCACTCCTGGGTCATAATGACCCAATTTAAAACTCATCTGAGATATTATTAAGACAAACATTCTGACCAACTGTTGCGTCAATTGAGCTGAAAATGTGGCCTCCGGAGTGTCCAAAATGTATTTCTTCAATTTGACCTAGTGACCTAGTTTATGACCCTATGTGACCATATTTCAAACTCATCGGAGTTATTATCAAGACAAACACGCTGACCAATTTTCAGGGCAACTGAGCAAGAATTGTGGCCACTAGAGCACCCACAAGATATTTCTTTAAATCTGACCTAGTGACCTAGTTTATGACCCTATGTGACCCAATTTTGAACTCATCCAAGATTTTATCAAGACAAACAGGCTGATCAATTTTCAGGTCAATTGAGTAAGAATTGTAGCCTCTAGAGGGCCCACAAAAAATTTCTTTCAGTTGAGCTAGTGACCTAGTTTATGACCCAAGGTGACCAAAATTCAAACTCATCTGAAATTTCATCAAGAAAAATATTCTGACCAATTTTTAAGTCAATTCAGCAATAAATATGGCCTCTAGTCAATTCAGCAATAAATATGGCCTCTAAAGTGCCCACAAGGTATAACTTTAATTTGACCTTGTTACCTAGTCTATGACCCAAGGTATCCAAAATTCATACTCATCCGAGATTTTATTTAGAGAAAGATTCTGACCAATTTTCAAGACAATTGAGCAATAAATGTGGCCTCTAGACTGCCCACAAGGTATTTCTTTAATTTTACCTAGTGACTTAGATTATGTTCCCAGGTGACCCAATTTTAAAGTTATCCAAGATTTCATCAAGACAAACATTCTGACTGATTTTCGGGTCAATTGAGCAATAAATGTGGCCTCTACAGTGCCCACAAGGTATTTCTTTAATTTGACCTAGTGACCTAGTTTATGACCAAAACTTGTCCGAGATTTAATTAAGACAAACATTCTGACCAATTTTCAAGTCAATTGAGCAAACAATGTGGCCTCTAGAATGTCCACATGGTATTTCTTTGATTCGACCTAGTGACCTAATTTATGACCCCAGGTGACCCAATTTCAAACTCATCCGAGATTTAATTAAGACAAACATTCTGACCAATTTTCAAGTCAATTGCGCAAAAAATGTGGCCTCTAGAGTGCCCACAGGGTTTTTCTTTAATTTGACCTAGTGACCTACTTTATGACCCCAGATGACTAAATTTCAACGTCATCTGAGATTTAATTAAGACAAACATTCTGACCAATTTTCGAGTCACTTGAGCGAAAAATGTGGCTTCTACTGTGCCCACAAGGTATTTCTTTAATTTGACCTAGTGACTTAGTTTTAGACCCCACATGACCCAATTTCAAACTCATCTGAGTTTTTATCAAGACAAACATTCTGACCAAGTTTAATGAGTATCGGACTGAAAATGTATCCTCTAGAGCGCACACAAGGTTTTCCTAAGATTTGACCTGGTGACCTAGTTTTTGAACTGAGGTGACCTAGTTTCAAACTCTTCCAAGATATCATCAAAGCAAAGATTCTCACTTAGTTTCATTAGTATGGGACTGAAAATGTGGCCTATAGAGCGCACACAAGGTTTTTTTAAGATTTAACCTAGTAACCTAGTTTTTGACCCCACATGACCCAATTTTGAACTTGTGCGAGATTTTATCAAGACAAACATTCTGACCAAGTTTCACAAGTATCTGACTGAAAATGTGGCCTCTGGAGCACACACAAGGTTCTTCTAAGATTTGACTTAGTGACCTAGTTTTTGACCCAACATGACCCAATTTTGAACTCGTCTGAGATTTTATCAAGACAAACATTCTGACCAAGTTTCATTAGGATCGGACTGAAAATGTGGCCTCTACAGCGTACACAAGGTTTTTCTAAGATTTGACCTAGTGACCTAGTTTTTGACCCCACATGACCCAATTTCAGATTTGTCTGAGATTTTATCAAGACAAACATTCTGACCAAGTTTCACAGGTATCTGACTGAAAATGTGGCCTCTAGAGCGTACACAAGGTTTTTGTAAGATTTGACCTAGTGACCTAGTTTTTGACCCCATATGACCCAATTTCAAACTCCTCCAAGATTTTATCAAGACAAACTTTCTGACCAAGTTTCATGAGGATCGGACTAAAAATGTGGCCTCTACAGTGTACACAAAGTAAAAAGTTGACAACGGACGCCGGACACAGCACGATCACAATAGCTCACCATGAGCACTTTGTGCTCAGGTGAGCTAAAAAGTACCCAGTTTGGTTAGGACAGAGTAATTCTTTAACCCTTTCCCAAACGACAAATTTTAGCTCCTCCCAAACTGAAAGCATCTGGAGTCAACAAATTTAAAAGTGGTACTAATGAACTTTAGGTTCTTTGACAGGGTATAAAACATTGTGGAAAAAGGAGAAAATGCTGGTTACCAGCATTTTCTCCTTTTCCCACAATGTTTTCAAAAGGCCTCTTCCTCAGGGACGTGAAAACACGGGATTGTCTGGTACAGGATTAAAGCTGCTACATGTATACTGAACATTAGAAAGAAAAAAAAATCATGTACAAAGTGAGTACCAATTTTCTTAACTCTTTACCAAATGACACAATTTTGTACTGGACAAAACTGAAAGCATGTATTGCTAAAATGATTTTTTTCTTTCTGTGATAAGGTAGAAAACATTGTGGAAATAGGAGATTCTCTTTTTCTCACAATGTTTTCAAAAGTCTAATATACGTGTACCAACGTCCTTTAAACTCAACACTGTTCGGTAATGTGTTAACAAAGGTTTACAGGAAAGAAGAATTCTTTACAGCTGCTACAAGTACACTGAAAATTACAATTACTGAAAATAAACAAGAGGGACCTGATGGCCCCCGTACTGCTCCACTGCCTTTTATTGTGAACTAAACTTGCATTAACAGACATAAATCATCAACTCGGCTGATTCTGAACCTACATCTAACCTTGTTTGTATAGAGAAGGTTTCCATTTTGAACTACCAATCACATGATCTTAAACATGGCGGGGCCCATAAGAATCACTTAGCAATGACATGAACAACCATGGTGAAGTATTCACACCTATCAATGAAAGCTCTCAACGGAATTGAAAAACCATACTAAAAATTGAATGTACAAACTGTTTGCTGATGGATATATTCTACGAAAGATATTGACAGAATATGGTGACTTGTGTTTTCTTTTTTAAGAGGAGCCTTACAATTTTAATAACGGTAAAATGGTGTACTTCTGGCGAAGAAATGTACCATGTAGGTGGGCATCAAGCCATGTGATACAGCCAAAGGACTTCAAACCCGAGGTTTGCCGAATGATAAATCATAAGAAGTCTGTATGACAATAAACTTTCATAGAAAACATAACCTAGCACCTGGGTTATTTTTGTCGTTTGGTAAAGAGTTAAGGGGAGATGATTCTATAGCACAAAAGCTCAGCCATTTGAAAGTTTAGTCTTGCACATTTACAGTAATGGTTACACTAAAAATTGTAAGTACTAAAATCTTTAATTACTATCAATGCAAAATAGAAAAAGGGGTTAACAACACAAATAAACCAAGGTGAATTGATACAGATGGACACACACCTTGATTCAAGTACACCCCCTGAAAAAAGTTCATTTTATCAAATAACAAAATTTTAGCGATGTCCGATATGAATGCATTTGCAGACAACAAAATAAATGTGACTAAAAAATTTTGGGAAGGGTAGAAAACTTTGAGGTCATTAAAAGGCGAGATTGTGTGGTAAACTCTTTACCACACAATCCTGAGTTGTAACGACCCTCAGAAATAAGGCTTTTGAAAACATTATAGGAAAAGGAGAAAATGCTGGTAACCAGCATTTTCTCCTTTTCCCACAATGTTTTCTACCCTAAGAAAAGTTGCACCATTTGAGCCACATCGAAATTGTCGTCTGCAAATGCTTTGAATTTGGACAAGGCTAAAATTTTGTCATATGGTAAAGAATTAACCAAGGTAAAATTTTCTTTACTCATTCAGCTCTCTACTGACTACACATTCTTACCTTTCCAGAGCATCTCCCTCCAAAACAGTTTGTACTGGTAGGTATCCCAATCTCTGATGTTTCTGGAAATGGCGTTTGGACTTGAGCTTGTTTTTGACAACTTTAGTGAAATCTCTAATATCTTCACCAGAAGAGGTCTGAAAAGGTAAAGTGAAAACACAACGTCATATTCCAAACAAGAAGATTAATCAATATTTCCTTACACAACCTAAGTATTAGCTGCTGAACTATTTTTGTTGTAAAAGAAAAATCAAGACTATGTGATATATGGAACCCAACCTTTGATCTACTGTTCAATATTTTGAGATATTTCAGTCAAAAGTCTTGTATACTTTAATAATAGGCAGTCCTCCAAATGTTCTGTATTTGTTTATTCATTCTTTCAACATACAGGTGGATTTTGATCTGCTAAGATCAGTCAAGTTTGGAAAAGTTTTAACCCTTTACCACACAATCCCGAGTTTTAACCACCCTGAAGAAAAAGAGCTTTTGAAAGCATTGAGGGAAAAGGAAAAAATGCTGGTAACCAGCATTCTACCCTACCAAGGACACAAATAATCATTTGAGCAACATTTATATTGTTGTCTGCACTTGCTTTCAATTTCGTTGAGCCCAAAATTTTGTTGTGTGGCAAAGAGTTAATCCTTTCCCAAACAAGCCCTGGTTTTCATGTGTCTGCAGTACAAGTCTTTTGAAAACACTGTGGGAAAAGGAGAAATTGCTCGTAACGGGCAATTTCTCCTTTTCCCACAGTGTTTTCTACCGTTTTTGATAACTTTCTGCCATTTTCATCAAATTTAAAATTGTCGTCTGCAAACTCTTTCAATTTGGACCAGTACAAAATTTGTCATTTGGGAAAGGGTTAACCAGTTGAGAAATTGCTTACAATCTGTGATCCATCAACATCTTCTAAGGTAAGGAAAGACTGACTGATGAAGGGATCTCACACATTTCCTTCTCTCACTGTGTTTTGTCAAAGTAAATGCATTTGAGCCAAGCTCTGGCAAAAGGGGGCTTAATGCATCTCTGTGATGCATGATACCTATCAAGCCAACACATAATTATGGATCAATAAAAGCAACTTTTTCTAACAACCAACTTAACCCTTTCCCAAACGACAAATTTTGAACTGGTCCAAATTGAAAGAGTTTGCAGACGACAACTTTAAATTTGATGAAAATGGCAGAAAGGTCTCAAAAAGGGTAGAAAACACTGTGGGAAAAGGAGAAATTGTTCGTTATGAGCAATTTCTCCTTTTCCCACGGTGTTTTCAAAAGACTTGTACTGCAGACACGTGGAAACCAGGGCTTGTTTGGGAAAGGGTTAATTATGAGCTAGAATGGTCCTTGGACATACAGAAAGTTGACCAATGGCGAAAAGTTTCAGGTCAGGTCAGCCTGTGCTGTCTGCATGGACTGACCTGGGGTGATACTTTTCACAGATGCATTAAGTCCCCTTTTCATAGAGCATAGCTCATTTGCATTCATCTTGGCTACACTACTACTTACGAAATACCGAAAATCGGACAACTTACTCAAGATAAGCAGTTCTTTTTCCATTTCTGAAAATGAACTTGTGCCTTAACCCTTTATCATACAATTCGACCCTGGGAAAGAAGGCTTTTGAAAACAGTGCTGAAGGTGGAAATGCTGGCAGCCAGCATTCTCCCCTTTCTCTAAAATGTCTTCTAGTCTTTTAACAGGGAGAAATCTTACCAGTTGAGTCAAATCTTAAGTTATTGTCTGCAAACACTTTTCATATGGACAAGTCTAAATTTTGTCATCTGGTAAAGAGTTAAACCCTTGTTTCAGTTCTATGTTAATGTGTATGTGAGCCATGCTCTAGCAGAAGGGGGCTTAATGCATCTCCATGATGCATTATAGTAAGCAAGTCCTCACATGATCATGGATCCATAATGTACATTTTGTCTAACAACCGTCTGAATCATGAGGTAGCCTGTCCTTGGGCATACGCAAAATTGACTGCATAGGCTGACCTGTGTCGATACTTTTCCCAGATGCATTAAGCCCCCCTTTCACACAGTATGGCTCATGTATATTTTTCTCACAACAATGCACAAGACCAGAGTGTTCTAATATAAATTATATTCAATAAAATATAAAAAGAAGACAGTGACCAGATACTTACAGTGGTACAGTATTCTTGGATGGGATGAGTGAGTTTATGATGTTTGGCTTTACGCCCTGAGAAAAAGCAGTTCTGACAAATATCAAAGTTGAAACACCGCAAACACCGGTATCTGCAAACAGAGAAGATTTCAATATACAGAAAATATCTCACAAAGAAGATACACAGTGTAGATAATAAATTGTACTTCACAAAATGTGCAGTCTGATTTGGTATACATAGTCTTCAAGGACAAAGACAATTAATGTTTTAACTGGCATTCAGTGGGCAAGGTTGTAGGACATGACCAGAACCCATGTAAAGTACTTAATATTCTATCTAACCATTTCCCACACAACAAAATTCCACACTTATAGTCTAAATTCAAAGAAGTTGTAGATGACAAATGTTACTCAAATAATGGAAGGTTAAAAGATATTGTGGGAAAAGGAGAAAATGCTGGTAACCAGCATTTTCTCCTTTTCCCAGAATGTTTTCAGTGGCCTCTTCTTCAACGTCATTAAAGCCTGAGTTTGGTAAAGAGGTAAAACTAGTTTCCTTGGCATCACAGGCAAGCTATTGGTGCACTATATATGGAAGATGTTTGGCTTCAGTGTCTATTGACTGTGTAGTGCTTTTCAGAACAGCAGTGACTGCAGGTATATTCTTGATTAACCCTTTACCAAATAATCCAATCTTATAGTTTAACTCTTTACAAAATAACAAGATTTTAGCCTTGTCAAATTCGAAATTATTTGCAGATGACAAACTAAATAGAAGTACTGTTAAAATGAATGGATGGGTCTTTGAAAGGGTGGAAAAATTTAAGAGCAAAGCAGAAAATACAGGCTACCAGCATTTCCTCTTTTTTTTTTCCCACCATGTTTCCAAAGCCTTCCTCGGCAAGGTAACTGTTTAGTAAAGTGATAAGCGTCCGAAACAAAAGGGAAAAGTGCAGAATACTGGTTACCAGGATTTCACTTTTTCCCACAATGCTTTCTACCCATGTAAAGAAAACACAGTCATTTGACTCATATTTCATTTTGTTTCCCGTAAATGTTTTACATGTGGATACGGCTAAAGAATGCCATCTGGTACAAGATTAGTGTTATCTATTAGAATCTATATATCAAATAGGCCATGCTCTTTGAAACGGGGGCTTAATGAATCTGCGAACAGTATCGAACCAGGTCAGCCTGCGCAGTCTGACCTGGGCCGAATCTTTTCACTACAAGTCAATTTTCTGTATGTCTAAGGACAACTCTACCTCATGATTAAGTAGTCGGTTGTTAAAAAAATTGGCTATTATGGATCCATAATTATGTGTTGGCTTGCATGGTATTATGTATCACGGAGATGTATTAGGCCCCCTTTTGCCAGAGTATAGCTCAAACAGAACCGACTAACCTTAATCCTACAATTGGAAAAGCTTTACAAATATTGCACTTGGCTTGATGTTTGGCAGTTTCTGCTGCCGCTAGACGATGCATCACTGGAACCCATACTAGGGACTGGGGCTCCTTCCGTAACCATTCCAGAAAATGTTTTACTTCTATTTCTGTCTGCCCATTTACCTAGAAAGAAATTTCATTATTCACTCTTGGGTGACAAAGTTAGGGAAATTTTTAACAATTGTACAAAAACACAAAAAAGGTGAAAGTTCAACCTGATATTGCATGCACATCAATTTAATAAGGATCAGTGTAAATCCGAGATAAAACTAAACGATCTTTGCAGTCCAACTCTGATCTATCCTGTCCTAATATGTGTCTCATCTTACCCTTAGCAATCTAAAATTTGGCTGCATGCTACAATTTTGAACAAGACAAGTTTTAAATTCAGTTCTAAGAACTGTCAGATGAAAAAGAAGCAGCCATGTCCCTACAGCATTCAACTCTTTACCAAAAAACAAAATAAATGTCACAATGATGTGACTTAAATTTGTTTTGGGAAGGGAAGAAAACACAGGGGGAAAAGGCGAAAATGCTGTTTACCAGGATTTTCTCATTTTCCCAAACTGTTTACAAAAGTTTTCTCTCTCAGGGTCGTTAAAACTCAGAATTGTCTAGTACAGGGTTAAGAAAAATCAAAGATGTTACATTTGCATTGTGGTTAACTAAATATATCACAATAAACACACTAAACATGTTAGTATGGTTTTGCTAATCTAGGCTTTCACAAACATAGTATCAACAGTGCAGATACATGTACTTTGAAAACATGGCAGTAAATACAGAAACTGTTCACTCATAAGAACACACCGGTAAGCACGTCCTGTATGTAGTTACCATGTTCTAAAGTTTCTTTAATAGCAGAAGCATCTTAAACATATGAGAGAAAAATAATTAACACTTTACCACGCAATCCCAAATTTTAACGACCCTAAAAAGAAAGCCTTTTGAAAACATTTTGGTAAAAGGAGAAAATGCTGGTGACCAGCATTTTCTCCTTTTCCCATAATGTTTTCTACCCATCCCATTGCAAATTTCAATTTTCAAGTCACATTTTATTTGTCGTCTGCAAATGCTTTCAATTTGGACTGGTCAAAAATTTTGTCATTCAGTAAAGAGTTAAATAAAAAAAAATTAATAGAGTTACCTTTTCAAAACAACTTCGCACACTGGGTTCTACATTACTACCTCCGAAAGCTGCCACCTCTCCTAGCTGCCGTGGAATCTGCATACAGTCATGGAGTAACAAACCCAACTTTCGCTGATCTGTCATTCCATTTTTACCTGCTATAAGTCTGAACAGAACTGAAACACAGAAACAATTACAGAATATAAAGCATATTACAAGTAGAGTAAATATAGCCAAAAAATACCATGTTCAACGGCTTTACACTTGCTTAGATTTGCAAACATATGTCCAACATCTTAAGAAACATACAATTAAATCTGATGGCATGTTTATTCATCAATTTCATGTACTGTGAGAGGCCTAAAAAATTGTGAGGAAAAAAAATATGTAAAATGCACTTTTCATTATTCTGAAGTTGGTTCCCAGCATTTTCTTCTTTTTTGACAATGCTTTAAATATTACTTCTCAAGATTACAAAAACAAGGGATTGTTTGGCCAAGGGTTTATAAATACATTCATTATTCCTATGTAACTGCTGATAAATAGTTTATACCACCACACGCAGTTTAGAAGTATCTTTTGATTTCATAAAAACCTGTAAAAATTCTAATATCTCCTTCCAAAATCAATGATTTTTTTTTTTTAAAACACTGTTGATACAATTCAAATGAAATACAGCCTCACTTGAACATAGCCGACATTCTGTGGCCAGAGTCATACATGAATTTGAAACACTGAGACTAATGGAGAGCCCCTTATGACATTTTTTCATTAAGTTGACTTTAAGGTTCTATCTCCCAATAGATAATTTAATGTAGAACTAGAACTGTTGCAAAGCAGACAAATACGCTCCCCCACCCCCAACATTCTCACTGAAGCAGCACAATCAGAGAACAGAAATGATTTTCAAAACAAAAATCACTAGTAACCTTAAAAACAATAGGGCACCTCCTTAGGTCATAAGCAACACTAAAGTTTCAATGTCCTAGGCCAAACAGCTATTGAGTTAGAGCATGGAAACAATTTTCAAACAAAGTTCACCTGTGACCTTTACCTTTGACCCATGTGACCCAAAAAAGATAGGGCACCTCCTTGGGTCATGAGCAACACTTGTATGAGTTTCAGGGTCTAGGTCAAATGGCTTTCGAGTTAGAGTATGGAAATGAAAAAAGTCTACAGATGGATGGATTGACGGACAGACAGACATGGTGAAGCCAGTATACCCCCGTCTACTTTGTGGCTTGGGGGTATAAAAATGAGCCAGGAAAAAGTAAAGGATTCAACCTTATTTCTACTTACATTTATATTTATTATCAACATGACCATTACACATTAATACAACTCCAACTTTGAATGACAGTACCCGGATTTTCCCACTTCTTGTTCTGAAATAAGAAAAAAAAAAATCTTCAGCTTACTTATTGCCCTGCAAAACAAATATGTTGCTGAAAACTTAAACCCTTTACCAAACAATCCCGAATTTTAACAACCCTGAGAAAGAAGCCTTTTGAAAACAATGTGGGAAAAGGAGAAAATGCTGGATACCAGCATTTTCTCCTTTTCCCACAATATTTTCTACCGATTCAAGGATGAATACTATCATTTCAAAAATATTTGACTTGTCTCCTGTATGTTCCTTGAAAATGGATTGGTCTAAGATCTTGCTGTGTGGTAAAGGGTTAAAAAGCCTTGTAGAACTCGGATAGTGAATACATATGAAAACATTATGGTAAAGGATAAATATTGCCTATTATGAGCAATTCCTGCTTTTGCCACAATGCTTTCAAAAGTCATCTACTGAAAGACCAAAAATGCCATCTTCAAGAGGTAATTGTTCTCTTCATTTCCCACACTGTTTTCTACCCTTACAGAGACAAAATTCCAACATTTGAGTCTCATTTTCTTCATCTAAAAATCATTTCAATTTAGACAAGTCTACAACTTTGTTGTAAAGGATTAACAAGGTAAATTATCTATTTACTTACATATCATACACGTTCAACATCCAGTTCAATACGAGATCCACACAGAGAGGGACATTAATAAGGTTTTGATGATTTTTGGCGGAGGACTCATACATTGCTGCGACACAGTTTATAATATCTATCACGTCTATCATGTTGTCATTGTGTCCCTTCATGCCCTGTCTGTCGAAGGCCTCCGTGGCAACTTCCATCTCGATGAGATCCACTGTTACATAAATCATAAATAATTCTTAACCTTTTTCTTAAAAAGGACAAAATTTTGGACTCATCGATATTGAAAGCATCAGTAGACAACAAATACAATGAGGTCAAGTGATTAACTTGTATTTGAAAGGGAAGAAAACATTTTGAAGATCGTGGATAATGTTGGGTTATACTTTACCAAATATTAACAATCCCAAGATTAAACAGCCCTGAGATAGGAGCCTTTTAAAAAACATTGTTGGATAAATACAAAATGCTGGTAACCAGCATTTCTACTGTTACCACTATGTTTTCCAACATGTAAAAGAGCTCAGTTTTCATTTGCATCACTTGCAGATTTGTTGTCTGCAGATGCCCTCAATTTGGAAGAGTCTAAAATTTGTTTTGTAACGGGTGAACAGCATTTTCTCCTTTTTCAAGATGTTTTCTGTAACTTTTTCTAAAATGACTGTAAAAAACATGAAGCAGTTGGTAAAATATTCTTTAACCCTTTACCACACAATTCCAAGTTTTAATGACCCAGACAAGAAAGCCTTTCGAAAACATTGTCGGAAAAGGAGAAAATACTGGTAACCGGCATTTTCTCCTTTTCCTACAATGTTTTCTAACCTATCAAAGACAGAAGTCATCTTTTGACCTAAAACAATTTTTTTTCTGCAAATCATATTAATATGGACAAGTCCAAAATTTGTGTTTTTTGGTAAAGAGTTAAGTCTTTACCACACACACACAAAAAATGCAGGTCCAAATTGAAAGCATTTTCAGATGACTAATTCAGTTCGGCAGAAACAATGAGATTTGTATCAGAAAGGGTAGAAAACATTGTGGGAAAAGGAGAAATGAAGGTTTCCAGCATTTTCTCCTTTTTTCACAATGTTTTCTTAAGCCTTCCTTCACAGGGTTGTTTGAAGTCAAGATTGTGTGGTAAAGAGTTAAGTAAGTATCATACTACCTTCAGGAGATGAATAATTTTGTGTCCAGGCAGACCACCTTTGAAATTATTGTGGCATACGGAAAAATTGCTTGTTACTTTGGCATGTATCAAACTTTCACCAAACAATACCATGTGTTTACGACCTTACAGAAAAGACTTTTTGAAAATATAATTTGGAAAAAGGATAGTAATGCTTTATACCTTATCCAACAATGTTTTCTCCTCTTTCAATGACAGAAATCATCATTTGACCTACATCTTATTTGTCATCTGCAAGTGGTTTCAATGTTATCAAGACTTAAATTTGCCAATTGGTAAAAAGTAAAACTCTAAATCATGTTGACTATCTCTGCTTTACAAACAATCTTTTCAAAATCTTTGTAAGCTCCAAAAATGTTTACACAACAAATTCATTTTCCAGTCATTAGATTCTCGAATAAGCACATTTCAATTTTGTGTTTTAGAAAAGGAGATAACTGTCCACACGGAAGGTATGGAGTTGCTTCCCTTATATCACACTGGCATATGAATGCCTACTACTTTACAAATGTGATTATAATGCATTACTCTACAAATGTGAATATAATGCCCTGACAGTAGACATCACTGTACAAATGGAGCTATCTCTTGCTACAAGCAAAGCTTCCATTCCCACAATGTTTTCTAGATTATTAAATCAAAGTACTGAAAGTACTGACAGACTAGCGAACTTGATTGATTGTTTGTATGGTGTTTGACCCTGTTTTTAACATTATTTCAGTTATGTGGCAGTGGCCAGTGCCAAATCCATGCTTTCCTTGAGTTTCTTCTACCAGTGCAATATTCTTTCCAAGCCGCTGGCTGCTTTCCCACATAACCATCGTCGAAATGTGAGAGAGAAATGAATCCTGTCACGATGACTATCATCAATCCTCCGAAAGAAATTTGCAGTCGGGGATCGAACCAGCTGCCTCCTGTTCTCAAGTCCTGTACACTACCGACTGAGCTGCCGGAGCTATGCGTGCTATTGTTTAACTATAATCCAGTTTAAGTTTAACCCTTAACTTGCTAAAAATGTTAAATGAAACTTTCAAGCCGATGGTAAACACCAGAATATTGCTATTTCAAAGTTACATTTTGGAAAAAAAAAATCCTCTTAACGGACAGTGTAGATCCAAGATCAGAATGCACACTCTGTGCCGTCTGATCTTAATCCACACTGTCCGCAAAAGGTCATTGAGTTGCGGTAGTGCTGGTAGAAGAAACTCCAGGAAAGCACGGATAGGTGCTCTGGCCGCTGCAATATCACTTAAATAATGTTGAAAACAGTGTTAAACACCATACAATCAATTAGTCAATATCCAATAGCACAAGATGTAGTTAACTATTTAACTCTCTTTACAAAACCAAAAGTTTTACACTCATCCAAATTCAAAGCTGTTACAGACCACAAATGAAATGTGGCTGAAATGATGAAACGCGATTCCACAAGGGCAGAAAACAATGTGAGAAAAGGAGAAATGGTGGTTATCAGCATTTCCTCCTTTTCCCGCAATATTTTCAAATGGTTTCTTCCACAGTGTCATTAAAACTTGGAATTGTTTGGTAAGAGGTTGAATAACAGATCAGCTTAACAGTTTAACTGTACATAAATAATGAATGACAAGGGTTCTCTGTCCAGTGAGGGTTGATATAGCCGGCATTTGCTACCACTTAATACCTAGGTGTATCTATTAATAGATTCATTCATAATGTAACAGTGGTGTAAAAATAAGTGATTCTCTGCTTTGCATAGGTCACTTAATTTGCATATAAGCAAAGATCTTGTACCTTATAAATGACATCTTGTTCACTTTATTACTTTGTAAGATGACATGTTCAAATTGGAGTGGTAGAGATCTAGTGGTTTTTGTCAAAATTGTCGTATGTTACAGAATTAAGATTTCTAACAGAAAGAAGTATTTTCTGTGAGGCAGTATTTGGCAACTGTAGGGTTTTTTGTTTACTTTGAATCTAGGTCAGTCTTGATGCCTACAGACTAGCTTCGCTAGTCAAAAATGAAATTCCCCTATCTAAAAAGTTTCCCTTTTGTCTCACATGTACTAGTTTCCTGGATTTACGTACATTGGCCCATGTGATTACAAGTCACTAACAGAAGAACAATATCGAGAAGACTGTTGATCAATCAACCATATCCAGGAGTCTCCCACTAAAAGAGCTATTACATATGAGCCGTGTTCTGGTAAAAGGGACTCAATGCATCTTCGTGATCCATGATAGCAAGAAAATCATTACATATTTATGGATCAATAAAATCCATTTTGTATAACAACTGGCCGATTCATGAGGTACACTGGCCCTTTGACATGCAGAAAATTGATCAATAGCGAAAAGTGTTGGTCTGCACAGACTGCACAGACTGACCTGGATCAATACTTTTTGCAGATGCACTAAACCCGCTTTTCACAGAGCATGGCTCACATACTTACTGCATAGTCTTTTTTGTAGAAGGCGAAGTTTCATGGCTGTTCTATATGCTGCAAATCTGGCATCATTCAGCTGATCTGCAAGAGAACAGAAATATTATAGTTCTCTGAAATTTTAGTTATTGTAAGCACTAACTGTGCCACTTAATACCCTGCCAAAGGCTTTGACAGAAGAGATAGAAGTTCAAACGTAGAGTGAATAGTACTAAGGAAAACTTGTGTTCAAGGGGAAGTAACAGTTCAATACTTATAAGTGACAATATCAGGAAATGATGTCTTGCTCATCTCCAGTTTCTGTTTAATAATTAAACAAATTTTCTTCTCATCAGTGAAAGTATCACCATATTGGACAGTGTAGATCTAAGATCAGACTTTACATTCTTAAAAAATGCTTGCAGTCACTTTGAGCAGCTTACAGGTTAGCCCCTTAATTAAGTTCGAGTGGGTAAAAAGGGCTGTCCTCAGCTTCCAGGCAGTGGCATGGTGTTGTAACTACAAATGGATTTCCAAAAGCACAAGTCTGGCCAAATGTAGAAGAGGATGTCCATTGCTTTCATCAGAAGGTTAAGGGAATTTCCACATGAAAATTTTAATTAAAGATATCTCTTTAAGAAATTCTAATCCATTTTAAAACCAGTTTTGCCAGTGAAACTCAATTCTTACTCTTTTCAGAGAATACCAAAATGGTAAGGCTACAGCTGACTTCCATGTTGTACTCTTTACCAGTTGACAAAACTTTTAACTTGTCCAAGTTGAAAGCATTTTCGGACAACAAATCAAAAGTGACTCAAACAATGAGATTTGTGTCAAGTGGCCAGAAAAAAAAAATGCATGAAAACGAGAAAAGAGTGCTGCATGTTGATGCCAATGCTCTGCTGCGATTGCTTGATATTCAGTGAAAATTTTAAGTAAAAAAAAGGGGCATAACTGAGTCAAAAATACTTTGGTGGCTACCTGCCCTTGTTGTATATGTTCCTCTTTTGATAATTAAAAACTTGTCCAAGTTTGAATCAAATACCTTCAATAATAACAGAGATATTATAAAATGTCAAAGTTTTCGCAGCATGACACAGATGCCAATGACGCAGACCATCCAGACACTGATGATGCCAGTGCTATGACAATACCTTGATGTTTTCGTTCAAAACAGCTGAGCTAAAAATGCCGGTCTCGTTCTTTATACCACAATGTATTCAAAACCCTTCTTCTAAAGGCTTGTTAATAGTCAGGATTCTTTGGTATAGGGTTAAAAAAAAACTTACTTAGAGCATCCATGAGAAGAGTGAATTCAGGATGGTCCCAGTGTGTTGTTTCTGTGTTGTGACTGAAAATACACCAAAGCTAATGATTAACTCATGACCAAACAAGAAAATTTTACACTTGTCAAAACTGAACACATTTGGAGATAAAATAAACATGACTTAAATTTGAAAATTGTTGTTTAGAAGGGTAGAAAACATTGAGCGAAAAAGGGAAAATGCTGGCTACCACCAAGTTTTCAAAAGTCTTCTTCTATAGGGTCCTTAGTGCTTGGAATTATTTGTGAAATAATTTGTCAAGTTAAGCTTCAGTAGATTTCTTGTGATCTATACTCTTCTCAAGTTTGTCATGTAATAAATGACTTTTTCGGATGTTAGAGTCCAAGCTTTTCAAAAGACTCCAGATTGAAAGTAATTGCAATGACAAATTACATGTGCTTACCAGCACTTCTCCTTTTCCCACAATGTTTTTCAAAAGCCTCCTTTCTTAGGGTTATCAAAACTCAGGACTGTGTGGTAAAGAGTGGGAGCTGGGAGATAATGCATTTCTGATGAAATATTGGATGGAGCTGTGATGTATACTTGTAAACAAGAGGGCCATGATGGCCCTGGGTCGCTCACCTTAGTAGAGTGCCTTTAAGGTTTTTCTTTAATTTGACCATGTGACCTAGTTTTTGACCGCAGGTGACCCAATTTCAAACTCATATTTCATGAAGACAAACATTCTGACCAATTTTCAAATCAATTGAGCCAAAAAATGTGGCCTCGAGTGCCCAAAAGATATTTCTTTAATTTGACCTAGTGATCTAGATTATGACCCCAGATGACCCAAATTTGAACTGGTCTTTGACTATATCAAAAGAAACATTTTAACCAATTTTCAAATCAAATGAATAATAAATGTGGCCTCTAGAGTGCCCACTAGCTATTTCTTTAATTTGACCAAGTGACCTAGTTTATGACCCCAGTTGACCCAAATTCAGACTCAAGTGAGATTTTACAAAGACAAACATTCTGACCAATTTTCAAGGCAATTAAGCAAAGAATGTGGCCTCTAGAGAGCCCACAAGGTATTTCTTTATTTTGACCTAGTGACCTAGTTTATGGTTCCAGGTGACCCAAATCCAAACTCATCTGGTATTTTTCATCAAGACAAACATTCTGGCCAAATTTCAGGTCATTTGAGTAATAAATGTGGCCTCCAGAGTGCAAACAAGGTATTTCTTTAATTTGACCCAGTGAACTAGTTTATGACCCAAGGAGACCCAAATTAATCTTATGTGAGACTTTATAAAGACAAACTTTCTAACTAATTTTCAAGGCAATTGAGCAAATAATGTGGCCTCGCGAGTGCCAACAAGGTATTTCTTTAATTTGACCTAGTGACCTAGTTTATGACCCAAGATGACCCAATTTTGAACTCGATGAACTTGTTGCGCTTAGATGGGCAAGCAAACTTAGAAGAGAATCACTACATACCAAATATCAAAGCTCTACGCCTTCCAGTTTTAAAGAAGAATTTTAAAGTTTTCCTTCTTTGTTCCTATGTTCGAACTTGTGACCCCCGGGGCTGGGCCAGTTTTGACCCAGGGGCATCATATGAACAAACTTAGTAGAGGTCCACTAGGAAATGCTACATACCAAATATCAAAGCTCTACACCTTCCCGTTTAAGAGAAAAAGAAATTTAAAGTTTTCCTGCTTTGTTCCTACCTTCAACTTGTGACCCCTGGGGCGGGGCCAGTTTTGACCCAGGGGCATCATATGAACAAACTTGGTAGAGGTCCACTCTGAGATGCAACATACCAAATATCAAAGCTCCACACCTTTCGGTTTCAGAAAAGAAGAATTTTAAAGTTTTCCTTCATTGTTCCTATGTTCGAACTTGTGACCCCAGGGGCTGGGCCAGTTTTGACCCAAGCAGCATCCTTGGAACAAATTTGGTAGAAGTCCATTAGGAGATGCTACATACCAAATATCAAAGTTCTATGCCTTCCCATTTAAGAGAAAAAAAAAAATTTAAGTTTTCCTTCTTTGTTCCTATGTTTGAACTTGTGACCCCCAGGGCAGGGCCAATTTTGACCCCAAGGGCATCATATGAACAAACTTGGTAGAGGTCTACTAGGCGATGCTACATACCAAATATCGAAGCTCTATGCCTTCTAGTTTTAGAGAAGAAGATTTTTAAAGTTTTCCTTCTTTGTTCCTATGTTGGAAATTGTGACCCCCGTGGCGGGGCCAGTTTTGACCCCAGGGGCATCATATGAACAAACTTGGTAGAGGTCCACTAGGAGATGCTTCATGCCAAATATCAAAGCTTTACGCCTTCAAGTTTCAGAGAAGAAGATTTTTAAAGTTTTCCTTCTTTGTTACTACGCTCAAACTTGTGACCCCCGGGGTGGGGCCAGTTTTGACCCCAGGGGCATCATATGAACAAACTTGGTAGAGGTCCACTAGGCAATGCTACATACCAAATATCAAAGCTCTACGCCTTCCAGTTTCAGAGAAGATGATTTTTAAAGTTTTCTTTCTTTGTTACTATGCTCAAACTTGTGACCCCCCGGGGCGGGGCCAGTTTTGACCCCAGGGGCATCATATGAACAAACTTGGTAGAGGTCCACTAGGAGATGCTACATGCCAAATATCAAAGCTTTACGCCTTCAAGTTTCAGAGAAGAAGATTTTTAAAGTTTTCCTTCTTTGTTACTACGCTCAAACTTGTGACCCCCGGGGTGGGGCCAGTTTTGACCCCAGGGGCATCATATGAACAAACTTGGTAGAGGTCCACTAGGCAATGCTACATACCAAATATCAAAGCTCTACGCCTTCCAGTTTCAGAGAAGATGATTTTTAAAGTTTCCCCTCTTTGTTCCTATGTTTGAACTTGTGACCCCCAGGGCAGGGCCAGTTTTGACCCCAAGGGCATCATATGAACAAACTTGGTAGAGGTCCACTAGGAGATGCTTCATGCCAAATATCACAGCTCTATGCCTTCTAGTTTTAGAGAAGAAGATTTTTAAAGTTTTCCTTCTTTGTTCCTATGTTGGAAATTGTGACCCCCGGGGCGGGGCCAGTTTTGACCCTAGGGGCATCATATGAACAAACTTGGTAGAGGTCCACTAGGAGATGCTACATGCCAAATATCAAAGCTCTACACCATCAAGTTTCAGAGAAGAAGATTTTTAAAGTTTTCCTTCTTTGTTACTATGCTCAAACTTGTGACCCCCGGGGCGGGGCCAGTTTTGACCCCAGGGGCATCATATGAACAAACTTGGTAGAGGTCCACTAGGCAATGCTACATACCAAATATCAAAGCTCTATGCCTTCCAGTTTCAGAGAAGATGATTTTTAAAGTTTCCCCTCTTTGTTCCTATGTTTGAACTTGTGACCCCCGGGGCAGGGCCAGTTTTGACCCTAAGGGCATCATATGAACAAACTTGGTAGAGGTCCACTAGGAGATGCTTCATGCCAAATATCAAAGCTCTATGCCTTCTAGTTTTAGAGAAGAAGATTTTTAAAGTTTTTCTTCTTTGTTCTTATGTTGGAAATTGTGACCCCCGGGGCGGGGCCAGTTTTGACCCCAGGGGCATCATATGAACAAACTTGGTAGAGGTCCACTAGGAGATGCTACATGCCAAATATCAAAGCTCTACACCTTCAAGTTTCAGAGAAGAAGATTTTTAAAGTTTTCTTTCTTTGTTACTATGCTCAAACTTGTGACCCCCCGGGGCGGGGCCAGTTTTGACCCCAGGGGCATCAAATGAACAAACTTGGTAGAGGTCCACTAGGAGATGCTACACACCAAATATCAAAGCTCTACGCCTTCTAGTTTCAGAGAAGAAGATTTTCAAAGATTTTGCTTTTTTTTTTCCTTTTTGTTGCCATGGCAACCAGAGTTGTGGGTGGAATTCAATTCTTTGAACAATTTTGGTAGAGCTTCACCCAAGGAACATCCCTGCCAAGTTTCATCAAGATTGGCCCAGTGGTTTAGGAGAAGAAGATGTTTAAAGAAATTGTTGACGGACGCCGGACGACAGACGACGGACGCCGGACATAGGGCGATCACAACAGCTCACCTTTAGCACGTTGTGCTAAGGTGAGCTAAAAACACATTACTAATGATCCGAAGGTCCAAGGTTTAAATCCCAGCCTGGGCAAGGAGATGTCAGAGAGAACTGATGTTTTAACTCAACAGGATGTATACTGCTAGGAAATCAAGTGGCAGCCTTGCATGTATTAATGTTTTACAATGGACACATAAAAGAACCAAGCGGTCTACTCAGGGTTATGGTTTAAGCCTTTGTATCTGATTCTTTCTCTCTACGTTCTTCTCTGTAACAGTTCAAATATGCCTAGAGCACAAAAGGATCTGCATCCTAGAAATTCATCATCATTAGATAGCAAAGTATCTCTTCTGCCCCTTCTGCCCTCACTGCTCTAGCAGGCTGGTATGCATTTTATTGCAGCCATTGGATGTAAGACAACATTATATAATTTGACAAAGTCTCTCTATCAATCAAATGGCTAGGTTTGGAATTTAGAATGTGGGCAGTATTTAGACAGGGTCTTAGATGATCTCTGATGATCTGTGAAACATCTCAAAATTTCTAAGAGGACAAGAAGACTCACTTGACATAATAGGGCACTTTGTTCCCTGCCACTGATCTCTCCCAAGGTGACTCGACTGAGGCTGAAAATAAAAAATTACTGTTATAATTTCCACAAGCCCTTTACCAAGTAATCCTGTGTTTTAACTATCCTGATGAAGTTTAATGAAAGCATTGTTGTAAAATGAGAAAATTCTGGTGACCAAAATTTTTCTCCTTTTCCCCGAATCTTTGCTACCTTATGAAAGACAACTCTAATTATTTGAACCACATTTAACCCTTAACCACTCAACAAAATTGTGAACTCGTCCAAACCCAAAGTGTTTGCAGATGAAAAATTAAACATGGCTCAAATTGTGGAAGCGGTCTTTGTTAAGGTAGAAAACCTTGTGGGAAAGGTTGAAAATTTCTCCTTTTCCCACAATGTTTTCTACAGTCTATTTTCTCAGGGTTGTTAAAAGTCGAATAGTGTGGTAAAGGGTTAATCTGTCATCTGCACATACAGGTACTTCAAAAATGAACAAATCTAACCAGTAAAGAGTTTAAAAAAAAGCTTCATCAATTCATTACCTCTAATTCATTCTGTTTTGCAGCAGACAACTTTGGAAAACATTGTACATGTAATAAAATGAGGTATCACTCATAAAAAGTACCGTAGTAGATAATTTCTCCTTTAGTGAGAATTCTTTCAACATTAATTGGCCTGCAACATGCGAAATGAGACCTTCGAACATTTGCGTAAAGTGTCGTCCCGGATTAGCCTACGGCGCTGGCTAATCCGAGACGGCACTTTACGACTACATAAGATTTTTTCATATGAAACAGAAAATCACACAAAAACGGGAAGTGTTGTCTCGTATTAGTCACATACTGCACAGGCTGATCTGGGACGACACACTTTTACGCATATGTCTGAAGGCCCCTTTTCGTGTGTTGCACGCCAATTTATGTTGATTCTCTGTATTTTCATAGGATGATTTCCAAGTCATCTGCTGCAGTATGTTTGGTTATGAATCAACCCTTCACCCTTTACAACACAATTCCAAGTTTTAATGACCATGTGGAAAATGCATTTAGAAAACACTGTGGGAAAAGAACAAAATGCTGGTAACCAGCATTTTCTCCTTTTCCCAAAATGTTTTCTACCCCTTTAGAGATTGAAATCATCATTTTGGTCACTTTTAATCTGTTGTCTGCAGATGCTTTCAATTTGGACAAGTCTAAAATTTTGTCGTTTGGCATAAGAGTTACACATCTCAACTTAAGTCTCAATTTTGGTGTGTAGGTCAAGATCAGACAGCATCAAATGCAGTCCAAACTTGAATCTATATTATTTAATTATTTCATGCAACACATTTACAAAAACAGCCTTAACCCTTTACCACACAATCCTGGGTTTTAACAACCTGGAGAAAGAGAGCTTTTGAAAACAATGTGGGAAAAGGTGAAATTGCTGGTAACCAGCATTTTCTCCTTTCCCCACAATGTTTTCTACTTAATTAACGGCAATGTTCAGCATTTGAGCCCGCCTTAATTTGTCCTCTGCCTATGCACTGAATTTTGACAAGTCTAAAATTTTGTCATGTGGTAAAGAGTTAACATATCAGCATACTGGCCATTTCACACTGTTTGAAAAAAAAAAAAGATTTACTTGACAAGCTAAGAATATTTAACCGTTTACCACACAGTCCCGACTTTTAACGACCCTAAGAAAGAAGCCATTTGAAAAACATTGTGGGAAAAGGAGAACATGCTGGTAACCAGCATTTTCTCCTTTTCCCACAATGTTTTCAATTCTTCCCAAAACAAAATACACTTTTCCAGTCACATTTATTATGTCGTCTGCAATTGCTTTGAATATCGACATGATTTTGTTGTTTGGTACAGAGTCAACCTTTTACCACACAATCCCGACTTTTAAAGACCCGGAGGAAGAGGCCTTTTGAAAATGTTACTGGAAAAGGAGAAAATGCTGGTAACCAGCATTTTCTCCTTTTCCCACCATGTTTCTACTCTATAAAGGACAAATTTCGTCATTCAAGCCACCTATAATTTGTCATCTGCAAATGCTTTTAACTTGGACAGGTCTAAATTTTTGTCGTTTGGTAAAGACTTAAACCTTAGTATCATGATATACAACAGTTTTGGGTCTGGATGAGATGCAAATTCTCGGTTCAATCTATTTGGTAAAGTTAAACAGTCAATTTTTTAAAAGCAAAAAATTAAGTAATAAATGTATGGAATTCTTGTCATTTATTTATGGTTCATGATTGGGTATTTAGTTACAAACTCTGATGTATGATTGCTCTTTTTCAATTAAAAAGAGTACAATAGTGTGGGTTAAAACAATTATCAGATAATGGGACATTGACAACTCCACACCTCCTGAAGTTCCTCCATCTTCTTTTTCCCTTCTTCTTTATGTACTTGATTCACTCAATTAACTCTATATGAGCCGTACTCTGGCATGGGGGTTTAACTCCTTACCACATGACAAAATTTTGGACTCGACCAAATTGAAAGCATTGTGCAGACTACAAAATGAATATAACTCAAATGATGATTTTTATCTTTGATAGGGAAGAAAACATTGTGGGAAAAGGAGAAAATGCTGGTTACCAGCATTTTCTCCTTTTCCCATAATGTTTTCAAAAGCCCTCTTTCTTTAGGGTCGTTAAAACTCGGGATTGTGTGGTTAAAGAGTTAATGCACCTCTGTGATGCATTATACCCAGCATGTCATCATATAATTATCATTTCACAGATGTACAGAATCATTATTGTCTAACAACAAACAAAATAACTGGGTACATTGATCCTTGAACATGCAGAAATTTGACCAATAGCAAAACAATTTGACCCAGGTCAGTCTGCGTGGATTGATCAGGCTTTAAACCGGGTCGATACATTCTGAAAGGGATGAAAACACTGTGTAAAAAGGAGAAAACTGGTATGTTGGTTACCAGCATTTTCTCTTTTTCCCACTAGGTTTTCAAAAGCCTTCTTCTTCAGGGTCATTAAAACTCAGGATTGTGTAGTAAAGGGTTAACCTATCAATCACAGGACTCAAACCCAGGACTCTCAGTCCAATACTCTCAAGATCATACTCATTAACACAATGAGATTAAAATCCAATTCTTCAATTGTCTTGTACCTAATCCAATGAATTTATGGCCCAAAGGAAAACAGCCTTTGAAAACAGGGAGAAAAGCAGAAAGTGCTGTTAACCAGCATTCACCCCTTTTCCTACAAAGTCTACTCAAAGACAATTCCAACATTTTTTCCACAGAAATAACTTTATCATTGACAAAAACTTTTCAGCTTTTTCTGCAAATAATTTTAACCCTTTACCACACAATTCTGACTTGTAACTACCCTGGGGAAGAAGCCACTTGACAGCACTGTGCAAAAAGGGGAAAATGCTGGTTACTTTTCTCCTTTTCCAAAAATGTTTTCTTACCTTTCATAAAAAAATCTGGACATTTGATCCAAACTTGATGCCTGCAAATGCTTTTTTTTTTATCAGTCCAAGATTTTGTTATTTGGTAGAGTTAATGCACCTTTCACAACTTTATTTTCAATTGAGGCCAGTGCAGACCAAGATCAGACTGCACAAAAAGTGCTGTCTGCTCTTTGATTAACACTGTCCACTTTGCTGTAAAATAGTATTTTGTCATCTAGTGAAGTGTTGACTCTTTACCAAATGACAAAATTTTAGACTGGTCCAAGTTGAAAGCATTTGCAGACAACAAATTAAAAGTGGCCCAAATGTTCTTGATAGGTTAGAAAACATATTGGGAAAAGGAGAAATTGCTGGTTACCAGCATTTTCTCCTGTTCCCACAATGTTTCAAAAGCCTTCTTCCCCAGGGTTGTTTAAAGTTGGGACTGTGTGGCCAACTGTTAATCAAATGAATACCTGAGTCATCAGATGAATAAAAGTCAATACTCTGACAATAATCATAACAACTGTCAGAGGAATAATTATCGGAAAATATTTCTTGTGACATGACACAACCTTCCCTGACCCTTCAAGCACAGCTCATTAGTGGTAATCTGAGATATTTTACACATCATTGCTAATTAATTCGTCTTCAATATTACTTCATCTATAATCTTTTTACCTTCTGAAGACATTTTATTATTTCTTTCAGACTTTTCCGAACAATACTAATATTTTTATAATAATGAGGAGGAAAATTTCTGAATGCATTGTTGGAAAAGGAGAAAATACTGATTACCAGCAATTTCTCTTTCTCCCTGAATGTTTTCAAAGGCCCATTCCTTTGGGTAGAAAAAAGCAGGATTGTTTTGGTTAAGAGTAACAGAACCTTGTTACAGCCTGCAGATGTCTTTTTGGATCTTGCAGCAGACCTTACATGAAAACATTGTGGCAAAAAACAGAACTTGCTCATAAGTAATAGTTCTTCTTTCGCAACCACAGGTATATTTTTTACATGCATTTGTGTATTCATTCTAAACCTTTTACCACACCATCCTGAGTTCTAAAACGACCCTGAATGAGATGCCAAGATGTACAGATACCTTTATAAAGACAGGTACCATCATATGAGACACATATAATTTGTCATTTGCAAACCCTTCCAACTGAGGCAAGTCTAAAGTTTTGTCCTGTGGCACAGACAAATTTGTCACAAATGATGAGATTTGTATAAAACAGGGCAGAAAACATTTTTGGAAATGGAGAAAATACTGGGTATCAGCAACACCTCCTTTTCCAACAATTTTTTCAAAAGCCTTCTCCCTCAAAGATTGTTAGCTAAAATTAATGGTAAGACAATATCTACCACTTACACTGACTGATGTTCATCCTGAATAATATATCCATCCACAAATCAATTACTGCCTGAAGAGGCAAAGTTCCTTTTTCTGGAATACCTTTCCAAAACTGTAAGAAAACTATTCCATTCTTCTCTCAGTATTTCCCCCACTTCATCGACAGTTTTAATCTCACATGAAAATAGCCTTTGTGGCAGTAGTTTTATTAATTTCTGTTTCAATTTATGTGAGAAATCCATTCACTTCAGCTATCATTTAGATTAAAAGACCAAAGCTTTTTTAAGCCAAGTTATTACAGCTTTTGCTTGAACTGTATACAATTTATCGTGATTTACCCTTTACCAAACAATCGCGTTTTAAAATCACCCTGAGGAAGAAGTCTCTCAAAGTATTTACCACAATACTTTCTATCATTTAACCCTTTACCACAAAATCCTGACTTTTAACCACATTGACAATGAAGGCCTTTGATAACGTTGTGGGAAAAGGAGAAATTGCTTGAAACAAGCATTTTCTCCTTTTCCCAAAATGTTTTCTATTCTATGAAAGACAAATCTATCACATATATATAAACTTAAATTTTCACAATACTTTTCAAGCACTGTTTTGCCTTCACAAATAAAGCCATGGTTCATCAAATTCTATCTTACAAATGCACCACATTTTTAACAACAGCCAGTTAGGTCCACCAATTGCCACAGATAAAATATTGAATGTGTTGATTGTGGATTTTTCATTAAGCATTTACAGTTCAGTTCACAAACAATGGGTAACTGCAACAGGTTCGTTCACTTCCAATTTTCATACCTTGTTCCATTTTCATTAAACCCTTTAACTCTTTCCCAAACAAGCCCTGGTTTTCACATGTCTGCAGTACAAGTCTTCTGAAAACACTGTGGGAAAAGGAGAAATTGCTCATAACGAGCAATTTCTCCTTTTCCCAGTGTTTTCTACCCTATTTGATCACTTTCTGCCATTTTCATCAAATTTAAAAATTGTTGTCTGCAAACTCTTTCAATTTGGACCAGTCCAAAATTTGTCGTTTGGGAAAGGGTTAACAAACAATCCCATGTTTTAACTACCCTAAGGAAGATTTTTTAAAAACACTGTTGTAAAAGGGGAAAAGCTGTTTTCCACCACATTTCTCCTATTACCCCAATGTTTTCTGCCCCTTCAAATACATTTTCCCATCATTTTAGCCATCTGCCCCTTCCAATACATTTTCCTATTATTTTATCCATATCCAATTCATTGATAGCAAATGCTCTGAACTTGGACTGGTCTAAAATTTTGTCATCTGGTAAAAGGTTAAACATTACAGTGCATGCTAAACTTAACCCTTAATGCGCCAAATAAACCAAATGGATATTTTCAATCTAGAATTACACCCAGATAATTACAATTTTGTGGTCTTTTTTTATTTCTAGTGTCTCAGCAAAGCAGACAGTGTAGATCAAAGATCAGGCTGCACATTTTGTGCAGTCCGATGTTGATCTACACTGACCGCAAAGGCAACTATAGTTGTGAAAGGCGCTTTAAGGGTTAATGTTGCTTTGTGGAAAATACAGATCAAGACTGGATAGATCTTATATCTTGGATCTCATTAATAGTCACGACTTTGCTGTATTCCTACATATCCACCATTTAACCCATTAATGACATAAAAGTCTGTTTTTAACAAACCCTAAGGATGGGTCTCAAAACATTGAGAAAATAGGAAAAGAAGAGAGGCATTTGTCCTAAAGGGCTCACCTGAGTACTGTCATCTAGGATTGATAAAGGTGAACACATCCCGGTTGTGATGATGTAAGCATAAACACATGAGTGTTACTGACCTACTTTTTGATCCAATGTGACCAAGTTTAAACCTTGTTCAAAATGTTACCATGGCAAACCATCTGATCAAATTTCATAGTCTCAGACAGAAAATATGACTTCTAGAACACACACAAGGTTTTTCTAAGATTTGTCCCAATTACTTACCCTTTGACCCGGTGTTACCCAATTTTGAATTTGTTCGAGATATCATCAAGACTATCATTCTAACCAAGTTTCAAGAGAACCAGCCGAGCCCCGGTAGCTCAGCCCCAGTAACATACAGGACTTGAGAACAGGAGGTTGCTGACTTGATCCCTGGCTCGGCCAATTTCTTTCGGAGGATTGATGATAGTCATTGCGACAGGATTTACTCCTCTCTCACTGCTGACTAGTGTTTTGACGATGGTTAAATGAGAAAGCAGCCAGTGGCTTGGTGAGAATATTGTGCATAGTACAGGTCAAAGAAACTCCAGGAAAGCATACATAGGTGTGCTGGCTGCCGCAATATAACTAAAATAACATTAAAAATGATGTTAAACACCATACAAATGTTAAAAATGATGTTAAACACCATACAATCAATAAGTCAATCAATCAAGAGAATCAGACTGAAAATGTGGCTTCCAGAGTGCACACAAGTTCTTTCTATGATTTAACCCAGTAACCTTTTTGACCTGACCCAATTTCCAACGTGTCCAAGATATGATCAAGACAAACATTCTGACCAAGTTTAATAAGCCTCTGGAGCACACAAAATGTTTTCCTAAGATTTGTCCTACCTTTTGACCTGACATGACCCAATTTCGAAAATTCTAAGATATTATTGAGACAAACATCCTGACATTTCATGAGTATTGGACTATAAAATGTAGCCTCTAGAGTAAACACAAGGTTTTTCTGAGATTTGACCTTGTGACATACTTTTTGACCTGACATGACCCAATTTTCGCCTTGTCCAAGATATTATCAAGACAAACATTCTGATCTAGTTTCATGAGTACTGGACTGAGAATGTGGCCTCTAGAGTGCACACAAGGTAACTGTTAACACCTGGGCAACGCTCAACATAAAACAGACACGGAACTTACACAAAAGCTCATCTTCAGCACTTTATGCTCAGGTGAGCTAAAAATACTTAAGATACGGGTAGTAGAGTTAACAAAAAGATACTCATGATTGTCCTCCTAGCCTTTAACTGTTGAAGTATGGAGAGAGAAAAAAGGTGACTGCTTGACACAAGCAATAATCATTTCTTTCTTCCCACCATGTTTTTATACAACCCCCAAGTTTTGTCAATCCTTTTCTATTTGTTTTCTTCCCTTTATTCCTTGCTTTCCTGTCCTTGCCCATTTACCAAAAAATCCTGTGTCTAAGTGATCCTATGTAAAGGAGAAAATGTTAGTAAACAGCATTTTAAAAATGAGCCATGCTCTCCCAAAAGGGGGCTTAATGTAACTCTGTGATGCATGATACCAAGCGAGTCATCACATGATCATGGATCAATAAAGCCCATTTTGTCTAATAACTGACTGAATCATGAGGTAGAATGGTCCTTTGACACACAGAAAATTTACCGATAGCAAAAAGTTTCAGCCAAGGTCAGCTTATGCAGACTGCCCTGGCTCACCTGGGTTGATACTTTTTTGCAGATGCATTAAGCCCCCTTTTCACACAGCATGGCTCAAAAGTTTTCTATATTTCAAAGACAGTACTAGAGATTTGGAAAACAATATTGGAAAAGTCTCAAATTTCGTTTTCTGGTAAAGAGTTCAATATGGAAAAGTCTGAAATTTTGTTCTCTATCACAAATTTAGTTGCATTAAAATTTTGAGGCCAGTGTAGATCAAAGATAAGACTGCATAAAATATGTAGTCTGATCTTTGTCCTATTACTGAAAAATCATTACTGAAAAAGCCTGGAAGCAATCTTGATAGTGCTGTTTCTTTGGTCTTTTTTCTAGACTCAGAATGTCTGCTGCATTGATTGGTGCTCTATGGGTATGCTCTTTGGGTTAACCCTTTGCCATAAATTCCTTAGTTTTAATGACCCAGAAAGAGAAAGCTTTAGAAAACAGCATTTTCTCCTTTTCCCACAATTTTTTCTACCCTTCGAAAGACAAATTTCAGTTTTTCCGGTACATTTGACTTTTCGTCTGCAAATGCTTTCAATTTGGGGTGTGTGTGGTCTAAAATTGTATCTTTTGGGAAAGGGTTAAAGTATGTTTCGTACAGTATTTTAAGACGAATACGTAAAAGAAACGTGCATGACAAACCTGAGAGAAAATGCTGTGAGTTAGGACCAAATGCTCTGAGTGCATCATGTAAATTCTTCAGTCTGTCTTCTGCTGATAACTGTATTTCTTTCCATCTAGAACACAGAGTTGGAGCAGTTTAAAACTTCAATTCAAACAAAAATACCTATGACATTGTCAATGAATATAATACCTTGACAGCAACTGACTTAACTCTTTGCTACACAATCACAGGTTTTAATGACCCTGAAGAAGGAGCCTTTTGAAAACATTGTGGGAAAAGGAGAAAATGCTGGTAACCAGCATTTTCTCCTTTTCCCACAATGTTTTCTAACCTTCCCAAAACAAATATCAATTTTTGAGTCACATTCATTTTGTCGTCTGTGAATGCTTTCAATTTGGACTAGTCTAAAATTTTGTCATTTGGTGAAGAGTTAAAGGCATAGATTGTAGATATTCAAGCCACTGCATAGTCTCCATGTCAATCATAACAAAATAGAGAAACATAACACAAGAAAATCTTTAATGTTGGTCTACTAACTTTTTTTTTCAACATAAACACAGCAGTTTTAAGAAAACTTTCTGCTTCATACATTTCCCTTTTGCAACACTTTTTTCATATGTCTGTCCCATTCTCCACTAGGTCGTAATGGTAATTGGCAAATAGACTCATGTTTGACAGACTTGAATGCAAAAAGCAATATTTACCTTGTCTTGTAATCTTCTAATTTATGCACTATCACATGAGAAAGGACAACATTAGCATTCTCAAGGTCATTGACTCTGTCATTCACATTGTCCATTTGACCTTGGAGAGGTGCTACTGCTAGCTGATATGTCTGAAATAAAAGAAATAAAAGAAATAAAATAGCTTCTTTCCAAATACAATGTAACAACAATTATCTCCCTTTCTTGGTAAAGTCTAAGAATATTCCATATTATACAGGTCCTTCCACTAAAAAACCTTTGTTTTTATCCTTGTATTCAATGGTACTGATGATTTTTATTCCCATCATTATTATCATACAAAATATTAACTGGAAAGGGATGTTACAGTTTCAATATTCAAAGAGTAAGTACACAGTACAATTTCTTAAAAGAGAAAGATTTTGAAAAGCGCATGCTTTGCAAAAGGAGCAAATGACAAGAACAAAGGAAAACATCCAACAGGTCTTTTAACCCTTTATCAAACAATCCCGACTGTTAACGATTCTTGGAAACAAGGCTTTTGAAAACATTATGGGAAAAGGAGAAAATGCTGGTACCCGGCATTTCCTCCTCTTCCCACAATGTTTTTCATCCTATTAAAGACAAAATTCATCATCTGAGCAAAATTCAATTTGTTGTCTGCAAAGGCTTTCCACTTGTACCAGTCTAGAATTTTGTCGTCTGGTAAAGCATTATGTTCAAAAACCTAGAGTAATAATGGAAAAAAAAAATTGATCCTGTTCTCCATTTCATCATTTATCTTTCATATACATATATCAAAGCTCTAGGCCAATTCCTAGAAAAAAAATCCCTCTGGACAAGCCTTACTTTAGTTTTTTCAATTTCCACTTGTAGGTTTTCAATCAAGATATCAGGTACTGGTATCCATCGAGTTTTCTCATTCTCCGCTCTCTGTAGGCTTTCATTCATGTCATCCATAGCATCTTGGAAGTATGTCATTTTCTGCAGAAGAAAACAATGTTTTACGCAGATCTGTACTTATGTTTTTGGCAATATGCACTAGCTTCTTTGAAATATGTCATTCTGTACAAAGAAAACAATGCTTTACTCTGCTTTATTAACCCCAGCTCTTTACCAAACAACAAAATTTTAGCTTTTTCCAAATTAAAAGCATATGCAGACGACAAATGTAAAGCAATAATTGAAAATCGTCTTTCATAGAGTGAAAAACAATGAGGGAAAAGGACAAAAAGCTGGTTACCAAAAGGCTTCTTCCTAAAGGTCGTTCAAAGCTTGGTGTCTAATATGATTTAACATATTACTAAAATGCTGTTTACGAACAATTTCTCCTCTTCCCACAGTTTTTTCTACCCTTTCACAGACAAGTCCAATCATTTAGTAACATCTAAACTGTCATCTGCAAATGCTTTAAATTTGGACAAGTCTACAATCTTGTCTTTTGGTTAAGAGTTCAAACAATTTTGCATAAGACTATCTTGAAAGGATCCTAGTAATACAAGGTGTATATAGAAATGCAGTTCTCATAGTGTAATACATGAAAACATGTCATAACATGGCAAAAGGAGGGACTGCTCGATCTTTTGCAACAATATTTTAACTCTTTACCACACAATCCCAACTTTTAATGACCCTGAGAAAGAAGCCTTTTGAAAACATTCTGGGAAAAGGAGAAAATGCTGGTAATCAGCATTTTCTCCTTTTCCCACAATGTTTTCTTTCCTTCCCAGAACAAATTTCATTTTTTCAGTCACAATCATTTTGTCATCTGCAAATGCTTTCAATTTGAACTAGTCTACATTTTTGTCGCGTGGTAAAGAGTTAAGGGGATGACCTATACCAGAACAGAAGTCAATTGTGACAGATTATGAGTTAAATATCAGTACCAACCTTTTCCTCTAAAACAAATGCACCCTGTTTTTTGAAAATGTTCTGACACCTAAGAATCACTAATGAAGCCAATTCTCCATCTGTAACTATGTTTTCTTGGTAAAATTTCTTTCAGCTTGAAATTTCCTGCTCTTTTACATTTTATTTGTCATTATGCTTTCAACATGGATTTGTCTAATTTTTGTCATCTGGTGATGATTTTAATGGTCTTCATGTTATCTACAAGGTCTTTCAGGTAACAGTTACTGGTAAAAACAATGTATTCTCAATATTCTTTTCATCTGACTAAATGGACACTATGTTAAACAACTTGTCACAATGTCAACCTAAGGTCAAACTACATGATATGTAATGTAGGCAATTAGTACATGTCACTATAGCTGCTGTGACCTTCACATTTTGTTCTTATCCCTTTACAACACAATCCTGAGTTGTAACTAACCTAGAAAGAGACCTTCTCAAAATATTGTGGGAAAAGGAGAAATGCTGATAACCAGCATTTTCTCCTTTTCCCACAATGTTTTCTACTCTTCAACAGACAGATCCATTCATTTCACTTGCATTTAACTTGTCGCTTGCAAATGCTTTCAATTTGGACAAGTCTCAAATTTTGTTGTCGGGTAGAGTTGAACCAATTACCATACAGGCTATTTTGGACAAAACTAAAACTTTTAAAACCATGGCAAAACGGAGAAATAATCAAGCAATAGAGAATTTTATTTATTGAATTGTAAAATATTCATTTCTGTTGTCATACAAGGAGGAATTGCTTGCAATCTTTCCTTATTCCACAATGCTTTCTGCTATTAAGTGGCAAAAATAGACCTGCAAGTATTAAATACAAATTTTTGTAGTAGGTTGATAAATTCCCATACATGACTCCTTCCTAGAATGTTTTCTCTATGCAAATTTCAAACAATTTTCTGTAAGTTACAGGACTACAAAATTTTGTACTTCTACATGTTGGAAGAATATGCATTCAGCAAATTCAATGTGGCTCAAGACATAATTTTTGTCCCCAAAAGGATGGAAAACACTGTGAGAAAAGGCTGGTTACAAGCCTTTTCTCCTTTTCTTACATTGTTTTCATAAGTCTTTTTCCAGGGTTGTTGAAACACGGGACTGTTTGGTAAAGGGTTACCCTAGTTTTTGTTAAGTTGGCTGAGGACATCAACGGGTAATTCTAGAAAAAGCACATCAGGAAATATGTTCCCTGTTCACCAAACAACAAAATTTTTGCTAGTCCATATTGAAAGCTCTCACAAACAACAAATTCATTGTGGCTAAAATGTCAAAGGGAAGACAACATTGTGTGAAATGGAGTAAACGATGGTCACCAGCATTTTCTCTTTCTCTCACAATATTTCCAGAAACTTTCTTTCTTAGGGACACTAATTCTTTACATAACAATCCCATGTTTTAACAACCCTGACAGAGAGAAGGCCTTTGGAAAAATTGTGAGAAAAAAAGTAAATGCTGGTAACTAGCATTTTCTTCTTTTCTAACAATGTTTTCTACTCTTTCAAGGACAAAAGCAGTAATGTGAGCCAGATCTGATTTGTCATCTGCAATGTTTTGAATTTAGACGGATTTAAAATTTTGCCGCTTCGTAAAAAGTTAAAACCTGGGACTGTTTGGTAAACAGTTATCAATTAATACCTCAGAAACTTCATCAAGAACTGCTTGCCATTCATGACAGCCCTGGTTCAGCTCCACCCACTTTCTGTTTAAAAGGCGAATCTGTTTTCGGATTTTCTTTATGAGGTGTCGTGCCTCTCTCTCTGGAGACTTTTCAACCCCTGGGGCATCATCTGCAATTAGAAAAGTTAACAAGACATGTCTTCCTTTTAAAACTTTTATAGCAAACAATATTAAAACATCCTTGGATCAACATGAGTTCAGGATTGCTAAATACACTAATCTAAGTAAAATACAACAAGACTTCAGTGGAAAATTACTCATTGCAAGCAACTCCATTTATTGTGACAAAATTTCCAAAAGGTGAGATTTGTCAAGGAAATAGGATCGTCTTTCTCAAGGTCTTTAAGTCTCGGGATTGTGTGGTATACATATTCTACAATGAGTAAAAGGTTTGATATCCTAATAAACCATGACCAAAGAGGAAAACAAAAGGCAACCATCGTACCTTGATCCCCGCTATCTGTGCTGTCCGTACTGAGTCTCTTATCTTCTCCCTCATCATGGAGGTACTGACGACCTGATTCTAGAGTCTGCTCTACCAGAGGGCGCTTTAAAGCCAACTGTTCCCTTAATCGCTGTTAAATAGAACAAGAGGGCCATGATGGTCCTGTATCGCTTCACTGGCTTATAAATATAAACCATAAATAATAAACATTTCAATGCTGAGCCAAATGGTTTCAAAATGAAGACTTACAAAGTTTTCTCTGTAAAAGCCCATATGAAAGTTGAGACCCGCAGGGCAAAGCCATTTTTGATCCCAGAGCTATTTAATTACTTGAACCCTGGTAGAGGTCCACAAGATAAAGCCATAAAAATAAGGTGATTTTCAAGTTTTGTCCATATGAAGCCTCTGTAAAACATAAGACCCCTGATGCAAGGCTAATTTTAAAAAAAAAATCAAAACAGGAAGATTTCTTAAGTTGTCACCATGTAAGCCCATGTAAAACTTGTGACCCCTGCAGTGGTGCCAATTTTGACCCCAGGGCTAAAATTTTGGCCCACTTGGTAGAGGCCCACTAGATATAGCTACATGCAAAATTTGGTAGCTCTAGGCCTTATGGCTAGGTACAGGAAGATTTTTAAAGTTTTCTCTATATAAGCCTATGTAAAACTTGTGACCCCTGGGGCAGAGCCAATTTTGACCCCAGGGCTAAAATTTTGGCCCACTTGGTAGAGGCCCACTAGATATAGCTACATGCAAAATTTGGTAGCTCTAGGCCTTATGGCTAGGTACAGGAAGATTTTTAAAGTTTTCTCTATGTAAGCCTATGTAAAACTTGTGACCCCTGGGGCAGAGCCAATTTTGACCCCAGGGCTATAATTTGAAGAAACTTGATAGAGGTCTACTACATAAAGCTACATGCCAAATTTGGTAGCCCTATGCCTTATGGTTTCCGACAAGAAGATTTTTAAAGATTTCCAATATTTTTCAGTTTTGTTGCCATGGCAACCAGAGTTTTTGAAGGAATCAAATTCTTTCAAGAAATTCTTTAGAGGACCATGGCAGGATCATTTCTGTGAAGTTTCGTGAAAATTGGATGGGTAGTTTCAGAGAAGAAGATGTTTGAAATAAAAGTTAACGCACGGACGGACGGACGAACAGACGGACGGACGCACGACGGACACCGGGCCATGACATTAGCCCGCTGGCCTTCGGCCAGTGGAGCTAAAAATAAACTTTGGCATTGATAGAAAGACCGATATAGGTGAGTACTGCTCGATCCAAGAATAAAGAAGGAAATACAGAAATACCATACAATATTCAAACCTCCTTCCCATATGAATCTATTTTTTCATTTCTTAACATTTTACCACACAATCCATAGTTTTTCTGACCTAGAGGTAGACTTTTGGAAACATTGCGGGAAAAGAAGAGAATGCTGGTAACCAGCATTTTCTTCACTTTCCCACAATGTTTCTATTCTATCAAAAACAGAAGTAATCTTTTGAGCTACGTCTAATTTGTTGTTTGCAAAAGTTTTCACTTTGGTCAAGTCCAAAATTCTATCTTTCGGTATGGAATTAAGGCATAGTGGATGCAGACATTGTTAAAAACATGAAAGCAAAATATTCAACGTTAGATATGGTTAAGTACGTGAAGAACTTAGAAACTTGAAGCAAAGAGAGAAATTTCTCATTACCACCAATTTCTCACTGTGCTAGAATTTTATCAAAGTATTAAACAATTCTAAGGTAGATTGAAATGTGTCAAGACTTCTGTCCAACAATGGTAAATTTCATTCATGTTGCATAAAACGTAGAACAGGATTTGATGGTACAGAATGTCTGGCATGATCAAATCAACACACATCAATATATTTGAGCCATGCTTCGCAAAAAAGAGGTTTACTACATCTGCCATCAACCCATGTAAGTCTGTGTAATTTGCACAGGCTGATACTGGTCAAATTTGCTTTTGCTTGGGGTAAATTTTCTGCATCTCCAAGGACCTTTTCCCACATCATTCAGTCAGCTGTCAGACAAAATAGAATTCATGGATCCATATTTATAAGATGAATTGCTGGTATAATGCATCACGACAATACATTAACCCCCTTTTGCCAGAGAGCTGCTTTTCCCCCTTTTCCGAAAATATTTTTCGGTAAAGTTTTAAAAAATGTCATACATTCAGACAATTGTTTATATACGGCAAAGTCATAAACCTTTACACACATTGGTCACATTTTTACAAAATGACAAAATTGTTGAAAGCATTCACACACAATTAACTCTTTACCAAACGACAAAATTTTAGACTGGTCCAAATTGAAAGCACTTGCGGACGATAAAATAAATGTGGCTGAAAAATTGATATTTGTTTTGGAAAGGGTAGAAAACATTGCGGGGAAAGGAGAAAATGCTGGTTACCAGCATTTTCTCCTTTTCCCACAATGTTTTCAAAAGGCTTCTTTCTCAGGGCCATTAAAAGTCGGGATTGTGTGGTAAAGGGCTAAATAGAAGTAGCTGAAATTATGATATTTTAGGGCGAGTGCACAAAACATGTGGTATTTATGTATATAAAATGCTGGTTACAAGCATTTTCTCCTTTCCAGCTTTTTTTCAAAAAAAGCTTTTTTTTTTCAGAGCCTACAAAAACCCAAACAGTTTGGTAGTGTTCCCAAGTTTCATTGAAATGAAATGCAAAGGGAGGTAACTCTGACCTGATTTACTTCCATCTGTTTTTGTAAGGCAGAATTGTCTCCACCAACTGGTTTCTGTGCCCTGAGATCATGTTGTTTTTTGAGTATCCAAGCCAGGAGGTCCTGTATGGTGTGCAGGAGTCTAAGCCATTGTTCAGCATTGGTTTCTAGGCGACCTCTGTAAAAAATTTCTTACTGTCACAAAAAAATGTCACAACTTTACTCTGTTCACCAGACAGCAAAACTTTAGATCCATCCAAATTTAACCCTTAAGTGCCTTTCACAACCATAGTTGCCTCTGTGGCCAGCCAGTGTAGATCAAGATTAAACTGCACAAAACATGCAGTCTGATCACTGATCTACACTGTCCATTTTGGTGAAACACCACAGGCAAAAAGCAACCAAGAAATTACAATTATCCAGGTCTTATTCTAATCTGAAAATGTTCATATGCTTTATTTGGCACTTTAAAGGTTAGAAGCATTTGCAGATAATAAACCAGATCAATCTTAACTCTTTACCACACAATCCCGACTTTTAACGACCTGTGAAAGAAGTCCTTTGAAAACCTTGTGGGAAAAGGAGAAAATGCTGGTAACCAGCATTTTCTCCTTTTCCCACAATGTTTTCCACCCTTTCCAAAACAAATTTCAATTTTTCATTTATATTTATTTTGTCGTCTGCAAATGCTTTCAATTTGGACCAGTCTAAATTTTTGTCGTGTGGTAAAGAGTTAAATGATGGGGTATATATTTCAAAGAGTAACAATATTGTTGAAAAAGAAGAAAGTGATTGTCCTTCACCACAATCTTGTACCTTCCAAAGAGTTGTAAGATCATGACCCTCTAATACAAGTTTAACCCTGAATACTCACATAAATGAAATATTTACCAACAGGTGAAAAAAAATGAAATTTATAGGATCTAATGGCTATTTTAGAAAAAAGATCTAATGAGATATTGATCTGGATTCTTGATCTGCACTTTCTGTAAAATCATCTAGCATCATTAGATACTAGTATGTGTGTGCACTACAAAGCTGAAGACAAGAACAAACAAAGCCTGCAATAGACATGAAATAAGTGAGCAATTTGATACTGGCGAAGTCCAAGTAAAACTCATTAAAACAAACTGTCACAGAAAGACTCTTTTTCAACACTTTCCATACCACAGACATCAGAACCTTTTGTGGACAGTGTAGATGAAGATCAGACTGTGCAGAACATGCAGTATGATCTTTGATCTCCAATGTCCACTGCTTTATTCTGGATTATGACCAAACTGTTGTCTTGATCTTGCAGCAGGACTGTATTTGTAGCCTTTGAGACAATGCAATTTATCTATTCTGTAGTGAAAGAGTTCATTCTAATGGGTAATTGATTGATTGAGTGGTGCAGTATGCCATTTTCAACATTATTTCAGTCATGTTATGGCAACAGCTCACATATTAATGTATGTCCTGGGTTTCACCAGAACTAGGCTATGGATCTGAAGTGTCCTGCCCTAGGACATTCCGAAAGAAAATCCAATGCTTCCAGTGAGACTCAAACCAAGGGCCCGCAGCTTACAAGTCCTACTCCTTACCACTGAGCTCCACAGGGCCTCTCTATTGGGTAAATCAACAAAAAACATTGGACAGAATTCATCCATGTGGGAAAGGAGTAGAGGACTCTGGAAGTTCCTGGTCTGTAAACCTACTAAACAAATCCAACAAAGGCACAGAGTATGGTGCACTAGTACTTATGACATAGTTAATCAAACCTTAAGATAGTGCACTAGACCATCAGTAATCAATTAAATATATCAAAGCTGAGAGGAACAGGAAGCCAAGGAAAGACAAAGTTGTACCCATTAAAAGGAGAAAAAGACAGTGAAAAAGTTGCATTTGTAATACCAGCACAATTGCACCCAGAAGACATGGTTCAGTATACTAGCACCAATATGACACAGCCAAAAAATGCTGCCAAAAAGGGCACCAGACTATCAGTAATCAATCAAACTCATCCGAAACGAGAGAGCAGGAAGCCAAGGTAAAACAGGGAAGAAGCTAAATCCACTGTTAGGTAAAAAAAAGAGTTTGAAAGTGCTACATTTATGATGCAAGTACAACTGCATCCAGAAAACATAGTTCAGTACACTAGCAGCAACATGACATAGACAGAAATGCACTACAAAAAGGGTACCAGACCATCAGTAATCAATCAAAGCTATAAGAAGTGAAAAGACAGGAAGCCAAGGAAAGACAGAAAGGAAGTGGAATCCTTTACAAGACTGTCATTATGACAATTACTGTCAAGTTTCCTAGATATCTATAGTCGCTGGGAAAAGGTTTCATCGTGATTTCCCCCGCCCCAATTCCGAGGAATAAGGCCTTTGAAAACATTGTGTGGAAATGTAAAAATGCTGGTAACCGGCATTTCTCCTTTACCTGCAATGTTGTATATCCTTTCTATCATTTGAGTCACATTTAATCTGGTAAAGACTTACATTATCTCCTTACCAGACGAAAAAATTTTGGACACATCCATAATGAAAGCACCAAGTCTTGCAGACTTCATTTTGATAATGGTCAAATGAAAAGATTTGTCTCTGAAGGGGAAGAAAACATTGCAAGAACAAGAGAAATAACAGGTTACCAGCTACAAGTGTTAAACAGGGGTGCTAATAAACAGCATTTTCTACTTTTTTCTCCCCCACATTATGATAATCATATATTTAACCCCTAAAGCGCTTGTGCAGCATAGGTTGCTTTGGTGGACAATGTAGATCAAGATCAGGGTGCACAAAACATGCAGTCAGATCTTGAATCTATACTGTCTGCTACTTTGTATCATATCTGGCCAAAACAACCTTGGAATAGAAATATTTTGGCTGCTCTTCCTGATTGAAGAGGTCCACTTTATTAATTCAGCAGGACATACACTTTATCAGAATCTTTACAAAGTCGTTTGCTACCAACTATTAACCGTTTACCACACAATCATGACTTTTAACGACCCTGAGAAAAAAGCCTTTTAAAAACATTGTGGGAAAAAGAGAAAATGCTGGTAACCCGCATTTTCTTCTTTTCCCACAATGTTTTCTACCCTATCAAAGACAATTTCCATTATTTGACCTACATTTAAATTGTCGTCTGCTAATGCTTTCAATTTGGACCAGTCTAATAATTTTGCTGTTTGGTACAGAGTTAACTTGTTTTTTTTTTTAGGTAACAAGATAGACATGGTCAACAACTATATGAATGTTATTGATTTCACAAACATGGCAAAAATTATGTTGTTGCTTTTGTCTGAATTATTTATAAGGCTGGCAATTCCATCACCATATCTCCCTCACAGATCTATGAAGAACAACACAAATGTGCTCCCAAAAATGCAGCCCATTTCACGCAACCTCTTAACCCTCTGACACACAATTCCAAATTCTAACAACCCTGCGAGGCAACCACTATGGGAAAAGAGAAAAACACTGATTTAAATGCTGATTTCCAGCATTTTCTTTCCTTTTCCAACAACGTTTTTAACTCATTCAAAGACATTTCCCCCATTACAGCCATATTTGATTTGCTGTCTGCAGATACTTTCTATTTGGACAAGTCCAGAATTATTATGTCCTCTGGTAAAGAGTGTAACTATTGTCTACCAGCTGTCAAAATCTTAGACTTGTCCTTACTGAATGCATTTGCAGATCACAAATTAAAAATGCAGCTCAACTAATGTAATTTGACTTTAAACTGGTGGGAAATGATGGACATGTGGGAAATATGATGGACATTGTGGGAAATTGAGAAAATGCTGGTTACCAGTATTTTCTCCTTTTTCAATAGTGTTTTGCAAACACCTTCATTTTCTAATGCGATCATGTTAATAGAGGGTGAGCTCTTTACAAGAATATCCCAGGTTTCAGCTACCCTGAGGAAGAAAATTTCTAAAAACATTGTGGGAAAATGAGAAAATGCTTCTGATCAGCATTTTCTCCTTTTCTCATAATATTTTCTGTCCTGCCTAACTCTTTACCACACAATCCTGAGATTTAACAACCCTGAAAAGGATGGCTTTTCAAAACATTGTGGGAAAAAGAGAAAATGCTGGTAACCAGCATTTTCTCCTCTTCCTATAAAATTTTCTTTCCTATCAAAGACAAATCTCGCCATTTGAGCAGTATTTTATTTGTTGTCTGTAAATGCATTCAGTTTGGACTTATCCAAAATTTTGTTGTTTGGTTAAGAGTTAAGAAATATCTCGTAGAAACTTAACCCTTTACCACACAATCCCGACTTTAACGACTCTGAGGAAGAAGCCTTTTGAAAACATTGTGGGAAAAGGAGAAAATGCTGGTAACCAGCATTTTCTCCTTTTCCCACAATGTTTTCAATCCTATCAACGACATAAACCATCAATTTAGCAACATTTAAAATACCGTCTGCAAATGCTTTCAATTTGGTCTAGTCCAAAATTTTGTCGTTTGGTAAAGACTTTAGCCACATTTAGCTGTTGGCTAAAAATGCTTTCAATATGGACAAGTTTAAAATTTGGTTGTCTGGTAAAGAGTCGATTCTTATTTAACTCTTTACCAAAAGACAATTTCAGCCTTGTCCAAACTGAAAGCGTTTGCAGACAGCAAATGAAAGAAGGCTCAAATGGCAGAATTTGTCCATGATAGGGCAGAAAACATAGTGGGAAAAGGATAGCATGCTGGATACCAGCATTTTCCCCTTTTCCCACAATGTTTTCAAAGGCTTCTTTCCCTGGGTTGTTAAAACCCAGGATTGTTTGATTAAAGGGTTAAACCATACCATTTAAAAGTATGGAATTGTTGTGAAGATGACCACCTGTTATTGTATGGTTGGACCAACTGTTTGTCACTGGCAGAAAAATATTTTAAAACTAGGTTAAAATTTGCAAGGTCACACAACCATTTGTTTAATTTTTACCTGGTTTTAAATATCATTTTTCTGCCAGCGACTAACACTTGCACCAAACACATAAACTGCTAGGCATGACTCCCTGACCTTTTGCGACCAGTTTAGATCAAGATCAGACTGCACATAATGTCTTCAGACATGTGTTACCTTATTTCCATAGATTTGGTCATTAGACTGAGCCATCTTTGGTTCATCTCTTCAAGTCGACGATGGAGACGTTGAATGTCGGTCCCGACCATTTTCTGGGTCAATTGACTGCCAGCAGAATTCAGGGACTCGTAAGTTGTTTGGTGTGCATCTACCTCTGCTTGAAGGTCCTGAAAAAACAGAAACATGAATAATCTTTAGACAATGTGTAGAGAATTTTTACCTTACTACAAACATGCAGGGCTTCTTTTTCAGCGCATTTATATAGCAAATCTGCTTACTTTGATTGAAGTGGCCAGAAACATATACATCACGCTGTAACGCCACAAGACCACTCACTTTCAGTTCTGAATACTGTGCTATGAACCATATATACCTTCATACAAGCTTGCGCTCTACTCATTCTACTTTCAGTTTTAGCTAGTAAACCTTGACTGTCCAGCTTGGTAGAACAACTTTGGTTTTCCTTGCCTTTGCTTACTCCACTAACTAATTACATATACTTCTACATTCATTACATGTCAGGGACATTTAATTTTTCACTACAACATATCATAGGTAATTACTGTTCCACAAATCTGCTTTTCAGGACTTTGAGTCCTTTGATTTACACTACCACTACTCATATCATGCAAATGGCTTTCTGCACAGACAGGCAGGTCATTTTGAAAACATGGCAACAAGTAATTTCTGTTTTTGGCCAAATAGATTTCATATAATATTCTTGTTTAACCCTTTCCCAAACGACAAATTTTGGACTGGTCCAAATTGAAAGAGTTTGCAGACTACATTCTTAAATTTGATGAAATTGGCAGAAAGGTCTCAAAAAGGGTAGAAAACACTCTGGGAAAAGGAGAAATTGCTCGTTACGAGCAATTTCTCCTTTTCCCACAGAGTGTTTTCAAAAGACTTGTACTGCAGACACGTGAAAACCAGGGCTTGTTTGGGAAAGGGTTAAACTTTCAACCAAACAATCCTGTGTTTTGTCAACCCTGTGAAAGAAAGCTTTAGAAAGCATAGAGGGAAAAAGAGAAATTACTGTGTGCTAGCACTGAAATTCTGCTTTATCACAGTGTTTTCAAATTTTTAGCTCTCTTCTTCATAGTCATGAAAATGGAGAGAGTTTTGTAAAGGGTTAATCCTTTACCATACAATCCCGACTTTTAACAACCCTGAGAAAGAGGCCTTTTGAAAACATTGTGGAAATGGAAGAAAATGCTGGTAACCAGCATTTCCTCCTTTTCCAAAATGTTTTCTTTCCTTCCCAAAATTCATCTTAATTTTTGAGTTACATTTATCTTGTTGTCTACTTTCAATTTGGAATGGTCAATAACTTTGTCGTTTGGAAAAGGGTTAAATAAACTGACACTCATTAAATCACTCACTGGTAGAGCAGCCAAATCAGTCCAATTAATTCTCATAATTATTGGCCACCAGATTTGCATAGATTATTTATCTCTGATCTATTAGTTCTCTACCTGATTTATGGATTTTAACCTTTCTCTTGTGATACCCATACAAATCATGATTTTTAATATGCATGCAGCTGAGACCTTTGTAGGGAATGGAGAAAACTAGAAACATATGGAGAAATTAACTCTCTACCAAACAACAAAATTTTAGACTGGTCCAAATTCAAAGTATTTGCAAACAACAAATTAAACGCTGAACAAATTATGAAATCTGTCTTTGAAAAGGTAGCAAACATTGTGGGAAAAGGTGAAAATGCTGGTCACCAGCATTTTCTCCTTTTCCCACGAAGTCTTCAAGAGTCCTTTTCCTCAAGGTTGTTAAAACTCAGGATTGTGTGGTAAAGGGTTAAACTTGAAAAGAGGGCCATTGGCCCTAAAGTGCTCACTTGAGTAACGTCATCTACAGTTGATAAAGCTGAAGAGATCCTGGTTTAATGATGTAAAACACATGAGTGTAAATGACCTACTTTTAGACCTGACAATGGCCAAATTTTGAACTTGTCCAAGATATCATCAAGACAAACATTCTGACCAAGTTTTATGAGTATCGGGCTGAAAATGAGGCATCTACAGTGCATACAAAGTTTTTCTAAGATATGGCCCAGTGACCTACTTTTTGACCTGATGTTGCCCAATTTTGAAGTTGTGGAATATATCATTTAGACAAACATTCTGGCCAGGTTTCACCTGTATCAGGCTGACAATGTAGCCTCTAGAGTCTACAAGTTTTTTCTAAGATTTTGACGAGTGACCTACTTTTTAACTCAAAATGATCCATTTTCGGTCCTGTCCAAGATGTCATCATGACAAAAATTCTGACCAAGTTTCATGAGTATCAGCCTGAACATGTGGCCTGTAGAGTGTACACAAGGTTTTTCCAGGATTTGGCCCTGTGACCTACTATTTGACCTGACATGACCCTATTGCAAACTTGTCTGAGATATCATCAAAATATCAAGACAAACATTCTGAACAAGTTTCATGAGTATCAGGCTATGTGGCCTTCAGACTGCAATCCAGGTTCTTCTTAGATTTGGCCCTGTGATCTACTTTCTATGACCCTATTTCAAACTTGTCTGAGATATTATCAAGACAAACATTCAAACCAAGTTTCAAGTGTATCTGGCTGAAAATGTGGTCTCAAGAGTGCACACAAGGTTTTTCTATGATTTAACACAGTAACTTACATTTTGACTCAATGTGACCTAATTTCAAACCTGTCCAAGATTTTATCAAGACAAATATTCTGACAAAGGTTCATAGGCATCTGACTGAAAATAAGGCCTCTAGAGTGTACACAAGGTAAATGTTGATGACTGGGATGATGGACGATGGAAGACGGACACAGCACAATAAAACAAGAGGGCCATGATGGCCTTGGGTCGCTCACCTTAGTAGAGTGCCTTTAAGGTTTTTCTTTAATTTGACCATGTGACCTAGTTTTTGACCGCAGGTGACCCAATTTCAAACTCATATTTCATGAAGCCAAACATTCTGACCAATTTTCAAGTCAACTGAGCAAAAAATGTGGCCTCGAAAGCTCTAAAGATATTTCTTTAATTTGACCTAGTGATCTAGATTATGACCCCAGATGACCCAAATTTGAACTGGTCTTTGACTATATCAAAAGAAACATTTTAACCAATTTTCAAATCAAATGAATTATAAATGTGGCCTCTAGAGTGCCCACTAGCTATTTCTTTAATTTGACCAAGTGACCTAGTTTATGACCCCAGTTGACCCAAATTCAGACTCATGTGAGATTTTACAAAGACAAACATTCTGACCAATTTTCAAGGCAATTAAGCAAAGAATATGGCCTCTAGAGTGCCCACAAGGTATTTCTTTATTTTGACCTAGTGACCTAGTTTATGGTTCCAGGTGACCCAAATCCAAACTCATCTGGTATTTCATCAAGACAAACATTCTGGCCAAATTTCAGGTCATTTGAGCAATAAATGTGGCCTCCAGAGTGCAAACAAGGCATTTCTCTAATTTGACCCAGCGAACTAGTTTATGACCCAAGTTGACCCAAATTAATCTTATGTGAGACTTTATAAAGACAAACTTTCTGGCCAGTTTTCAAGGCAATTGAGCAAATAATGTGGCCTCGCGAGTGCCAACAAGGTATTTCTTTAATTTGACCTAGTGACCTAGTTTATGACCCAAGATGACCCAATTTTGAACTCAATGAACTTGCTGCGCTTAGACTGGCAAACAAACTTAGAGGAGAATCACTACATACCAAATATCAAAGCTCTACGCCTTCCAGTTTTAAAGAAGAATTTTAAAGTTTTCCTTCTTTGTTCCTATGTTCGAATTTGTGACCCCTGGGGCTGGGCCAGTTTTGACCCAGGGACATCAAATGAACAAACTTGGTAGAGGTCCACTAGGAAATGCTACATTCCAAATATCAAAGCTCTACACCTTCCCGTTTAAGAGAAAAAGAAATTTAAAGTTTTCCTTTTTTGTTCCTATCTTCGAACTTGTGACCCCCGGGGCGGGGCCAGTTTTGACCCCAGGGGCATCATATGAACAAACTTGGTAGAAGTCCACTAGGAGATGCTACATACCAAATATCAAAGCTCTATGCCTTCCCATTTAAGAGAAAAAGAAAATTAAAGTTTTCCTTCTTTGTTCCTATGTTTGAACTTGTGACCCCCGGGGCAGGGCCAATTTTGACTCCAAGGGCATCATATGAACAAACTTAGTAGAGGTCTACTAGGCGATGCTACATACCAAATATCAAAGCTCTATGCCTTCTAGTTTTACAGAAGAAGATTTTTAAAGTTTTCCTTCTTTGTTCCTATGTTGGAAATTGTGACCCCCGGGGCGGGGCCAGTTTTGACCCCAGGGGCATCATATGAACAAACTTGGTAGAGGTCCACTAGGAGATGCTACATGCCAAATATCAAAGCTCTACGCCTCCAAGTTTCAGAGAAGAAGATTTTTAAAGTTTCCCCTCTTTGTTCCTATGTTCGAACTTGTGAACCCCGGGGCAGGGCCAGTTTTGACCCCAGGGGCATCATATGAACAAACTTGGTAGAGGTCCACTAGGAGATGCTTCATGCCAAATATCAAAGCTCTATGCCTTCTAGTTTTACAGAAGAAGATTTTTAAAGTTTTCCTTCTTTGTTCCTATGTTGGAAATTGTGACCCCCGGGGCGGGGCCAGTTTTGACCCCAGGGGCATCATATGAACAAACTTGGTAGAGGTCCACTAGGAGATGCTACATGCCAAATATCAAAGCTCTACGCCTTCAAGTTTCAGAGAAGAAGATTTTTAAAGTTTTCCTTCTTTGTTACTATGCTCAAACTTGTGACCCCCGGGGCGGGGCCAGTTTTGACCCCAGGGGCATCATATGAACAAACTTGGTAGAGGTCCACTAGGCAATGCTACATACCAAATATCAAAGCTCTACGCCTTCCAGTTTCAGAGAAGATGATTTTTAAAGTTTCCCCTCTTTATTCCTATGTTCGAACTTGTGACCACCGGGATGGGGCCAGTTTTGACCCCAAGGGCATCATATGAACAACTTGGTAGAGGTCCACTAGGAGATGCTTCATGCCAAATATCAAAGCTCTACGCCTTCTAGTTTTACAGAAGAAGATTTTTAAAGTTTTCCTTCTTTCTTCCTATGTTGGAAATTGTGACCCCCGGGGTGGGGCCAGTTTTGACCCCAGGGGCATCATATGAACAAACTTGGTAGAGGTCCACTAGGAGATGCTACATGCCAAATATCAAAGCTCTACACCTTCAAGTTTCAGAGAAGAAGATTTTTAAAGTTTTCCTTCTTTGTTACTATGCTCAAACTTGTGACCCCCGGGGCGGGGCCAGTTTTGATCCCAGGGGCATCAAATGAACAAACTTGGTAGAGATCCACTAGGAGATGCTACATACAAAATATCAAAGCTCTGCGCCTTCTAGTTTCAGAGAAGAAGATTTTCAAAGATTTTGCTTTTTTTTCCTTTTTGTTGCCATGGCAACCAGAGTTGTGGGTGGAATTCAATTCTTTGAACAATTTTGGCAGAGCTTCACCCAAGGAACATCCCTGCCAAGTTTCATCAAGATTGGCCCAGTGGTTTAGGAGAAGAAGATGTTTAAAGAAATTGTTGACGGACGACGGATGACGGACGACAGACGACGGACGCCGGACATAGGGCGATCACAATAGCTCACCTTTAGCACGTTGTGCTAAGGTGAGCTAAAAAGCTCATCTTGAGCACTTCATGCTCAGGTGAGCTGAAAAGGTTCATTGTATGTCTTTATCACCAGAAATCATAAAGTATTACAAATCAACTCAGATCTGATACTGTCAGTTGATTCTTAGATCAAGGAATAAATGAAACGGACATAATAAATAAATTATACAGCCAGGAAATCTACAACTCAAATATTCCAATTTCAATTTTGTTCTTTCCAGACAACATCAGGAAATCATTAACTCTTTCCCAAACAACAAAAATGTAGACTAGCCTAAATTGAAAGCATTTGCAAATGACTATTTCGAAGTGAATTAAATGATTTAAATTGTCTTTGATAAGGTATAAAACATTGTGGGAAAAGGAGAAAATGCTGGTTACCAGCATTTTCTCCTTTTCCCACAATGTTTTCAAAAGGCTTCTTCCTCAGGGTCATTAAAACTCGGGATTGTGTGGTAAAAGAGTTAACCCTTCACTGCCTTTCACAACTCTATTTGCCTTTATGGCCTGTATAGATCAAGATCAGACTACACAAGATGTGCAGTCTGATCACTGATCTACACTGTCCATTTTTCTGAGACCTTCTAGACAAGATCAACCATGAAACTGGACTCCTATGGGTTTTATTTCTAGTCTGAAAATGTCTTGGAGGTTTATGCTGTGGTTTATTAGGGTTTATTCCTTTTGGAAGAAACCCATTTGGTCCACCACATCTTACCAAATATACTGTGGGAGCATATGTTATATTATAGACATCCATCAGGTTAAGTAAAGTTTCACAATAAATACAAACCAAGTTTTTAGAGCTCACCTTGGAGCAAATCTAGATCTGAATTCCAAAACAACCCTTTAACTCTTCATCAAATAAAAAAAAATTTGACTGGTCAAAATTGAGAGCATCTGGGGATGTGGCTCAAATGATGGGTACACAATATTGTGGGAAAAGGAGAAACTGCTGGTTACTAGCATTTTCTCCTTTTCCCACAATTCTTTAGAAAGGCTTCTTTCTCCGTAATATTAAAACTCAGGATCGTTTGGTAAGGGATTAAACCCTTTTCCAAATAATCCTGTATTTTCATGACCCTGGGAAAGAAGCCAGGCTTTTGAAATCATTATAAAAAAAATGTGCAACACAAGTACTTCCTCCCTTAACTCTTTACCAGAAGACAAAATTTTAGACTGGTCCAAATTGAAAGCAGTAGCAGACAACAAATCAAATGTTGTACAAATTATGAAATTTGTCTTGGAAAGAGTAGAATGTTGTGGGAAAGGGAGAAAATGCTGGTTATCAGCATTTTCTCCTTATTCCATAATGTTTTCAAATTTCCTTTTCCCTAAAGTTGTTAAAACTCTGGATTGTTTGCCAAAGGTTTAATACCAATAACTAATAATGTTTCCTACCTTTTTAAATGCAAATCCCATCATTTAAGTCACCTTTGAAGTCATCTGGAGAGCAGTTAATCAAACTTTTAAGAAATTTCTCTATCAATGAACAGGATTGATTTGAAATGATAATTAGAATTGACTCCTGACTGTTTTGAAATAAACTGGCACAACAATTCAAGTATTAACACTATCGGTGTCATTGGTGATGTTAACTCTTTACCAATCGACAAAATTTTGGATTAGTCCAAATTGAAAGTGTGTGCAGACAATAAAATAATTGTGACCGAAAAATTGGAATTTGTTGTGGGAATAGTACAAAACGTTGTCGGAAAAGGAGAAAATGCTGGCTTTTTTCTCAGTGTCGTTAAAAGTTGGGATTGTATGGTAAAGAGTTAACAACATTTGAGGATCGCATAAATCAAGATCTTTAACAAAAAAGCCTTTAAACCTACCAACAGAAACAAATTTTTGCACTTCTTCAGGCTGAAAGTGTTAGAGGAGTGTTAAAGTGTTAACAAATACTGCTACAATAATACGACTTGCCCTTAGAAGAGGGTTACAACATTGCTGGAAACAGCAAAAATGCTGGTTACCCTTTCCCAAAATTTTACAACAGCCTTCATTCTAAAGGTTGTCAAACCATGGGATCATTTGGTAGACAGTTGATTTGCTTTAAAAGTCTGTTACCTATTATCCCTGAAGATGGTTAAATAATGACAAACATATTTCACCAGAAAACAGTTCATCAGTAAAGAGCCTTTAAAACTAAAGTTGCCTTTGCCGTCAGTGTGGATCACAGATCAGACTGCAGAAAAGGTGCAGTTTGATCTTTGATCTACACTGCTTTGTTGAGACACAAACAGCCTTGAAATTGCAGTTGGGTTGATCTTGATATCTACACTGAAAACGTCTGTTAGGTTTCATTCCTGCTCCAAGGGTAAACAACCTCATAATTCCTACCCACATGAGCCCACTGATTGTACTGACACTGAACATAAATCAGACTTCTCACAGGTAGTTTTATCCATCAACTATCTGACAATTCAAAAATATAACTAGACCATCAACCTTTCAAAACAATAACAATAAACACCCTCAGCAAAACATTTTACATTTTTGTGGCCTTGTTTATTGCTCGTCCTCAGCTTCCTATTAATTCTTGCCAGCAATTTGTGAACCAGTACTCCACTAACAGTTACCTATATTTTTACTATCCTAAAAAACATCGTGGGTATAGGAGAAAATGCTGGCAACAAGCACCTTCTTCATTTCTGACCATGTGTTCTAACTGAATTCTAACCTTTCATACGATAATTCCATCATTTGAGCCACTTTTAATTTGTTGTCTGCAAATGCTTTCCATATCAAAGCGTCTAAAGTTTTGCTGTTTCAACTCAACTGAACTGTTTGTTAAGAATTAACCCATTACTTCCTGTTGTCTAAAGAGTATGGACAGTGGCAAACACTGAACATGCAACATCTCTTCTGAATTCATAGCATTTGCTGGAAGTAAAAATGTTTATCAAAGGCATAAACTAGATCCTAACTATATTGTAGACTGTTGGAACCATGAAAAAGGTGAACAGGACAAATCTTTCAATTACCTAGGATTACAATGCATTATTAAAATCATTTCCAAATTGCAGTTTTATTTAGAAATTATCAGCTGATGAGGAATAAATGCCTCTATAGAATTTAAATCAGTGGCAATTCCAGACATAAAGAAATTCTTCTTCAAATTCATTTGGGAATACTAGTATTATAATTATGTTGCTGACATATAAAACTTTTATTGCAAACAGAAAATATTTTTAAAACAACTGGCTTATTTTCAAAACTACAGCTATCGTTTAACTCTTTACCAAAAGACAAAATTTTAGACTGGTCGAAATTCAGAACATTTGCAGACGACAAAATAAATGTGACAAAAAAATTGAAATTTGTTTTGGGAAGGGAGGAAAACATTGTGGGAAAAGGAGAAAATGCTGGTTACCAGCATTTTCTCCATTTCCCTCCATGTTTTCAAAAGGCTTCTTTCAGAGGGTTGTTAAAAGTCGAGATTGTGGTAAAGGGTTAAAGGCACATTGCAAGAGTCAAAGCATTCCATTCTGCCAGATAGAACATTTATTAAGCAGTGATTACATAGATCTTATAGATGATAATATATTCCAAAACTTTTACTTTGAAATACTACAAATATTGTACCACCTTCCGTATTCCAAGTTATTGCAGTGAACTTCACTTTTGTATAATATATAAAGGGATACAATAATCGAGTTGAAGTATACAATTCTTTCTTATATCAGCATCTATGTCCCATTGGTCTGAATGATTACAGATGTCTTAACCCTTTACGACACAATCCAGATTTTTAACGACCCTTTTAGAAAATATTGTGGGAAAAGGAGAAAATGTTGGTAACCAGCATTTTCTCCTCTTCCCTCAATATTTCACACCAGTCCAAAAATAAATTTCAATTTTTCAGTCACATTTATTTTGTCGTCAGCAAATGCTTTCAACTTGGACTGGTCTAAAATTCTGTCATTTGGTACAGAGTTAATAGAAAAGAGTTGCTAACAGGACTGGTGCATATGGAGTAAATAGATCAAAAAACATCAAAGCTAAAAAAAAAACAACTCACCATGAGTTCAAACACAACACAGACATATTATCCACCCAACTGAGAAACAATAGAGCTTATTAACTCTTTCCATACCATAGACAACACCAGAAACTTTTGAGGACAGTGCAGATCAAGGCCAGACTGCACAGAACATGCAGTCTGATCTCTTATCTACACCACTGATTATGATCAAAATATGGTCTCTTGATCTACAGAACTGTATTTGTCACTAATTAAGCTGTTGAGGAGATGTAGGTTGTTTATTTGGTAAAGAAAGAGTTAAACTCAGCTATTCTGTCCAAAGTTCAACCATGAAATTAACAGAAAGTATAAGTTAATATGGAACACACTGTCTGATGTTTACACATAACAGGTTTTCCATTATCAGGCCTTTGGGTGGCTTCATCATTCTGTCATATTTGTGATACAAAACAGTTAAGAACTTAAACAACAAGAGCTGGCTTTTTGCATGGCAAAAGATAGGTTCCCTATGGATATAATATTAGACCTTGCTTTTTAATGAGTGACCTTGACCTTTATCTGAGCCTTAAAAGGTAAGTATTCATTAAGATCTATGCCAATGTGAAGTTTTACAAACACGGCTGAAAGAATCTTGAAGAAATCAGATTCTGTATTTCCAATTTTTAGTAACAATTACTTTGACCTTTATATTTGGCCATAAAATGAGATATCTATGACCTTGACCTTTACTTTGGCTTTAAAAATTTTGGAATGTGAACAATGTGCATGAATAAATGTTGTCATCTTGGAAGTTTCCTAACCCTAGCTAAATAAAAATGAAAGTTGTTGAAGTTGATGGAGCTACAAAGTGATTTCTTCTACCTTTACTTACAGTTACCTTCACCTTACTCTTGATGTAAGGTGAAAGCATGTGCATAATTTCCATAACATCTGTGTTGGACTTAGATTGACATATTTCAATTGATCTAAGAGATTATCAAGACAAACAGGCTAAGCTGGTTTCAACAAGGGTAACACTATAACAATATGCCCCCCTTTTCATGGCTGGGGCATAAAAAGTTTGTAGCAAAATATAACATCTAGTGTGTACCCTTTAACTGCTAAGCATGACTAATGGACCATTTATGGACAGTGTAGATCAAAGTGAGACTGCATGGAATGTGCAGTCTGATATTTGATCTACAATATCTGATAATAAGGTATCCCCCCCCCCCCACCCCCCCATTATTGAAATAGCAAAATATGGGGTTTTAACATTGGCTTGAAAGTTTCCTTTCCCTTATTTAGCAGCTTATGAGTGAACAAGGTGACCAGTGTATTTAGCATTTTACCAGACAACAAGATAATAAACTGTTCCAACTAAAAGCATTTGAAAATGACACTGTAGATGTGGCTAAAATGTGGGCACAAGAGAAAATGTCCGTTGCCAGCATTTCCTTCTCCACCAACAATGTTTAAGTTAACCTGGTACCACACAATCACGACTTTTAACAATATTTTAACAATTCAACAGTTTGATTGGATAGAAAACCATGTAAATTAAATGAAAATATTTAATGCTGTATATCTTTTTAATTATTAATATATTTATTCCTATTAGAAGCTACTTAAAACATATTTATTAATTGTTTACCATGCTCAATTCATACACTTTTTGGATAAAAACATTATGGAAAGAGAAAACAAATACTTGTTGCGAGCAATGTTTTCTCCAAGCACATAATTTTTTTCCAAAATCTTTGAAGCACTAATTTTTTTTTCAAGCCTGGGCAAAAATTTTTGCTGAAAATCATTACCAGGAATCATGTATATTACAATCCCTGTCCCTGACCAGGTAATAAAAAATTGTAAATCTAAAATCAAAAACATTTACAGCAGGCGAATAGATAATTACTCAAAGGATGTAAGTAATGTTAAAAAGTAACCCAAATATTGTGTCAACGGAAGGAAAGTTTGCAACCAGCATTTTCTCCTGTTGGCACCATGTTTTCAACTTCCTCATGGTAATTAAAGCCCAGTTTCAGGCAGCAAGAGAAATCGAAGATCAGTTTGTCTGAATACTGTTTGTCTTTTGCTGATGACAGATAAATCGTCAATGAAAAATCGCTAAGGACATATATTTCCAACTTAAATACCTGTTTTAACCTCGTAGATCGTTCGTTTGCGGTAGATAGGGTCCGATCAAGAAAAATGTCAAAATTTTGACAGAGCATAGAATCAGTAATAATGTATGCATATTTTTTTAATTTCATCTTTATGTTCGCGTCAAAGAAAAATATACAATTTCATCCAAATTTTTGAAAGAAAACCGCCCTTGAGCTAATGTGAACGTCACAATTCCCAGCAGCCATTTTGAAATTGAATCATGTGACTTGCTGGAATTCGTCCAAAAATCAGTTGTAACGTGACAGTTGGTGCCAATTTGTAGTCACATGATTTAAAAGTATTGCCACATGATTTTAGCAGATCATCTCGTCAGTTAAAGTCCGAATAATAAAGGATGGGCTAAATGGTGTTTTAAAAGCAAGGTGCCGATCTCAATTCAATTCCGGGACATCAAAATAAACGTTGATATCTGAGTCAGGGTTTTACACTGAAAAAAAGAGTCCAGACAAGCCGCTAGACGGCGCCGATGTTTGTTATGACTGGCGAAAAATATTGGTTAAACTTCACAAGACTTTTAGCGACTTGGCGGGGCAAAGGGGTGAATATCGTCGCTTAAGATTATACCTACCACTTAAAAAGGAGGATTTGGTACCCGAAAAACTAATTAACAACTGCTTGTCAAATCTGACAGTTGAAAACAATGTAATTTCGCTGATTGGACACCAGCTGTGAATCGGGTTTAACGCACTGTTATGTAATAGATCTACACATGCTTATTGTATATCGAGTACCCGACGCGTGGTCAATATACGTGAGGTGACTTCCCGATTTTTTCAGGCGACTTCGATTTCCCTTTGCCCGGCGAAATGGGCAAAGTTTTTTCAAATCAGGCGACTTTTTCGCCTAAGTCGCCCACTCGGCCGAGGCCTGGCCTGAAGCCTAATTTCCCAAATAAAAGATTGATAGATGTTTACCTTGGCAGTCTAGGGATGAGCTCACTTTTGGGCAACACTAGTTTAACGCTTTACCAAAGGACAAAATTTTGGACTAGACAAAATTGAAAGCGTATGTTCAAGATGACAAATTAAATGTGGCTAAAATGTTGATATCTGTCTTTGATAGGGCTTAAAAGATTGTGGTCAAAGGAGAAAATGCTGGTTACCAGCATTTCCTCCTTCTCTCACAGTGTTTTGAAAGGGCTTCTTTGAAAGGGTCGTTAAAACCCGGGATTGTGTGGTAAAAGGTGAACTTTTTACCATTTTTTCCTTTTCCTACAATGTTTTCAAAAGCACTCTTTTTCAGGGTCATTAACACTCTGGATAATGTGGTGAAGGCTTAATAACCTGAAAAGATACTACAAATGTTGTTCCACCAATGACCTTGGCATTTTTCTCCACCTACTTGTTCTACATATTGTAAACCATTATTGGAGTCTATTTCATAACATAATTTGATAGAACCCATGCTTTGTTCCCATTCACAAATCACCTCTTAACCCTTTCCCAAACAAGCCCTGGTTTTCACGTGTCTGTAGTACAAGTCTTTTGAAAACACCATGGGAAAAGGAGAAATTGCTCGTAACGAGCAATTTCTCCTTTTCCCACAGTGTTTTCTACCTTTTTTGATATCTTTCTGCCATTTTCATCAAATTTAAAATTGTCGTCTGCAAACTTGTTCAATTTGGACCAGTCCAAAATTTGTTGTTTGGGAAAGGGTTAAACTTTACTTCAAACCTCAACTGTGAAAATTTGTCACTAGCAGAGGACTACTATTTGAAAATGTTTGACAAAATGAATGCAGTTTCTCTCCCAGCTTTTGTCACAGCGATATGATTATAATCATACAGATTTAAGCTTAATACATAACAATTATATACTGTTCATATTTTATAACCATGACTCGTGAGTCCTCTGCTGCACATAATTATGAATTGAGAGGTAATGAGTCTGTAATATCCTTTGAAGTATTTTGCTCTTTCAGAGCAATAATTAACTCTTTACCACACACCAAAATTTTATACAAGACCTAATTGAACACATTTGCAGACAACAAATTATCTCTTTACCAAACAACAAAATTTTAGACTGGTCCAAACTGAAAGCAGTTGCAGACGACAAAATAGTTGTGACTGATAAATTGAAATTTGTTTTGGGAAGGGTAGCAAACATTGTGGGGAAAGGAGAAAATGCTGGTTGCCAGCATTTTCTCCTTTTCCAACAATGTTTTCAAAAGGCTCCTTTCTCAGGGTCGTTAAAAGTCAGGATTGTATGGTAAAGGGTTAAATGTAGCTCAAATGATGATTTCCGTATTTGATAGGTTAGAGATCATTAAGGGAAAAGGAGAAAATGCTAGTAACCAGCATTTTCTCCTTTTCCCACAATGTTTTCTTAAGCCTTTTTCTTTACAGTCATTAAAAATCAGGATTGTAAAGTAAGTGTTAACCCTTTCCCAAACGACAAATTTTGGACTGGTCCAAATTGAAAGAGTTTGCAGACGACAATTTCAAATTTGATGAAAATGGCAGGAAGTTATCAAAAAGGGTAGAAAACACTGTGGGAAAAGGAGAAATTGCTCGTTACGAGCAATTTCTCCTTTTCCCACAGTGTTTTCAAAAGACTTGTACTGCAGACACGTGAAAACCAGGGCTTGTTTGGGAAAGGGTTAAACAAAAATTGCTGCATAAAAAAAAAGATTAATTACAAGGAAAAAAACAGGCCATGATAGTTTTTACTAACGAGGTCATATTCCTAATGCCCTGCTTTTCTATATCATTGTTCCATATTTCAATGCAAAATGAAACATATAGTTCCTTTTCGTTGTTAATGTTGTAAGGAAACTGTTTTTTGAAGAGTCAATAAAAGTACCATTCACTTCCTGTTGTATGTCTAAAAAAGTTAATGAGGATTTGAAGTACATGATGAAAGCAAAAATATTTGGAGCAAGTTTACTAAACAAAATATTTGGTTACCTGGGCATTAGACCAAGTTTTTTTTTTCTTATATAACTTAGTTATCCTGCATTTCCTTTACTTGACCCTTTACCACTCAATGACGCCTTCTAACGCCCCTGGGAAAGAAGCCTTAAACATTGTGGGAAAAGGAGAAAATGCTGGTAACCAGCATTTTCTCCTTTTCCCACAATGTTTTCTATCCTATCAAGGAAAAATTGCACCATTTGAGCCACATAGAAATTGTCGTCTGCAAATGCTTTCAATTTGGACAAGGCCAAAATTTTGTCATCTGGTAAAGGGTTAAAGTTTCAAGATTTCAAGGTTCTATTTAGTATGGATATCTGGACTGTAACATTTTACATAACATCTACTCTTTACCAAACAAAAGAAAAATTTATACTTGTCCATATCATAGGCATTTGTAGATGCCAAAATAAATTTAGCTAAGTAACTGAACTTTGTTTTCGCAAGGGTGAAAAACACTGTCAGAGAAGGAGAAAATGCTGGGTACCAGCTTTCTTAAAAAGCTTTCTTCCTCAGGGTCACTGAAGCTTGAGATTTTAATGCGTATGTGGGAAAAGGAGAAAGGACAACGTTTTTCTATCCTTCCAAGGCCAAATCCCATCTCTTGATCCACATCTAATTTGTTGTCTGGAAATGCTTTCAATATGGAAGAATTTATTTTTTTTGTCATCTGGTAAAAGTATCAGGAGGCCCCATCTCAAATAGGTATCAAAATCTAACAAAGCTTAATGGATAGTGATTTCAAATGACATGCTGAAAAGTCATGATCAGTCAACAGGTGACATGAAAATCTAATTTATATTCTCTTTTAACCCTTTACCACATGACAAAATTTTAGACTTGTCAAAATTGAAAGCATTTGCAGACAACAAAATAAATGTGACTCAAAAATTGAAATTTGATTTGGAAAGGGTAGAAAACATTGTGGGGAAAGAAGAAAATGCTGGTTACCAGCATTTTCTCCTTTTCCCACAATGTTTTCAAAAGGCCTTCAGCTTAGGGTCGTTAAAACTCAGGACTGTGTGGTAAAGGGTTATCATTCTGTATCCATGGACATGAAATGTTGTTTCTGGTCTGCTGGCATGGCATCAAAATCTTTTGTTCTACCCATTAAACTTTTGAAATCAATCCCAAGACAACCTTGGAATGTATGACTGCATGGTGTTTAACGCCGTTTTCAACATTATTTCAGTCATATCTTGGCCACCAATGTACCTATCCATGCTGTCATTTTGTTTCTGTCAACAGTACTTTCCAAGCCATGGCTGCTTCCCCTCCTAGTCATTACTGAAATAATGAACAGCAGTGAGAGGAATGAATCCTGTTGCAATGACTTTCATCAATCCTTAGAAAGAAATTGGCCGAGCTGGAGATTTGAACCAGTGACCCCCAAGTCTTGTCATCTTAGCCACACTCAAATAGTCATCTGCAAATAGGTTCAATATGGTCGGGTATAAATTTTTGTTATGTGGTACAGAGTTAACCCTTTACCACACAATCCTGACTTTTAATGACTCTGAAAAAAAAGGGCTTTTGAAAACATTGTTGAAAAAGGAGAAATGCGGTAACTAGCATTATCTCCATTTCCCACAATGTTTTCTACCCTTTCAAGACAAAGTTAATCATTTGATCAACATTTCTTTTCTGGTCTGCCAATGCTTTTAGTTTAGACTAGTCTCAAATTTTGTTGTGTGATAAAGGGTTATATCCACATATAACAGGAGCCTCAGATTGTGCAATCTGATCTGAATCTAAAGTGAATAAAATGTTGCACTCTGCATACGTTAAGCTCATAATTTGTTTATGTCGGTCTAAACCCTTTACCACACAATCCCTGAAAGAGAATTTAAGGCTTTTGAGAATATTGAGGGAAATGCTGGTAAAAAGGATTTTCTCCTTTTCCCACAATGTTTTCTACCCTATCAAAGAAAGAAATAATTATTTGTGCTACATTTTGTTTTCAGTGGATGCTTTCCATTTGGACATGTCTAAAATGTTATCATTTGGTGAAGCGTTAAGACAGGCGTACAGCTCTCTGCAAAGCTCTCTGCAATCACCTTTCAATAAAAAATTGCTGAGTTTCCTGCAGGAGCCACAAAGTGTCTGAAATGAATTCTAGAGGTTGCACTATTGTCGAATAATAAATGTTGCAGACTGAATTCCCAATATACATGTTATTTCCGCCATTTGTTTTTTATACCACACAAAGTGTCTATGTGCATTCTAAACAGACAGATTGACAGACAAGTTACATGAAATACTAGTATACAGGCAGGCTTACTGCACTTTAAACACCTCCCCCCACTTTAAAAATTCATTTTGTAGGGAAATGAAAAAAAGATGATCCTCAATTACCACCCTATTTAACTCTTTACCAAATGACAAAATTTTAGACTTAGTCCAAACTGAAAGCATTTGCAGACGACAAAATAAATGTGTCTCAAAAGTTAAAATTTGTTTTGCCATGAGTAGAAAACATAGTGGGAAAAGGAGAAAATGCTGGTTACCAGCATTTTCTCCTTTTCCCACATTTTTTTCAAAAGGCTTCTTTCTCAGGGTTGTTAAAAGTCAGGACTGTGTGGTAAAGGGTTAATACCTGCATATTATACAGCAGACCGGTTGAGACTTTCAAAAAAATAGATAAATCTTATCTGTAAATATGGGGCACCCAGTTCCAATCAATTTTCCAATGAAGTATAACAAGGGCAGATCTTAATTTTAAAGACTTTTATCAAAGCACCTACTCAACTCTTTACATCCTATGCAAATGAAACTATAATAGCCATCATATAAGAAGACCTATACATTGTGTAATCAACATTTTCTAAGCTAAACTTTCTCTTAGAACTTGTGAATTGTATAGACAAAGATCAGACTGCACATTATGTGCAGTCTGATCTTGGGCTACGCTGTCCACAAAAGCACACAATACAGTGTTCAGCATGCAAACGGCAGACAGCATCAGGTTTTTTTGTACACAGGGCAATCTCAAACTGTTTTATACTCATTCATGAGATAGCTTAACATTAAACATTTCCTTCATTATTCTGCATGTATCTCTTAAAGATACATCCTTATGGCAAGAGAGAAAAAACGCTGTTAAAACTCGAAAATGTATAGAATGGCTCAGAATTTGGTAATCTGTGTAAACATCGATAAATTACCAATAAACTGCCACATTGTTTTCTACCCTATCAAAGACAGTAATCATCATTAGAACAACATCTATTTTGTTGTCTGCAAATGCTTTCAATTTGGTCCAGTCCAGAATTTTATCCTTTGGTATAGGGTCAACCCTATACTGCACATGGCTGACTTTTAACGACCCTGAGAAAGGTGGCTTTGGAAAATATTGTGGGAAGATGAGAAAATGCTGGTAACAAGCATTTTCTCCTTTTCCCATAATATTTTCTACCCTATAAAAGACAAATGATATGTTTTGAGTAACTTTGTATTTGTTATCTACAAATGCTTACAATTTGCATAAAGCTAAAATTTTGTCATTAGGTAAAGAGTTAAAACTAAGTTGTGGCTTGTCTTATTTACTACTTAAATCGTACACAAATTGTACACCAAAGAGAACCAATTAAATAAACTTGTATAGAATTACCATAAGTTTATCTTGCCCAATTTGATAAATACAGGGCCCAAACTTTGATGCTGACAGGGGTGCAACAATAGCCCTCTCATTATTCACCTATACACCACCCATTTGCACGAATTATGGAAATTTAAACCTTTACCAAATAATTCCGGGTTTTTATTACCCTGGGGAAGAGGCTATTTGAAAACATTGTGGGTATAGGAGAAAATGCTGGTAACCAGCATTTTCTCCTTGTCCCACAATATTGCTACAGTGTAAAAGAACTAAAAAATATTTGTACCACTTTGAAATTTGTCTTGTGCAGAATGCTATTAACTCTTTACCAAACGACAAGATTTTTCGACTTTTCAAAATTGAAAGCACTTGCAGATGACAAAATAAAAGTGACTCAAAAATTGAATATTGTTTTGGGTTGGGTAGAAAACATTATGGGAAAAGGAGAAAATGCTGGTTACCAGCATTGTCTCCTTTTTCCACAATGTTTTCATATTTGGCCTCTTTCTCAGGCTTGTTAAAAGTCGGGAGTTAATTGGATAGGGTCTAAAGTATGTCATTTGGGAAAATGTTAACCCTTAAAGCACCTTTCACGACTACAATTGCGTTTGGGGCCAGCGTAGATCAAGATCAACACTGTCCACCTTGCTGAATCACTGTAGACAAAAGCAACCATGAAGCTGCAATTATTTTGGTCGTATTTCTATGATGAAAATGTCTGATAGGTTTATTCAGCACTCTAAGTGGTAACTCTAAACTCTTTTACCCGGTGAGACAAGAAATTTTCACACAAGTCCATCATGAAAGCATTTTACAGATGACAAATAACATGTGTCTAAAATTATGTAGTTTGTGAAAGGATTGAAAACATTGTAGGAAAAGGAGAAAATGATGCTTGGTAACACCAGCATTTTCTCCTTTTCCCACAATTATTTCAAATTTAGAAATAAAACCCAAATAATTGCAATATATCACGGTGGCTTTTGTCTATAATTGTTTCAGGAAAGCAGTGTAGATAAAGATCAGACTGCATGTTTTGTGCAGTCTGATCTTGATATACACTGGCTGCAAAGGCGATTATAGTTGTAAAAGGTGCTTCAACTGTTAAAATTATGAAGGTATGACTTGGGGTGAGACATGAATGAAAATAATGACATTATGAAGATACTACCCATCATCACAGTAGAGCAATTTCTCCTTCTCTCGCAACCTTTTTTTTTCATAATACATGAGGCTCCTCAACAGACAATAGGGTCCATCTAATATTGAATCCAATATATTTTTTTGCACTTTCAGTCTGCATGACCCTCATTGTTCAATATCATTACCTCTCAAAAAAGTGACCCTTAGTGTGCCGAATAATTACCCAATGGACATTTTCAATAAACACATAAGACTCGTATAATTGCAGTTTCCCAGGTACTTTTTCAGATAGCATTTCAGTAAGGCAGACAGTGTAGATATAAGATCAGATTGTATGTTTTGTGTTGTCTGATCTTGATCTACACTTGCCGCAACGGCAACTTTTGTAGTGAAAGGTGCTTTAAGGGTTAATAACATTGTGAAAAGTGGGGCAAAGTATCAACAAACCTCTAACCAAGGTCTTTGCAGTCATGGCTGGTAAACTGGCAATTTTTTAAGTATTCATGAATAATTCGATTTAACACAAAATGCCAAAGACCTTTTTTTTTCTACTTATTGCCCATGCTTTTTGAAGCCTTTGCATCACAAAATATTAGAAAATATTATGACAAAAATGAAGAAATTGAATTAATACTATCAAAACAAATTTTAACCTACCAACAATGAAGACACTTCAAGACACTACAAGAAAATATATGCATAAAATAATGAATGTAAGAATTAATGAAGTCTAGAAAACTTCATGAGGCAAATGATATTCCAGGAAACTGTTTCTTCCTTTTTTACCATGTTTTCCAGTGGGCACACATTATTCAGTAATGTACAAAAATTATGTGTATGCTGCATGATGCCAAAGTTTGGAAAGCAAAATCACAACTTCAGAAAATGTTTCTAATGAATTGACATACAATCTATAACAGGTGGGATGGGGGAAAAGTATAAAAGTCTGTAAAAAGGTCATTAACAGGATGCCTTTTTATCTTAGGAAAGTCTCATGCTCACTATAAGTTTGATACAAAATACCAAACAGGAAGAAAAAGCAGTTAAAGATGCTCTTGGCTGTACAGATAAGGGGCATAAATCATTATCAGTTCCATAGTAATTGTTCTGAATCATCCAGAAGCTTTATTATACACACCACCAGAAGTCAGGGTTATCAGACAGCTTGAAACTGGACTAGGATTATCATTCCTGTATCACAATATTGAACTCCAAGCTTCCTTATCACAGCATAATGGTGATTTTGCAGACAGTTTAGATCAAGATCAGACTGTACAAAACATACAATCTGACCATCATCCTATACTGTTAAATACATTTTACAAGAAAAACTCACATCAGTCTTAAATTGCCACAAACAGGGTTTGTTGATTTGAAAGAAATTGTTTCATTCACTAAAATTGTGTTACATTTACCTTTGAAAAACATTGCATAACTGGAGTTGCTTTTGTGGCTAGCACAGATCAAAATCAGACTACAAAAAAGGTACAGTCTGATCTTTAATCTACACTGTGCACTATGCTGAAACACTACAGACAAAAGTAACAAAGAAACTGCAATTGTTCGGTTTATATTAAATTTTCTTGCCTGAATATGCATATAAGATTCATTTGGCACTCAAAGGGTTAAAGTGTCATTATACCTTGGAGAATTTCTCTGAGTATATAGACAGTCCATTTACTAGATAAGCTGACATTTTTTAATGGACACAAGGATGGTGTGTGATATATGGGGGCCAATTACTTGGCACAGAAAATAGCTGAACTTGCTATTTGGTAGTTATCATATTCTACAACCTCCTAAGCCATGCCATAGAACCTCTATAGTATAGTAGAAGCCTAGTCATATAGGAGTTAGCAGTTCCCTGGCAATTTTCAGAAACCATTCCAATCACTTCATTTTCACTCTTCGAATTCCAAGACTAGTAATGTGATTGGCTGATTTAAGTCTTGTAATTTAGAACAACAGCACCCCATTGTTTCAGTTTGTGCAAGTCTAAGTTTTGTTGTTTCATAAAGACTTAATTCGAGGTTACACAATGTATAATTTCAACAAGTAACATGCAATAATGGTTCATCTATTTTAAACTCTGAGCAAAATCAACTGAATTATACCATCTTCAACTTTTTGTCTTTATTCTCTGATTAACCCTTTCCCGTACAATGACGCCTTTTAACGCCCCTGGGAAAGAGGCCTTTTGAAAACATTGTGGGAAAAGGTGAAAATGCTGGTAACCAGCATTTTCTCCTTTTCCCACAATGTTTTCTACCCTATCAAAGAAAACTTGCACCATTTTAGCCACATTGAAATTGTCCTCTGCAAATGCTTTCAATTTGGACAAGGCTAAAATTTTGTCGTCTGGTAAAGGGTTAAAGACAAGACACAGAATGGATATTTCAGGCCAAAAAGGAACCTCATTTCCTTTTCATAACCTCCAACATTATATCGTATCACCTCTACAGGAAACATCAAACTTTTGGACTACTGCAGTTTCCAGCAAAAATCCTGTTAGTTCTGGAACAGGGCCCAATATAAACAATTTTCATCAGGCAGCTGCTCTCTGAATTAACCCTTAAGCTGCTAAGCACGACTCACTGACCTTCTGCGGACAATGTAGATCAATATCAGATTGCACAGAACGTGCAGTCTAATCTTAATCCACACTGGCTGAGAAGGAGTTATTTTTTCTCCGAAAAATTAGTTTGAAATAACATTATTCAGGTTTTTATAACTGGCTTGAGAGTTAACATTTTTAACATATTTAGCAGGATAAGAGTTAACTATTAGAGTGCCCATTAAACTCGACACACCTTTTCAAACTAGAAATATGACACAAACAAATTAAATTTCAATGTTGCTTTTGTACATACAGGCGCAGTGGACAGTGCAGATCAAAGATCAGACTGCACAGTCTGATCTTGATCAATGCCGGCCACAAAGGCAACTATAGATGTAAAAGGTGCTTTCAGGGTTAATATTAATGACAGGGCAGAAATGAGGTTAGGTAAATTAGAAATAATCCCCCAAGTTCATACATCATTATGCCATTGAAAGCCATAAGCAATTATCATCACCTCCAAAACTATACTTTAACACTTCTCACAGTCTTGGGTGCAGGAACAGTTGTTTAAACTCTTTACCAAACAACAAAATTTTGGACTTGTCCAAAACCCAAACATGGACTGGCCTAAATGTTGCTCACATGATTGAATTTATCTTTGACAGGGTAGGAAACATTGTATGAAAAGGAGAAAATACTGGTTACCAGCATTTTCTACTTTTCCCATATAGTTTTCTAAAGTCTTTCATTGCAGATAACTTTTTTGAAAACTTCTTGTCAAACAGAACTGATCAATATGGCTAACTTAATAGTTTTATACATAATGAATGCATCTGCAGCTGTTAAACTCTTTACCAAACAACAAAATTTTAAACTCAACCAAATTCAAAGCATTTCCAGACAACAAAGGTAGCTTAAATGATGATTTCTGTCTATGACAGGGTAGAAAACATTGTGGGAAGAGGAGAGCATTTTCTCCTATTCCCACAGTGTTTTCATGAGCTTTCTTTCTCAGGGTCTTTAACCCTTTACCACACAATCCTGACTGTTCACGACCCTGAGGAGGAGGCCTTTTGAAAACACTGTGGGAAAAGGAAAAATTGCTTGCTACCAGCATTTTCTCCTCTTCCCACGATGTTTTCCTGCCCTATCAAAAACAAATTTTACCATTTGAGCCACATTCAAATTGTTGTTTGCAAATGCTTTGAATGTGGATGCTAAATCCCATCATCTTAACCACATTTAATTCTGCAAGTACTTTGAATTTCGACTGGACTAAAATTTGTTGTTTGGTAATGGTGTAAGTGATAAATCCAGTGACAGCTGATCTATCCATGATCATCACAGTTAATGGAAAAAACTATGTTTATGATAAAGGAACATGGTTTTTGCATAGTCTACAGACCATGTGCTTTTATCCCATCATGATTTTCCCCTCTCAAAATTTTCACTTGAACGGTATTTGGAAAGAAATTTTGTCTACTACAAGTCCGTCTATCCAACCAAAAGTAATACATGATATTGTACATTACAAATAATATGAAATTCTTTGTTGCAGATCCAGGGATAGCATGGTAGTAACAATGATATGAAACTAATAACTCTGTCATTAAATAGATTAACAAAGCCTTACAAAACCTTTTAACTTTTTTTAACGATACAAATGGAATGAACTGATGACAAATCTGAAATATGTCCAAATTTCAAAGTGTTTTCAGATGGCAATTCTGCTGTGGTTCAAATGATGTGACTGTCCTTGAATGCCTAGAAAACACTGTGGGAAAAGGAGAAAATGGTGTTTACCAGCATTTTCTCCTTTTCCCATAATGTTTTCAAAAGCCTCATGGTACAGGTAAACACAAGATTGTTTGGTTAAGGACTGAGGAAGCTGCATGTGCTTTCTCCATTTTCTCTGATCTTTAAATGAAGAAATAATTTTACTTCATTACTTAATGATTGTATAATTAACCCTTTAAGAGCTACATCACATACTCAAAATGGTTTTACAGACAGTAATGGATTGTAACAGCTTAGGTCAGATCTCAGTGGTCAGTGCACCTACACATGTGTTTCCTGGCTTTCTCAGACCAGTACTGACACAACTTTCTTTCTAAGTCACTGACTACTTTTCTCACATGTATCACAGGTGAGGGTCAAAAAATTGCCAGAAAGAAAGTTTGCCTCAACCAGGTATCAAACCCACAACCACCATGTCATGAGTCAGGTACACTAACAAGTGTATAAAAAATGACAGGGAAGGGAAAATGCTGGTTACTAGCACTTTATACCATAATGTTCTTAAGTCCTTCCCAAACCATAAGATTTTAGACTAGTCCAAATGGAAAGTATTTGCAGATGACACATTAAAAGTGGCTCAAATGATGGAAATTATTTGTGTGTGAAAGGGCAGAAAAAAAATTGTGGGAATAGGAAAAAAATGCTGGTTACCAACATTTTCTCCTTTTCCAACAATTTTTTTCAAAAGGTCTCTTCCTTAGGGTCGTGAAAACTCAGGATTTTGTGGCAAAGGGTTAAGAATAAGAGCCATCTTCATTTGAGTGCTTTTCATGGAGGATGGTTTGGTAAAGGGCTAACCCTTTACAATTCAATCCCGATTTTCAAAAACCCCAAGGAGGAAGTTTTTGGAAAACCCTGTGGAAAAAGGAGAAAATGCTGGTATCCAGCATTTTCTCCTTTTCCCCACAATGTTTTCTACCCTAACAAAGAGAGAAATCATCATTTTAGCAACATAAAATTTGTCGTCTGCAAATGCTTTAATTCAATTTTGTCCAGTCCAAAATTTTGTCATTTGGTAAGGAGTAAATGCAGACTAGTGAATATGCAATGAATAATTATTCTGATGTAGTGTCTTCCATGTCAAATTATCACTTTATTAACTTTAAGACTGCAGCATTAATGAATACATATTTTTAGCCACTAGAAAAAAACAAACCGGTTGAAGACAATCTTGGTCAGACTAGAATCTTTCAAAATAATGTGAAACTAATGTTCTGTACAGCCTGATCTTGATCTGCACAAAGAGGCAAGTCTTTTAACACTCTATCAGACGACAAAATTTTAGACAGGTCTATAAAAAGGCATTAAATTTTGCAGAAACAATGGTCAGCGGTGAGAGAGGAATGAATCCTGTTGCGATGACTATCATCAATCCTCGGAAAGAAATTGGCCAAGCCAGGGATCGAACCAGCAACCTCCTGTTCTCAAGTCCTGACTATGCTACCGACTGAGCTTACGGGAGCTTAGTGAAGAGTTTAGAGACAAACGGAGAAAACCTGAGTTTTTCTCTGAAATATATTGTTTGAATGCTTTCTGAAAGGGAAAAATTTGAAAAGGAATGAGATTAAAATACTTTAACCCTTTACCATACAACAAAATTTTAAACTTGTCCAAAGTGAAAAGCAGTTGAAGACAACAAAATATGTGCCACTGAAAAATTAAAATTTGTTTTGGGAAGGGTAGAAAACATTGTGAGAAAAGGAGAAAATGCTGGTTACCAGCATTTTCTCCTTTTCCCACAATGTTTTCAAAAGCTTTCTTTCTCAGGGTCATTAAAAGTCAGGGTTGTGTAGTAAAGAGTTCAGAAATGGATGCATGCCCTGCTTAAAATTTCTAATTTTTCCATTGGCCATGATGTCAACTGTCAGCATCAAGACGAGTTATTAACTTTCACCTTACCTGTTCAAATTTTATCAACAGATTCCAAAGTTCTGCAGTGAATTCTAGAAGTCTTGGAGACAGTTCGAAAGCATGGCGATCTGCTAGTAGTTGTTTCGATGTATTTTGCACCAATCGCTCAAAAATTTCCGCCAAAGCTTGTAGCTCCACTGTTAATATTAAGCAGGACCAGCCTAATGCGAAAACTATCACAGTTCATTCCACCTAATTAAATATACGGCTGTGAAATTTGAGGCTCTTTCTAACAATTCCAATCCATTCAATTTAAATTAAAACTACAACTTCAAGTCATGACTGTACCACGAAATTTCATGAAACTTCTTTAATCCTGGATCATCAGCACACTCAGCTGTTTCAATTAACCCCTTACCACACAATCCCAAGTTTAAACGACTTGAAGAAAAGGGCTTATGAAAACATTGAGGGAAATGGAGAAACTGCTGGTAGCTAGCATTTTCTCATTTTCATACAATGTTTTCTGGCCTTTCCATAAACATCATTTTTTACCTTTTCCAAAATAAATTTCAGTTCTTGAGTCACATTGTTTCTTCTTGTCATAAAAAAAATAATAAGTCTAAATTTTTATCATTTTGTACAGAGTGAAAAGATTTTCGTCATTTTCTGAATCCTTAGTTTAATTTAACCTTTAACCCTTTACCACACAATCCCAACCTTTAACAACCCTGAAAAAACACCCAATTGAAAACATTTTGGGAAAAGGAGAAAATGGTGGTAGCCATCATTTTCTCCTTTTCCCACAATGTTTTCTACCTGTCGCAAAACAAAGTTTAACTATTGTGCCACATTTGATTTGTCCTCTGCAAATGCTTTCAATTTGGACCAGTTTAAAATCTCATCGTTAGATAAAGAGTTAACCCTTTACCACACAATCCCGAGTTTTAACAACCCTGAAGAAAAAGCTGGTAACCAGCATTTTCTCCTTTTCCCACAATATTTTCTACTCTAATATGGACAAATTTTGTCATTTGATCCACCTTTAATTTGTCGTCTGCATATGCTTTCAATTTGGACCTGTCTAAATTTTTGTCGTTTGGTACAGAGTTAAACTTTCATTCCAGCATATGAAGCACAATAAGGGAGTATAATCGCACTGTATGTATAGCACTGTATGTATAATCTGCAAAATAGTAATTAAACTTATTAAACTTGCATTATCTTTCTTATTGTAGGCCTGATTTAAAATGCATTCATTACCCTGATAGAATACTAAATAGAACATTAATGCATCTATTAAGCCTTTATTTAACAATCCCACATTTATTCAACCCTGAGAAAAGATACCTTTACAACATTGTGGGAAAAGGGGTGTATGTTAGTTAACCCTTTACCAGACGACAAAATTTTCGCCTCGTCCAAATTGAAAGCATTTGCAGACGACAATTTCACTGTGGCTCAAATAGTGCAATTTTTCTTTGATAGGGTAGAAAACATTGTGGGAAAAGGAGAAAATGCTGGTTACCAGCATTTTCTCCTTTTCCCACAATGTTTTCAAAAGGTTTCTTTCCCAGGGGTGTCAAAAGGCGGCATTGTGCGGTAAAGGGTTAAGTAAACAGCATTTTCTTCTTTCCAAAATTATATTATAAACCCTTTTAACTCAAACACTACACAACTGCCAGTTTTAACATCCCTGATGGAAGAGGCTTTAAAAAACATAGAGGAAAAAGGTGGGATTTGCTGGTAACCAGCATTTTCTCCATTTCCCAGAACATTTTCTGCCCTTCTGAAGATGAATCCTCTCACTTGAACCACATTTAATTTGGCGTCTGCAACTGCTTTGAATTCCAATGAGACTGAATTTTGTTTCCATTTGGAAAGAGTTAACTCTTTACCATAGGATGAAATTTTGTACTAAGCCAAAATGAAAGCACTTTCAGATGACACAGCAAATGTGGTTCAAATAAGAGGGTATGAAACATTAAGTGGGAAAACTAGAAAATGCTGGTTACAAGCATTTTCTCCTTTTCCCACAATGTTTTCAAAAAGCTTCTTTCTAGCTCGGGATTGTGTGGTAAAATAAAAAGGACATACACCAGTCCCTCAATGACTTACAAATCCAAATATTTGCAAACTTTTGCAATTTCAAGGCTTGTTTTTCCTTAACCCTTATCGTGCTAAATAAAAGAAATGAAACTTTTACACGGATAGTAAAAACACAAATTTTCTTATTTCAAAGGTATTTTTGGGAGGAAAGATATCTCCTTATCGGATAGTGTAGATCCAAGATCAGACTGCATGTTCCGTGCAGTCTGACCTTGATCTACAGTGTCTGCAAAAGGTCAGTGAGTTGCACTTAGCAGCCTGTCAAACACTGTAGATTCATGATATGTCTCTATCTTGTGTACAGTCTGATCTTCCACTGCACTGTCCTGGACAACAAAAGCTTAACCCCTTCCCAAATTATCCTAACTTTATCAAGTCCAATGAGGAAGGCCTTTGAAAACATCGCTGAAAAGGGAGAAAATGCTGGTGACAAACATTTTCTCCTTTTTCTAGAATGTTTTATATATTTCCTAAAACAATTCCATCATTTGAGTCACATTTGACTTGTTGTCTGCTTTTATGCTTTCAGTTAGAATGAGTGTAAAATTTTCTCATTTTGTAAAGAGTCAAGATGCTCTAAGAATACTAAGGGTCATATCCACTTTTCTCCCTATTACAAACCCCCTACTTTGATCTAATTGAATCTATAAAAGCTCAGAACATGAAATAACAAAGCAGAATTTCAAACTTAGTATCCATCATTTTCTAATAAAACTTTATCAGTTAAATACAATGTCATGTACAATAAAGTTATCCACAGAACACAGGCAGGCAGAGTGAGTTAATTCCAATCTATTTTACTCCACAACAGTACTGGATACCTCATAAAACATCTTTGTTTACACATTGTAACAGTATAAGATAGTTTGTTGATAAATTAACAGTCTCCAGATTCTGTAATATTCACAAACAAATGTTCCATTTCCAAACAAATGTTCCATCATCAAAGGAAATTTCAATCTACCTGAGCTATCTTGGGTTAGCCTCACATGGCAAGTTTGATAGTTCATTCAGCAATTTTACACCCACCCCCTCTATTCAGGTTAGATTCTATATTTAGTTCACAGCATCCCTGAGTTGCTCAACCTATCTTGATTCTTTACTGGAGGACAAAGTTTGGGCCTTGTCTTAATTGAAACCTTTTGCAGAAGATAAATAAATATTGCTCACAACATGAAAGTAGTCTTTCAAAGGAAAGAAAACATTATGGGAAAAGGAGAAAATGTTGTTTACTGGCACTTTCTCCTTCTCGCACAATATTTTAAAAAGGGGTTTACCTTTCACAGTCGTTATAAGTCAGAATTGTACAGCTGCAGTTAACTGAAGAGAATAATTACTTTGGAATGAGGTAATGGATGCATAAAATTATTACCAAAGTGTGCACTGATGAATATTGCATTTTGTCTGATAAGGTTTTTCATAGGAAAATATTTCAGACCCATAAAATGAAAAGACAAAAAAGGCCTAACATGGAAAATTACCTGAGAACACATTGAAGTAACTGTCATTAGAAACTTGAGCAATGCTCTTGCAAAAAGGGGCTTAACTCTTTTCCAAAAAACAAATTTTAGACCAGTCCAAATTGAAAACGATTGCAGATGACAAAATAAAAGTGACTGAAATTTTGAAATTTGTTTTGGGATGGATAGAAAACATTGTGGGAAAAGCAGAAAATGCTGGTTACCAGCATTTTCTCCTTTTCCCCCAAGGTTTTCAAAAGGCATCTTTCACAGGACTGTTAAACGTCCGGATTGTGTGGTAAAGAGTTAATGCATCTCTATGAAGCATGATACCAAGCAAGTCATTACATGGTCATGGTTCTGTCAAATTCAATCTCTCTAACAAAATTCTGAATCATGAGGTAAAATGGTCCTTGGACATACAGAAAATTGAGCAATGGCGAAACGTTTTGGCACAATTCAGCCTGCATGCACTGGACAGGCCTACGTAGGTCAATACTTTTCGCAGATGAATTAACCCTTTACCGCACTATGACACCTTTTAACGCCCCTGGGAAAGAAGACTTTTGAAAACATTGTGGGAAAAGGAGAAAATGCTGGTAACCAGCATTTTCTCCTTTTCCCACAATGTTTTCTACCCTATCAAACAAAAATTGCACCATTTGAGCCAGTGAAATTGTCATCTGCAAATGCTTTCAATTTGGACAAGGCTAAAATTTTGTTGTCTGGTAAAAGGTTAAGCACCCTTTTCACAAAGCATGGCTCAATTACAGTTTAACCTGTATCAAGCAAGCACTTAACCCTTTACAGCACAATGTTGCCTTTTAATGACCCTACGATAGCAGCCTTTTGAAAACATTGTGGGAAATGGAGAAAATCCTAGTAACCAGCATTTTTTCCTTTTTCCACAATGTTTTATACCTTACCCCCAAAAAAATTGCACTATTTGAGCAACAATGATATTGTTGGCTACAAATTCTTTCAATTAGGACCAGTCTACAATTCTGTTGTGTGGTAAAGGGTTAATCCTTCACCACACAATCCCAACCTTTAATGGCCCCAAGAAAAAGGACTAATGAAAACATTGTGGGAAAAGGAGAAAGTGTTGGTAACCAGCATTTTCTCCTTTTCCCACAATGTTGACTACCCTTCCCTGTACAAATTTCATTTTTTTTTCAGTCACAATCATTTTGTTGTCTGCAAATGTTTTGAATTTGGAAAAGTCTAAAATTTTGTCATTTGGTAAAGAGTTCAGGGAACCTCAAAATATGCTTGCTAAACTCTTTACCAAACAACAAAATTTTAGACTAGTTCAAATTGAAAGCAACTGCAGACGACAAAATAAATGTGACTGAAAAATCAAAATTTGTTTTGGGAAGGGTAGAAAACATTGTGGTAAGGAGAAAATGCTGTTTACCAGCCACAATGTTTTCAAAAAGCTCCTTCCTAAAGGTCGTTAAAAGTCGGGATTTGACGCCCTTTGAAAAGAAGCCTTTTGAAAACATTGTGGGAAAAGGAGAAAAATGCTGGTAACCAGTATTTTCTCCTTTTCCCCTAATGTTTTCTACCCTATCAAAGAAAAATTGCACCATTTTAGCCAAATTGAAATTGTTGTCTGCAAATGCTTTCAATTTGGATAAGGCTGAAACTTTGTCGTCTGGTAAAGGGTTAAGACAGGTGCTAGCTCAGTGCAACATGTGTGCCTTCTCTGAGAACTCAGTGAATGCTAGCTTAACCCTTTCCCAAACAAGCCCTGGTTTTCATGTGTCTGCAGTACAAGTCTTTTGAAAGCACTGTGGGAAAAGGAGAAATTGCTCGTAACGAGCAATTTCTCCTTTTCCCACAGTGTTTTCTACCCTTTTATAGACCTTTCTGCCATTTTCATCAAATTTAAAATTGTCGTCTGCAAACTCTTTCAATTTGGACCAGTCCAAAATTTGACGTTTGGGAAAGGGTTAACTCTTTACCATATAATCAGTCCTGTGGTTTGACATCCCTGAGGAAGAAGCATTTTGAAAACATTACAATAAAAGGAGAAAATGCTGTTTACCATCACTTCCTCCTTTTCCGATAATGTTTTCTACCCTTTTAGAGAATGTTAGTGGTTACCAACATTTTCTCCTTTTTCCAAAATGTTTTCAAAAGCCTTCTGTCTCAAGGTCATTAGAACACCCATGCCTGTAATCACCAAACTTTTCTAGATTCTCCACTAAGAATGAGAATTTTTCTCAAGTCTAGACTTTCTAAAGAAAATTCTTGCATACAAATTCACCAAACCAATTTAAAGCTGTCTGTATCTAGAATGGTTTGTACAATTTTCATTTAGAACAATTCCTGAGCATGGCATGGTACAGGTACGCTGAAATCCTTGTGAACAGTCTTCAAACCCTCAAGTCGCCTTTCATGACTTTAGTTGCCTTTGCGACTAGTGCAGATGAAGATCAAGCTGCACAAAACATGTAGCCTGATCTTTTATCTACTCTGCTTTGCTGAAACACTGCAGACAAAGCATCAAATTGCAAGTTTGGGGGTCATATTTCTAGGTTGTAAATGTCTGGTAGTTTATTCAACACCCTAGGGGTTAATACTCAAAAGGTTCTAAGCATTCACATAGGTTTTCAACCCTTCACTCTTTACCAAAATCGATATTTGACCAATCGGGTCATCGCATTTATTTGGCCCGATGTCCAGCCTTGCTGTCTGCTATTTTGGCTCACAAACATGCGACTGTTAATGTTGGAGAAGTGCGATATTATGTGTGTTTACAGCGCTTGAATTTTAGGAAAAAGTTTAAAAGATGTGCTTTGCAATCGTGTACGGCTTACGTGAGATACCGGTATACAGAGAGATGACAAGTTTGCATTATGATTATGATTGACAATGGGACATGAGCAAAGAGTTTCGATCAACGCTATATTGTGCAATGGATTAATTAATGTTATTTTTTTTTTGTCTCTGAAACTCTCTGAAAAAAAAAAAAACATAAACTGTTTTACAGTGGAAAACAAAGGTAAAATATATGAAATACTAATAAAAAGAAAGTATGTTCACTAAAATATCTAAACCTTGTTTAATAACCTCCGCACATCCAAAAAGGGGCACATGTCATCAATGTTTCAATTTGACTTTAACATTAACCCTTGGTGCATGAAAAATGCTGAATGTGTAGATACAGATCAGAGTGCAAAAAAAATGCAGTTTATTCTTGGATTCAAACCATCTGCTACTTAAATTAAGTCCATTTACGTGTATTCCTTTACCGAAGGTACATGTAGATTTAATTTATAAAACAGACTAAGTTCTGTTTTGTACAGGTTAGGAAATTCAGCTCAATAGGCAACTTATGTTAATAAAACCAGCTTTTGACTTAGCCATATTTAAGTGCATTAGCACATCTGCCATTTCAAAGGGTATGTCGGTAAACTGCTAACTGATTGGATGTGTGTTTGATTGCCCCTGTAATCCACTCGACCACCCGTTGTCTTCTGTATAGGCCTATTACAAGATAAAACAAACTACCGCCAATGATATTAACAAGTTTGTTAATTGACAGCACACTTTACACATTTTAAAATCATCAGGCAACCATTTTCCCTTAACCTGAAATTCAAACATTTCTTAGACTTCCACCTCTCTGTTGAACCTGTAAATATCTCATTCATTAACTAATTACATGACTGATTACAAAATCAATACATATCCAGAGCGACTAGTTTCCATTTAAAATTTGAAAATATTAATAATTCTCCACTAAACCCAAAATTATTAGAATCACCTCATCGAGATGATTCTAATGGGTACCCACAACATAGGGTTTAGAAGAGAAATAATGGATTTAGAAGACTACTGTCACTCCCTCCTATCTGGAGCTCTGCATAACAGAACTCCATTTCAAAACTACACCCTGAACACGTTATGACAATGTAGTTGCTTTTGCAGCTAATTTGGATCAAGATCAGATAGTACAGCACATGCAGTCTGATTTTAATCTTCACTGTCTGCTTAGACGAGACATTCTAGACAAGAGCCAGCTTGAAAATGCAATGATTTTGTTCAAATTTCTCAAAGCGTAAGTTTGGTATATTTAACCTTTCAAGGGTTAAAATTGCGGGCAAAGCGATATAGTTTGCAAAATCTTGGTAGAGGTCCAACTTACATATAAAGCTACACGCCAAATTTGATCGCACATGAAGATCTTTAAAACATTTCAAAATTTTTCAATTTTGTTTCCATGGCAACCAGTGCCTTATTTGAATCAAGTTCTTTCAAGAAATTTTAAAGATGGCAGAATACTTTCTGTAAAGTTTGGTCAAAATTGGATGGGTAGTTCCAGAGAAGAAAATGTTTGAAACAATAGTTAAAACATGGACACACGACGGACACAGGGTTATGACATAAGCTTGCTGGCCTTGGCCAGTGGAGCTAAAAATGGATATTCTTAGTACTGATGATGCAGATACTGCTTTTTCAAAGCTGCTTCTGTTAGAATATCTCGCAAAGACGCACACAGTGATGATCCAAGATAGAAATGCACTTTCTGAGCAGTTTGATTTTGATCTACACTTTTCATGTAAGCACTTAACCAGTTTACCAAACGACAAAATTTTAGACTTGCCTAAATTGAGAGCATTGGCAGATGACAAAATGAATGTGACTCAAAAATTGAAATTTGTTTTGGGAAGGTTAGAAAACATTGTGGGAAAAGGAGAAAATGCTGGTTACCACCATTTTCTCCTTTTCCCAGAATGTTTTCAAAAGGCTTCCTCTTCAGGGTCATTAAAACAAGTGCTTGTGTGGTAAAGTGTTAAATCTGGGTTCAGCACTGCAAGGCATCAACTCTACCAAATGACAGAATTTTGGAATGGACTAAATTGAAAGCGTTTGCAGATGACAAATATTACTTAAATGACGATTTCTGTCTTTGATAGGGTTGAAAACATTGCGGAAAAAGGAGTTACTAAAATTTTTTCATATTCCCACAAGTTTTCAAAAGCCTTCTCTTTCAGGGTCGTTAAAAATCAAGACTGTGTGGTAAAGGGTTATAAACCTTGCCAGCCTAGAGTGTCTTGGATAAGAAGGAAATAGATAAACAGGTGAGAGAGCAATTACTCTGTCTGGCTGGCTTGCATTAGACAATCAAACAATTTATTTTAGATAAAAGTGAAAATCACACACATTTTCATTCCTAAATTATAGGTTTTGTAGTGACACTCCATAATTATCAATTGGTAATCTAAGATCACCTTTTATTCTTTCTTGATGGGTAATTTATCATAAGTCCAACATGTAGAGATTAGAATCTTTCACCTTTTACCAAATGATTTTCTTCCACTTTCAAATGGGGAACATCATTCTGCAGACAACAAATTCAGAATAATTCAGCCTAAGATCTCTGACTGGATAGAAAACATTTTGAGTAAAGGGAAAAATGCTGGTTTTTCAAACTCCTTAAAACTCAGGATTACTTGATATGGGTTAATAGGGTAGAAAACGTTGTTGCCAGAATTTTCTCCTTTTCCCATCATGTTTTTAAAAGCTTTCTCCCTTCCAGTCATTAAAACATGGATTGTTTAGTAACAGGTTAATTGCCTGACCAGTACCCTAGCAAAGGTCCTGTGCTTTAGCAGAAATTATAGATCAAGATCCGACTGTCTTAAACATGCTATCCAATCTTGGATACACCTTGTTCATCATGTGGAGATTTTTTCTGAAAAGAGACAGCCTTGAAATTGCATTCTATGTGCCTTTATTCTCTGGCTCTATGCGTTAATCTGCTTTTATTAAGTAATTGTTAGCCAAACAATAAGCCTGAGGACTAAAGCTTTTGAAATCATCATGGAAAAACACCAACAATCTTTCGTACGCTCTTTGAGACAAATCCCACCGTTTGAGTTACATTTGTCATCTACAATGGTTTGATTTGGACAAGCATAACATTTTGTTGTCTGCTATAAAGAGTTAACAATAAATCAATCATTTTGAAACACTACGGATGGAAATCAGGTAGAATTTTGTCATCCTGACAACTAAAATGAATAATTATTTTTCCTGTCTTTTCAATTAAAAAAGCATTAATCATGTCATCCATAAAAATATTTCTAAATGCTGAATACTATAAAATCTGAGCAAAATGTAGACACAAGTAACTCAGTACAATTTCTGTTCAAACGAACCTATAACTGTCACAGGCCAAGGAATATCCCATACCGATTGCCTTGTTACTTGATCAGAAAAAAATTCAAAGGGCTATTGAAAATTGCAGGTTCACATTCATGAGTTCCCAGGAAAGCTTTGGTAGAATTTCATATAATTTGGTTGAAAACTGTAGGAGAAGAAGAACAAGAGCATCGCATGCAATAACCAACATGTGGTGCAAATACTTGACTTTAAATGAAAATTTCAAGTCAAAAAAAGGGCCTAACTGTGTCAAAAATATTCTGATGTCTACCTGCCCCTTTGAAATAGTAGAAAACATTGTGGTCAAAGGAGAAAATGCGGTTTCCATTTCCCATAATTTTTTCAAAAGCCGTCTTCTTCAGACAGCCACAAAAACTGGGGATTGTTAGGAGAAGGGTTAATGTAAGAACAGCAGGCAAGTTCTGGGTAGGATACCATTAACCTCTAGAACTAAAGGCAAAATTCAAGACCAAGTCTCATCTTTCAAAACAATACTATCTGGCTTACCACAATCCAGATGTGTTCCATTACTTCAATGCTACTTTGTCTGGAATCTGGCTCGCTCCATTTAGCTTTCAGGAAATAGCATTGTTTTCACAAAACATGCTTTGTTTTTTCAGACTGTTGACAAATCAAAATGACCAACAGATGTTTCAAACACAAAGCGATACAGGCTTTACCAACCATATGACCTTTTGTGGAATACATATTTACAACTAGAAGGCCCTGAAGGGCCTGAATATGCTCTACTGGCAGGGAATTAAATCTTGCTTTAATGCTAGCATACATTATGAATTCATGATGCAAAAAGACAAATTTTCAACAAAAAAAAATGGCTACTTTTCCCACATTGTTTCTTGGATTTTTTTTCAAAATCAATAGGATTCAAGCTGTTGATGAGACAAAACAACTGGGTGAATTTCACAAAAATCTGATTACAAATGCAGACTTTATCATGTAAACAAGAATTGGAAATTTTCAACATGAAATGGCTACTTTTCCCACATTGTTTCTTCGATTTTTTTTTCAAAATCAATAGGGTTGAAGCTACTGATGAGATAAACAAACTGTGTGATTTTCATGAAAATCTGACCAGAAATACAGACTTTATTGCGTAAACAAGAACAGAAAATTTAAATTTTCAACTTTAAATGGCTACTTTTCCCATACTATTTGTTGGATTTTTTTCAAAGTTGATAGGGTTGAAGCTATTGATGAAATAAACAAACTGTGCAAGTTTCACGAAAATCTGAAGTTATTTGCAGACTTTATCGCGTAAACAAGAACTGGAAATTTTCAACTTGAAATGGCTACTTTTCCCATACTGTTTGTTGGATTTTTTTCAAATTCAATAGGGTTGAAGCTATTGACGAGATAAACAAACTGTGCAAGTTTCATGAAAATCCGGCAACAAATGCAGACTTTATCGCGTAAACAAGAAAAAGACTAACGGACGGACAGACGGACGGACAGACGGACAGACAGACGGACAGAAGGACGACGGAAACCCCGCCATGACATAAGCTCTGCTGGCTTTCAGCCAGTAGAGCTAAAAAATTACAATTCAGTCTCTGGAAAAGCAATTTTTCAGAACTCACAAGAATTGCTCCTAATGAGAAGTGGCTTTACTCTATCTGTAACTCTTTACCAAACAACAAAACTTAAAAAATTCCTAACTGAACGATGCAGGCTTTCAAGTGCCCTTCTGCAAAAAAGTAGGGATAAACTTTTTGAAAAAAGTAGTGAAAAAGTAGGGATTATATAGAAGAAAAAGTAGGGATAGTAGGGCATATTTACAGAGAACTAAGCATATTTTTCAATGCTAATGAAGATTTTAATATCTAGTAACATATATGACTAATTCATGTAAATGTACTTGTTGTCTATACATCTGGTACCATCTGTGTTCAGATAGAATTCATAGCACAGCAACAGGAGTACCCTTACATAGACACGAATTCCACCTGCCCCCCAATGTGCCTTAGTACAGACATTCTGAAATATAACTGCAGAACAGAAAAAGAAACACTTTTTCCATCGGTGAAAGTTCTAAAAACTGAAAATACTGAACTTTTTTGCTGGGGGCTAGGGGGCCGTTAAGGGCCCCCAGTGGGTCCAGGGCATTTACGCCCTGGCTGGGGGTCGAGGTGGCCGGTGGCCCCCGGAAGCTCCAGAAACAGTGCTTTTTTATTCATGTTAAAACCTTTTTCCTGACAACCACACATTTCAGAAAGGCACTATGTATTTTCCCTCTCAATTTTTATTTTAAGTTAACATACAACTTAAGCTTTTGTCAATAAACTAGTGCCATACCTAGGCAAGGTACAGAGGGATTGATGCTATCAAGGACAATTGGTTCTTTTAACCTTTAAAGTGCCTTACACGACTATAGTTGCATTTGCAGCCAGTGTAGATCAAGATCAGGCTGCACAAAATGTGCAGCCTGATCTCTGATCTACACTGTGCGCTTTGGTGAATCACTATAGACAAAAGCAACCATGAAATTGTAAATATTTGGGTCGTATTTCTAGGATGAAAATTTCTGGCAGGTTTATTTGGCACTCTAAGGGTTAATAATCAACCCTTTGAACTTAACATTCATTTATGCATAAAAATCTTGTACATTTACAGGCATGCAGGCCTAAAGGCTATCTTTCCATCTGATTTGTGGTGGATCGTTTTCGTGCACACTTCAAAAAATGCAACTACAGTTGTATGGGGCATTACTAACCACATGCATATCCTTTGCCTCCTAAATCTCTTAGCCATTCCCACCCCCATTTATCTTGAATGTCCTTTTTCAGTTTCTTTGAATTAAAACCTGGTTTAAAGAGTGACAATCTCCATTTTAACTTGGCAGACATGTTATGATGCAGTACGAAATTTCTTGGTTCAATAATTATATATTGGTTGACTGATGTTTTGGTCCAATCATAAGATGTTTTCAAGTAGGAACATGAAATGCTCCGACAAATATTCCAAGTATACTTAGCCATTAAATCATCTGATTCTGTAAGGGAATCTCTGTTACTAGAGCCATATTGACCGGGAATGGCCTCGAAAGAAATGCAGAGCTCTAGGAAATAAACTTTACTGACATCAGTTGACTTGCAAATTTATGCCATAGATACAAGATTTATTTAGACAATTTGGAAAAATGACCTAGTTGGACCCTGAAAATACAGAATTCCATCATAATAGGAAAACTTTCATCCATGACTTTCCACTTTTTTACACTTTTGATAAATGTTTTCCATTTTCCTACAAAAAAGTAGGGATAGTAGGGCATTTTCAGCAAAAAGTACAGAAAAGTAAGGGGACAGAAAAAAAGTAGGGAAAAGTAGGGCCCGTTTGAAAGCCTGAAGGTGACAAAAGTAAGTTACTCAAAAAGTGAAATTAGTTTTGGAAGGGTAGAAAACATTGTTTGACAAGGAGAAAATGCTGGTTACCAGCATTTTCTCCTTTTCCCACAATGTTTTCAAAAGTTATTTTCCTTAGGGTCATTAACACCTGGGATTCTGTGGTACAGGGTTCAACTGTGGCAAAAAATTATGATAAAATAAGGTGAGATAGTTTGAACAACCATCAAAAGACAATGTAATTTCCTATAAATGAAAGGCTACTTCTGGAAAAAATACCATTTTTTTTCTTCACTGATTAACTCTTTACCACACAATCCTGAGTTTTAACGACCCTGAGGAAGAGGCCTTTTGAAAACATTGTTGGAAAAGGAGAGAATGCTGATAACCAGCATTTTCTCCTTTTCCGACGTTTTCTACCCTATCAAAGACAAAAAATCGTCATTTGAAATACATTTATTTTGTCGTCTGCAAATGCTTTCAATTTGGTCAAGTCCAAAATTTTGTCATTTGGTAAAGGGTTAAATAGCTGTATCTTTTTTTTTTTCAAAAATGAAGACTCTTCAATGATTCCATAACAGAAGATTCCTGATTTTAACTTCATTTCAAATATCAATGAAATAAAAGCATTTCAAAAATAAAGGTATGTAAATAAAAAACAGCAGCCTTTAAATGTAACAGAAGAAGGAGCAAAAGTGAGACTGATGCTTTATAGAAAGCCAGTAAATCAAGATCAGAATGAAGTTTAAACTGTTTAACAAACAGTCCCATGGTTTAATATGGCTGCAATACCTGAATTTGTGGGCTCTTGCAGACCATGTAGATCAAAATCAGACAGCTCAGAACATGCAGTCTGATCATGTATCTATACTGCACAATACAGTAAGATTTCTCAAACAAGCAAAATATTTATGTGTAATTTTAACTATGCGTTTTCACCATTGGATGGAAATCTTTCATTTAACTTATTCAGCAGCTTAAGGACCCTCAGAGAAGGCAAAAAAGTTATAAATCAAGAGTAAATTACAAATTGTCTGGTGTGCTCGAGAGTACCTTTACAACTTAAGTTGCCTTGGAGTCCCGTGAAGATCAAGATCAGACCACATAAAACATGCAGTCTGATCTTTGATCTACACCATCTGCTTTTATGAGCCATTCTGGACAAGAGCAACCTTGAAACAGGTCATATCGAGGTCTTCTACAATGGAAATGCCTGTTTGGTTTATTTTGTGTCTAAAGGTTAACAGCAGTCTTCAGGCAGTTTATTTGAAAATCTTCTACAAAATCACTTGGACTTGTAGTTAACGTGAGAGAAAGTAAAATAGATGCTGTATTATGAAAATCCCAAAAATTGATACAAGCTAGACAATGTTCAACCTTATTTTGATCAAGTCAGAATAACTAGTATGTGATGTCTAAATCCTCATGGGCGCAAGGGTTATTAATTTGCGGGTTTGGTTTTTAACACCATTATCAACATTATTTCAATCATATCATGGCATCCAGAATCACCTATCTATGCACTGATGGAGTATCTTTTACCAGTGCTCGGCACAATACTTTTTCCATGCCACTGAATGTTACCCCAAACACACTCAGGGGGAGACATTCTATTTATAATATATGTAACTTACGATAAAATGACCATGCTGTGTGAAAAAAATACATCAGCAAAAAAAAAAAATCGACCAATTGCCAGCCTGTGCATTCCACATAAGCTGACCTGTGTTGAAACTGAAAACTGAAAAACTGAAAGCATTTGCAGGCAACACTTTACATGCGACTCAAATCATGATACAGTAGATAACATTGTTGGAAAAGGAGAAAATGCTCTTACCAGCATTTTCTCCTTTTCCCTTAATGTTTTCAAAAGGCTTCTTTCTCATCATTGTTATAACTCAGGATTGTGTGGTGAAGGGTAAAAAGCAGACAACTTTTTTTGTCACAAAGAAGACCAACTTCAATTCTGGCAAGCAGAAGATTGCTTATAACAAGCTATTTCGTTTTTTGTCATGATGTTTTGATACATATGCATCAGTTAAGCCTTGCATCTTGTTGTTTTTTTGTAAAGAGATGTTTAAAAAGATGTCTGCTGCACACCTGTTTCAAGAAGTAAGAGGAAAATCAAACAATGGTGTGATGGAACAAGACTGGTACCTTAACCCTTTACCATACAATCCCGACTTTTAATGACCCTGAGGAAGAAGCCTTTTGAAAACATTGTGGGAAAAGGAGAAAATGCTGGTAACCAGCATTTTCTCCTTTTCCCACAATATTTTCTACTCTTCGTATAACAAATTATAACAAATTTCAAATTTTGAGTCCCATTTATTTTGTCGTCTGCTAAAGCTTTCAATTTGGAGTGGTCTAAAATTTTGTCATTGGGTAAAGAGTTAATGCTCAATATTTTTACACCCAGTAAGTCACCTACTTCCAGCTGAACTACTCCAAACCATTCAGAACTGCAGCTGCAGAGGATGACTGCACAAGCACAACTGAATTACCCTAATATCTGTAACACTTCAAGTAACCCTTATTCATACCAATACCTTTTGATATCAAGATTTTTAAATGTTTACCACATAACACCAAATTTAAACGACTTTGAACAAGAAGGCTTTTGAAAACATTGTCATAAAAACATGATTGTGGATAGACTGATGATGAATACCGTAAATGAAAACTGTGATTTCCTGAGAACTATTTAATTTTGACAACTTGATATTGGGCACCAGTTCTTTACCCAAAATGACCCAGTCTGACTGATGATTTAGATAACACTGTCAGAAGCATTCAGACAACGTTTTGTGCATGTTACATAACATGAACAACTGAGGCTTATCGATGCTTACCAAATTTCTCATCAGTTTTTGTCTCACTATTCTACTCCATATTACAGCAAGAACTATTCCAACAATAAAAAATCGTAACTACAAAAGTTATGACAGAGTTCTATTTGACAAAAGTTACATAAGTATAGGGTAATAAAAATTTTTGACTCCTAATGACCCAGATTCAATTTGACCTAGATAATAAAATATCATTCAAAGTTACGTGAAGAATCAGTAACCATTGTGCCCTCAAGTGATAAATTTTGACATAGATAGAGTAATGAAATCAGTTCGTCAGTATGACCTAGTGCCATGATTTTTGACTCCTTAACCCTTTACCGTACAATGCCGCCTTTTGACGCCCCTGGAAGAGAAGCCTTTTGAAAACATTCTGGGAAAAGGAGAAAATGCTGGTAACCAGCATTTTCTCCTTTTCCCACAATGTTTTCTACTCTATCAAAGAAAAACTGCACCATTTGAGCCACACTGAAATTGTCGTCTGCAAATGCTTTCAATTTGAACAAGACTAAAATTTTGTTGTCTGGTAAAGGGTTAATGACCCAGAATCAAATGGACCTAGATAATAAAATATCATTCAACGTTATGTGAAGAATCGGTAACAAGTGTGCCCTCAAGTGATAAAGTTTGTTATAAGTAGAATAATGGAAATTGATTTGTCGGTTTGACCTAGTGACATAATTTTTGACTCCTGTATGGTCCATTTTCAAATTTACCAAAATTATAAAATATCATTCAATTCAAAGTTATGTAAAGAATAAATAATATAAGTGATCAGATTTGTTGCCTCATAACTTTGTTAATGATCTTTACCCAAATATTATCGAGACAAATCTGCTAAGTCTGCAAAGTGGTGAATTTTGATAAAAAAAAAACAGCTTTTTCCTCTCTCACAAAGTTTTGATATGTTCAATCAATCTGCACGACACAAACTGCAAACAAAAGGTAAAGACAAGTGGAAAGAATATTGAATATACTGTCAGTGGACAGAAACCAAATTATCTTTCTCTCCATTTCTAATCAAGTATTCTATCTCCCAAGTCCCTGATCTAACATCCTATGTTTTCCAAGTTAATAAATTCCCTAATGGCAAAACATTTACAACGAATCAATCCATAACAGTCTCCCTGTCATGACGACCAATTTCACAGCCATGACCCAAAGACACCTTCTCTACCATTACAAACTCTTTGCATGCAAATTGTAACTTAAGTTAACTTTTGTGGATAGTGCAGAAGAATATCAGACTGCACAAAATGTGCAGTCTGATCTTGGATCTACACTTTTCATATAATGAAATAGTTTGATGTTAACCAACCATGAAGATGCAATATGTGAGTCTTATCTCTTGATAAAAAATGTCTGTACTGTGAGGGCTAAAACAGCACAAATCAATTTTCTCACACACCAGATCCTGACTCCCACAACATTTCCTTCCTGCCAATCATCATTACACTTTTTATTTACTAGGAGATTTATTTTGTATCAGCATCGGTTCACCTTTTTAGAGTGGCAATATTTCACACGTCATGTATTCAAGCCTTAGCTCAGTCAATAACACCATCAAGGGGTTGCAAGTTAAAGTCCCAGCTCCACCAAGCTCTTTTTCCAGGGTTGGTGAAAGTCGTTTTGACAGGATTTCATCCCTCTCACTGCTGTACAGTGTTCCAAAGATGTTTATTATGGGAAAGGAGTCTTTGAACTGAAAAGTTTGTTGGCATAATATGACTAAAACTGTTTTCCTCCCTCTCAAACACAAACTGCATCATTTGATCCAGTATGTCTGAGTCCTGGTAATGCAGTTGGTAGCGTAGAGGACTTGAGAACAGGGGGTTGCTGGTTCAAATTCTCCAGCTCCATCAATTTCTTTCCAAGGATTGTTGATAGTCGTAGCTACAGAATTCATTCCTCTCTCACCACTGATAATTGCCTTGATGATGGTTATCTGGGAAAGCAGCCAGTGGCTTGCAAAGAATATTGTGAAAAGTACTGGTATTAGAGACTGACCAGGAAACCATGGATAGGGCACTGGCAGCTGCCATAATTTAAATAATGTTGAATACAGCATTAAACACCAAGCGATCAATCAGTCTAGTTCATGTATATCAATCAATCTAGTATGTTTAACTTGATGTTGTTGTCTTTATTTACTTGTCTTAATTAGCAGTTTTTAAAAAAAAAGTCAAGGTATCATCATAGCCCTGGCGTTGTTGTTGTTTGCACTGTCATGCAAACACACTGACATTTTATAATATCTCTGTTATTACTGAAGATATTTACTTCAAACTCGGACTAGTTGTTAACTATCAAAAAGGGAATCTATACAATATGGGCTATCAAAAAATTTTTGATAGTTATGCCCCTTTTTCAATCTTTGAATTTTCACAGTAAATCAAGCATCTGTAGCTGAGCTTTGGCACCTGCATACAGTGCTCTTGTTTTGACACTCCTTACCACACAATCCTGAGAAAAAAGATATTTTTCAGTGGTATTTCCTTAATGCATGCTTATGATATTTTCAGATTTAAGCCAAAACCATTGAGTGCCTTTACATTTGAAGAAAAAAAGTCTATTTTGCAGTATTTACCATTGTTAAATTAAGCCTTTATCACACGACAAATTTTGGACTGGTCCAAATTCAAAGAGTTTGCAGACGACAATTTTAAATTTGATGAAAATGGCAGAAAGTAATCAAAAAGGGTAGAAAACACTGTGGGAAAAGGAGAAATTGCTCGTTACGAGCAATTTCTCCTTTTTCCACAGTGTTTTCAAAAGACTTGTACTGCAGACACGTGAAAACCAGGGCTTGTTTGGGAAAGGGTTAAGCCTTTATCACACAATCCCAAGTTTAACCCTTTACCATACAACAAAATTTTAGACTCGTCCAAATTGAAAGCATTAGTAGACAACAAAATAATTTTGACTTAGAAATTAAAACTTGTTTTGGGAAGAGCAGAAAACATTGTAGGAAAAGGAGAAAATGCTGGTCACCAGCATTTTCTCCTTTTCCCACAATGTTTTTGAAAAGGCTTCTTTCTTAGGGTCGTTAAAAGTCAGGACTGTGTGGTAAAGGGTTAAACAACCCTGAAAAAGAAGCCTTTTGAAAACATTGTGGGAAAAGAGGAAAATGCTGTCTACCCTTCCTAAAACAAATTTCCATTTTTGAGTCACATTTATTGTGTTGTCTGCAAATGCTTCCAATTTGAACAAGTCCAAAATTTTGTTATCTGGTAGAAAGTTAACAAAAAGAATTTTTTTGCACCAAAAAATCTTAAAATGCCCCTTTAACTGATTGCAAATGCATGGCACACTGAATCAGTCACATCAACCTGCCATTGCTAGACTACATGTTACACTATTGCCCAGAAACCTTCCTTTTATTGCCATTTTTGGTGAAAAGTGAGACACTGAGAATGACATTAATTCTTTAACAAGTAACAAAATTTTAGACCAGTCCAAATTGAAAGCATTTGCAGAGGAAAAATAAAATGGGGTACAAACGACAGTATTTGTCTTTGAAACTGTTGAAAACATTGTGGGAAAAGAATAAAATCCTGGATACCAGCATTTTCTTCTTTTCCCATAATGTTTTCAAAAGCCTTCTTCAGGGTCATTAAAACTTGAAATTGAGTGGGAAAGGATTAAGACATCCCAAAATAACAATAATTCTCCTTCCTGTAAAAGGTCACCTTTGTCATTTGCTCAGATAAAATGTGAAGAAACTTGTCCACAAACCATAAATTAGCTTTCTTTGTTTATAATTTAACACAATTTTTGACACTCCATCAGGTATAACACAGCATACCAGTGCACCTGTCTTGTAATCTCTTTCTCCAGTTCTGTGCAAAAACATTCTGTTGCAGCCACAAGCTGCTTTAATCCCTCCTAAACGTCTTTTAAGCAATGTTCAGCTGAGAGAGAGGGATGAATTCTACAGCAATGAATCCTCAAAAAGGAATCATCCATGCCAGAAGCTGCTTTTCCTCCTAAATATCTTTGAAGAATTACATGCTCAGCTAAGAGAGAGGAATGAATTCTGTAGCATTATGAATCCTCTAAGAGAATTTTGCCAAGCCTGAGGGAATCAAAAAGTGACTTCTTGATTTCATGCCATTTACCACACAAATCCGAGTTTTAATGATCCCGAGGAACTAGCCTTTTGAAAACCATGTGGGAAATGGAAAAAATGCTCGCAACCAGCATTTTCTCCTTTTTCCACATGGTTTTCTACACTTTCACAGACAATACTGACCGTTTCATCGAAATTTAAAATGTTGTACGCAAATGCTTTGAAGTTGAACCAGTCTAAAATTCTGTTGTTTGGTAAAAGGCTAACTGAGCTACAGGGCTTGCTTAACCCTTTCCCAAACAACAAATTTCAGACTCCTCCAAATTGAGAGGATCTGCAGGTGACAAACCTGAAAGCCATAGTAATAAAAGGAAAGTCTTTAACAGGGTAGAAAACATTGTTGGAAAAGGAGAAAATGCTGGCTACCCAGCCATGTGAAAAGGAGCACTTACTTTGTAGTCTGCAAGTTCTTTAAATTTTTACAAGTTTTGTCATCTGGTAAAGAGTTGCAAGGATAGAAAACATTGTGGGGGAAAAAGGAAGAAATTGTTGCTAAATATCACAAATTTCTCCATTACCCATAAAAATTTCGAAAGCCTTTCCCCTAAGGGGTCCCTAAAAGTCAGGATTATGTGGTATAGGGTTAATTTGGTTATGTTAACCGTTTACCACACAATCCCGACTTTTAATGACCCTGAGAAAGAAGCCTTTTGAAAACATTGTGGGAAAATGAGAAAATGCTTGTGGCCAGCATTTTCTCCTTTTCTCACAATGTCTTCTAACCTTCCCAAAACAAATTTCAGTTTTTCAGTCACATTTATTATGTCATCTGCAAACGCTTTCAATTTGGATTAGTCTAAAAATTTGTTGTTTGGTAAAGACTTAAAAACAATTCCATGAAAATTTAAGTTTAATTCAATTCTGGCTCATTATAATCAGTGTCTAGTATCATTTTTGCAGTCTAAATACTGATATGGTACAAAGAATACTAATTGAATTTTTAGCTGGATGAGATTTTATAATTAAATGAAATTTCTCCCATCTTGTTGATTAACTCTTTACCACACCACATAATATGAGACTTGTTCAAATCCAGATCATTACTAAATAAATACTATATAAATAGTTAAATGCCCTTTAGATGGTGAGATTTGACTTTGATTTAGAGCAAATGTGGGAAAAAGGAGAAAATGCTGATTACAAGTATTTTCTCCTTTTCCCACAATATTTTAAAGGCCTCTTTCCCAGGGTCATTGAATTTCTGGATTAAGTGGTAAAGGGTTAAACAGTAATTCTTTCCTACTTGATGTGAGTAATGTTTCCAGTATAACAAACTAAGTCAATGTTACCCTTTACCCTTCAGCAGTTAACAAAATTTTAGACCTGTCCATGAAAACCACATACGAGCCATGCTCTGTGAAAAGTGGGTTAAATGCATCTGCAAAAAGTATTGACCGAGGTCAGCGTGCAGTCCGCGCAGGCTGACCTGGGCCGAAACATTTTGCTTTTGGTTCATTTTTTTTGCATGTCCAAGGACCATTCATGCTGTTGTTAGACTAAATAGATCTTAAGGATCCATAATCATGCAATGTCTTGCTTGGTTATAATGCATCATGGAGATGCATTAACCCTTTACCAGACAATCCCGACTTTTAACGACCCTGAGAAAGAAGCCTGAGAAAGAAGCCTTTTGAAAACATGGTGGGAAAAGGAGAAAATGCTGGTAACCAGCATTTTCTCCTTTTCCCACAATGTTTTCTAACCTTTGAGAAACAAATGCAATCATTTCAGCCAAATTTAAAACGTCGTCTGCAAATGCTTTCAATTTGGACCACTCTGAAATATTGCTGTCTGGTAAAGAGTTAACTCTTTACCAAACGACAAAATTTTAGACTAGTCCAAATTGAAAGCACTTGCAGATGACAAATTAAATGACTGACTTAAAAATTGAAATTTGTTATGGGATGAGTAGAAAACATCATGGGAAAAGGAGAAAATGCTGGTTACCAGCATTTTCTCCTTTTCCCACAATGTTTTCAAAAGGCTTCCTTTTTAGGGTTGTTAAAAGTCGGGATTGTGTGGTAAAGAGTTAAAGCTACTTTTACCAAAGCATGGCTCATCTAATAATAACATGTGACAAACTGAGTGTGGCTCAAATGATAGCTTTTGTCTTTGGAAAGGTAGAAAACATTGTTAGTAAAAAGAGAAAACCCTGGCTACTACAGCTTTTCCTTTTCCCACAGTGTTCTTCTTCAAGGTTGTAAAAACCAAGGACTGTAAAAGAGTTAACCAAACTCATCAGCAGCCCAGGTGACCAATATTAACTCTTTACCAAACAACAAAATTTCGGACTTGTCCGAATTGAAAGCATTTACAAATGACAAAATGAATGTGACTTAAAAATTGGAATTTGTTTTTGGAAGGTTAGAAAACATTGTGGGAAAAGGAGAAAATGCTGGTTACCAGCGTTTTCTCTTTTTTCCACAATGTTTTCAAATGGCTTCTTTCTCTCTGGGTCGTTAAAACTTGGGATTGTGTGGTAAAGGGTTAAAATATTTTCATATCATTTCAAGACAAACTCTTTGACCATGTTTCAAGATGATGGGGAAAAAAATGGGCTGTGGACTGTAAACAAGTTCTGTCAAAGCCTTGATCTCACTCAGTCTTGTTTGAGGTATCTTTAAGATAACCACCAATCTAGCAAAGTTTTATCAAGAGTATGAACTAGTATCCCAGTCAGGGACCCCATTCATGTTTCATTCAACGTTGTCTTAGATCCAAGTTATACACATACTTACTTCTGGGTCCAAGTTTCAACAAGATTTAAGCAATAATATGACCTCTAGACTGTACACCAGTAGTTAGAATTTTACCAGATGACTTAGTTTTCGCGATTGAGTCTTTTATTCAAACTTGACCCAGATGATAAATCAAAGCGTTGAAAACGCTGGTGTGGCATTTGTCAAGGGAGCCATTGCGTGGAATTAATAATTTGAAAACTAAACAACAGAAACAGTTTCAAAATATTCGCTTGAAAGTCAATCTACTATATAGTCATGCAAAATCTGATAGAGAAGGGTGCAATCTTGTGGGACGAACAAGTCAGGGCGAACAATCCTGGGACGAACTGGTTTTGGGACGAACAAGCACGGTATGTGTGTGTCATTATGCCACTATAGAAGGCCATAGCAGATCAAGCTATTTTCGATAAAAAGGAAGTATTTCCACGATCGTCGGCCTAATCCAATTTATTGTAATATGCCATTTTCAATTTCATATCTGAGTGGAATCGAAATACTTATTTTTCTCAGAAAAATTTATTTTAATTGGGTTTACTTCCTTCGGTTTTGCACAAAATACGATACAGGATTTTCAAAATGCCGTATTGAACTCATAGTGGCATTGTCTTCGACAAATGCCACAAAAATTAAAAGAAATTAAGATCATGACCATTCTGTATTTCAATTTCACACAGGTTGCAGTAACAGCGAAAACATGTTTTTTTTTTTAAGGTTTGACTTTATTTTTGACCAAAACATGTACCTGACCTTTGTCTGGATATTTAACTTTACCACATGACAAAATTTTTGACCAGTCCAAATTGAAAGCATTTGTAGACGACAAATTAAATGCAACTTAAGAAGTGAAATTTGTTTCGGAAAGGGTAGAAAACATTGTGGGAAAAGGAGAAAATGCTGGTTACAAGCATTTTTCTCCTTTTCCCACAATGTTTTCAGAAGGCTCCTTTCCAAGGGTCGTTAAAAGTCGGGATTGTGTGGTAAAGAGTTATTCAAACTTGACCAAGATGATAAAAAATTAAAAGAAAGATCATGACCATTCTGTATTTTAGTTTCACATAGGTTGCCGTAACAGCGAAAACATGTTTTTTTTTTTAAAGTCTGACTTTATTTTTGACCAAAACATGTACTTGACTTTTGTCAGGATATTTAAATGCAGACAAAACTTCTGATTAAACTTAACAATAATCACACCAATCACAACAATTTTATAAAAGTTGACCCAATGACACAGTTTCTGATCCTGAATGACCAACATTCATTTAGACTAAGAAACTATTACTAATATTATAAATCTAGGATATCTGTGTAATATTTACTTACCTGGAATGAAACCCTATATTTTTTCACTTTTGGCTTTCTAGGGCTGTCCCTAGTAATCCCGTCCAATTTGTCAGACTGGCTATATAGAGCAATACAATCTCCATCTTCCATTTTAAAAGTAATCATAAGTTATCTTCGACAACATGTTCTTTGTTCTAATTAATAACATTCATTTTTCTTCTACATTTTATTATCCTTTCAAGTCACCAATTTTGAACAGTAGGCAGAATCATTTCTCAAATACCTTCCCCTCTGATATCACAGAAATAACAGGAGATATCACATTCATCACAGTTAAGATGTAACAGAGAAGCCCTTGTTCAACAAAATTAATATTACAGTGTTATAAAATATTCACTTATACAGTTAATTAAAGTCGTTATGTACAGATTTAACCTTTCACCAAACAATCCCTTTTTTAAAAACCCTTGGGCAGAAAGCTTTTGAAAACATTGTGGGAAAGGGAGAAAATGCTAGTAACCAGCATTTTCTCCTTTTTCCACAATGTTTTCTATTCTTTGAATGACAAATCTTATTATTCTTTCCACTTAAGATTTCTTGTCTGCAAATGCTGTCAATTGTGATCAGTCTACAATTTTGTCTTTTGGTAGAGAGTTATCTGGCATTTATGGCTATTTTTATTTCCTTAAATGAAATATGACCGCAAAGAAAACTGCATTTTACAGGCTGATTGGTAAACCACACAATGAAAAAGGAAAAAACAGCAATTATTCCTTTTGACGCAATGTTTTCAACTGCTGGCAACGGGGGGCTCTAGCATCTAAGAAGAAAAGCAGTCAATTTTTAAAAATCAAAATTGATTCCTTTAACTCTTTCACAGATGACAGAATTTTAGCCTTGTCCAAATTGAAAGCTTTTGTAGACGACTTTCAATGTGGCTCAAATGGTGCACATTTTCTCTTGCTGAGGTAGAAAACAATGTGGGAAAAGGAGAAAATGCTGGTTACCAGCATTTTCTCCTTTTCCACAATGTTTTTAAAAGGCTTCTTTCCTAGGGTTGTTAAAAGGATTAACTCTTTACCACACAATCCCAAGCTTTAAAGACCTTTAGGAAGAAGACATTTTCTCCTTTTCCTGCAATTTTTTCTATCCTTTCAAAACATCTTACACCATTTCAGCCACACTTGTTGTCTGCAAATGCTCTGAATTTAGAAAGGCATTAAGAACTTTGTGGTTTTGTAAAGAGTAAAACAAATAAATCAAAACTTTTCAGTCAAACAAAATCACCTAAATAGCTGCAATTTCAAAGCTGCTTCCAGCCAGACAGTGTACGTGTCTTTGTCAACAGTGTTAATCCAAAATCAAACTCCATAAAATGTGCTGTCTGATCTTCATCTAAAATGACCACAATAGCTACACTTAGCTCTTTACCACACAATCCCGACTTTTGACGACCCTAAAGAAAAAGCCTTTTGAAAACATTGTGGGGAAAAGGAGAAAATGCTGGTAGCCAGCATTTTTTCCATTTCACACAATGTTTTATACCCTTCCCAAATCAAATTTCAAATTCTGAGCCGCATGTGATTTGTCGTCTGCAAATGTTTTCAATTCCGACCAGTCTAAAATTTTGTCGTTTTTTAAATAGTTAATAGTCACTTGAGAGATTAATCAAAAGCTGCTACAAGCAGACACTAATAACTTTACCAGTATTCTGTAAATCAGTGATTCCTTAACCCTTTCCCAAACAAGCCCTGGTTTTCACATGTCTGCAGTACAAGTCTTTTGAAAACACTGTGGGAAAAGGAGAAATTGCTAGTAACGAGCAATTTCTCCTTTTCCCACAGTGTTTTCTACCCTTTTTGAGAACTATCTGCCATTTTCATCAAATTTGAAATTGTCGTCTGCAAACTCTTTCAATTTGGACCAGTCCAAAATTTGTTGTTTGGGAAAGGGTTAACTCTTTAATTACCACATGGCAAAATTTTAGACCTGTCCAAATTGAAAACAAGTGCAGATGACAATATGAATGTGACTCAAAAATTGAAATTTGTTTTGGGAAGGGTAGAAAACATTGTGGGAAAAGGAGAAAATGCTGGTTACCAGCATTTTCTCCTTTACCCACAATATTTTCAAAAGGCTTTTTCCACAGGGTCGTTAAAACTCTGGATTGTGTGGTAAAGAGAGTTAACTCTTTACCAAACAATAAAATTTTAGACTGGTCCAAATTGAAAGTATTTGCAGCTGATAAATTAAATGTGGCTTAAATAATTTGATTTGTTTCTGAAAGGTTAGAAAACATTGTGGGAAACAGGAAGAATACTGGTTACCAGCATTTTCTCCTTTTCCCACAATGTTTTTCAAAAGCATTCCCCTTCAAAGTCGTTAAAAATCAGGATGGTGAGGTAGAGAGTTGAATCTATTACTTTTCTTATTATAACAGAAGGCTCAGACCGCAAAAGGTCTCAATAAGTTTGGCCATAAAATAAAAAAAAGACTATGTATCCTGACTGCAATTGATAAAAGCTTCCTGAGAACACCAAGGCTTCTATTTGAAACTAGACTCATATCACTGAATGATTCATGAATTGAACCCAGGTTTCCCTGGTAATTCTCAACATTAAAATCAATTACATAATTCAGTCTAATACTGTAAACCACAAATCATTTAATGATCAATAATTTGATCATATAAAAATCCCTTTACAAGGTGACAGGAGATGATACCAAGAGAAATGAAATTTAGACAACTATGTCATGCCAAGAATACAAAAAGAATATGTCTTCATCAGCTTCACCAGATGACAAAATTATCAACAGGTTTATAAACTAGCTGTCCAATTACTAGTTCATGTACCGTTTATGACTTATCCATGAACATGTTCATGAATTGTAGAAAAACAGTTCTTGATATTTTACACAAGGAAGTTAATGCTTATGCTGCTAATGGAAATTCACTGACCCTTTGTCGACAGTGTAGATCAAGATCAGACTGCACAGAACATGCAGTCTGATCTTGGATCTACACTGTCTGATAAGGAGATAATCTTTTCCTAAAAAATAAGTTTGAAATAGCATTTCCCAGTGTTCTACTACCGGCTTGATAATTTCATAACAGTTATTTAGCAGGATAAGGGTTAATTTTCATTGAATGTGATTTCCTCTAGCAATAAAACTTGTAGTCCAATTTCCTGTCAACTATTTCAGACAGCCAGTCAATAGCTTATTTATAATTTCCTATCTATTTCTAGGAGATATTAAAACATTTTTAGACAAGCAATCATTAGTCTATTTCCATCCAGAGTGACCAAGATTCATACGTAAACAATAAACCCCCCAGTTACCAAATAATGCCAAACATACAATAATTCTTTCAGATAAAAATCGTAACTCTGTTAAATATGACAGCGTTGACATGAACTACAAAATCTCGACCACCCCGATTTGAACGATGTTTACTGACAACATCATGGACTAAACAAGATGTCATCCATAGGGTACAACATCTTTCCTCATATGTTAATTGAGTCCATGCCCCATGCAAATCAGGTTAATGGTAACTTTTTTCAACCTCACGTTTTGCATGGGTCTTGATCTTGTCTAGTTAGCAGTACGTCAAACCGATAAGACAGTGAAAGAGCAACAATTATAGTTCATCTGAAAAATGAACTCTAGCAAGTATTCAAATGCCATGTCATTGAATTTATATGTTCTTTACTTGTTTTTTTTTTTTTAAATTAGGATCAACCAACAGAAACTTTTCATGATTATTTCCTATTGTGACAAGTAAATGGCTATGGTAAAGTCACAGTATCTAGCTGGATCAGACTTAAAAAATAAATTGGACTTGGGCGAACCAGAGACTTAAAAACCCAAATGGACTGGATTGAACCAGAATGGACTCAATAACCCGACCATTTTTCTACAATCTTCCATGGACCAACCACGGCTACTTATTCCATAATCACTAGTCTGTCAGAGCCTTGGTTGCACTCCTCAGTTCTGGGAAGGAGGAACACCAGCCAGGTTTTCAACTTGACCTGCTTGAACATTAGTGAGGTCTAGACAATAGTATTACCGGCTTTGTATCCTTGGGGTTTTTTTTGCACATCTCGCAGGTTTTCAAGTATCACACCTCCTCTGAATCTAATAGAATGAATTTCTGCTAAAGTATCCCATGAAAAAAGAGCCCATAAATAAATGTGAAATGCAGGGGTCACTTACATGACATTACTAAAGTCCCTTGGTCCTTAGGACACTAAAATTTTTGGACATATACCAGTATTCAGTATTATAGAAAGGTGTCCAAAAGTTTGCCAAGTAATGACTGGAACTCCTGCCTTATAAGTGCCTAGCCCCAAAATGTATAGGTAAAAAAGTATTTTCTTCTTTTTATATTATGTTTTCCACCGTTTCAGAAACAAATTTCACTATTTAAGCCACGATCAAAATGTCATCTTTTGCGGGTTGTGAAATTTTGTTGTTCAGTCAGCATTTACTGTTTTAGCACAGCTGTAAGATGATCCCACAGAACGTGCTCTGTATCCAAATGATTGATCACAGAAAACATTAGGTCCTTCTATATTCCCATGGTGACAGTGGAATACCAATGTTTTTATTTCTACATTATGTTTTAATCAACCCTTCATCACACAAACCTGAGTTTCAACGCCCCAAACAAGAGTCTTTCAAAACATTGCTGAAAAAGAAGGAAATGCCAGTAACCAGCTATTTCCCCTTTTCCCATAATAGCTTCCACTCTTTCAGACAAATCCCTTCATTTGAGTCTCTCATTATTTGTTATCTGCAAATGCTTTCAAATGGATGAGTCTGAATTTTTTTGGGCTGGTATACAGGGAATCCAGATAGATTATAGTTTAACAGCTAAAATCATATTGAGTGCACCTAAACATGCGTTTCCTGACTTTCTCACACCAGTACTGACACAACTTTCTCTCCAAGTCACTGACTACTTTCCTCACATACATCACAGGCAATAGGTGAAAAATCCCTGCAAAAAATGTTTGCCTCAACTGGGTATTGAACTCGCAACCACCAGATCACAAGTCAGAAATGCTTACCACTGACCTACCCAGGCTGGGCCACTGGGAATCCATAAACCAGCACAATTCAGACAACTTTTAACACCTACACAAATGACTTTTTAAATTATGTTATCAATCCTCATTCAGTGTCCTTGGGCAAGACATTTCTGAGCCCCAGTCTAATACTTGTAAAACCCAGGCCATACATGAATATATGAGTTGTTGCAGTAATACGACTGAAATAGTGTTGAAACTGTCATAAAAACCATTCAATAAATCCCTAGTTGGCGAATGGATGTCCAAATACTGCTGAGAAGACAGCTCTGAAAGTCGAATTGACTCGAAAATTGTAGATTCATCCATATCCTAAGCATTAGAAGATAAATGTAGCAAAAATTGTCTTCCAACATTGTGGTACATAGTAACATTTTCTCCTCTTCTCGCAATGCTAACAAAGCCCTACTGTTCTAGGTCATTATAAGATGGAATTGTTTCGTTGATACTGAGCATTCCAGCTCATGTCATAATCCATTACCATAAAAAAGCTTTTTTATGACACAGCATTATAGAGCTTTTAAAAAGCTTTATGATAAAAGGAGCAATTGCTTAAAGCATAAAAGTTCTATTCTCACAAATTTCTCCATATCACACAATAACAACCTTTTCCTTTCCAACAGATAAATCTTATATCCATTTTTTGAATGTTAGCTCCTGATATGTCACATGTTGATTGGTTGAGATGCCTTTCAGATATTAAAAGATCGAAGTTCAATAAACAACAATATTCACAGCACAAAATCAAAAAGCCACATGAAAAACACACAAACACACACATACCCACACAATCAATCCACTTTCAAAGACAGTTTATCCAGTTCCAATTACTTCTTACTCAATCCAGCAGTAATGTTACTGTACTAATAATGAATGAAGCTCCAGAATAACAGCTTTTTTCTCTAGAACCAATTCCACTTGGACATCACTTCCCTTGTATCCACTGTGTGTCCTCACAATTAACTCATGACAACCTATTTCCTCATGTATCTGTCCATAGTATGTCCTCACCCATTAACTCTTTTCATTCTATGTCCTCGCCAAGAACCCTGTATTAAATGATCTCATGTTTTTACAGCCCTGGGGAAACAGGCTTTTGACAACATTGCGGGAAAAGAAGAAAATGCTGGTTTCCAGTATCATACTGAACACAGCTCCAGGAATAACAGCGTTTTTCTCTACACCAATTCCACTTGGACATCCATGTAATTTCCCATATATCCATAGCATGTCCTCACCATTAACTCTACATCCTATGTTATTATGCAGAGTTCCAGATAGAGGGAAAGATTTTGATTTCAAAATTGAAAATTATAGTTATTTTCCGCTAAATCCTATGTTATGGGTATTCATCAGAATAGTCTCACTGTCGATTCTAATGAGTACCCACAACATAGGGTTTGGAAGAGAAATAATGGATTTAGAATACCATCACTCAGTCTTTTCTGGAGCTCTGATTATGTCCTCACAGTAAACCCTGTACTTAATAAGCCCGTGCTTTAACCCTTAAAGCACTGAACTGATGTGTTGGACCTTTTCAATTAAGAAAAACAGTCCAAAATATTGCTATTTCAACACTGTTTCCTTTAGAATATGTACCATAGCAGACAGTGTAAATCAAAGACCAAACTGTATGTTTCCATTAGAATATGTAGCATAGCAGTCAGTGTAAATCAAAGACCAAACTGCATGTTCTGTACCAACATTTGCTCCTTTTCCCATAACATTTTCAAAAGCTCCTTTCTCTAGGGATGTTAAAACTCGGGACTGTCTGGAAAAGGGTTAAGGGCTTATAATTGGAGGATAAATCCCTAATTACACTATCTAGGAAGAGGAAGAATTCAGGGCATTTTTTTTAGCCAGAACTCCCTTCAATGAAACTGGAATTGCAGATTTAGTAAACAACTGAAAGGCAAGGATGTCCATCTTGGTTCATTATCACTTTTTCTCCATGAAATTTGTTTGTATGGTGATAAGCGCTATTTTCGAAATTATTTCATTTGTAACACAGCAGCCAGAGAACCTACTCATACTGTCTTGGAGTTCCTTCTACCAGTACATGTAGATACTATTCTTTGTAAGCCACTGGCTGCTTTCCCATGTAACAATCATAGAAACAATGATCAGCAGTGAAAGGCGAAAGAATCCTGTCACAATGACTACTATCAATCCTCGGAAAGAAAATTGTCGAGCTGGTGATTCAAACCAACAAACCCCTGGTTTTGAGTCATTATGTTACCCATTGCGCTACCAGATCTGGCTTCCCTGAACATGAGTCAAAGGATACCTCCTTACCATGGTCGCTGTAAAAGACCTTGCTTTACATTTTCATGATATTAAACTTGTTTTCAAGCACTATCATATTTCCAAGGTGACAAACATCCCTACACAGTTTGATGGGGAATTAAAAAGAAATATGGCCACATGAGTCTTACAAGGAGTTTTCCATGATTTGACCTACTGATTTCGTTCATTAATGAAATTAACCAAGTTTCAATCTAACTGAGACATGATTCAGACATAATTGATTACATTCTAATTAACATTAACTCTACCAAACAACAAAATTTTATACTTGTCCGAATTGAAAGCATTTGCAGATGACAAAGTACATGTGGCTCAAAAATTGAAATTTGATTTCGGAAGGGTTAGAAAACATTGTGGAAAAGGAGAAAATGCTGATAACCAGCATTTTCTCCTTTTCCAACAATGTTTTCAAAAGGCTTTTCGTTCAGGGTCGTAAAATTCAGGATTGTGTGGTAAAGGGTTAAAGGATTTTAATGAAAATTTTTCATTGCTACGACCTTATATAGCATTACCCATTGTTTTGCACCGACCTATATAATAATACAGAGCAAATCCTCCTGACAAAGTCTACAAGAGATTGATAAAACATATACCATAATTACAAAACCTGACATTGGAGCACTATCAACAGTAAGGTAAGCAGAGAAACTTTGTTTGCAACAATGATATCTTTCCTGTCTGCAATCTAAAATTGCAATATTTATAGTTACAAATCAGGATTTAAAACTGTCTACAGCAGACCTCCAGATAAAAAGAGAGTGGTAGTATTCTAAATCCATTATTTCTCTTTAAAACCCTATGTTGTGGGTACTCATTAGAATCATCTCGATGAGACGATTCTAATGAGTACCCGTAATATAGGGTCTAGTGGAGAGTGATTAATATTTTCAATTTTAAAATCAAAATCACTCCCTCTATCTGGAGCTCTCCTACTGTCTCAATCCAAGCTCTCATTTGAAAAACTAGCACTGAATATCAATTTCTGTTGAGACATCTCATGTGACAGAACAATTTTAAAAAAAAAAAGAGCATGCACAGATGCCTTTTTGACACTTCCTTGTACTGAAAATATATTCTGACATTTCATCCCATGCATTTTGGGAATCACAGTTCAGGAAATCATAAAATTTTCAGACAGTCATGCCATTATTTTGGATTTATCTGTCATATAGGACCAATTTATCTATAACAGATGGCAAAAATTTCAGTCTCATCCATACTGAAAGCAATAAATTTTGCTGATGACAAATTAAATGTAACTCAAATGATGGGATTTCTCTCGTGAACAGTTGACAATACTGTGGGGAAAGGAGAAAATGCTGATTACCAGCTTTTTCCCCACTTTGTTTTCAAGTCTTTTCTCAGAGTCATTGAAACATAGCATCCTTTGGTTTAGGGTTCATAATTGAACTTTTCTTAACACAAAAATCTTTTACCCTGTACCACACAATCCCAAGTTTTAACAACCCTGAGAAAGGAATCTTCTGAAAACACTGTGGGAAAAGGAGAAAATGCTGGTTACCAGCATCTTCTCCTTTCCCACAATGTTTTCTGCCCATTCAAAGAAAGATTTCCTAATGTATGCCTCATTAAGTTCGTCATCTGCAAATGCTTTCAATTTGGACAAGTGGTCATTCTGTGTTTGGTAAAGGGTTAACCAGTAAACTTTGAAAAGATTCAGTGATGTCTCTTTCCTTTTGTCTCTAAGTCCTTTTCTGGCATTCTTACCTCAATCGATTTCTTCCAGAAAGGTTAGACACAAGTTAATGAATTATGCAGCACTTTATTATAAAATTAGGATCATCCCTATTCATTGTCTGTAAAAACCAAGTCATGTGCTTGAAATGACAGTAGCTGTCTATATGCCATAGAACTACATAACTAATTAATAACATAATTCATTAATTAATTAATTCATTCATGCATGAATTTCATTCGTTCAAGAAACTTTTTGGTTTGTCTGTTTAACATTTAACACAATTGTCTAAATTACTACAAGGCTTACTACAAGGCTTAAATTGTTGGAACATTTTTTTAGTAAGTTTTAATAACAACAATAAACTCTTAAAATTTCATTTAAATATACCGTACTCTTAGAATGCTATATTCATAATCTTACCTGGTATCACAAATCTATATATTAATACTCTTTTTAACCCTTTCCAAAACACAAAATTTAGGCTCTTTCAAACTGAAAGCAAATGCATACAACATATTCGAAACTGACACAAATGCACTCAAGTTTTCTGACAGGGTAGAAAACATTGTTGGCAAAGGAGACAATGCTGGTTACCAAGGTCAATAAAACAGGATTGAGTGGGAAAGGTTTAAAGAGGGAGGAATTAGACTGAAGTATCAACCCACTGGGTGCTGAAAATATACAATGGACTGAGACTTTCATATTTAACAACAAACCAAACTGTTGTAATTTTAAGAATGTTTCGACAAATAAATCTTGAAAATTACTAAATGAACAAAATCAATGATCTGATTGTTCACCGTGCAGTCTGATCGTGATTCACAATCTCTAAAAAAGTACAATTATGTTGTTGATAGCAAACTAATGGTTAAATAATGTCAAGCACAAGCAACCCTTTGAGCTGCTATATAAATTAAAGTAGAATTGGCAATCTTTAATAAAATTGAAATACAGTATTGTATGCTGCAAGCTCTTTCTGCCTAAAAATCTAATTACAGAAGAAAGTGTATATCTGGGATCATACTGCATATTCTGTGAAGCATGATCTTTATCTATATGGTTTGCAAAAGAACCTCGAGTCCTGTTTAGCAGCCTATGGACTGAAGTCTAACACTCTATACATGATTTTTGCTGGGAAACAACCAATGGCAAAAAAATGGTCATTCAATTTCTGAGATCCCTGTCATTCTGTACAGGCTGTTTTCATGCAAATAGACAATCAGAACCTGAGGTTCTCTGTCATTATCTTAGGAGAGAATCCCACCCCTTCAAAATTGATTTTTATCTTGGTTTCAACATCAGACCTTCATATCATTCACCCTTACAGGGCCTTCCACAACCATAACTGCCTTTACAGCCAGTGTGGATCAAGATCAGACAACACAAAAAACTGTTTTGTGCACTCTGATCCTTGATCTACACAGCCTGTTTTGCTGAAACACTACAAACAAAAGCAGTCATGAAATTGCCATGATCAGGTCTCATTTCTAGACAGAAAATCTCTGTCGGGTTTATTTGACACTCTCAGCTCTTCTTCCTTTGAAATTTGTTGTTCTTTCTATTTGATACAGACTGTTTACCCTGTCTGGTGCTCAGACATAACTCTTTACCAAACAAAATTTTGACCTCCTCCAAACTGAGAGCATTTACAAGAATTATGGACTCATCTGAATTCAAAGCATCTGCAGATGAAAAATTCAAAATTGGTACAAACATACTTCAGTTCTCTGATAGGGCAAAAAAAGTTGTGGAAAAAGGAGAAAATACTGCTTATAAGCATTTTCTCTGATTCTCACGTTTTCAAAAGCTTTCTCCTACTACGCCATTAAAACTGGGGATTGTTTGATAAACAGAATAAAGTCTAAAAGGACAGTCCCATCATTAACCCTATACCACATGACAAAATTTTAGCCTTGTCCATATTGAAATCATATCCAGGCGATAAGTTAAATGTTACTAAAAACATAAAAATATATCATTGAAAGGGTAGAAAACATTGTGGCAAAAGGAGAAAATGCTGGGTACCAGCAGTTTTTCCTTTTCCCACTATGCTTTCAAAAGGTCCCTCTCTAGATTCTGTTGCAAAGGGTTAAAGGACACGAACATTGTAATGTATCTTGGGGTGAATCTTGACACAAAGAATATAAAAGGACTATTCCATAAAGTCAATTATCTGACTATTGACACAACATTAAAACAAACTAAAACTGTTAATAGCAATTGGATTTGATGTGAGAAACCTGCAACAAAATTGTGAGTATGAGTATGTAAAGTTATGGAGTTACTGCATTTTAAACTTCTACTAAATTATGGGTACAGTACTTCATACTGTACAAGTGGGGGGGGGGGGTTTAGCTTATATGCAAGGGAAGTAACCTGTACATGATTCCATAGTATGAGGTAGGATTATATCCCTTAAAATTCCAATGAGTGAATATACCCATCAAAAAGCAAGTCTTGTATGCTGTAACTAACTTGGCTAATTGGGCTACAAAACATTGTAAGAAAACAAATAGGTGCAGTCGTTTTTGTAATTTTTGTATTATCAAGATCACACTGCAAAGAATGTGATGTCTGATCTAAATCCACACAGTGAGATTATCTATATATAGGAAAAAAGACATGCAACTGAATAACTTTGAGTCTTTTGCTCCCTGATGGAACATATTCTAATAATTAATTTTGCAATATGTAAGACAGATGCTTTCTCCTAAGACATCCCTCTCTGTCTAACCTCTTGCCAAACAATCCTGTTTCATTTCATGCTATTTAGTAGTTTATCAGGAAATAATGGTGGATTAGGGTTTGAGAATTTCACTGTTTTGACCAGTGAATTTACCAATTGATAAACTCACTGGTATGGAAACACCAAGAGCTCTCCCGTACTTTGCAAGTCTCAACAAAATAGGGGTTAGAAGCATGCAATAGATAGAATATTTGTATTTTTCACTGAAAGATTGACATTTATTTCATCTCATGAATATCATACTGTAATAATTTCACCCATGGTTGCAGCACTCGTAAAAATATTACTGATAATGTTCACTTGATGAAATAAATTTCGATCTTTACAAAAAAAACCCCAAATATCCTCTATTTAACCCTTTACTGCACAATGCCGCCTTTTAACAACCTTGGGAAAGAAGCCTTTTGAAGATATTGTGGGAAAAGGTGAAAATGCTGGTAACCAGCATTTTCTCCTTTTCCCACAATGCTTTCTACCCTATTAAGAGAAAATTGCACCATTTGATTCACACTGATATTGTCGTCTGCAAATGCTTTCAATTTGGACAAGGCTAAAATTTTGTCGTCTGGTAAAGGGTTAATGGCTCTGAAGGAAGACAGTAACAAATCTGCAAAAGCACCTTGATTCTTCAATCCCATGAAAATATCTTAAGACTTGTCCAAAAAAAGCATTTGCCGAAGACAAATCTAATGTGGCTGAAATAATGGTAATTTCCAATGAAAGTTATGAAAACTTTGTGGGAAAAGGAGAAAATGCTGGTTACCAGCATTTTCTGCTATTCCCACTAGGTTTTCTAAAAGGCTACTTTTTCAGGGTCGTAAAAACTTGGAATTGTTTGGTTAAAAGAGTTAAGATGTCATTGGCAATAGACTTAGCTCTTTACCACACAATCCTGACTCTAAACGACCCCCAAGACAGGGACTTTTGAAAACATTGTGGGAAAAGGAGAAAATGCTGGTAGCCAGCATTTTCTCATTTTCCCACAATGTTTCCTACCCTGTCAGGGACAAATTTCATAATTTGTGCAACAGTTAATTTGTCATCTGCAAATGCTTTCAATTTGAGCCAGTCTAAAATTTTGCCGTCTGGTACAGAGTTAATTAAGCAAAAATGTCTAAGGAACAAACTGAGGATAATCAGAGTATTACAAATGTACGATAAAAATCTTACCTCAAACAGTTTGAGTTCAGTCCTATAGATATCATGAATCACAGATCTCTCATAATTCCCTGAATTCTTGTTCATTTGTCACACAATTTACCCAAATACTTTGCCACATTCAGAAACAAATGAAATGCCCACCAAATGTCATTCACATTTTACGTAATTACAAACTTATCATTATCACATGATCAGACTGTCTTCTATAATGAATACAAAACTTAACCTTTATACACTCCATACAACTTCAGCTTCTTTTGCAGACTGTGTAGATCAAGATCAGACTGCACACACTGATCTAAGGTCTGCAGTAACACTATTCTGTGAGATATTCTGTTCGAACTGCCTTTAAAAATGTAACACATGGGTCCACTCCATCGACTAAAAATGTTAATTAATTAATTTTCATTTATTAGGAGCTCATTAGATTACTACAATGTGTCTTGCATACTCACACTCCTACAGAAATGAAATTGATATCAAAGTGTCAGGGAAAAATTCCAACACATATTAAGTACTAAGCTTTCCTTGGCAAGTACATTCTGTGCAGTCTGATCTCAATCTACACAGTACTGGAAAAAAATATATATGTGACAGTCATACTAAATGTTAACCTCCCAAAGACTGTTTGAATAATATTAACCCTTTACCACACATCAATAGTTTTGACTTGTTCATATTAAAAGCATTTAAGGACGGTAAGGTGAATATGGCTTATAAGAAAGGACTGGTCACTGAAAGGGTAGAAAGCATTGTGGGAAAAGGAGAAAATGCTGGTTACCAGCATTTTCTCCTTTTCCCACAATGTTTTCAAAAGGCTTCTCCCTCAGGGCCATTATAAGTAGGAATTGCGTGACAAAGAGTTAACCTGGCATTTCAAGTTTGACTTGCCATTTAGTTATGCAACTGCACAATATGCATTTTTCTGACTCCTGAAGACATGCAAGTTTCCATGTTAAAAAACGTCTCTTGTCTGAACAGGTCTCTTCAGTTTGTTTAAATAACTTCCATCTTCTTTCCACAGCAAGCGCTCTTTCTACTATATTTTAAAGTTTACATCTAAATACATATGAGCCATGTTCTGGCAAAAGGGGGTAAAATGCATCTCCATGATGAATGATACCAAGCAAGTTATTACCAATTTGTATATCCATAAATCCATTTTGTTTAACAACCACCTGAATCATGAAGTATACTGGTTCTTTGATGGGCAGAAAATTGACAGAAAGCAAAATGTTTTGACCCAGGTCAGTCTGAACTTTCTGCACAGGCTGACCTGGTTTGATACTTTTGCATATGCATTAAACATCCTTTTCACAGGGCTTACGGGTGATTTATTTGTTTACAGCTTTTTAATGAAAACAAATATAAACCCATCAGGAAGGGTGATAACAGATTCAAATAACTGTCAGTCTTTAAGTCATCCTTTATAGCCTTCACCAAACAATCACATTCTAACAACCCGATTTTAAAAACATTTTGGGCAAAGAATAAAATGCTGGTGGTAACCAGCATTTTCTTCTTGTCCCACAATGTTTTCTATCTATTCAAAGACAAATCAAATCATTACAACCACATTCAATTTGTTGTCTGAAAATGCATTCTAAACTGACCAAAATAAAATCTCTTTGTTTGGCAAAGCAATTGGGAGGTCATCAAAAATAAAAGTACTGAAAGCACCGATAGCCAGACTCACATCAAAAACAATGAAGGCGAAGAAGTGACAAATTTACACATCTCTAAAGTTACAAAACTTAGTAGATAAAGGTAAGACTTTAGAAAGAAGGCAAGTCCCCTACTGGTTTACAGCTTGGATCTTTCTAATTCTTTAATAACAAACTTTGGATCCCCCCCCCCATACCCCTCCTACCTTAGGCCATAAAACCAGTGTATGTGCATAACCTGATCAAGATTTATAATACTGCAAAAATTCAGAAACTGAGCTCATAATACATAATATTTGTAGTATTTCTTGCAATAAATTGTTACAAGCAACTGCTATTTTTCCAACAATGGTTTCAAAAGCTGTCTCCTTGAAGTGAATACATGTGGGAAAAGGAGAAAATGCTGATAACCAGCATTTTCTCCTTTTCCCACAATGTTTTCAACAACCTTCAAGGGCACTAACTCTATATCGCACAATCCAGTGTTTTTTAACTGCCTTGAAAAAATAGCCTTTTAAAAACCTTGTGGGATTTCTCTTTTTCCCCACAAGGTTTTATACATTTTCACAGACAATTACCAACATTTCAGCTAAATTTAATGTGTTGTCTGCAAATGGTTAAAGTTTGGAATAGATTAAAATTTTGTTGTTGGTAATGAGTTCATTTTGTAGTCTTACAGTAGTTCAGGAAATGTTTGTCTCTTAACTCTTTACCACACAATCCCCAGTTCTAATGACTCTGAAGAAAGAGGGCTTTTGAAAACTTTGTGGGAAAAGGAGAAAATGCTGGTAACCAGTATTTTCTCCTTTTCCAGCAATGTTTTCTACGCCACCAAAAACAGAAATTATCATTTAAATTACATGTATTTTGTTGTCTGTACAAGCTTTCAATTTTGTCGAGTCCAAACTTTTTGTCATGTGGTAAAGAGTTAAACAGAATGTAAAATTTTAGAAATGTTCTCACTGACAGCATTTTGCAGAAGACATTATAAATGTGACTCAAATGACAGGATTTATCTTTGATATGGTACAAAACATTACTTGAATACTGGTATACTGGTCCATAAGATAAAGCAGCATACCAAATAATACAGGTCTAGGCCTAGGAGATTTCCAACATTTCTTCAAAATAAATCTCCTGTCCAAGATGAGAACCCCAAGGTGAGGCCAATTTCAATCCAGGGGCAAAATTTTGAACAAATTTGGATGAGATCCACAAGATACAGCTATATGCCAAATAGTAGTATGGTACCCCTTAGGATTTATGGTTAGGATTAATAAGATTTTTAAAATTTTCACTATACAAGCACATCTTGAATTTATGACCAGCTGGGTGGGGCCAATTTTGACACCAGGGCTTTCATTTGAACAGTTTTGGAAGAGGCCTATTAGATGATAACACTCACAAAATATCACAGCTGCAGCCCACAGAGGAACAGATTTCTAAAGTTTTCACTAAATGAGCCTATGTAAATCTTCTGAGTCGGGCCAATTTTAATCCCAGGGCTAAAATCTGCACACTCTTGCTTGAGGTCCACTAGATAAATATACATACAAAACTTGGTAGCCCTGGGTCTCATGGTTAGGAACAAAAAGATTTTCAATGTTTTCACAATGTAAGCCAATATGAAACTTAGGACCCTCTTCCCCTCGGAGAGCTATTATTTGCACAATCTTGGTAGAGATCCACTAGATAAAGCTACATGCAAAAATTGAACTAAGCCTTATGGTTAGAACAAGAAGAGTTTTAAAATTTTCACAATATAAGCCTATGAGCCTATGTTAAAATTGTGACCCCCAGGGCAGGGCTCATTCTGACCCCAGAGCCATAACTTCAGAATCTTGGTAGAGGTCTACTAGATGAAGCTACAGGTAGGGCTAGTCTTGACCCTACCGCTGTAACTTGAACATTGCATTAGATGAAGCTTAATGGCAAATATGGTATCCCTTAGGCCTTATGTTTAAGAACAAGAACATCTTTAAAGTTTTTGCTAGATAAGCCCATGTAAAACTTGTGACCCCCAAGATGGGGCCAAGTTTGATTCATTTAGGGCTATCATTTGAAGATTCTTTGTAGAGGTCTTTTAGAAAAAGCTACATGCCAAATTTGGTAGCTCTAACACTTATGGTTTTGAACAATTAAATTCTCAAATATTTTCAATATTTTTTTTCGGATTTGTTGCCATGGCAACAAGAGTCTTTACAGGAATCAAACTCATTTAAGAAATTCTGAAGAAGACCATGGCAGGATCATTTTTGTGAAGTTTGGCCAAGATTGGATAGGCAGTTTCAAGGAAGATGTTCGAAATAAAAGTTAACAGACGCACAATGGACACAGAGCCATGACACAAGCTTGCTGGCCTTCAGCTAGTGGAGGTAAAAATACTGAAAAACATTCTTTTTAAGGGTCTTAAAAACACAGGGCTTTCCACAAAAGAGTTAACAAACATTCCACTACATCCCATTAGAAAAAATGTAGAAAAACAGAAAAAAAATGCACAAGTTCATTCCTTGAATCTCTTCTAACACAGTAAGATAGATTACATCAAAATCTCCATGACAGATAATATTTTACCCATCCCAATGTAATGCAAGTTTCACAGAGATAATGATTTTTCCCAAATATATGACTCCTCAAGTTCAGATTTATGCATACATGTAATATGACCTATAAGCCACAAGAAGTCAATGACATTTACATGTAGAGTTCGCTAGAATTTCACCATCAAACTCTTGGATTATCATTAATACAATAGGAGTTTTAAAGAATTTCCAAGCATTTCATCCTGTCACTGTGTTTTTCTTTGAGAGCTCCTATACAAATGACCAATTTCTTTAACTTCATATTGTAAAACAACTGCATAAATATATGAGTCATGCTCCAGCAAAAGGGGCTTAATGCATAACTGACATGGGTGGATACTTTTCGCAGATGCATTAAGCCCCCTTTTCACAGAGCATGACATGTATTTATGATAACATTAACTGGGGCAAGATAAGGTCCTCCTTTTCTGAACAAGTTGAAATGTTACTGAACCAGTTAGAAAGGTTAGAATTTCCACCAACAAACCCTTCCATTTAAAAGACAAAGGCCTAACATGAAATTATCCAAGATTTACAGCCCAGATTTCTTGGCCAAGCCCATAATCATTAGACTGAGAATTAAAAATAATAATAATCTAAACATTTTATGTCTGTAACTTTCTTTCATTCACAAGGATTTTCAAGCTTTATTCTTTCAAAGATTACCAGGAAAAGACCTGTCAATAATTTTACAACACCAACTACTGTTATTTTTGTTTCATCTCCTCAAAAGATTGATTGACTGAATGGTGTTTAACACTGTTTTCATCATTATTTCAGTTATATTGCGGTGGCCAGTGCACCTATCCATGTTTTTCTGGAGTTTCTTTTACCAGTACTATGCACAATATTCTTTCCAAGCCACTTTCCCATATAATCATCGTCGAAACAATGGTCAGAGAGTCCTCAAAAGAATTATAGTGATACCATGATTGCTGTCATTGAATTCTTCAAATTTCTTAGGAATATAGTTGATTATGTGGATTAATCCTTGACCAAACAATCCCAAATTTTAACAGCCCTGAGGAAAAACAGTTTTGAAAACATTGTAGAACAAGAGACAGTGCAGGTTACCCACAATCTTCTCTTTTCCAACAATGATGTCTAGTCTTTGAAAGATAATGCCCTGTTTGAGTCTTACTGAATTTATTGTCTGCAAAAATACTTTTAATTTTGGCAAGTCTAGACAATTGTTATTTGGTGAAAAGTTAAAAAAAGGTCTGCCACTGTCAATGAAATGTGTTTGTTTTTTAATTAAACAAATTTAAAAATAATGAAGGAAACTGTTCTAATTAGTGATATAAGCTCCTATTCCCGATACAGAATAGATTTGGAAGAATTGTTCGAGCTGCATGAAAAATGATCAAACTTAATTGCATTAAATTTTGACATAATAAATTATTTGTGCCTCTCTGCATGAAAAGATTGATAAATGTGCAGTGTATAAAATATAGACTGATAAATGTGCAGTGTATAAAACATATGTGTCAACATTAGTAGTGGGCAAGTTATAAATGCTCTAAACTGCATCTAGGATAACAAAATCTCCAATTCTGGACCGGCTAACTGTTTTTTACCAACAAAATGGCATATTCAGATTTCAAGTTGTAGCTTAATCCTTTTAGTACTTTATACAAGAGGAGCATTGGCCCTAAAGCACTCACCTGAGTAAAGTCATCTACCATTGATAAAGCTGAAGAGATCCTGGTTTTAGTGATGTAAAACACATGAGTGTAAGTAACCTACTTTTGGACCCGACATGGCCAAATTTCAAAAATGTCCAAGATATCATAAAGACAAACATTCTGACAAAAGTTTCATGAGTATCAGGCTGAAAATGTGGCCTCTACAGTGCATCAAAGGTTTATCTAAGATTTGGCCCAGTGACCGATTTCTGACCCAATGTAACCCAATTTCGAAGTTGTCCAAGATATCATCAAGAAAAACATTATGACCAAGTTCCAAGAGAACCAGACTGAAAATATGACCTCTATGCTGCACATGAGATTTTTCCCAGTGACCTACTTTTTGACCCAAAGTAACCCAGTTTTGGAGTTGTCCAAGATATCATAAAATCAAACTTTGTGACCATGTTTCATGAGTATCAGGCTGAAAATGTGGCCTCTTAAGAGTGTACACAAGGTTTTTCTTAGATTTGCCTCAGTGACTACTTTTTGATCCAACATGACCCAATTTTAATCATGTCCAAGATATTATCAAGACAAACATTCTGACCAATTTTCATGAAAAAACAGGCTGAAAATGTGGCCTATAGAGTGCAGACAAGGCTTTTCTAAGATTTAGCCCAGTGAACTACTTTTTGACCTGGCATGACTCAATTTCAAACATGTCTGAGATTTCATCAAGACAAATACTGAGTATCAGGCTAAAAATGTGGCCTATAGAGTGCACACAAGCTTTTTCTAAAATTTGGCCCAGTGACCTTCTTTTTGACCCCACATGACCCAATTTCGAACTTTTTCAAGACATCATCAAGACAGATAATTTGACCTAGTTTCATGTGTATCAGGCTGAAAATGTGGCCTCTAGAGTGCACACAACCTTTTTCTAAGATGTTGCCTTGTGACCCCCTTTTTGACCCAACATGACCCAATTATTATAAAGACAAACATGTTGACCAAGTTTCAGAAACATCAAGCTGCAAATGTAACTACTGGAGATTTTTCACACAAGTTTTTTCTAAGATTTAGCTTGATCTACTCTTTGACCAATCCGATGATGCACGACAGACACAGCACAATCACAAAAGCTCACCTTGAGCACTATGTGCTAAGGTGAGCTAAAAACTGAGATAAAAACTTCTGTTTTGTGGTAAAGAGCTGAATTCGGATAATTCAATGCTGTGCTTAAGTATATATATGAATAATTTACAACTGTCCAACAATATAAGATAAGATGCATGATAAGAAGCAAAGACCAGACTGCATGTTCTGTGCAGCCTTTATGCTTATAATGTACTGCCTAGATGTGCACCTAACTATACTTATAACTGCCATATCTAATTTAGACTGTGCAGGTTCTCCCACCAAGAATCAACCCTGTGTCTCATGTTGGAATATTTCAATAAATCTTTAGCCGTTGAACTCTTTACAAGTTCAAAGTGTCTCAAATGATTGCAAATTCTAACTTTTTACAGAGAAGAATTGGGAAAAGGCAAAATAGCTGGTTATGAGCATTTTCAACACTGCTTTCAAAAGCCTTCTTTGTAAAGGTCCTAAAACAAGAAATTGTTTGGAGAAATGTAAATGAGATGAAATAGAGAATTTGCTTACAAAGGAAACTTTTCTATTGGCAAAAACTGTCCATCTCTCACCCAAATTATACCCCACATGATATGTTTTCTTTACCCCTTAACCACACAATCCCAACTTTTAACGACCCTAAGGAAGAAGTGTTGAAAGCATTGTAGGAAAAGGAGAAAATGCTGGTAATCAGCATTTTCTCCTTTTTCCCGAAATATTTTTTGCCCTTTGTCACCTGCAAATGTTTTGAATTTGAACCAGTCTGAGACTTTGCTGTTTTGTAAAGAGTTAAAAACTGTCTATAGAGCACAGTATCTATAACCCAATGGGACCATAATTTCTACCTCACTAGTCTCCACAGTCATGTCAGAAACTCATTCAAAATTCATAAGAATCATATATTTTCTCCACATTTAGTAGTATATTTTCTATTTAGCAGAATTTCCAAAACACAGAAAATTCAGGTTTCAAATTCTGAAATATTTAACTCTTTACCAGACAACAAATTTTGGACCTGTCTGAATTGTCTGAGCAACTGCAGATGACAAAGTAATTATGAATAAAGAACTAAAATTTGTCTGGAGAAGGCTTTAGAAAACAATGAAGGAAAAGGAGAAAACGATGATTAGCAGTATTTTCTCCTTTTTCCCTTGAAACCCATCTTCCTGAAGTCAGTTAAAATTTGGGATTGCATGGTAAAAGGTTAACCTCTTTTGACCTTGACCAAGGATGAAATGAAGCAGAACATTCTGACAAATACTGTCGAGTTCAGTTGGCAAATATAGCCTCAGGAATCCTAGGATCTATCATTACAAAAATATCTGACTTAGTGACCTAGTTTTTAGCCTAAAATTAAAAACTTCATGGATGACCCATGTATTTTGAAGGCAAACATGCAGACCAAGTTTCAAAGAAATTGGATTAAAACTATGACCTCTAAAATCTTACCACAAATGACGTGAATGCCTAAAGAAAGTTACAAAAGCTCTCCTTCTGTGCACAATGCTCAGGTAAGCTAAAAAGCAATAAAAACAAAAAGACTGAAAGAAACATTTGCTTATGTAGACAAATTTTCCAGACATAGGCAAGATAGTATCAGAAAGTTGTACCGGTATTTGTGACTAGAAGGTATACTCTTGGTCTGAATAATTCATAATGTTCAACTGCATTTTATTATCATTTTTTAACAAGTCCTTTCTTATCAATGTTTACCCTTTTAGTCATTTTTTTAACCTTTATAGAAAATTGAATGAACTATACCATACATAATCAATCCATGACCAGTACTGTAGAAGGTGGCCAAGAAAGGATAAAACTGATTCCATTTCATTCACTAACCTTTATTTGCACAAATTCATGGCAATAAACTAGAGATATGTTTCAGTAAGTAATAATGTTACCTAAGCAACATTAAAAAGAATATCATTTACTCTTTACAAACTAAAAAAAAATGGACTCAATTTGATGGAGAGCATTTTTAGACAACAAATTAAAAATGGCTCTGTCTTTGGAATGATTCTGAAAATGTTTTTAAAAGAGTTCCTTTTCAGAGTAGTTTAAACACTGTGTGGTAATGGATTAAAACAGTGAAGTTCTTATGTGCTGAAGATTAAGTCCTTACCAAATGAAAAAATTTTAGGCCAGTCTAAACTGAAAGCATTTGTAGACAAGAAAATAAATGTTACTCAAAAATTGAAATTAGATTTGGGAAGGACAGAAAACATTGTGGAAAAAGGATAAAATGCTGGTTACTAGCATTTTCTCCTTTTCCTACAATGTATTCAAAGCTTTCTTTCCCATGGTTGTTAAAACTCTGGATTGTGTGGTAAAGGGTTAATGTACCTTTTTACATTACTGCAAACGACTCCGGGAATCGAGGAATAAAATCAGGTTGGATTTCTAACAAATAATACAGACAGCATAATTATCCGCAAGGAAAATATAACACAATGATATTATCTGTGGCCTCCCCCATCAATGTGTTGTCGTGTTGTAAAAAAAGACTGAAATTTCTGAAGGAAATAGCTGAGATAACCAATCAGATTGTACCATCAACATTACCTGAGTATGAGGAAACATTAAATCTTTACTGGACAACAAAATTTAGGCTTGAATGTTTTCAGCAGACATATCAAGTGTAGCTTTACCTCAGAATTCTGACTTTAAATGACCCTGCCCTGGTGAGGAAAAATGCTTTTGAAAGCACTGTGGGAAAAGCAGAAAAAGCTGGTAACTAGCATTTTCTCCTTTTCCCACAATGCTTTTTAACTTTTCATAACTCGGAGGAGCTTGCTGTCAATTTCAGGAGCTTGCTGTCAATTTCATTTTCTTTCAACCAATAGGAATGTTTGTAATGGTGAATAAAGAGGTCAAAAACATATTAAAAAAATCATTTCAGAGACAATAATAATAATATTTCCATATATAGCTCAAGACTATGTAGGCATGAAGCTAATTTGTCTGGCGTTAATTTCCTGCATGTCACCCACAGACTGATCCTTCCACTTAGATATAAAGACTTCTCCCTTGCATTGCATTACTTTAGACTTGTCCATTATTAAAGGCAATGATAAACAAATTAAATGTACAGTAGCTCCAATGTTTGGACTTCCCCTCAAAGAGGTGAAGAATATTATGGAAGAAAGAGAAAATGCTGGTCACCAGTATTTTTACTTTTCTACAATGCTTTAAAACAGCCTTCTTGCTTTGAGACTTTACAAAATAGGACTGTTTAGTCAAGAGTTTAATGGACAGTAAACATTTGGGGGAAAAGAAGAAATTTGTTGTTACCAGCATGTTCTCATTTCCAAGGATGTTTTCAAAAGTTCTCTTCCCCAAAATCATTGAAACATGGGTTTGCGAAGGCAAAGGGTTCACCAAACACATCCTACATTGTTATGGCTGGATAAGTTTCAACTTTCTCTAGAACAAAACATGCTCAAGTATGGAAAATAATCTTGACTATATTTCCTTTTGTATGAGTGTATCAAAGATCTTTAACATATGAAACAAGTTTTGCATCTTCATAATGAGAAAACTAGGCATTCTATTTTAGGCTGGAGGCTAATGAGTTGTCTCCTACGTTGAAATAACACTAATCATTAGTCTATGTCTAAAACAAACTACATTTACCACTAATGAGTTGTCTAAATCTTACATAATAAACTAAAATTACACCTGTAAGGTGTCTTTTATCTCTTTACAAAATGACAAAATTTTAGACCAATCCAAGTCAACTCTTTACCAAAGGACAAACTTTTAGACTGGTCTATATTGAAAACATTTGCCAACCACCAATACAGTGTCGCTTAAATTATTACATTTGCTTTCAACAGGGAAGAAAACATTGTGGGAAAAGGAGAAAATGCTGGTAACCAGCATTTTCTCCTATTCCCACAATGTTTTCAAAAGCCTTATATATTCTTCAGCATCGTTAAAACTTGGGATTCTGTGGTAAAGGGTTAAAAGCATATAATTATACACAACATAATAAATGTGACTCAGAAACTGAAATTTGTGTTTGGAAGGATAGAAACCATTGTGGGAAAAGGAGAAAATGCTGCTTGCAAGCTTTTTTTCTAAGGGTCGTTAAAAGTCGGGATTGTGCGGTAAAGGGTTAAAGAAGAAAATCAACTTTATTCCGATAAATTTTTGTCTGTGTTGGTTTAGATCCAATAGTTTCCGACTGATTTAAGGTATCTAGGGTATAGGGTATAGGTAAACAACATGCAATATTGTGTGATTTGGCATTGCCAACAGCCTTTTGAAAACATGGTTTTCCAAACTTATTTACAACCCCCCCCTTTCACTTAGTTACCTTATTCCAGAAATCAAGATGAGCAAGACCCTGACAAGGTTTCAGAGAGTTCAGAGATATTTGATTACACTTATTGTCTCTTAGATGTTCTTATAGGTACTTCAAAGGATTATTTTGACCTGTTGACCCATTGTTGACTCAAAAGGCAGTCCCAGTTTCTGTCTAAATTCTGTCTAAGCATGGTAGAGACTGATGAAAACTGTGGTGTGTAAAAGTCCTTTTTACATCCCAGTTTCAATCTCAATCTAGATAGTTTTGTAAGGATATGATAAAAATGACGACATCTTAAAAGAAACTGAACAAGCTCTTTTTATTCTAATGCAATGTTTTCAGTTTTCATGGGACAAAGACATTGTACAGACATATACCCTGATGAAGTCTAATAGAGATTAAAAAAAATTCCGGTCTCAAGGTTCCTGAAAGCTTTAAATACCTGGGTACTAGTTTTCAAACCAACATGGCCCAGCTTTGGCCTTAACCTAGACATTTTACAGACAAACATACTGACAAAGTTTCATGCAAGTTCCATGAAAATTATGGCCTCTACACTCTTCAAAGGTTTTGTGTATATCTGACCAAAATTGTTTTAGTTCCAACTGATTTCTGAACTTCATTTAGCAATTATAGAGACACAAATCCTGTTAGAAGGTTGCCTACAGGCAACATGTTGAGCCCACCATTGGAGAAATAGCACAGAATATCATAGGGTGTACTGGAAAAAAAAGAAAGTAATCAGTTAATGCAGATTTTTCTTATTCCAAATCACCTTTTTTTTTTTCTTACATACATGTCAGAATAGGAGTATTTCCCATTTATATGTACAAGGAGAAGCTTTATTCATTACATTGACCTTGAACCTTCTGAATTAAATAATTCAGACATTTCCAGTCATAAAATAGAAATATTGTCGAAAACTTTATCATATGACCTTCAAGAGTGACCTTGACATTAAGCTAACTGAAAATGTTTCAAATGGCACTTCTACTCATAATGGTATTGGAGAGTAATTACACCTAACTATTCTAATATCCACGCAAGATTTTTGAGGTAATGGCTAAAAAAAAAAGCTCTATTTATGACAAATTTTATCATTTTACTTTCAAGTGTGACCTTGGCCTTTAACGTATCTGAACAATTGTTTCAAATTGCACTTCTGCTCATTTAGAACAAATGTGCCAAATCTATTTGAAACTCATTCATAAATGTAGAAGTTATTGCTTGCACAAGTTTTCTTAGATGATTCTGAATTTTGAACCCACTCCCGTAAAATTAATGTAGATGACATTTTAAACATATTGAACAATAAAAATTAATGCTGTGACAAAGCTGAACCCTTTAACAAACAATTCCGAATTTTAATGATCCTTAGAGAGAAGACTTCTGAAAATGTGGGAAAAAGAGAAAATTCTAGTGACCAGCATTATCTCCTTTTCTCACAATGTTTTCTACACTATCAAACACGGAAATCATCATTTGAGCTACATTTGTCATCTGCAGATGCTTTCAATTTGGTCTTCTCCAAAATTTTGTTGTTTGGTAAAGAGTCAACCCTTTACCACACAATCCAAGGATCAAACAGTGAAAGGAACTTTATGCTGAGGTGACCTGTCCACATATATCCTAATTTAGACCTGTAAAACACCATTCAACCAATCAATTACAATTAGTGAAAATCACTTTCTGCAAAGACTCCAACTACTATATATTGAAAAGTAATTCTTTTTTCCACCACAAACCCTAAATAGCTATAATGGCCATCTAATAATCCCACAGGCAAAGCTTCATGAATATACTAGATAAATGAGCCAAGTTCTGGCAAAGGGGAGCTTAATGAATCTCTGTGATGCTTGATAGGAAGCAAGTCATCACATGATCATGGGTCCATAAAGTCCATTTTGTCTAACAACTGACTGAATCATGGGGTAGACTGGTCCTTTGACATACAAAATAGAGACCTATAGCAAAAAGTTTCGCGAACTTACAATGCAGGCTGACCTGGGTTGATACTTTTCGCAGATGCATTAAGCCCCCTTTTCACAGAGTATGGACCAAAAATATGTCAGTATCATCACAATCTAATTGACCCTAATGGACTAGGAAATGAACAAAATGGAAATTTTCCGTCTTAATTATGTGGCCATAATATTGCAATATTCTGCCTGGATTTGTTCCTGTACAGTGTATTTGTAACAATATCCAGCAAACTGTCAGACATTATAGACCCAAAGTCAGACTATGCATTCTATGCAGTCTAATCTTGATCTACAGTGTAAAAAAAGAACATATGAGAGTAAAAGGCATTTTAAGGGTCCAAATGAACATCTCTAAATCATTCTGTTTTTATTACCATAATGGCAAGTTAAATGTTTTTTTTTCATATTCATCTTCAGTGACATATATTACACCATTCCCTTTTAACTCTGTACCAAACAATCCCAAGTTTTAACAACACTGAAAAAGAAAGCTTATGATAGCATTGTTGGAAAAGAAAATGGGGAAAGCATTTTCTTCTTTTCCCATAATGTTTTCTGTCCTGTCTAAGAAGACTCACCATTTCAGCTACATTCAATTTGTCTGCAAATGCTTTGAATTTGGTCAAGTAAAGAGTTAACCCTTAAATTTTTACCAGACAACAAAACCTTACAGTCATCCATATTGAAAACATTTGCGAACGACAAATTTAATGTGCCTGAAGGTATAAGATTTGTCTGTGAAAGCACAGAAAACACTGTGGGGAAAATAAGAAAAGGAGATATTCTCTTTTCGCACTATTTTTTCAAAAGCCTTCTTTGCTAGGATTGCCAAAACTCAGGATTGTGTAGTACAGGGTTACAGCACTGGATTAATGTATAAGACCTTTTCAATGAGGAAAAACAATCCAAATGTTGTTATTTCAAGTTTGTACCTACCACAATGTGTAACAAAGTAGGGTACGGTGCACTGTCTGCAAAACCAACTTAAGTCAGTTCTAGTGCATTAAGGGTTAACTTTTTACTACACAACAAAACTTTAGACTTATCCTTATTATAAAGCTTTTGCAGACATCAAATCAAATGTGAATCAAATGTTGTTGTAGTGTGAGATCAGACTGAAAAGAACATGCAGTCTGATCTTGGATCTACACGGTCCAATAAATTAGGTACTACTCTGGCAAAAAAAAAACATTAACTCTTTATTAAACAACAAAATTTTAGACTGGTCCAAATTGAAAGCATTAAATTTTGCAGATGACAAAATAAATGTGACTTTAAACTTGAAATATTTTTGGGAAGGGTAGAAAACATTGTGGGAAAAGGAGAAAATGCTGGTTACCAGCATTTTCTCCTTCTCCCACAATGTGTTCAATAGGCTTCTTTCACAGGGTTGTTAAAAGCCGGCATTGAGTGGTAAAGGATGGAACAGCGTCTATTACAGGATCAGCCTAGCAACACACATTTTCTCCTTTTCAAATATTATTTTCTATCATTTTAAACACAAATATCATCATTTCAATAGCATTTAATTTGCACTCTGCATTACTGCTGTCAATTTGAGCATGTCTAAATTTTTGTCCTCATGTACAAAGTAAAGGATTTTAGCTTTACTTCACAATATGCAAATATGTTAAATCCAAGAACTGGTTTTCATGAATAATTATGTATCCCCACAATCGTACAAGTATGAACATCTCTACATACTGAGCATCCATTTTATATCCTCATGGCTAGTTAGAAATCCAATTTTTCCATCCACCTTGGCTGTATAATGAATTTAACATTTGTCCCTGTTTATCCACTCACCTCTGCTTATTTTTAAATCTTCTCACGAAACTCTTTACCTCCCGTAGACAAATTTTGATGTCATGTTACAGACCATTCTTTGTAACTAGTAATTGCTCCTTTTGCCGCAAAGTTTCCGCCTGAATGTCATCAGCTAAAAACTTGTCACATTGCATAATGACCTCAATAGAACAGGTAGTCCATATGCCCTGAGGAAAAGGGCTTTTGAAAATATTGTGAGAAAAAGAAAAAATGCTGATGACCAGCATTTACTCTTTTTCCACAGTATTTTCTACCCTTTGACAGACAAAGGCTATGAATTAAAGCATATTTGATCTGTCCTTAATCCATAACTATCCCTCCATTTAATGACCGCCAAGATGGAAGCCTTTTGAAAACATTCTTCGAAAAGAAGAAAATACTGGTAACCAGCATTTTCTCCTTTTCCCACAACGCTTTTTCACCTTTTCAAAAATAAATGTTTATTTTTGAGGCACATTTCAATTATTGTCTGCAAATGCTTTTAAGTCTAAAATTTTGTTATTTGGTAAAGGGTTAACAAATGCAATCAATTTGGACAAGTCCAAAATTTTGTTGATTGGTATACAGTTATTTCATTTATATTATAAACAGCTTCTAAAGGTCAATGAGTAGCAATGCAGAACAGAATGATGAGGAAAATGTTTTACACCTTATCAGCAATATCTCCATTCGTCACATTATTTTCAAGCACTTTAAGGAAGAAGCATCAACAGGCCCTTACATTTTGTACAGGGCTATTATCTGTCATCCTATCTGCTATTGTGAATCTGGTCATTATCGTTTCCATAAATGCATTTCATCCCTTCAGCCATATTACAGCATCAGTATTGATTGAATTTCATTCTGCAACTATTTTTACCCTTAACCAAATGACAAAACTTTAGACTTCCCTAAACTGAAAGCTTTTGCAGACGACTAAATAACTGACAAGTAGAAGCTCGCCATTGAAAGGGTAGAAAACCTTGTGGGAAAAGATGAAAATGCTGGTTACCAGCATTTTTTTCTATTCCCATAATATTTTTGAAAGGCATTTTCTAAGGGTCCTTAACCCTTTATCAGACGACAAAATTTTAGCCTTGCCCAAATCGAAAGCATTTGCAGACGACAATTTCAGTGTGGCTCAAATAATGCAACTTTACTTCGATAGGGTAGAAAACATTGTGGGAAAAGCAGAAAATGCTGGTTACCAGCATTTTCTCCTTGTCCCACAATGCTTTCAAAAGGCTTCTTTCCCAGGGGCGTTCAAAGGCGGTATTGTGCGGTAAAGGGTTAAAACTCAAGATTCTTTGGTAAAGGGTTGGAGTATCTTTCACAAAATTTGGTTGCCTTTGCAGCTACTGTAAATTAAAACGAGAGTAAATAAATGTGCAGTTTGATCTTTAATCTACCATGTCCGCTTAGTCGAGACGTTCTGGATGACAGCAAACTGGACATTGTGATTATTTGGGATTTATTTCTAGCAGAAAGTATGCCTTCGGTTTATTCAGACTCTTAAGGCTTTAAATCCATATATAGCTAAATGAATGAAATAGAATTTGTGGTCTGGTTACTGGAGTTCATCATGGAACCCCTGTACATGTATTTCACAACAAATGAACGAAAATTTTTTTGTGTGGTTAAAAGTTCACTGGCTGCTCTTCCAGCTAAAATCTTTTGGCTAGTTTCTCCATAGCTATTCACAGCAAGACATCTTAACCCTTTGCTACATAATCCTGAGCTTTTAACGATCCTAGGGAAGAACAGTTTTGAAAACATTGTGGCAAAAAGGGAAAATGCTGGTTAAGCGTGGAAGACAAATTTCATGTTTCAAGTAACATTTGTCAACTGCAAATCCTTTCAATTTGGACAAATCCAAAATTCTGTCATTTGGTAAAGAGTTAAGGGTCTTTGTAGCAAAGGAACATAATGCAATGGAGACTTGGCCTTGATACAGAAGCTGCCAAAATACAGCTATCATTGTATTTCTCTGTTTTACACCATGATTGGTAATAAATCTGTCTGGATGCTAATTTTTACATATTACCACTTAGGATCCCTAAAAAACCTTTTTTGTGCAAATGTGGAAAATGTAAATTTACTCTTTACCACAGAATCCTGTGATTTAACAACACGAAAGGAACAGCCTTTCGAAAAAACTGTGGGAAAATGAGAAATACCCAACTGCTAGCATTTTGGCTGCCAGGATTTTATCCTTTTGCAACAATACTTTATAACCTTTCATGGATAAATCCCAGTATTTGAGCCCAAACTGATTCAACGTCTGCAAGTGCTTTAACTCTTTACCGAACGACAAAATTTGAGACTAGTCCAAATTGGAAACAGTTGCAGACAACAAAATAAATAAGACTGAAAAATTGATATTTGTTTTGGGAAGGGTAGAAAACATTGTGGGAAAAGAAGAAAATGCTGGTTACCAGCATTTTCTCCTTTTCCCACAGTGTTTTCAATAGACTTCTTTCTCAGGGTCATTAAAAGTGGGGATTGTGTGGTAAAGGGTTAACCCTTTATCACATGATCCTCAGTTTTAAGGACACTGAAGAAGAAGAAGACTCCTGAAAACAAATTTTGAAAAAGGAGAAAATGCTGGTAACCAGCATTTTCTCCTTTTCCCACAATGTTTTCTACCCTATCAAAGATTGATTGTATGGCGTTTAACGCCGTTTTCAACATTATTTCAGTTATATTGCGGCAGCCAGTGCACCTATCCATGTTTTCCTGGAGTTTCTTGTACCAGTACTAGGCACAATATTCTTTCGAAGCCACTGGCTGCTTTCCCACATAGCTGTCGTCGAAACATGGTCAACTATGAGAGAGGAATTAATCCTATCGCAATGAGTATCATCAATCCTCAGAAAGAAATTGGCCAAGCTGGGGATCGAACCAGCGACTTCCTGTCCTCAAGTCCTGTATGCTACCGACTGAACTACTGGGGCTTGGCACCATATCAAAGACAGAAATCATCACTTGAGCTACATTATTGTTTGTCTGCAAATGCTTTCAAAGAGTTAAATATGCACAAGTGTAAAATGTGTTGTCTGGTTGAAAGCCTTCTCCTTGAAGGTTGTTAAACTTGGGACTGTTTGGTAAAGGTTATAATTAAATGATAATACATGTAAGTAAATGTGTGATTAATATGGAAGCATCGGCTATGTTTAAAGGTCAACATATTGAACATACCTAATCAGTAGACTGACATATAAAATACCAAAAGTAATTTAGCCCTTTACCACACAATCCCGACTTTTAACGACCCTGAGAAAGGAAAATTTTGAAAACATAGTGGGAAAAAGATAAAAAAAAAAACATCATTTTCTCCTTTTCCCACAATGTATTCAACCCTTGCCAAAACAAATTTCAATTTTTGAGTCACATTTAATTTGTCGTCTGCAAATGCTTTGAATTTGGACCAGTCTAAAATTTTGTCGTTTGGTAAAGAGTTAAAAACTGTGAAGAATTGAGAAATCTACTTTTGTAAGCGCCTCTTTTTCAGATGCCATTAAAGAAGGTAAAAAGTTTATATATACAACAGATTCAAATTATTGAACCCTTTATCACAATCCCAACTTTTAACAGCCTTGAGAAAGATGCTTATATAAAACATTGTGGGAAAAGGAGAAAATGCTGGTAACATGAGTTTTTTCTCCTTTTCTCACAATGTTTTCTATGTTATCAGAGACAAGTTCAATTATTTGAGTCACATTTAAAATAACATTGGACAAGTCTACATTTTTGTTGTGTGGTAAAGAGTTAACACATTAACACTGAGACCACTTCTGAAAAGATTGTAACAAAAGGAGAAATCCTTGTATTAGGCAATTTCTCCTTTTATCACAATGTTTTCACACATATTCATTTTACAAGGATGTTTTCAGTATCATCCCCTGCACATTTCTTTCAGGAAGTAATAAATTAATTTGACAAGTGATGTAATCTCCTTCAGACAATCCCATGTTTCGAAAACTGCAGATGAGGCCTTTTGAAAACATTGTGGGATAAGGAGAATAACGCTGTGAAACGGTATTTTCTCCGTTTCCCACTATGTTTTCTACACTTTATAAGGCAGATTCTATCATTCAAGCCATTTTTAAAATATCCTCTATGACTGCTCTCGAACTGGATAATTCTTTGAATTATGTCATACAGGTAAAGAATTGAATGTCGTTTGAAATGACAAACAAAAAAAAATTCAGAGACAAACATAACCCTTTACCAAACAATCACATGTTTGAACGATTCTCGGAAAGAGGACTTTTGAAAACACCATGTTTTCTACCCTTTCCTATAAAAAGTCGATCATTTGTGTTTCATTTAATTCGTGGTCTGTGAATGTTTTCAATTTGGACGAGTGTAAAATTTTACTGTTTGGCCAAGGGATAATTCTAGAGAAGGCAATACAAGTAACTCTTTACCACACAATCCCGAGTTTTAATGACCCTGAAGAAGAAAGCCTTTTGAAAACATTGTGGGAAAAGGAGAAAATGCTGGTAACCAGCATTTTCTCCTTTTCACACAATGTTTTCTACTCTTTCTAAAATAGTTTTCTCCATATGAGCCACATTAAAATTGTCGTCTGCAAGTGCTTTCAATTTGGCCCAGTCTAACACTGTCATTTGGTAAAGGGTTAAAACTGTGTTCATTATAGGTCCTTCTCCATCAGATTACAAATGATGGCATTTAACTCTTTACCAAACTGCAAACTTTAGACATGTCAAAATTGATAGCATTTGTAGAAAGTAAAACAAATGTGGCTGAAATCCGTCGTTAAAAGGGTAGAAAATATTGTACGAAAAGGTGAAAATGCTGGTTACCAGCATTCCCTCCTTTTCCCACGTTTTCCAAAGGCTTCTTCCTCAGTGTTGTTAAAACTCTGGATTGTGTGGTTTAGAGAAAATGGTATTAGATTTAACTCTTTACTACACTATACAGCGTTTTAATGACCCTGAGAAAGAAAGTTATTGAAAACAATCTGGGAATAGGAAAAAATGCTGTAACTGGCATTTTCTCCTTTTCCCACGTTTTGGCATTTTCTCCTTTTCCCACGTTTTTTTTCCAAACTTTCAAAGACAAATCCTGCCTATAATTTGAGCACCATTTTATATGTCTATTGGAAATGTTTTCAATTCGGAACAGTCTGAAAGTTTGCTGCAATATTTTTGCAGTTGAAAGTTTTCAAAAATTTATTCCAACCACTGCATCAAAGTTGTGCTGATACACAGAAATATGAAGCCCATAAGTTTTGGGGTTACAGTTTACTAGATGTCTACTGAACTGATTCATGTTATGCATAAAAATTTAACAACAAGCTGTAAAGAAATCATGTAAATTCCTCCATATTGAGGGTGTTAAATTGCCTGTGAAATTAATTCACCCATCACAAAGTTATAAATTCAAGTTGACTAGATATCAATTTATACCCTATAAAACCTTTACTACATACCCTTCACAGTCAATGATTATTAACCTTTAAAGTGCTTATCACAACTGTAGTTGCCTTTGTGGCCCATGTAGATCAGGAACAGACTGCAAAAAATGTGCAGTTCGATCTTTGATCTACACTGTCCACTTTGCAGAAAAACTCTAGGCAAAAAGCGATTACAAAAATAGCGATTCTAGCCTGAAAATGTCTCCAGGTTTTGTTTGGCGCTCTAAGTGTTAAAATGAAGATGCATGCAAGAATACAAATTTTAATACACCATACCCTGGTAATTAATTATAGAGCCCTGAAGGCCTGTTAGAATCCTAAGGGTATCCCCAGTCACTCTGTTTATTACATCATTTTTCCTTAATAATTACTAAATATTATATAAAACTCATCCCTAGTCAAAATTTATGAATAAAAGAATTGTAAAAGGGTTCTGACCTTACTGAATTTACTAGCAAACAGTGAAAATATGATGAAATCACTCAGTTTTCAGTATTTTCTCCATTTGCCACTTTTTGTCTGAAGTGCCCAATACCAGGAGCTTCAAAAGTAACGTAAAAAGCAAGGGACCCCATGTCATTCCCTCTCACCCAGACAACCAACTAAGGTTTTCTCAAATTTTATCTTTTGATACCAGGTCAAGTGCTGCTGCATGATGGGCTACCTTTATGGGAATAAAATTCAAATTAAAATAAACCCTGGGCTCCCACAGAGAGATATCTACCTAAGCTTTTGACCATGTACCAAGTTTTTTAACACTTTACTTGATGACAGAATTTTAGACATGCACATATTTGAAATGTTTGTAGGTGATAAGGTAAATATGGCTCATTTGATTGGAATCATCTTAAAAAAAATAGGTAGCAAACACTGTGGGAAAAAAAAGAAAATGCTGGTGACCATCATTTTCTCCTTTTGCCACAGTGCTTTCAAACAACAGGTCTCATTCGAATCATTTGGCATAAGCTTAACTATATCCATACTTAAGGTCTGGAATTTTTTTTTGAGAGTAAAAAGAGGAAACTATCCCATTAACTCTTTACCACATGACAACATTTTAGACTCTTCCAAATTGAAAGTGTTTGCAGACAACACATTAAATGCGAATGAAAAATTAAAACTTGTTTTGGGAAGGGTAGAAAACATTGTGGGAAAAGGAGAAAATGCTGGTTACCAGCATTTTCTCCTTTTCTCACATTGTTTTCAAAAAGCTTCTTTCTCAGGGTCGTTGAAACTCGGGATTGTGTGGTAAAGAGTTAAGCATCACCTGCACACTTATTCCTTTAAAACTTTACCAAATGACAAAATTTTAGACCTGACCAAATTAAAAGCATTTGAACATGACAAATGTTGTTAAAATGAGAATTTCTCTCTTTCATAGGGTAGAAAACATCGTGAGAAAAGTAGAAAAAGCTGGTTACCAGCATTTTCTCCTCTTCCCACAATGTTTTCAAAAGCCTTCTTTTGTAGCATCGTAAAAAGTCGGGATTGTGTCCTACGGATTAAACCTTTACTAAACAATCCTGAGTTTTACTGACCTTGACAGAGAAGATTTCTGAAAAAAAAATTGAGGGAAAAGAGCAATATGCTGGTAACCAGCATTTACTCCTTTTCCCACAATTTCTTATACCCCTTTGTAGACAAATCTCATCAATTGAGTTACATTTAACTTTCTGTCTGCAAATGCTTTTTAATTTAGACAAGTCTAGTAGACGAAAAGACAGACAGATGGACAGGTAGAGTCCCAAATATATTCCAGCATGTTGCATTTAATTGTACAAAGTTTTAAAACAATGAAGGCAAAACTGTAGAATTGTGAAATACAGAATGTCCTTTGTGTATGCCATGGGTAGACAGACAAACAGACAGATAGATTCCACTTTGCAGTAGTATAAAGATTTGAAAGAAAACTGTAGATTGTGTTTTTTCTATTTATACAGATATATGGCCCAAATAGTTAACTTACATAGTTACATACAGACTGATGCAATGAAAGATCAGCTCATTATGACTGTGTCTGCTACACCCAGGCAACCTTTGTGTTAAAAAAGTTACAACCAGTAGACAATTTCTTACAACTATGTGGCATAAAGAGAAATTGTGAAAAGTTGGCATAAATTTGTGCAGTAAAGGATTAAATTATTTATCAGATGACTATAACTCTGTGACTTTTCCAAATCAAAAGCATTTCACAGAAGAAGCACAAAATGTTAATCATTTGATAGAATTTGTGTTAAAATGGGTAGAAAATACTGTGGGAAAAGGACAAAATGTTGGTTACCAGCATTTACCCCTTTTCCAAAAATGTTTTCAAGTCTTCTTCCTTTGGGTCATGACAACACAGGGTTATCTCTTTCCCAAACGGACAAAATGTTTGGCTGTCCAAATTGAAAGCTTTTGCAGACGACAAATTCAATATTGATCTGATGGTAAGATTTGTCCTTGGATGGGACTGAAAACATTGTGAAAAAAGGAGAAAATGCTGGTTACCAGCATTTTCTCCTTTTTCCACAATGTTTTCAAAAGTTTCTTCCTCAGGGTCGTTAAAACTTAGGATTGTGTGATAAAGGGTTATTTGGATTAGGATGCGGGAAGACAAGACAAAATGGATTCCATTTGTCCAAGTTACCAGACTCATGGTAAGAGATAATGAGCAGTAATCCATTTATTACTGGAAAATCATAGAACCTCTGACAAAATTACCTTTTGACCATTATCAAGCCAGACAGGCTTATTATCTGTAACAGGCCATTTGGGAAAATCATGAAAGGCTGAGTTGGTTATTATTTTGTTCTTTGGTTGTAAAACCTACTGGTTAATTGACTTATTACCTCTTGAAGCAAATTTGCAGCACATGCCTTTGAAAACATTCTTGTAAAATACAGAACAACATGAAATGATCCTTTACCAGATAGCAAAAATTTAGACTAGTCCAAATTGAAAGTACATAATGTACTATGTGCCTGTACTTTGTAGATGAAACATAAATGTGACTCAATGATGGGATTTGCTTTTGTCATAATGGTTACCACCATGTTCTCCCTTTCCAACAATGTTTTCAAAAGTCAAAGAGCTTTTGAAAATATTGTGTGAAAAGGAGAAAATGCTGGTATCCAGCATTTTCTCCTTCTCACACAATGTTTTCCACCCTTTCACAGACAAATCCCATTAATTGAGCAAGATTTGACTTGTTACCTGCATATGCTTTCAATTTGGTCAAGTCTAAATTTTGTCACATGGTAAAGAGTGAAGCTTATAATATCTCTCACACAGACATATCTTCATAAAGTTTCAACAAAATACTTATGAAAACATTGTGATAAATGGTAAAGCTGCAGGCGATCCGGCAATTTCTAAAGTTAAAGAGATGCTCTCTGCAATTTCCCTTAAACTTACATCAAATCTTGCAGATTTTCTTTTCAAATTTGAACATGTGTTACAGTTAGAAGATTTTACTTTTTCAACATCAGGGTGTATTGAGTATTAAACTTTACCAAACAAGCCCATGTCTTAAGGACTTTGAGGAAAGAGGCTTTGGAAAACATTGTGGGAAAAGAAGAAAATAATTATTAATGATAACCAGCATTTTCTCCTGTTCCCATATACAATGCTTTCTGCTTGTCCAAACCTAAATTTCATCATTAGATCCACATTTGATTTATGGTCTGCAAATGCTTTCATAATTATTGGACATGTTTTAAGTATTTTTGTCTGGTAAAGGGTTATATGGTATCACAGGAAAAAGGGTGGGATATAAAATATGAGATTTAAACCTTTACCAAACAATCCTGTTTTTAAATGACCTGTAAAAAAAGGCTTTTGAAAATGCCTTGAAAAAAGGAGACAATTCTGGTAACCAGCATTTTTCTCCCTTTCCCACAATGTTTTCCTTCCTTTTAAAGACAACTTCCATCATTTTGACATGTTATTTGTCATCTGCAAATGCTTTCAATTTCGACAAGTCCATAATTTTGTCATTTGGTAAAGACCTCACCATCTCTACTAATCAAGGTCTGCAACAGTGCACAGTAAATTCCATTCATCAGCCTTTGAGCAACTGACATTCTAACGGACAATTTTTCTAACATTTAATGTCAATGTAAACATTTTCAACAAAGCTAGATTCTCTTGACATGATTAAGATTTATCTCTGTGTTATTTGACAGTGCTTTGCTGGGTTCTCTGATAAAATCCATGTTGATACATGAAGTCCATCATGATGAAATGTGTGAAGAGCAGATGACAAAGAATGTTGGATTAAAAAAGGAGAAATAACTTACCCGAAATTCTTCTAAATAGAGATGACAGAGATCTTTGTTCTGGATAACATCTGCTTTACAAGTTTCATCTACAAGTCTGTCAAAGCTCCGTTCTGTACTCTCCATCCAGCTCATGAACTCATTAAGGGCAAGATCAAACTGTTCTGGGGTCTGAACTCTTTTGTCTGCTGCTTTAAGGTTATCAGTAAGCCTGTAAGTAAATAAGGTTTGAACCAATCTTTACAACTATACAATGTTTCTGTTCATCTTCCAACAAAGGTTCACAGTTATATATATTTTGGACTACCTTGCATGTGGACATAACTCCTTACAAAACACTAAATTTTAGACCGATCCAAGTCAGAAAAATCTGCAGACAACAAATTCAATATGGCTAAAATGATGGGATTTGTGTTTAAAGGGTAGAAAACATTGTGAGAAAAAGGGGAAAATGCTGATTACAAGCATTGCTTCCTTTCCAATTACAAATGTTTTAAAGCTCCTTTACCAAGGGTCCTGAAAACATGGGGTTGTAAGTGAGAACATGTAACTTTGTTCAAGCAACAGCTCCCCTTTCCACAATATTTTCCTTATCATGCAGAATTCACTGTCCTTTCCTGCGTATATTTCTCATTTATGTGACAACAACTCAGTCACTCTAGCCAGTGTAATATCTAATTAACACTTTACCACACAATCCTGAGTTTAAACGACCCCAAACATGCAACCTTATGTACTGCATTTTTTCAAACTAAACTCTTCACAAAAACAACAAAATTCTAGATCAGTCTAACTTCAAAGCACTTGCAGACAACAAACTAAGTATGGCACAAATAATGTGATTTGGATCTGAAAGGATTGATATCATTGTAGGAAAAGTACAAAATGCTGGTAACCATCATTTTCTTCTTTTCCTGAAAGGTTTCCAAATTAAAGCCTCTTTCTTTTGGGTTGTTAAAACACATGACTATTTGGAGATAAAGCTTAGTGTATAACAAGAAACAGTTAATATTCAAGATTAATGAACTGTAAGAAGACTTCATCCAAGACAGAGACAAGATCAGTCTTTTGGTGAAGGGTCTCACTTAACTCTTTACCAAACGACAAAAATTTAGAGTCATCCAAATTGAAAGCATTTGCAGACGACAATTTAGACGTGGTTGAAATTTTGCTCTTTAATTCTGAAAGGATAGAAAACATTGTGGGAAAAGCACAGGTGAACGGCGAGCGACAGTGTAAATCCTGTATTGCACAGTAATATTACTGTGCAATACAGGATTTACACTGTCGCTCGCCGTTCACCTGTGGGGAAAAGGAGAAAATGCTGGTTACCAGCATTTTCTCCTTTTCCCACAATGATTCAAAAGGCTTCTTTCTCAGGGTCATTAAAAGCCAGTATTGTGTGGTCAAGGGTTAGAAGTTTATACCAACTTCTCCAACTGTCTAAATGCTTTCAGAGGGCCAAATTTCTTATTGGAAGCCGGCTCTTGAAGCCGGCTTCCAATAGGAATGCTTTTTTTTTATGCACATGGGGAGTTTTGGGATACATCATTGCACAACTTTTCCGACATATTCACTCAAATACTTTTAATAGTATGTTGCTATTAAGCTCAAAATTATGCATTATTTTGTATGTACTGTTGAGATGAATTTCGAGCATGAAAAGTAAAGATTTCGTATTTATAGATATTTATTTAATAACTGATTAATGATTGACCCCACAGGCAGTGTAACTCTTCTTAAACTAGTATAGACTGGTTACCTCCCCTGATACTACTACACGTGTAATACACGATACAACAAGGGACCGGTTTAAAACTAGTAGATTAGCGCAATATTACGCTTTTTTCCCCCTTGTGCTGTTCACATAAATTGCGAGCATGAAAACTACAGATTTTGTGTTTGAACTCTTATTTCTAAAGATTTCTCAGATTTTTTGTTCCACTGTGTCTATTTTTATCTGTGTGCAATATATTGTATTTTAGCAGGAGAGTTTGTAGGTGTGTAATTAATCTGTTTACTATTGGAAACTTTTTGTAATAACTTTTTGTAAGAATGTACCTTTGTTGTGACAAGCCTTGCATACTGAGAGCACAATTGAGACACACTAAGTCCTTGGGCATTTATTTATGAGCCATGCTCTGTGAAAAGGGGGCTTGATGCATTTGCAGAAAGTATTGGCCCAGGTTAGCCTGCACAGTCTGCGCAGGCTAACTTGGACCGACACTTTCTGCTTTGGTAATTTTTCTGCATGTCAAAAACCAGTGTACCTCACGTTTCAGTTGGTTGCTAGACAAAATGGATTTTATGGATCCATAAATATGCGATGACTTGCTTGAATTATGGATGACAGAGATACATTAAGTCCCCTTTTGCCAGAGCATGTCTCACATGTTTTAATAACCCTGAGGAAGAAGACTACTGAAACGTAGTTGCAGGAGGACAAAATGCTGGTTACCATCATTTTCTCCTTTTCATACAATGTTTTCTACCCTTTCAAAGGTCTAAAGTAAGGCTGGAAAGGAAATGTAATGGAACTTTTGATGTAGCGTTGAAGGGTATTGCACTTATTTTTGTGGCTTTAGGGCTCCAGCCAAACTTGGGTTTTGCACCTGGTTATAAATGACCCTCGACAGCTTTTGACTGATGTTGTACATCATTGCACTTGAGCCATGCTCTGTGAGAAAGGGTCTTAATGAATCTGGGAAAAGTATCAACCCAAGTCAGCCCGCTTGGACTGTGCAGGCTGACCTGAGCTGAAACTTTTCGCTATTGGTAAATTTTCTGTATATTTAAGGACCAGTCTACCTGATGATTAAGTTGATTGTATTAAAAAAGAGGCTACATGTATTGTTGAACCTTAATTATGTGATGGCTTGCTTGGTATTATGGATCACGGAGATGCATTAAATCCCCTTTTGCCAGAGCATGGCTCATTTACATGTTCAACTATTACATTGTACGGGGGCTATTCAGATTTTCATAGTCAAACCAAACTTGAAAATATTTTATTGCTCAATTTAGTAAGGCAATAGCTGACTAAGAATCAAGAAATAAAGCAAGAAGCAAATGAAAAACAAATTGATGGTACTTCTTCAATGGACTAGTTAGCCTCTTAACTCTGTACCCTACAACAGAATTTAGAACTTGTCCAAATTCAAAGCAGTTGCAGACGACAAATCCAATTTGGTTATAATGATGAGATTTGTCTCTAAAATGGTAGAAAGCATTGTAGGAAAAGGAAGAAATGCTTGTGATAAGCATTTTATACTTTTATTGCAATGGTTGCAGAAGCTTTTTTCTTCAGGGTCACTAGAACATATAATTGTTTAGTGAAGGATTAAATCTTCACCACATAATCCCGACTTTTAACGACCCTGAGAAAAAAGCCTTTTGAAAACATTGTTGGAAAAGGAGAAAATGCTGGTAACCAGCATTTTCTCCTCTTTCCACAATGTTTTCTAACCTTTCAGAACAATTGCAATCATTTTAGCCACATTGAAATTGTCGTCTGCAAATGCTTTCAACTTGGACAGGGCTAAAATTTTGGACAGTATTGTCCAAATTCAAAGCAGTTGCAGACGACAAATTAGATTTGGTTATAATGATGAGATTTGGCTCTGAAATGATAGAAACCATTGTGGAAAAGGAGAAAATGCTTGTGACAAGCATTTTATACTTTTCTCGCAATGGTTTCAGAAGCCTTTTTCTTCAGGGTCATTAATCAGAACATGTAATTGTTTGGTAAAGGTTTTTTAGCTTTTGGCTAAAATTTTGTGAAGGCTTGTTGGAATGTCAAGTGATCATGCAATAATATGCATCAGCTACGGCAGAGCTCCAGACAGAGGGAGTGATTTTGATTTCAAAATTGAAAATATTTATCAATCTCCACTAAACCCCACGTTATGGGCACTCATTAGAATCGTCTCATCGAGACGATTCTAATGAGTACCCACAACATAGGGTTTGGAAGGGAAATAATGGATTTAGAATACTATCACTCCCTCTTACCTGGAGGTCTGACTGCGGTATGTAGGATCATATTCATGTAAGAATGATAACAGTATTTTGATCTTGTCAAAATAGAGAAAATACCTAATCCAAAATGACCATGCTTTTATCTGAAGAGCAAAATTGCACCATTCCTGTTTACTGAATGTAACTGTCTTCTTTCCGAATGCATGCAGGAAGAAAGGTGAAGTTTATATTAGTGTTTAACTCTTTACAACACAATCCCGTGTTTTAACGACCCTGAGAAAGAGGCATTATGAAAACATTGTGGGAAAAGGAGAAAATGCTGGTAACCAGCATTTTCTCCTTTTCCCACAATGTTTTCTATCCTTTCCAAAACAAATTTCAATTTTTGAGCCACATCTATTTTGTCGTCTGCAAATGCTTTTCATCTGGACTAGTCTAAAAGTTTGTCGTTTGGTAAAGAGTTAAACAAAAAGTAGGATTCACAGAAAAAAAAAATCTTAATTAGCCCCCAAATTGTTGCAGTCGGTAAAATTTTCTACTGGGTCTGTATTCACCAACCATTCTTAAGAACATTCTTAGTCTTATTCTCCAGAATTTTTAATTTAAAAGTAACACAACTTCTGATAAGCGAGTTATTCCTAAAGCACCTTTCTCATTGATGGTAACAAAAAAATTGCCGGCTTCTTTGATGCTATGCATCAAAAATTTTTCTTGTAACACATTGGAATGAGCTCAAAAACTTAGTGGTTAGCCTACCTGTTCAACAAAGCTGACCATCTGTTGACCAGCTTTTCCAGCTGAAGTTTGACTAGACTGGTATCATCCGATTTGTAGTTCTCTATCAGTTTATTGGCCAGTGCCTTCAAGTCATCTGCTTTGACCTGCCATTCTGCGACCTCTGTCTCCAGAGTCTAGAAAGAAATGACATTTTTCTTTAACTCTTTACCAAAAGACAAAATTTTAGAACTGTTCAAATTGAAAGCATTTGCAGACGACAGATAAAATGTGGCTCAAGTGATGGAATTTGTGTATGAGGGCAATGGTGGCTATGAATCGCTCACCAGTCAATGATTTTCTCTGATATCACCTGGTGACCTACTTTTTGAACTGATCTGACCCATTTTCAAACTTATTTATCTTCAAGACAAACATTCTTACCAGCTTTCATGAGTACTGGACTGAAAAAATATAGCCCCTTCAGCATACACAAGCTAAAAGCTGACAATGGACATGGCATGATAACAAAAGCAGACTTTAAGCGCTATGTGCTCAGGTGAGCTGAAAAAAAAAGCACATCCTTTTGACTATTTCTAACAAAATATCAATTTTCTCCACCCTAACAATTAGGGGTGAAACAATACGGTAAAAAGCGTATTGCAATATATTGCAATACGGCTGACCCGTATTGCAATATGTATTGCAATATGCTGTATATGCTGACATTTAGCATATCTGACCACTTGTAGTCACTGTTAGGGTAGCATATGCTCAAAAGGTGATAAAGAAAACTAGTACATGTGCTTGGAACTCTTCCATTCTTTCAAGATAATGAACTAAAAAGCAATTCTTTTGCATGAACAAATAAAAACAAACTGAAATTGACTAGTCTTTAACACTCGCTATCTTGACGATTTTCGTCTGCCATTTTTTTTTTCTTCAAGAGCGTACTTGTTTATATAAAAACCACCGCTACTATACCGAACTTCGGGAGCTCAACAGAGTAGACAGTGCGATGCACTAACTTACTCAGTTGCTTACTGTACTAACACTAATACTTTGCCGCTTAACTACCGGAAAACGCAAAAATAAGTGTAAGCAAAGTTATAAGAAATGAATAACATACAAACTCCATTGATCCAAAAGCATTAAAGCTCGACAGTTATTTGGAGTTTGTGTCGTGAATTTTATGTGGTCATAGTTTTACCTAAACACCGGTGACACCGTCTGTGGAAAAAAATAAACAACTTTCGCTTTTGGAAATCTTTAGAACTGTAAGTTGAAAAACGATCGATTTCTGACAGAATTTTTGGGAAAACCGGACTTTCTGATGTAATTAAGAGAAGTTGACTTATTGCAGAAATACCGATACGGTAAAATTCGAACCGGTTTCGGTTTTTTTCTTTGAATAGACCGCGGTTAATCGGTTAATCGGTAAACCGTTTCACCACTACTAACAATATATTGGGTCAAAATCTGGTTTTACGCCCCTTTATGTTGCTTTTACGAAAAGAGTAAATCACCCTCTATTTTGTGATGAACTTTGGCCAACAGGGCATGAAATTTCAGCAATAATAGTAGTATTTTCTAGTGGTGTAAAATGCACTTTACTCCTCTATTCTACAATGCCAAGCTGAGGAAGCAGCCATCTGAAATAAGTTCTAGGAAGAGGAAAATATGCTGGTAAAAGATTATAGACTAACCTGATAGTTATATATGTACAATCCATTTACCTTATATGGCAATTACAATATCTTTGACTCATTCTGAACCAGTATGCAACTGAAGTTACACATTAAGTAGAGATATTGGTAGTTATCCTAAACAATCATCATTTTTGTCTGTAGATCTTAACCCTTAAAGTGCCGTTCACATCCATAGTTGCCCTAGCTGCCTGTGTAGATCAAGATCAGAATCAATAAATGTGGGATCTGATCTTTGACCTACTCTGTCCACTATTCTGAAATATTCTGGACAAGAACCAGCCTTGAAATTGCAGCCTTGAAATCACTTCCATTTTTTGTCCTTTTTTTACATCAAAAAGGTCTGTTGGGTCTATTTGGTGCTCTAAGGGTTAACCCTTTACCAAACAATCCCTGGTTTTCACAACTCTGAGAAGGAAGCCTTTTGAAAACATTGTGGGAAAAGGAGAAAATGCTGGTAACCAGCATTTTCTCCTTTTCCCACAATGTTTTCTAAACTTTCAAAGACAACTTTCAAAGTTTGGGCAATGTCTAAATTGTTGTCTGCAAATGCTTTCCATTTGGACCAGTCTAAAATTTTGTCATTTGAAAAAGAGTTAAAACAAAAAAAAAAAAAACATTTAACATCCCCTTCCCCTGTGAATGCAATGCCAAATGGGAAAAAATCCAAAGATTACCATTCATCCAATTGTCCATATGATATTGAAAGCAAATTGCATGACCACATGAACTATACTTAACCCTTTACCACACAATCCCGACTTTTAATGACCCTGTAGAAGAAGCCTTTAGAAAACATTGTGGGAAAAGGAGAAAATGCATTTTCTCCTTTTCCCGCAATGTTTTCTACCCTTCCCAAAACAAATTTTACCTTTTTGAGTCACATTTATTTTGTCGTCTGCAAATGCTTTCAATTTGGACTAGTCTAAAATTTTGTCTTTTGTTAAAGGGTTAAATAAGACTAACTGTGCCTTGAATGAGAACAATTTAAAGTTTCACTCAAAAATTTCAAAATTAAAATCCATACAACTAGGCAAACACACAGCTGTCTCCCCCTCTTCCATGAGTGACTCACCTATAGTGCATTTTGAGGGGGAAGCGATGAAAAAAAAATCTTCAAGAAAATATTCAAATCCAGTGACTGTTCATATTTGGATCAATGTCCCTGGAAGTTTTTGCTACTCTCCTCAGTACATGTATCCCTTTCCTTTGCAAAAAAGTCCAATATTTATATTACAATAAAAAACTAGCATCCCTTTTTCTCCCAGTATCTCTTGTAGAGCATATTAACTCTTTACCATATGACAAAATTTTGGACTAAACTGAATTGAAAGCATTTGTTTGTTTGTTTGTATGGTGTTTAACGCCGTTTTCAACATTATTTCAGTCATATCGCGGCGGCCAGTGCACCTATCCATGCTTTCCTGGAGTTTCTTTTACCAGTACTACGCACAATATTCTTTCCAAGCCACTGGCTGCTTTCCCACATAACCATCGTCGAAACTATGGTCAGCGGTGAGAGAGGAATGAATCCTGTCGCAATGACTATCATCAATCCTCGGAAAGAAATTGGCCGAGCCGGGGATCGAACCAGCGACCTCCTGTTCTCAAGTCCTGTACGCTACCGACTGAGCTACAGGGGCCCATTGAAAGCATTTGCAGATCAAATAATAAATGTTCAAATGATGACCACTGTCTTTGATAGGGTAGAAAGCATTGTGGGAAAAAAAAAATGTGGGTTACCAGCATTTTCTCCTTTTCCAACAATGCTTACAAAAGCTTTCACATTCTGGGACGCTAAAACTCAGGATTATGTGGCAAAGGGTTAATCAAGTAAAAGTATCCCTATACCCAACAATCCCGACTTTTAATGACCCTGAAGAAAATGCCTTTTGAAAACATTGTAGGAAAAGGAGAAAATGCTGGTAACCAGCATTTTCTCCTTTTCCCACAATGTTTTCTACCCTTTCCAAATCAAATTTCAATTTTTGAGCAACATGTCATTTGTCGTCTGCAAATTCTTCAATTTGGACCTGTCTAAAATTTTGTCATTTGGTAAAGAGGTACCAGTATATCATTGTTCTATGGAATATCATTTAACCCTTTACCAGACAACAGAGTTTAAGGCTCTCCTGTACTGAAAAAATTGCAGATGATCATTAAATGTGGTTCAAATTATGAGATTTGCTGGCGAAAAGGTAGAAAACATAGTAGGATAAGGAGAAGATGCTGGCTACCATCTTTTTCTCCATGTTTTTTCAGTCTTCTCTGTTGGGTCCTTGAAACTCAAATTTTGTCATAAAAGAAAGTATCAACTGCAGTCATTATGATATCACTTTCTATACAAGATTCTATGAATGGAAACCATCTGAAATTGATCTCTTGAAGTCTTTCGCTGCCAACTAAATGGATACAACTTTTCTCGAGGTCTTTTAGATATCTTTTCGTTACAACTGAATCTGTTTTTGCAATAAAGACTAGCACCAGATAGTAGACGGTGTAAATCAAAGATCAGACTCCACCCTTTGTGCAGTCTGATTTTGATCTATGCCATCCACAAAAGCAATCAAATGTGCCATTGGCAGTGAAAGAGTTGATCAGTCATGAATTGGTCCTCCCATTGACTGTGACATTTTCAAAGTCCCTCAGCTCATGAGAATAACCTTTTTAACATTGAGAATCAGGCCTAAGACCAAAAATTCAGTAAACTTGGTGAAAATTATGTGCAGATAAGTGTAAACAATTCATTTATATTAAAGGACAGATAAATAGCAATGACCTTTTTAAGAAACCCTAGGAGCACAGAATATGGAAATCAAACTAGGTCAAAAGAAAAGCGCAAAATATAGTAATATCACGGCCGTGTTTGGGACAGAATATTTTGACAAAGGGAACAGTGTAGATGTCAGATCAGACAGCACAATTTTGCCAGTCTGATAGTGAACTTCAGCAAGTTTGCCTGATTTTTTTTTAACCAAATGACACCCATAACACTCTTTCATCCACTGGCTGGTTACTTTCCCACAAAAAGGAATTTGAGTAAAATTTGTTTATGACCAACAGTAACAAATTATTTCTGACACAACTGCTTTTTTGGACATAAAATAAGAAAGAATTTAAACTCAGAATTTCTAAATTAAAAAGCTTGCGTGTGAACAGCTATAAACCAAGGTTCTACGCTGAATTTCAATCTAACTCTTTACAATATAAAAAAATTTCAGTCGGGTCCAAACTGAAAGCATTCGCAGACAACAGTGTGGCTTAAATGATGGAATCTGTCTTTGATAGAGTAAAAAACATTGTGGAAAAAGGAGAAAATGCTGGTTACTAGCATTTTCTCCTTTTTCCAAAATGTTTTCAAAAGGTTTCTTTTTCAGGGTGGTTAAAACTCGGGATTGTGTGGTAAAGGGTTAAAAACAGATGATGCATCAAACATACAAATAAAACCTAGAATAATTGATATCTGACAATTGGATATAACTCTTTGCCACACAATGACATGTTTTAATGCCTCTGGGGAATTAGAATTTTGAAAACATCGTAGGAAAAGGTAACCAGCATTTTCTCCTTTTCTCACACTGTTTTCTAACCTTTCAGAAACAAATCCTATCATTTGAACCACAATTAATTGGTCACCTGTAAATGCTTTGAATTTGGGCCAGTCTAAAATTTTGTTGTCTGGTAAAGAGAAAATGTTCAACCCTTGTGGCACTGAACCCAGATTCAATTGCTTATGCAGACACTGCAGATCAAAATCAGACTACACAGGGTAACTAGTATAATTTGCAAGAACTTATTTCTCAATCAATGTAAAATAAATAGGTTTAAAACTGACACTACATGGGTCAAAGGCAAATTCAAGAGAACTGGCAGGATTTGATATACCTACAATAGGATAGTTTCAGTTTTTAGTTTCTTTTGCAAGCAAATAGAACCAAACATTGTTTTTTCTATATAAAGAGGTACCTGGTTAACCCTTAACAAGATGACTAGATCTAGGACCCCTGTCCAGGTTGACAGGATTTGCGAACAACACATTGAACCCGACTGAAAAAAACTGTCTTTTGAAGGGAAGAAAACATTACGGGAAAAAGGAGAAAAAAACTCAGAGCTCCAGACTCGAGGGTGTGATGGTATTCTAAATCCATTATTTCTCTTCCAAAACCTATGTTGTGGGTACTCATTAGAATCGTCTCATCGAGATGATCCTAATGAGGACCCATAACATAGGGTTTTGTGGAGAATGATTAATATTTTCAGTTTTGAAATCAAAATCACTCCCTCTATCTGGAGCTCTGAATACTGAAAACATGATTACCAGCATTTTCCCCTTTTCCAAGAATGTTTTCACAAGCCTGTTTTGTAAAGGGTTGTCAAAACTTGGGATTGTGTGTTAAAGGGTTAATCATTCCCACACAATACTGAGTTATAATGACCCTGAGGAAAAGGCTTTTTGAAAACACTGTGGGAAAAGGAGAAAATGCTGGTAACCAGCATTTTCTCATTTTCCCACAATGTTTTCTACCCTTCCACACACAAAAAATTAAATCAATGAGTCACAATTAGCTTGTCGTCTGCAAATGCTTTCAACTTGGTTAAGTTTAAAAAATTGTCTGTTGGTATAGGGTTTACTGCATCATTAAGAAGAGAATTTTCTGGTGTGAATCATTGCCACACAAAATCTAGAGAAAACCTATCATTTTTGCTAGACTGTGTCTCAGTTTGATACAACTGGGAGTTCAAAGTTTGACAGAATTCCAATCAATCTGAAGCATAAACTGCATTGTAAACCAGTCTGTCTTAACCTCTGAACTTCTCACATTCTGGAGATGATGAATCCAGCATTAAATATTCAGTGAAAAGATAATTGCATAGTTGTCATCTTAAATGTATCCTCCGTGTCCTTATATAGGGGGGAAAAGACATCAATTGCCCATTTCAGTCAATTAATTGATCTCTTCTAGCACATTTTTTCCTCCTTATCTCTAGATATATAATATTCTTCACCTGAAAACATGATCAGTTATGCAATACCCAACCCTTTACCACACTATCTCAAGTTTGAACTACCTTTAAGATTTTTGAAACATTTTAGAAAAAGGAGAAAATGCTGGTAACCAGCATTTTCTCCTTTTCCCACAATGTTTTCTACCACATATGAGAACTACAGCTCATATGTAATGTTTTCTAATTTGTTGTCTGCAGTTGCTTTCAATCTGGAAGAGCCAATAATTTGCTGACTGGAAAAAGGTTAAAATAAGCCTAAAATCAGATTTCATTTAACAAAAGTCATTTCAATTCCTTGTGACCTTTTTATTTGCCAATGATGTAACAAAGAGAGAACAGGCTCAGGGACATAACTTCATGTTCAATATTGTTCTCAACATTGATTCCACCATATCATGGCCACCGGTGCTTGTATCCATGCCTTCCTCAACTTTCTATCGCTAGTAAATCATGTTACAGTATTTCGAAGCAAATGGATGCTTTTACGTATAAACAGTCAAAACAACATTTAGCAGCGAGAGAGAAATATTGCATTTTCAAAAATGATTTCACAGGAAAGAAAATATCATATCGGACAGTGTAGATCAAAGATCAGACTGCACTTTTTGTAAAGTCTGATCTTGATCTACACTGTCCGCAAAAGCGCCCCAAGTTGCACCTAGCAGCCTAAGGGATAAGAGATGTAGATATTGCAATTTCAAGGCTGTTTTTGTCAGAATATCACAACCGATAACTTCAATAATTATTGCTTTTGATAACAAAGAACACATATTTCAGGACAGTTCTGGGGAAAACAGTCTTAACTTGCACATTACAGACAAATTATATGAGTGGCTCTCTGGCAAAAGAAAGTTTAATACATCTCTATTGAATCCATTTGTCTAACAATGGACAGAAATTGTAAGATAGAAAATTGACCAGTAGCAAACGTTTCGACCAAAGTCAGCCTGCATGGGTTGAGCAGGCTGACCTAGATTGATACTTTTTGCAGATATAATTAAACCCCCTTTTCACAGAGGATGGCTCATTTCTTCCTTCAAAGTATGGCCCATATATAGTACAATACAACATAATTATTTACCTTGTTCTGTTTCTGCAATCGCTGTGTATTCAAATTAGAGGGTGTGTCTGTTTTAAGTTCCTCCTCCACAGCAGATAACCACCTATCAAACTCTGCATACTTCTCATCAAACTGGTGACATTCTACTAGCATGTCATCAAGCTCTGTTTGCCGCTGTTTAGCACTGGACAGAGTATGATCCCACTGTTCTTGTAGTTTGTCAGCTGTAAAACAGTGGACACACAGTGTTAGAATATACAGTGGATGCTTTGTCAAAACTATTTTGACAAATGAAAAATATTTTTGGAACAATTCATCAGTTGAACTGATATACTCCAGTGTAAGGAGTATTTATTTGTAGAAGAAAAATCAGACAGAAGAAGGACTAGTCATATGGATGGACAGACAGACAATACTTAGACAATAACTCTCAATGTTTCGGTGGCAGAATAAAAGAGCACATAACCATTTCAAATGATGTCAGTTAGGTTTCTCTTTGTGCTTATGATCCATACCAAAACTTCAGATATATGATTAGATTCCACAATCCTATACCAAATGCAGGTTCATAGCTAAGTTGAAGTCCTCACTTCAATGTTAATTTTTACATTAATTTTGACAAGTTCCCTGTTTGAGAAAACAGGCAAACAAAATAGCCAAATGTAGGATCTTTGAAATAAAAGATATTTTGGTAAAAGATTTAAAAAAGCAGCTTACCCTTTTCTTTGACATTTTTTCTATCCACCTCACTGCTGGAAGCTCTATGGAGGGTCTCAGCTCTAACCAATACTTCATCTAACTTGGCACGCTTCACATCCATCTCTTGAAGGAAACCCTATAACAATGACAGAAGACATAGAATACATAAAATAGATGATAGTTTACCTTTATATCAAACAACAAAATTCTTGACTTGTTCAAAGTGAATGCATTTGCAGACAACAAATTAACCCTTACAGCAACTGTTGTTGCCTTTGCTGCCAGTGTAGTCTGATCTTTGATCTACACTGGCTGAATTGCTAAAACATTCTGGACAAAATCAACCTTGAAATTGCTTTAACTGGGTCTTAATTTCAGTTTTAAAATGTCATATGTGTTTATTCGGTGCTCTAACGGTTAAATGTGCTTCAGTTGATAGGACTCAGCCTTGAATGGGCAGAAAACATAGAAGAAAATGCCAGTTTTTGATTCTAAAACTTCTGCAAAATCAAACCCCTTAATCACAGACTCAAATACATTTACAGTGCATATTTTCTAGCCTGACTATCCTATATATTGCTTCAAGAACAGACAGTGGGCAGAAAGAAATGGAGATTAGATACCAAATTATGTTTAATGCAGATAGATTTGAGATGTGCTCTGGAGAAGGGAAGTTTCATGCATCTCTATGATACATTGTTCCAATCAAAACATCTCATAGATCCACAAAATCCATTTTATTAAACAACTGTCTGAATCATGAGGTAGACTGGTCCTTTGACATGAAGAAAACTGACCAATTGCAAAAGGTTTCGACCCATGTCAGCCTGCGCTGACTGCACAGGCTGACATGGGTTGAAACTTTTTAACAGATGCATTAAACCCCCTTTTCACAGAGCATGGTTCATTTGTTCCCTTCAGGAACTTTCATATTGGAGTGGACTAAAATTTGCATATGAGGTATTAGGTTAACAGATGCAAGCATCTGACAAGCGATTTGCAATGGTCTGTGAGTTACAGAATAAAAAAGGAAACACATTGTAAAAGACATGTGACAAATGCAAATATTTCCCAAGTACAAGAAAGGCATGCAAATTTGAGAGCCTATACCCAGTCATATCATGTAATATCATGTAATATATAATGCACTAAACCCTACTATGTGAAAGCCCAGACCTTACCATATACAAGCCCAACTCCACCTAACACTACCACACAATCCCGAGTTTTAATGACCCTAAGAAAAAAAGTTTTTTCTTTATAAACATTTTCTTTATAAACATTGTGGAAAAAGAAGAAAATGCTGGTAAGGCCTTTTAAAAACAAATCCATCTTAATCTTATAAGCCATACTGAATTTGTCGCCTGCATAATATTGCCAATTTGTTTTTTGACAAGTCTATAGTTTTGTTGTCCAGTATGGAATTAAGACAAAGCATATCTCAATTTCACCAAATTGTCTAACATTCTTTGTCTTTTTTTCCTTCTGAAGCATATGCTGCAAAGAATTTTGAAACATGTGATAACATAGTTGAAAAAGAAAAATTGCTTCTAACCAAAATGAATAAGCCATGGTAATTTTCAAATGTAGTCTCCTGCAAAGCAAAGAAGAGGACCATAATGGTCCTGAATCGCTCATCTGAGTCTATCTATCCCTGTGGCCTACTTTTTTTTTGTTTTTAACAGACATGACCTATTTTCAAAGTAGTCTGAGATATGATCAAGACAAAGATACTGATCACCACCTTTTAATTTGACTGAAAATGTGGCCTCCAGAGCATACACAATGTCTTTCTAAGATATGCCTATTGACCTACTTTTTGACCTAATGTGACTCAGTTTTTTTATTCATCCAAGATACTACCAAGACAAACATTCTGATCAAGTATTCTGACCAACTTTCATGAGTATTGGACCAAAAATGTAGCCTCTGAAGTGTCCACAATGTTTGATATGATCTACTGACCTACTTTTTGATCATACATGACCCATTTTCAAACTTGTATGCAATACCATCAAGACCACCATTTTGACCAAGCGTCATGAGTATTGGACTGAAAATGTGGCCTTTGGAGTATGCAGGTGAAAGTTGAAGACAGAAGACACAATATGGCACAAAAGCTGTCACAGTGCAGTAGGTATTGAACTAAGACCAGGGTCCACAGTCATCAACCATTCCTAAGAATGTTCAAAGTCTAAATCTTTAAATTTTCTAAATTTGAAAGTAACACAACTTCTGAATGGCTAAACCAAATGGTTTAGCCAATCAGAAGTCGTTATACTTTCAAATGTAGAAAATTCTGGAAAATGAAACTAATAATGTTCTTAAGAATGGTTGGTGAATACTGACCCAGGTGCTTGAAACACTGTAGACTTTTCAACATCTGAGCAAAAGTCAACAAATACAGCTAGACTTTAAATTTAGAATCAAAGTCTTGTTTCAAAGGCAAAGCATTTCTGAATGACAGTGCAGAAAGCCAAATTATTACAGTTTCAAAGCGTTTGTGGCAAGAGTATCTTATAACAAATCTGACAATTGGAACCCAAATCAGACTGCTCCATGGAAGAAGTAACTTATATTGAACTCTTTATCAAAGACAAAATTTTAGACTTGTCGAAATTTAAAGCATTCACAGACAACAATATAAGAGAGGCTCAAATGATGGGTACAACTGCCACTGAAATACAAAACATAAAAACATTACAACACATTGTGGGAAAAGGAGACACTGTAGCATTCCTGCATTTTCTCCTTGTCCTCAAATGTTATTTCTGAAGTCTTCTTCCTAGTAGTAATAAACACAGGGGTTGTCTGGTAAAGGTTCAAGACATGAGTCACTACAATATTTCTATGACATGCAGACCTGTAACTGGCGAAGTTGTGAGGCCATGTCCTTCACAAGGGTTTTAATAGCCTCAAACTCGGAAATGCTAAGATTTTCAAGGCAATCTGTCTTTAGTTCTATGTTCCCACTATTGTTCTGAAAAATCAGTAGGTTTAAAGCTAATGCAAATAGGTGTACAAAACATGCAGTTAGTATTTTCAAAGCTGGCTTCTTCTTCAAACCATTTATTACAGAATTGAATGTTCAACATTTCTTTCATTTTTTTTTTCCCCCATTATAAATAAAATTGCCAAATCTTAATTTTTCTAGGGTTTGTCAGCTACACATACAATGCTAAAAAAACAATTAAAACATGAAATTTCATAGTGCTAATTTCATATTCATGTGGACATTTAATTTTGTCCCTTTTACATTAACCAAAAGGAAACATGTTTCCTCCATTTTAAATGGTTTGAAAATTTCCTAACCTCTTTCATTAGTAAACTGCTTTTTAACAAAAGGCATACAAAGGATTATGTTAAACAAAATCCAAACCAAACATTCAATTTTAAGGAATCAGTGCATGACTGTATGTTGCTACAGAATAAAGTTTTCCTCAAATGTTTCTCCTTTGTGTCACACAGGTCAGGTACCAGACATAAGGGCACACTAGGGGCTAAAAGTGAGAAATCTGAGAGTCAAGAAGCAGACAAATTTAATTCATACCATTCTAAAGAATTGAGATCATTAAAAGTCTGATAATGTGTTACAGCACAATCCATCAAAGTTCCAATTGCTGGTAGAAATATAGATTGTAAAATTAGAGCAAAAGTTGCCCACTTTTGTTCTAGTAATACAAAACATTTTGCTAGCAAATGGGACTTTGACATACCATACTGAAACATACTATCAGACTCATAACAATATCTGTGCTTTTAAATGGTATGAATTAACGTTGGCTGCAGTTTGACTCTAGAGTTGTTTTTTTGTGGCTGCTGGTGTGCCTTTAAGAGGGTCCAGAATGCTATGCCAATACCACACAGGGTCAATTATTACCAGACAATAAAACTTTCAGACTTCTCCAACATAAAAGCATTTGCAGACTGCTAATTAACAAGAGCAATGGGCATGTAGGTCCAAATGCTCAGCTGCAATTGCTTTTCTATGAAAATCCTAAGTCCAAAAAAGGGCATAACTGTGTCAGAAATACTTTGATGGTTATCTGCCCTTGCTATATGGGTTCCCCTTTTGATGGTTAACAACTTGTCTGAGTTTGAAGTAAATATCTTTAGTAATGACAGAGATACCATACAACATCAAAGTTTTTTTCAATTTTTAAGTCAAAAAGGCTCATAACTGTGTCAAAAATATATTGATGGTTGCCTGCCCCTGTTGTATTGGTTCTGTTGTAAATATTTAAAAAGTTGTCTGACTTTCAAGCAAATATCTTCTGTAATATCAGAGATATATTAAAATGTCAAAGTTTTTGCACAATGCTGCAGACACCCCGCCAAAAGGGCTATGACAATACCTCAATTGTTTCTTCTAAAAGAGCCGAGCTAAAAATAGGTGGCACAGGATGAGAATCATCTTTGAAAGGGTAAAAAACATTGTGGGTAAAGGAGAAAATACTGGTAACCAGCATTGTCCGCTTATCCCCTTGTAGTTCAAAAGCCTTCTTCTCCTAAGGTTGCTTGCTGAGGAGTTAATAAAATTTTCAGATCTACTGATTAATGCAAAATGTAAAGTCTCCCTTGTGCATTTGCATTTTCATTCATTTAATTCTTTGAAATCAAGATTTTTGCACATTAATCCAGACTGCTTAAGATTCATGATAATTACCCAGCATGCAGTTAACATATTATGAAAAAGCATATGAATCAATTCACAGAAAAACTGTCACAGCCAGTTGTTTTTATCTATTTTCATACAAAAAAAAATTATAATTTTACTTGTGAGGTAATAATTTCGTGCAAACATTTAAGAAATATAAAACCTGGACTAACCAGTTTTGGTGCACATAAGTGTATATTTCAATGAATAAAAAAATAAGTATGTTTAAAAACATAGAATGGTATGCTCTCTGTCTTTATAACATTTCTGTCATAATTAGAAACCCATAATAAACACATTTTCACAAAAAGATTGAAATCTATGATGTCTTAGGTGAATGGCTGTCAACTTACTTGGCATTTTTGAAACCTACTACAGAGACCCATTATGTTTATCTACAGTCTTGCCAAATCAAAATAGTGCTGCTTGAAATTTTAACTATATGTTTATCTCTTTATTAAAAGAAAAAAAAAATGGATTTGACCAAATTGAAAGCATTTGCAGATAACAAAATAAAGGTAGCTCAAATGTTGATTCCTGGCTCTGTAAGGATAGAAATTACTGTGGAAAATGGAGAAATTGCTAGTTACCAGCATTTTCTCCTTTTCCCACTATGTTTTTAACAGCCTTTATTCTTCAGGATCATTGTAACATGTGATTCCATGGTAAAGGGTTAACAAAGTTTTATGTATACTAATCAACAGAGACAAAGACTGAAAATAAAGATTTTAACCAGAATCAAATGTTTTCTAACAAATGAAAAAGGCATTAGCCCTTTACATTACAATCCAAAATTTCAACAATCCTGAGAAAGAGGGCTTTTGAAAACAATGTGGGAAAAGGAGAAAATGCTGGTAACCGGCATTTTTTTCCTTTTCCTACTACTTTGTTGTCTACCCTTTCAAGGACAAATCTTATGTTTGAGTCATATTAAATTTGACGAAGGCTTTCAATTTGGACAAGTTGAGAGCTATGTCATTTGGTAAAGAAATAACCCTTCACCAAACATTCCTGATTTTTAATGACCCTAATGAAAGACTTTGGAAAACATTGTGGGAAAAGGAGAAAATGCTGGTAACCAGCATTTTCTCCTTTTCCCACAATGCTTTTACCCTTTCGAAAACAAGATTCAACTTTAGAGTCACTTTTATTTTGTCATCAGATTCTGCAAATGCTTTCAATTTGGAAAGTCTAAAATTTGTTCATTTGGTAAAGAGTTAAAGAAAACAGCACATGCATTTCATCAGAATTCTACATCAACTACAGCCTTTGTCTATGTAAAAAGTGCAGAAACTACTATATGAAGTTATCAACTTCAGGAATTAGCATAACTCAAATAATTATGTTGATCACCAAAACTGTGACATCTATGATAACATGATTGTTGGAAATACATTTACAATTTCTAGGCTTTGTCATTCTGATTTAACATTAGGTTATAATTGTTACATTGAAAATATTGCAGCTAACAAGGAATGATCCAATGTATGTATCTGTACAATATTTAACTTTCACTGTACAATCCCTAGGTTTAATGATGCTGTGAAAAACAGCTTTGGAAACCATTGTGGGAAAAGGAGAAAATGCTGGTACAATTTCTTCTTCTCCAATCATATGAGCTACATTGAATTTCTTGTCTGTAAATGCCTTCGATTTTGGTAACTCTAAAAAAAAATTAGATGTTTCCTTTGTGTTCCTTGTAGATATCCTATAGCTGTTTTCTACTGATGCACACCAGAATACCCCTTTCAAACACACAGTCACTTTATGGACAAAATACCCATAATAGGCAACATCCAGTCATTCCATATTTTCTATTAATGATCATCCATCAAACAATCCGTATTTTCAGGACACCGATCCAGTGCTTCAGAAAACATTGGACAAGGAGACAATGCTGCAGCTTTCTACAATGTTTTCTACCTTTTCAAAGATAAATCTCATCACATGAATTACATTCAGTTTATCCTCTGCAAATACCATAGTAGATATATGAAGCCATGCTCTGTGAAAAGGGGGGCTAATGTATCTCCTTGATGCATTACACCAATCAAACAAACATCTAAATCCTGGGTTAGAATGGTCCTCTGACAAGCAGAAAATTGATCAACAGCAAAATGTTTCGACCCATGCAGGCTGACATGGGTCTATAGTTTTTGCAGATGCATTAACCCTTTACCAGACAACAAAATTTTAGCCTTGTCCAAATTGAAAGCATTTGCAGATGACAATTCCAGTGTGGCTCAAATGTTGCAACTTTTGTTGATAGGGTTGAAAACATTGTGGGAAACGGAGAAAATGCTGCTTAACAGCATTTTCTCCTTTTCCCACACTGTTTTCACAAGGCTTCTTTCCCAGGGGCGTCAAAAGGCAGCATAGTGTGGTAAAGGGTTAAGCCCACTATTCAAAGAACATGGCTCACATGAAGCTGAAATTCCAATCAGTACAAAAATTGCAGACCCTGCAATTTTAAGGCTGTTTTTGTCAGAATGCCTGATGTAAAAGCAAAAAGAGTAGATCAGAAGATAATACTGCACATTATGTGCAGTCTGATCTTGATCTACACTGTCTGCATTAGGGACTAAATCTGCTGTCAGTGCAATGCAGGTCAACACTGCTTATGTAAGGGGCATGATTTGAACATCTAGATGATCAGTTGTTTCTAATTTAGAGAATGCATATGCTGAGGTTTATCTGGATCAAAGGGGATTTGTATGCAAGGCAACCAGTGGAATAATAAGAGGTTTTGAATATAGCTCAGCACACTATAATCTGCTGGAGAATATGGAACATTTTATGCCCTTGTAAACTCTCACAGAACAGTTCCAGCAATTTTTCTTGTGAGCTTTTCTAGATACAACCATTGTTATTATTGATCTGAGAAATGGACAATTTGGTCACAAGCTGTTTCTTCTTTGCACCAAAACTGTCTATAGTCCACAGTAAGTAAGTAAGTCATTTCTTTACCTCCTACAATAAATTTGCTGCACAATACCTTGAAATCGTTTTAGTAAAACAGAGAAATTTAATATGAAATAGAGTTTAATATACGAGTAACCTGCTACACAAGAAAAAAAAAATGCCTTTTAATTTCATATCACAACAAAACCTTCTTTGGCCCTCAAACATCAAGAAATTACACATTTTAACTGGCTCAACCAATGAAAATATTTCATGTAATCAAAATTAAGTACTGACCTTGATTTTTTTTTTTTTTTTTTTTTTTTTTGGGGGGGGGGGGGGGGGGTCAAATTGCAACCTTTCACCCTTAACTCTTTACTGCACAATCCCAAATTTTAATGACTCTGAGAAAGACAGCTTTTGAAAACATGGTCCTTGGTCAAATGGCTTTTGAGTTAGAGCACCGAAAGGAAAACAAGAAGAATGGATTGAGGGACAGACGGACAGATGGACTTGACACACAGACAGACATGTCGAAACTGGTATACCCCCTCTACTTCATAGGTGGGGAGGGTTTAATGACAAAATATTGCACTAGCTGGCTACACTTTTTCTCACCATGTTTTCCAATCTCTTACAGACAAATTCCATCAACTTAGCCATTCTGTTCATCATCTGCAGATGGTTTCCATTTCATCAAGTCTAAAATTTTGTCTGCTGGTAAAGATTTACAGGTTGGACTGGCATGTTAGCAAACGATATGAGTTGTATAAATACACTGAATACATGTAGAGCACCTATAATCATTGCAATAAATACGATTAAACATAAAGACAAAGGCATGCGGCTAGTAGCGACTAAACATCACTATCTGATTTAAATTAACCTTTTGTTTTTGAGTCATTGTTTCCAACTCCTGAATGTCACCAACAGTGACTCGATGTGACTGCAACATGCGCTCCAGTAGTGTCATCCAGTCCCTCAACTCTGCCACTGATTGGTCAAACTCAGACCAATCAGGTTTGCTGGATACTGGCTGGTTTGCTGCTTGGGACACTTTGACTGCAAGAAAGATTGCAACTAAAATTGATAGTTGTAAGAGGTGCACAATACCTTACTGTGTTATTACAACAGCTATTTCTAGTACTGGTTTAAACTTTGGGAAATTTTGTGGGAAAAAGAGCAAACCTTTCTGAAAGTAATTACTTTGTTTCCCATGTTTTCCTCAACTGTCATATGCAAGGGCACTATCATTCATACTTGTATAGAAAAGGGTAGAAGATTCATACTTCTAATCAAAAACAGAATCACATTTCCATATCTTAAAAATATCTGCCATGATGGAAAATTACTTAATGTGTATGGTAACAATGTTTATTTTCTATGGTGTAAAAAATGTTTGAATACTGTGGATCTACAAAAATTAAAGAAAGATAATTCATGACTAACATTATTTTGAATTAATTCTTTAGAACTTACAGAGTTACTTACCTTGTGTAAATACTTCATGGATTGAGGAATCTAGTGGTGCCGGTTCGATTTTATTGGCCAGCTCCTTAATTACCAACCAATCATTGTTGAGCTTATCTATTTTATGCTGGAGATGATACGGCAAATTGGATTGGTTGTAGTCTTTACAGAGTTGCTGAAAGGATTTATTGGCTGTGTCTATACTGGACTGTTTGGCATCGATAGCTGCATGAGTGGTCTAAAGCAAGCAAACCAAAAACATGTCAATTTCCTCCAACATGGTATATACAAATAATACATGTCAGCCACAGTAACGGGGTTTTATGCCTATGATGCAATATACCAAGCAAGTCATCACATAACTTTGGATCCATACAATCCATTTTGTCTAAGAACCTATAAAATTATGCTGTAGACTGGTCCTTGGACATGCAAAATTACACAATTAGCAAAACATTTCGACCCATGTCAGCGTGCACCGATTGTGCAGGTTGACATGAGTATGAACTTTTAGCAGATGCACTAAACCCCCTTTTCACACAGCATGGCTCATGTGTAAAAGACAAATTTTTAAAACATTCAGGCATATTGAGAAATGCCTTTTGGTTGGCTATTTTTACATCACAAAAGTACCGAGATGCACTCTAATAAGCAAAAATATACCCTAGAAGCTCATCTTGAGAAGAATGTGCAATTTAGTACCTTCAAATAACCCTCAGTTTGCAAAATTAAGTGTTTTTGAACCTAAAAGAGAAGGCTTTTGAAAACAACGTGGGAAAAGGAAAAAGTGCTGGTAACCAGCATTTTCTCCTTTTCTCACAATGTATTCTATCAAAGACAGAAATCATCATTTGAGTTATGTTTAATTTGTTGTCTGCAAACACTTTCAATTTGGACAAGGCTAAGATTTTGTTGTTTGGTAAAGAGTTAATGGATTGATTTTGCAGTCTAAGGATTGATTGACCCTTTATCAGACAACCCTTTTCAGACCTGTCTAGATCGAAAGCATTTGCAGACCAGAACATAAATTTAGCTCAAAGGATGGGATTTTTTCTCCTTTTCCCACAATGTTTTAAAAAAACCCGTCCTTACAGTAATCAAAACACAGGATTATTTAGTACATGGTAAATATAGGAATCTCTTGTATGGACGGGTAGCTTACCTGAGGATCAACAATAATGGAATCTTCCTCATCTGGACTGGTGGCAGACTGAGCATGCCTGTGCTGAAGGATGTCTCGGGTTTGGTCAATCCAGGCTTGAAGGTCATCTACAGCTGTGATAAATGATCTTAACTGATGTAGGTGCTTTTCAACATTATGTATGGCATCTGGGATTTCATTCATAATCTGCAATTCAAATTATTTGTTTTATTAACCCTGTATCACACAATCCCAAGTTTTAATGACTCTGAGAAAGTGGCCTTTTGAAAACAATGCGGGAATAGGAGAAAATGCTGGTAAGCGGCATTTTCTCCCCTTCCCACAATGTTTTCTGTCCTTTTACAAACAAATCTCACCATAAGAGCCAAATCTCATTTGTCGTTTGAAAATGCTTTCAATTGGGACAAGTGTAAAATTTTGTCGTGTGGTAAAGGGTTGAGTTAAAGCATTACAATAGAATAATTTAATTTTTGAACTACTTTTCATCATACATTCAAATCTGGTTAACCCTTTCCCAAACAAGCCCTGGTTTGCATGTGTCTGCAGTACACGTCTTTTGAAAACACTGTGTAAAAAGGAGAAATTGCTCGAAATGAGCAATTTCTCCTTTTCCTACCGTGTTTTCTACCCTTTTTAAGACCTTTCTGCCATTTTCATCAAATTTAAAATTGTCGTCTGCAAACTTTCAATCTGGACCAGTCCAAAATTTGTCGTTTGGGAAAGGGTTGAGTAAAATGTTTAACAGTAGATTATAATTTAGATCGGCCATAATAATTATGCAAACAACTGCCTTGGATGACCATATTTAACCTCTTGCTACAATTAAATTCTTCACATATATTTAACTATAAAATTCAATCTGTTTTTGATCTTTTTTCCATATTTCCAAAGGATGATTTAATATTCCTCTGCTTTTCCCATTAGTTTTCAAAAGCTAACAATTTGAGGGTTGTATGACATCCATATTTTCATGGTAACAATTTCAAAAGCCAACCTTTGCCCATTCAGTGTTCAAATTTTCCAGATCTGTCTGTATATTCTGCTTGTCCTCCGCAGTCAGAGAGTCTTGTTTGTCTAGGATGGCCCCACTACGGTTAATGGCTTCAATGTTTTGTTTCTTTACTGGAATGTCATCTTCTCTATCCTAAAATATGATATCAAATGGCAATTATATAAGGACCCGAAGAGCAACTTTTACACTGCTTGAATACACTTTGTATGTTTGAAGCCCCAAGCCATCCAACCCTCTATCTCAATGAACAAGCGCGAAGTTTTGAAAACGATTGGGAAAAAAGAAAATGCTGGACACCAGAGACAGTCTGAAGGTCTTGGTAACCATAGCCTGTATTGATATTTATGCCTTCCTTCTGGACAAATAACATTTTGTGACTAATGTTACCTAAGACTGGTTTGGGGAATACTTTGATAAGTGTTACTAAACATCCAGCTCACTGAACTGTTCACAATATACACCTTCAAAGAAATCCCAATGATTTGAATTAGATATTAAGGCCAGTCTAAAACTAGAATAAACATTCTTACTGATGACCAAGTACACATCTGCAAAAGGACGCTAGGTTGTTCTAGCATTCAGGCATGCATGTACAGCACAACTGCCTTTACACAAGTATATTGTTTAATCAACTTGATTCTAACAAAAAAAAAAAATATGTCAAGTAAATTATTTATTTGTTGGTTGATGCTTCTCATATCGTCTATCGTAAGTTTTAACAAACGACAAAATTTTAGATTGGTCCAAATTGAAAGCATTTGCAGACAACAAATGAGAGTTGGCTAAAATGACAATATTGGTCATTGATAGAGTAGAAAACATTGAGGGAAAAGGAGAAAATGCTGGTTACCAGCATTTTCTCCTTTACCCACAATGTTTTCAAAAGCCATCTTCCTCAGGGTCATTAAAAGTCGGGATTGTGTGGTAAAGGGTTAAGTAGTAAAATAACAGCACCTATGGTTGTCCTGAGAGCACACCAGAATGCACAAGTGTTTTCAACATTTTTTACAGATATGCCATCCCATCCCCTTGAATCCACAAGAAAAGAAGGCTAACGACTACACTGGCCTAAAATTTTTACCAGATGACAAAATTTTAGACGTCCATATAAAAAGCATTTGCAGAAAACGAATTACACCTGGCTCAATGGCAGAAGTTGTCTTGAATGTGAAGAAAACATTGTGAGAAAGGCATGTTCTCCTTTTCTAACAGTGTTTTCAAACAGCTTTTTCATCAGGGTTGATAAAACATGGTATTGTTAGGTGAAAGATTAACCTTTTATGACACAATCCTAGTTCTAACAACCTTGACAAAGTATGCTTTTGAAAACATTTAGGGAAAAGGAGAAAAATGCTGGTAATAAGCATTTTCTTCTTTTCCCTAAATGTTTTCTATCCTTTCAAAGGTGAATCCTCTTGTAGAATTTGTCATCTGTATTGCTTTCAATTTGGATCAGTCCAAAATTTTGTTGTTTTGTAAAGGTTAATGCTAGTGTAACCCTGCTTACCCTCATTCTTTCCAAGAGATCCTCTAACATGGCCTCCTCTGGCTGAAGAGGTGTTGAAATGATGTTTTCTGTCTCATGAATCCAGAAAAACATTTCATCCATTTCATCTGTAAACTCACTGGTTTTCACACTTGCTTGTTCAAGTCTGGTGGAGCAAGAAAACCGTTTAAACATTCCAAATATAAAAGTATGTATGCTTGCATGACCATTAGAATACATGTCTTTGCTTGTATGAATTGTTGTATACCCTGCTTTCAACAGTATCAAGGTATCAAAATCTTGTAGTATGCTTTTAGATTCCATAGAGACATACATTTGGTGACATATTATTAGATGTGTCATTGATACATGCTACAAACTTCAACAAAATACAATGATCCAGTAAAAAGTTACAAAGGATTAAAAAGCACCACTAACTGCTACCCGGTGCACGACGTAGGACCACTTTGACGTTGCTTTGAAAAATCATAAACATTTTCCAAGCAGTTACCTTCAGTATGTATACATTTTCTAAAACACTTGATACATTTATTGTATGTGGCAATGTAGAACTTGTTAATCGAAGATAGGGAAGCAACATCCTGCAATGTTATTACGTCATGTTTTGACATCTTTTGCAATGTCAGAATCCTGGTCCTTTAATCTACATGGAAGTGATTGACATGCTCTGTTAAGAGATGCAGTCTCAGTTTTGGGTGTTAGTGTATTTTTTACCATCTTACTGAACTATGACGAATTAACTGTCTATCTGTCTCGTTTTCTGTGCACTAGCAGCATGCCTCGGCATTTTATAAGACCACAAGCAGGTCTTTCCTGCCAGACTTGGGCACCATTGCCTTCATCGGAGTTGAGTTTCAATGCATTATAATAAAACTGAATGACTCAGATTATTTTATACATAGACAACAGTACCTTTATTTTTCATAGATAAAAGAAAGATTGCATGAACGATGAAAAACACTAATATTCCTCTACATGGAAAAAGTTTACGATGACTTTTCTGTGCGACGTCACAGTGGTCTTACGTCTTGCATCAGATTACTGCTAGTGGTGTTTTTTAATCCTTTGTAAATTTTACTCTTTCACTGTATTTTAGTAAAATCTGTAGCAAGTATAAACGATACATACAATAATACATCACCAAATTTTGGTATTAAACTGTTGATAGTCAAGTTAAGGGAAAAGTCCACAATTTTTGGGGCAACGGTCAAACACTACATAAAAAAGTTCCTGACAAATAGGGCTTCATCCCTGAGGTTTTTTTTGGCCTTATTCATCTTTCAACTGTTGATCTGCTGTACAACAAAAGCACTGAGCCTTTTACATGTTTATTAATATTTTTGAAAATATTTTCCCTAGTTAATTCGTTATTTCTTTTTTTTTTAATCTATTATTTCTATTAAAATCAGTAACTTAATATTTTACAAAGTAAATTGTGCTCACTTTTGTAAATTTTGCAGATCTAGATCTGGCTGCAAAGAAGAAAAAGCACATGTCAACCTTGTAATAATAGTTGCACTTTCTATATTGCTATAAAGCAGCTCACTAACACTTTCCCTTTAGAGGCACCCTAAGGGCTATTAGTATCAAACAATTTGATTGAAAGGCCAAAAAATGTCTATACACTAACTGAAAGTCTATTTTTCTGTATTGAATACAAAAAAAAATATCCAGGAGTTTCTTTCTCACATCATGTACATATTCCTGATGTAATATCAATGGCAAGACAAAATGACTCATTGGTAATTAATTGATAAACAGGAAACTGGCTGGTGACAGAGCAAGGGGACCTTTACAGCCCTACATTAACTATCTGACTATATTTAACACTCCACCAGCATTTTCTCCTTCTTCAAAAATGTTTTCAAAAGCTGTCTTCTTCAGGGTTGTCAAAACATGGGAATGTTTGTAGTAACAGGTTAATTACCAGACAATACCATCAAAACTTCCTTATGCCACTTCTAATAATCTTTGGCATCAGTGAGGCAAGGGCAAAAAAGTGCCTGTTTTTACATGGATAAATTAGCATTCTTTTACAATCCTCTAATCAAGACTACAGAGAAACAAATTTGAAACAGATGATTTAAGGTTCAATACATAAACATAGGTGAAAACTTGAAAAGCGGCTCTTTACAGGCAATTCCTACTTTTGTCACAATGCTTTTAGAAAACAAATAACTGCAAGCTGAAAAAATCAAACATTTTCAAATTAGGATACTAAATTTCATGTACACAAGGAAAAATTCACTTCTACATCTTCCATTATTCTGCTGTTCCTGTACCATTTCAAAACATGAATCTCTTGCCTTACCGCTTTACCAAACAATAAAATTTAGACGCATCCATATTGAAAGCACCCACGATGACATACTTGAAAGTGATAAAATGAATTGAAGTTCTCTGACTGGGTAGAAAACACTATGGGACATAGAGAAAATGCTGGTAACCAGCATTTTCTCCATTTCCCACATTTCAAAAGCCTTCTTCTTCAGGGTCATAAAAACTCTGGATTATGTGGTAAACAGTTAAGTAACAGGAGTTCGAACCCATATTTGTCTTTGTTATGTAAGTGCATTTGGCTTAACTTTTTACCAAATAATCATGAGTCTAAATGACCCGAGGAAGAGTTCTTTTGAAAAAATTGTAGGAAAAGAGGAAAAGGAGAAAATGCAGGTAACCATCATTTCCTCCTTTGTCTGCAGTTTACTACCTTTTTAAAGGTTGACTGATTGATTGATTGTATGGTATTTAACACCATTTTCAACATTATTTCAGTTATATCACACACCTATCCATGCTTTCCTGGAGTTTCTTATACCAGTGCTATGCACAATATTCTTTCCAAGCTACTGGCTACTTTCCCACATAACCATCATCAAAACAATGGTCAGCGGTGACCATCGCAATGGCATTCATCAATCCTCAGAAAGAAATTGGCCAATCTGGGGATCGAACCATTGATCCCCTGTTCTGAAGTCCTGCAAGCTACCAACTGAGCTACCAGGGCTCGGCCCTCTTTTCAAAGATAGATACCATCTTCTTTTTTGTCCTCTGCAAATGCTTCCATTTTGGACAAATCTCAAATTTTGTCATCCCATACAGGGTTAAGAGCAGTAGACATTTTTTCATATCATAAGTACTGCAAGCCATTGAAAATAAATTATATGGGTCATGCTTGGTGAAAAAGAGTTTTAATACATCTGCAAAAAGTATCAAACCCATTTCAGCCAGCACAATCCGTGCAGGCTGAAATCGGTCTAAACTTTTTACTTATATAAGTTTTATGGATCCATAATTATGTGATGACTTGCTTGGTATAATGCTGAATGGAGATGTATTCAACACCTTTTTGCTGGAGCTTAGCTCATATAATAGGAGGTAAACAGTCATCTTGAGGAACCATCTGTTACCTAACTACACTAATTTCATCTATGACAGGCATAAAGCATTACAGACTAACATTAACCCTTGGAGCCCTAAATTAGTGAAATAGACCAGTTCGATGAGGAAAAACAGCCAAATTAGCCCTATCCTAAGGCTGTTTTGTTAAAAGTAGTGGACAGTGTAGATGTAAGACCAGACTGAAGGTTCTGTGCTGCCTGGTCTTGATCTACACTGTTTAGAAAAGCAACTTAATCTGGTTTAAGTGCTTTAGGGGTTAAGGCTGTCTTCTAAATAGGCAATCATTGGTTGTATTTTTCATGTAAATGGACAAGTAATACAGTACATTTAAGTTAAGCTTTTAGCAGTTGCAATAGTTTTTTATTTCAAATGACCTGGGTCCGTGTTCACTAACCATTCTTAAGAACATTCTTAGTCTTATTCTTCAAAATTTTCTTAATGTGAAAGTAATACAACTTCTGATTGGCTACACTGAATGGTTTAGCCAATCAAAAGTTGTGTTACTTTCACATTCAGAAAATTCTGAATAGACAAAGAACATTCTTAAGAATGGTTAGTGAATACAGACCCTGGTGAAAAGATTAAGTAAGAATGAAAATAAGGGTCTTATCAACAGCTAATACAGCTAACTGACAAGTTGACTTTCAAGTTCAAAAGCTCACCTATCTTGATGTTCCAGAACCTCTGAACAGACATTTTTCCATCGTTGGTTAAGTGTATCAAGCTTTTCTCGTAGTTTACTTGAGTCTGGTGCGGCAGACTGCCTTATGATCTCATTTCCTGCTGCATTCATACTGTTTACAATACCCTGATGATCTCTGACACCCACTTCCATTTCCTGGTTATGAAAAAACAAAATGTCTTGTTACAGTGGATCATACATGTACACATGACACTGGATCATACATTTATCCTGTCACCTCCTGTAAATCCGGTCATATGACACGGGGTCATATAAACTTGTTGATATACGGTCACTTGACCACGTGACTAGGTTTATTATGTCAGTTGGTCACGTGATAAAGGTTTATTAGGCTAGTTGGTCATCTGACAAGCGGGAACTACTTCTTTCAGGTGTCGGTACACAGAATCAATATTTTACAGTAAAATTATCGCTTTAAATTCGATGCCCATGATAAGTTTTCTTACTATTTAAGAAAAAATAGAATTCTTCGCCACAACATTCTTCCCAGGGTAAAAGTCACGTTTATGACGTAGTCAATATGATTCGTGATGTCAAGATTGCAGCTGCATATCCAAAATGCTTTACACAGTTCTCCATTTGTGTGTGTTTTTTTTTTTCCATGGTGAGAGATGTTAATACATGCTTTATTGTCGAGAGAATTATTCTAAAAAGTCGGATTTAAGATTGTAAATGAGAAACAGGACAAATAGAATAGTGTCTTGGATTGAAAATGTTGAAGAATAGATGGTTTAAAGTATCTTGGACTGGGAAAGTTTGTCAGGCTCAGCTCTGGAATTTCATGCTATCTGTACCATAAAATATTGAATGAAAGGTATGTTCTTTATATCAATGTTTGTTTTTCGTTTTGTTTTGTTTTTTCATTGCGTAACAGGATAAATAGAATAGATGGTTGGTGTCTTGGATGGTTTAAGTTTATCGGACTCGGCTCCGAAATTTATCCAATTCGCCTTTGGCTCACCAGATAAATTCCTTTGCCTTGCCCAATAAACTTAACCCATCCAAGACACCAACCATCTATTCTGTATATACATATACGATAGGTGTCTTGACATTATTGTATCTTTAGACAACAACAAAGTTTTAGCCCTGACTAAAACAAAAGCATTTGCAGACAGACTACAAATTAAATGTGGTTAACTGATACTATTTGTCAATGGAAAAGTAAAAAAAATGTGGGAAAAGAATGCTGACTACCAATGTTTTCTCCTTTCTATACAAAGTTTTGATAGCTTTCTTCCCAGGAGACATTAAAACTTGGAATTTTCAGCAAAGAGTTAAGATTACTTAAAATCTATCATGAAAGAAGTTCTACATATATATTTAGATGACAGAAAACAGAAACATGAATGGTGTCCAACTTACTGAGTATGCCTTTTCCAGTTCCTTGCCAGTTTGTACAGACTTTAGGTCTGTCAGTTTTTGTTCCATGTCTGTCAGCCATTTGGACAAGGTCACTGTGTCCTTGTGATACTGTCTCCATGTTTCTGCTGCTTTTGTCCATCTTCTGAAATAAAAATGAAAGACAGTTGAGAGACAAACACTTTATTGGTAGACAAATACTGTAAGAAATACACGTCAAAAAAAAAAAAGTTTGGAACAATAAGTAATTCTCTGAAACAAGAGCATTTTTCTTTTTTTTTTGAAAAGTATGTACCATATCATTTAACTCTTTACCAAATGACAAAATTTTAGACTGGTCCAAATGGAAAGCATTTGCAGACGACAAATTAAATGCTGCACAAATTATGAAATTTGTCTTTGAAAGGCTAGAAAACATTGTGGGAAAAGGAGAAAATGCTGCTTATCAGCATTTTCTCCTTTTCCCACAATGTTTTCAAAAGGCTTCTTTATCAGGGTTGTTAAAGGGTTAAATAGGTCCATTTTCTTATCCTACAAATCTCACATGTTTTTTTCACCCAAAAGAGTGATTGATATGGAGTTACCCTTTGCATCATATCCATTCTTTGGCATATTCTTTAGCAAAGGTGACTGACAGAACAATCAAAATCTTGAATTATGGGTGAAAGATATCTTCCTGTTCAGCAATCAAGACAACAGGTACAAAACTGGCTTGTTTTGAGTTATCAATCAAATTTACAGCATCACCTTACAAAGAAAAGATAAGCTGTAGGTGCCTTTTGGAAAAGTGAAACCAAGATCAGTCTGCATATTTAAGGCATTTTGGTCTTAATCTATGTCTGTAAAAAGCACTTAAAGCTATCCTCGGCTTCCAAAGGATTAACTCATTACCAAATGACAATATTTTTGTTGAGTCGAAATTGAGAGCATTTGCAGATGACAAAATAAATGTGATTCAAAAATTGAAATTTGTTTAAGGTAGAAAACATTGTGGGAAAAGGAGAAAATGCTGTACCAGCATTTTCTCCTTTTTCGTAAATGATTTCAGATGCCCTTTCTATTAAGGTCTTTAAAAGTTGGGACTGTGTGATAAAGGGTTAAACACTAAAAAGAATTACTGGGAAATTCCAACACTACTAAATTATTTGACGGATATATATATATTTATCACATAAAACCTCCTCCGGCAGTGTATTAAACCCATGACTTATTTTTGATAATACACTAGTGTATTATCGTTTTTTGGGTCCCGGTTCTGATCAGTTTTTAGTCGTGAGCGTGTGAAGCCAGAGAAACCAGCCACAGCACGTGTCAGAATTTGTGCGACTACGCCATTTCGTGGAAAAATGACGTCATTGTTGCTAAGGCGTCTACGCGCAGAAAGTTTTTGATTTTCATGTTTAATAAAAACAAAGAAATGCAGCGAAAGTCTTTGAAATCAACAAAATTGTGGAAATAGGTGGACTTATCCCCTCTAGAAACTGGTTCATTCTTCTTTCGGTGTAAATATCAAAGAACTATCTACATGTGTATGTACACATTTGAAACCAAACTACAACAGTAACTATGGACCCGTGAATGGTGTATAGGCTAAAGGTGATGATGCAGGATATATTTTGCTTATCATTCGTTTTATGTGATAAATAGAATCTCACATTTGTGTTTATGTATTATTATTTTTATCAAAGTCGTTGACTAAAATGTATTTGATGCTTGCCAAGGCTCGCGTCATACATTTTTAGTCAACTCGTTTGAAAAAAAATGATAATACATTAACACTCATGTAAGATCCTCTCTCTCTCTCTCTCTCTCTCTATATATATATCTAAATATCAAATACGTCATGTATTTCTTTTCAAATTGTCATGTGTTTCATAGGAAACATGTACATAGAAATATGTCATGTGTTTCATAGGAAATATTGCAAACGTTCAAGTCTTTGCCAATTGACAAAATCATAGCCTCACCTGAATTGAAAAGTATTTGCTAGCTGCAAATCTGTTAATAATCAAAACAAAAAATTTCTATTTCAACGGGCAGAAAACAATGTAGGACACAGAGAAAATGCTAGTTACCAATGTTTTTAAAAGCCTTCTTCCTTGGAGTGATTAACAGGTAGGATTGTGTAGTAAAGAGTTTATAGGAAATAATTATGTCTTGTACTTGAGGTCATGTCAGACACTTCATAGGAAATATGTCACATACGTAGGGATATGTTAGTGTTTCATATGAAATGTATCAGGTACTCCCGATATCTATGGATGTTAATGTATAATCAGCTATCACACTTAACCATATACTTACTGTATCAGTTTTGGGTTGTTTGTTATTTCAATAGTTCCATTCATTAGAGTTACTCCAGTCATTTTGTCTCATTGAATTTATTTCAAGAAATTGTTTTCAGAACGTATAGGCACTGTAGCAATCTGTTCATTGATCAACTTTTATCATACCTCTGTGAAATGGGGGTTTATTGCATCTGCAAAAAGTTTTTACCAAGGTCAGCCTACCAAGTTCATGCAGGCTGACCTGTGTCCATACTTATTTTTTCAGTAAATTTTCTGCATGTCAAATGACCAGTGTACCTCATGATTCAGTAGGTTGTTATATAAAACAGATTTTAGGGATGTATAACACTATGATGACTTGCTTGGTATACTGTATCACAAAATACATTAAACACCCTTTTCCCAGAGCATGGCTCAAACAATTTCATAATATTTCCCATGATTAAATACTATGGATTTACCCCCTTTAAAAGTCAAACATCCTTGACCTATTTAATCCACTCGGATCACGTTTCAATAACTACAATGAAGGAATTTTCTCTTTCCTTTGTAATGCATAGTGAAAATTTTTGCCTGATTTTAACACTATTGTCATTCAAATTTCATATTCTTCAAGACACCCAGTGCACCAATAGATCTATGTATTCAATTTTTTTCAGAATGACCACCCTCTATGTACATCTTATCTCTTTACCAGACAATAAAATGTCTGGCATACCCATATTGTCAGCATTAAAATATTGCAGCTGACAAACTTAATGAGGCTCAAATGGTCTGTATCTTTGGCGGAGGATTCTGTCACTTGAGCACCAATAATAAAAAGTCTAATTAATATTAATTTGGACACCTCTAAAATTTTGTACTCTGCTCAACTCTTTACCAAACAACAAAAATTTGGACTGACCCAAATTGCAACCATTTGCAGACAACAAATCCAGTGTTCCTAAAATGATGATTGCTCTCTTTAATTGGGTAGAAAACATTGTATTAAAAGGAGAAAATGCTGGTTACCAGCATTTTCTCCTTTTCCCACAATGTATTCAAAAGCCTTCATCTCTAGGGTCGTTAAGAGTCTGAATTGTATGGTACAGAGTTAAGAGTTTGGTATGCTCTAACTAAAATCTGTAAACTATGCCTGGAGAGTTGCTTGTAAGATGATGATAAGGAGTTGGTCAAACAAGAGCTTAACATCTTACTAGATGACAAAAGCTGAAATTAAGTCTTGTCCATCTTAAAAGAATTTTGTAGACAACAGAGAAGATAAAATGTGCCTCAAATGATGTATTTTACCTTGAAAGCATGGAAAAAATAGTGGCAAAAGGAGGAACAACTGGTTACTTGTACCATGATTCTTGTCTTTTTCAAATTAATCTTCTTCAGGATCATAAAATTACATGATTATTTTCAAAAGGATTAACTCTTTACCAAACAACTGTACTTTAACCCTTTCCCAAACGGTAAAATTTAGACTGGTCCAAATTGAAACAGTTTGCAGACGACAATTTTAAATTTGATGAAAATGACAGAAAGTTCTCCAAAAGGGTAGAAAACACTGTGGGAAAAGGAGAAATTGCTCGTTACGAGCAATTTCCCCTTTTCCCACAGTGTTTTCAAAAGACCTGTACTGCAGACATGTGAAAACCAGGGCTTGTTTGGGAAAGGGTTAAACTCCTTGGTATTGAAGTGTGTGACTTGCAGAGGACAATATAATGGGATTTGTTTTTTGAAAGGGGTAGAAAATCTGATGGGAAATGGTGAAATAACCAGCATTTTCTGCCTTTTCCCATGTTTTCAAAAGTGTTCTTCTTTAGTTATCAAATCATGGGATGATCATTTACGAGGATGATTTGAAAAGTTCTGATAATGGGCACATAACTCTAGGTAGAATTTATCGATTTTTATGAATTATACATGTACTGAAAGCTCAGTTTTTGCTGCGCATGAATGTGCTCATTTTGCATGTGCTACACGAGACGCAATTGTAATTCAGCCCTTTGTATTACATAGGGTTTTACGGTTTTACGCATTCGTGCATAAAGAGACATCAGTGCAAAGATGGCTAAAGAGGAGCAAAGGGTCTATGTGAAAATACGGTCTCTGCTTAACTGTTCGGCGCAAGATATCAAAGCTGATTTACATAAAGTTTATGGAAATGATGCTCTTTCATATCCTATGGTTGCCAGATGGTCAGCTTGTTTTAAAGATGGTAGACAATCTGTTGAAGATGACCCTCGGCCGGGATGTCCATTGACAGCATTCTGTGAAAATGATGTCACTGCCGTTAGAAATGCAGTTGAAGAGGATGCTCGTTATACTGTTGAAGAGTTAGCCGACATACCGGTATGTGGCATTAGTCCGGGGGCAGTTTTTACAATTTTGAAAGAAAAGCTGAAACTCAGGAAAATATGCACCAGATGGACCCCCATTTATTGACGGACCACCAGAAGCAGGAGCGCGCAAGAATAACCACAGAATTACTTGCAATGTATGAGAACTGTGACAATAGGCAACTGTTTGACATCGTTACTTTGAGTCTGATGGAAAAGAAAATAACAAACTTTGGGTAGGGAAAAATGGAGAAAGGCCCCAGATTGCTAGACGTTCTCAAAGTGTCAGGCACATTTTGTATGCACTATTTTTTGATGCGCGTGGAATGGTGCTTCAGTTCCCTGTCCCAGAACACATTACGGTTACAGTAAAGATGTACGCTGAAAGTATTTTGCCTGTCATTGTTAACCACTATTTGGCTGCCCGCCCATGAACCGGAGTACGAGGACTTAAACTTCTCCATGACAATGTCCCCGCCCACAGGTCAGCCGTTGTTATGGACTACTTATAGACATGTGGACTCCATACTTTGCCACACCCACCTTACAGCCCAGACCTAGCTCCTTGTGATTTCTGGTTGAATCCCTGTATCAAACAGTGCCTCAGAGGTTGCAAGTTTGAGACCCGCACGGCTGTTGGGTGTGCCTTATATCAATGCACTGACACTATCCCTAAATCTGACTATAAAAAAGCGTTTTCTGACTGGATCAGACGCCTGAAAAAGTGTGTACAAGTCCACAGGGAATACTTCGAGGGACTGGAGTAGACAATTTCCAACAGGTAAAAGTTATATTTGAAGTCTGCATGCATTATCAGAACTTTTCAAATGGCCCTTGTAAGCAAAGGATTAAACTTAGTGTAAACAAGTCATTTGGCTATTCATAGGGTGGTCATTTATATAGCCTGAGCAAGTGACCAGCAAACAGCCTAATTGACCACATCCTGGCCTTGCATACAATACATTATAATGACTGACCAAAACCAGAATAGGGGATCACTATATCAGATTTCTGTAATCAAACTTGCAAATGAGTTTAGCCCTATACCTTCTTATCCCAGGTTTAATAATGACCCTAGGAAAAAGGCTTTTTAAAGCATCATTTTAAAATGACCACTGTTGACAAAGAAGAAAATGCTGGTAACCCGGCATTTTCCCTTTTCCTATATTTTCTACCCTATCAGAGAACAATTTGTACAAATTTTCAATTAGTCTGCAGTACCTAACTTTAATTTGGAAGAGTCAACAGTTTGTTGTTTGGGAAGGGTAATATAGCTTTGACACTGGGTGGGGAACACTAGTTGGATCTGTGAACTAATTGTGGAACAGAATCCAACTGTAGAAAATATGTAGTCTAATGTTGAATCTATGCTGTCAAATACTTCAGTAGGAAATTGGGCAAATGGCATCCATTTACTTTCTGAGATATTTCTCATAATTTGTTCCCAGTAAGCTGCTTCAAAGTTGTTTCAAGACATGAGAAAAATGAATTGGTGCAAAATCCTCAGCAGATATACAAGACCCACCAAAGAAAGCTTTACATAAACTCTTTACTTTTATGATAAGAACCAAGAATGACTTTATGGAGAGAAATTCCATTTTTTTTCAGAGTTGTCGAATAGGCTATTTTTCCCTCCATTATAAAAATTATTGTTTGTAGATTTAGCAATGATTACAAATCTGTTACAGGTTATAAACAAAAACTTCTGACTGCTTATCACAATTAAACAAGCAATTTCCTCACAATAATCCACTTAAAAAAAAAAAAATCTCATTCACAAATATAAATTGAACAATCAATTAAACTCTTAATCCACTTCTTAAAATGTATCCACTCGACATTGACTCCTATTTCCAAATAAGGTCATAATCACAATTAAGCTGCTCTCTACCTCAGGTAGCCTAATAATTCTAATGACACACCCCATTTACCCCTTTTCTTTTTCACAGGCAGACAGGGTGAGCTAGCCAGACTATGTTAACATGACACTGAAGGAGAGGGAAGGTTTTTGAAAACACTGTGCAAAAAAATGGTAACCAGCATTTTCTCCCTTTCCCACCTTGTTTAACTCTTTACAAAATGACAAAAATTTAAACTTGTCCAAATTGAGAGCTTTTGCAGACGACAACTGAAATGTGGCTCAAATGATGAATTTGTCTTAGTATAGAAAACACTGTGGGAAAAGGAGAAATGAAATTTTTCTTTGATAGTATAGAAAACATTGTGGGAAAAGGAGAAAATGCTGGTTACCAGCATTTTCTCCTTTTCCCGCAATGTTTTCCTCAGAGTTATTAAAACTCGGGATTGTGTGGTAAAGGGTTAAAGTAGTCTACCCTTTCAAAGATATGTCCCCCCATTTGAGCCAAATTTAGTTTGTCACCCAAAGAATGTTTTCGAATCAATATGGACAAGTCCGAGACTTTAGCAGGTGGTAAAGAGTAAAATCTGGGTGCTCTGTACCATGCATGCCTGTCTGGGCTTCTACCAAAGATGCAGAACATTTTAGGCATAAAGCTTAGCTGAGGCTCTGGTATATTACCCAAAGACAATGTCATGAGACCAGTGCACACCAACAGGATTGAAAAAGGAGTTTTCTGAGCTATTGAGGAATCTGTTTAACCCTTTCCCAAACAAGCCCTGGTTTTCACGTGTCTGCAGTACAAGTCTTTTGAAAACATTGAGGGAAAAGGAGAAATTGCTCGTAGACCTTTCTGCCATTTTCATCAAATTTAAAATTGTAGTCTGCAAACTCTTTCAATTTGGACCAGTCCAAAATTTGTCGTTTGGGAAAGGGTTAATGCAGATCCAGACTTTTCAGAGTCTCTTTCCTCTGAATAGTTGTTAGCACACAAGACTGTTTGCAAAGGCAATTTAAATTGTCCTTTAACTCTTTACCACACAGTATCCTGAAGAAGAAGGCTTTTGAAAACATTGTGGGAAAAGAAGAAAATGCTGGTAACCAGCATTTTCTTCTTTTCCCACAATGTTTTCAATGATCTCGAAGACAGATACTGTTGTTTGTGTCCCATTTTATTTGTTTTCTGGTAAAACGCTTTCAATTTGGACTGATCTATAATTTTGTTGTGTGGTAAAGAGATAAGGTGCTTTATAAAACCAAACAATATACATATCTAGATGTAAATACACCCAGAATATATTGCAGAAATGCAGATGGTGCCCTTTGTCAAAATTTTTCAAAAAGCAGAGGGATGCAAAATATAGGTCTTATGCAGGAAAATGTTAACCCTTAAAGTGCCTTTCACGACTACAGTTGCATTTGCGGCCAGTGTAGCGTGCAGCCTGATCTTTGATCTACACTGTCAGCTTTGCTGAGTCACTGGAGACAAAAGCAACCATGAAATTGCAATTATTTTGGTTGCATTTCTAGGATGAAAATGTCTAGACAGGTTAATTTGGCACTCTAAGGGTTAAATATAATTTTCCATTGCACAAAAGAAGTCAATTATGCTGACAACACTAGAATTACCACCATCATGCTACTTATCAACACAAGGACATTAAGAAATTTGGACAACAGATTAAATGATTATCCTGCAAGATTATCTTTCTAGACTCTGACAACTTAAACATGTTAATCCACTTTTAATCTCTTTAATAATAATTGCTGACCAGATAGTAAACATGGATCATTTTTTAAGTCCCAAGTTTGTTATTCTATTCCCACACTTTCTACCTGACCTATGTAGCCTCTTAACTTTGGTGAACAAATTCTGCCCTACCACACCAGTTTCCAAGAGTGCAAATTTTGTGTAGTACTACTTTGATGCAAATCTGCAATTCTTCAGTCACTTTATTTGAAGTTTAAATATTAAGTTTAAGGACATATTTACTTGCCATTCTGAACTGCATTCTTATTCCCATGAATTTTCTTTGATTTCAAAGGAACACAATTGCTGAACCAAATGATCAGTAAGCAACTCAGAAATTGTGTCACCTTTTCAAGCTTAGAATTCGAATAAGAATGCAATTTAGAATTGTTGGTAAATACAGCTGTGCCCTGTAAATGACAACTCCATCATATGAAATGAATGCAAGCAATAGAAGCCACCAAACAGCTTAAACTTTTATCAAACAGTTTCATGTTTTGACGACCATGAGGAAAAAGCACTTTTAAAAAATTGTGGGAAATGGAGAAATTTCTGGTAAAAAGCATTTTTTCCTTTTCCCAAAATGTTTTCTACCAATTCAAAGATAAATCATACCGTTTGAGCCACATCTGAATTGTTGTCAGCAAATGCTTTCAATAACAACAAGATTGTCTAAAATTTTGTCAGCAGGTGTAGTCAGTTAAGACATGAAGGTTACAGAATTTGTGTGCTGCCAAAATTGCCCTTTATTGCTACATACAGTCTGATCTCAATCTATACTGAAAACGAAAGCAGTGGAAGTGGTGTCTGGCTTCATAGGAGTTAACTTCTCTTACATTACATCCATTTTGCAGCTGTAAAACTATATGTGCCATTAATCTGTAAAGCCTTCTTAATCTATTTTTGCCTATTTATGACTGTATTTGGTCACCTTATATGGATAAATAAGAGAAAGAAACAATTCATTAACACTGAATGCTTTGTCACCTCCCAAACAATACAACTTTGTTTAATGAAATGGTTCTCTGTAAACCATATCCAAAATATATTTATCTCTATTAACCCTCAACCCTTATGGGGTCCTGCATGGCTCAGTGGTAGTGTGTGGGATTTGTAACCCTGAGGCCCTCTCACCAGAAGCAGTGCACATTTCATAAGTCTGTCCTTGGACAAGATTCTTTAGGGTGCTAGCCTAGTACTGGTGAAACCCAGGACATATACGAATGTGTGAGCTGTTGCAATGATACAATTGAATTAATAATGCAAGCCACATAGAAAATTTCTAAATTAACCCTTTCCCAAACAAGCCCTGGTTTTCACGTGTCTGCAGTACAAGTCTTTTGAAAACACTGTGGGAAAAGGAGAAATTGCTCGTAACGAGCAATTTCTCCTTTTCCCCCAGTGTTTTCTACCCGTTTTGAGACCTTTCTGCCATTTTCATCAAATTTAAATTGTCGTCTGCAAACTCTTTCAATTTGGACTAGTCCAAAATTTTTCGTTTGGGAAAGGGTTAATCAATCAACCATTACCCTTTACCACATTATCCCAGGTTCTGTTTTCTACCTCTATCAACAATTTGTACCAATATTGAATTTGTTGCCTGCAAATGATCTCAATTTTGTTGTGTCTAAAACTTTGCCGTCCGGTAAAGAGTTACATAAAAAGCTTTAACGTGTTCAATTTTCATCCTTTGTTCACTCTCTGTTCCAAATCATTTTTCAACTACAAAATGTGTGACCAGTATCATGACAGGCTTATATATCAAGTAATGTCATGTATCAGTTTCATTTCTCTGGATTGAAACTGTCATCAGTAGCCCAATCTATCTCACAAAACAATGAAATCAAGACATTAACACTGCCTAAAATACTGACAAAATGAAACAGATACAAACAGGAAATATCCATCTTTGCCTAACAAACCAATAAAAGAGATACGATCTTTTATTTGGTATCCTTCATTCAATTTTTTTAATCCAAAAAGTAAATGATCAAATTAATACTGACACCATTTCCCATCTTCAACTTCCTGTGAAAGAATTTTAACCCTGTGGTAATAACCAGGCTTCCTTTTTCATGGATTTTCTTGCAGTGTTAAAGTAACAAACATCATAAAGGACAAAGTGTTATTGCCAGTTGTCAGCTTTATTGCATGAAACTAGCCTGACAGTGTATCCCATTCTAAGAAATGGAAGGTTATCTGTCCAATGGAAACTATTCTGGTATTACTTGACTGTCTCATATAGAAGCATTACTTGTTAACTCTTTCACTACTAAATGAATAAGCTTCACTTTTTCAAAGGCCACTAATATACTTCCGCTGCAAGATGAAGTCCCTCTTTGGTCATGATCTAGAATAAAGTAGTGGACAGTGTAGATCAAAATCAGACTGCACATTCTTTGCAGTTAAGAGAGTTAAGGGAGCAAGAATTTACCATGTATCTCACCCATATAGCAATAACAAGGGAGATAACTCTACCTAACCAAGTTTGAAAGTCAACAAATAATTAAACCTCATAATAATATTGCTTAATAATGCCAACAGCTCAGATATCTGTTACCTTATAATGATTAAGCCTTTACCAAAAAAATCTCTCCTTTTTCAAAACTGTTTTCT